>OZ014531.1:131380733-132588771 GCA_963966105.1 Volucella zonaria
GTCATTGTTGCTTATGACGAAATCACTTAATGCAAAGCCACCTACAGCAATTTTCTGTGTCGTAATTGTTTCCCTTAAGGATGTCGTTGTGGCAGCAATAAAATGCAAACCACATTGTTGTGTGAATTGTTGTCTTATAGTGCTGAATGCTGATTTCCGGAATAAAGGTGATGGTTGTGAGATCGTCGCTAGTTAGGGTTACAAGGGATGTACCTTATCTAATTATCAGCATTGTACAGTAGTATGCAGGTTAAGGTTCCTGGAATTAAGGATAAGAGTAAATCGCATCCTATTTGTATGATATTGTAGCATTGTTATACAAAGAGACTAACCTTGCGGCGCAATTGTATACTTTTTAACACCGTCATTCGATACTGAATTAATAACTCGTGTGTTGAAATGACGACTAACCGAAAAAGGGAGTTTGGTTCGTTGTACCGAGTTGTGTCCTTAATAACGAACCGATAATTCGAACCCCTAATTTATTCTAAATATATTTTCTTGCGAGAAATGAAGGCAAGGCAATGCTGCAATTATCGCATCCATGACAGGAATGGCTCTATCTAGTCCAGTTTTAGATATAACACCTTGATCAACAAGTTCCCGCACCACACCCATGGCGCTCCCATTGTTCCGATTTGAGTTCAGTTTTTTTTTTGTTAAGTTGGTAAATCTGTTGTTGACATTCCCTCTAAATCTTAGCGTCATAGCTTGACATTTGCAAAAGTTACGCAGCCAAGAGTACATCTATCTCTGTGTGTGTTGCCGATTTTTTACAATTTTAAAAATGGATTTGAATTTGCAACAACGAACTTGTACGAGTATTAAATTTTGCGTAAAAAACGGATTTAATGGTGCGCGAACGTTGGAAATGTTGGAAAAGTGTTTCGGCAACGATTCTCTAAAGAAAACGGTCGTTTACCAGTGGCACGAGCGGTTCAAAAGTGGTCGTGAGTCAATCGAAGATGATGAATGCAGTGGCAAACCATCGATATCGAAAACCGACGAAAACATTGATGGTTAATGATTTGGGTTTCCGTCGTGTAGCAGCAAAGTTGGTGCCAAAAGACCTCAATTTCATGCAAAAAAGAGACCTTGTTGACGTCGCAAAAGAGATGACTTGCGAGGCTGAATCCGATCCCACATTCATCAAAAGGATCATTACTGGAGACGCGAGGTGGGTTTATGAGTACGACACGCAATCCAGACATCAGGCAAGTGAATGGCGCTCACCAAATGAGCCGAGACCAAAAAACCACGTCGTTTTCAGTCAAAAAAGAAGGCAATGCTTACGGTTTTCATGGATTAGAATGGTGTAGTGCATCGTGAAACTTTGCCAGAAGACCAGACAGTAAACAAAGAGTATTATTTGGGCGTTATGAGACGTTTGCGTGAAGCAATTCGCCGAAAGAGACCAGAATTGTGGGCAGAAAACTCGTGGATTTTGCACCATGATTACGCACCGTCGCACAGTGCCATCATTATTCGTAATTTTTTGATGAAAAATACAACGGGGAACGCGTTTCAGTAGCCGAGAGGAAGTAATGGAAAAATCGCAAGATGGACATACCGAAAAGCGAATACAAAAAATGTTTCGAGGATTGGATCAAGCGCTGGCATAAGTGTGTTGCAGTCGATGGGGATTACTTTGAAGGGGACAATATAGATTGACATGAATAAACTTGTATTTTTAATTTTCTGAATAAATTTCGAAAAATTTTTGATCAAGGTGGTATTGTGTCGCTCCGGCACTGACTGGTGCACATGACAGGTGCTGCAGGTGCTGTAGCTATCGTGACATCGGCGGCGGTAGTAATGATGGGCACTGGCAGTGCGTCATCGGAAGAAGTTATGTTCAGTGGCAGCTGGCGGTTGAGCTGTTCTTGCAAGCGTAGGCGTTCTTCTTTTTGTGAACGCAGCTCTTGCATTTCCTTAACTAATTCTTCCATTGCTGTGTCTCTATCTTCTGGCATTGGCATTATTAATGGATTGTCTTCAGACTCGCTTTCTAAATCGGAGTGTTCAGAAAATTCTTCGGCAGTTTCCAGATGAAGTTTGGCTATGGACCTCTGAGCAATCAATCGACTACTTCTCCTCGGCATTGAAAATGGCGGCAATTAAAAGAATTACTTGCTAATTCTTCTTAAAAATTAAAATAAAGTGTCGTGACAAAAAAAGCTCTTCCGGAATAATTTGAATAAAACAACGAATATTCTCGTTTATAATGTGAATTTCCTGTTAAAATTTTAAAATTAAAGGAATGTTAAGATACATACATATATGTAACTTCGCTTACAATTTTTAGTAAATTCTCTGGCGCTGGATCGAAATTCTTTCCCAGTCAAACGGCATCCAAAAAAAAAGGTCGAAATGGCCTTTTTATGCATCCAGATCCTTATGAAATCTGACTGAGTGCATTCAAGAATTCGATTCAGCGCTATTCATTTACAAAGTTTTACAAAATTATTTATTAACACAAGTCTTTAAGGATACGGCTTAAGGCCGTCTTCCAGACTGACGTTAAAATATTTCCAAATACAATACATAAATAATAAAATAGACTTTTCATCAAAAATCGCCTTCTATGATTCATTTTTTATATCGAAGTGCGTTGGCTGCATAGTTGTATAGAACTTCCCAGCCTCGATTGCCATTCAAAATATTGAGAAAGCCCTCTAAATTCAGGGAAATTGCACCAAACTATCTCACGCGGAAATCCCTTAAGATGTGGCATCTTCCAATAAAATGGTATATATCCTCCCTCTCCTTAAGGGTGCACAGGTCACACAAGATTGGAAGATCGGGACGATGAGGCATGTAGTGCCTCATTTATAACAGACCATTCAAATTTTTAAGCTATAATAAGAGATAAGGGATTTCTATTTATGAGAAGACACTTCGTTTTTCTTCGGTTAAGCTGCAGAAAGTTTTCATCTGCCCAGCAATAAATACGTTTTAGGTCATCGTTAAATTTCAAAATATCATGATCAGTAAGATCATTCTTAAAGCTTAAATAGAGCTGGATATCGTCAGCAGACATGTGAAAATTTCAACTTTTAATGCTTTTGGGAAGATCATTAATAAAAACTGCGAAAAGTAGGGGACCTAAAATGGATCCTTGTGGAACACCAACTGAAATTGCAATATATTCTGACACAGCATTGCTTGCATGAACTGCTTGTTTTCTTTCAACCAGATAGGACCGTATGAGATTAGCGGCTGATGGAGAGAAATTATAGAAGTTTATCAATTTTGATACAAGTAGTTCATGATCAACGGTGTCGAAGGCCTTAGAAAAATCTAGAAGAACGATAAGAGTGATGTGTTTCTTGTCAATTGCAACTCTCATGTCGTCGAATACCTTTAGAAGAGCTGATGTACAGCTGTGGTGTTTCCGAAATCCAGACTAGTAGGCGCAAAGAACTTGTTCTTGTTGAAGAAAACTTGATATTTCATGGTGTATAACTTTTCAAATATTTTTGACAAATATGAAAGTGTAGCGATAGGTCTATATTCAGTTGACGACAGTTGCCTACTGCTTTCCTTTTTGGGATTGGTATAGTCTTAGATTGCTTCCAAGCACACGGAAAAGTGGATCTTGTTATTATATTATTGAAAATATATGTTAAAGCTGGAAGTATATAGGGTAATATTAATTTAATAAAAGTTGGGTGGATGTTATTGACACCAACAGCGTTAGATTTAATTTTTAGCACAGCTCTAGCAACGTCGATTTGTTCTACTCGGCCAAATTCAAATAAGCCAGCGTGTGGCGTTTGGATATTGTTTCCATTTGAGCGCAACATCGCTTGAACTTTTGCGTATTCTTTGTTTAGTTCGTTAGGATCGACCTGGTTTACTATGGACTTCAAGTTACTACCTACACCTAATTCTCGTAAGTTTGTCCAAAGCGTTTTGGTTGGAAGTTTATGATCGAAGTGCTTAGCATAATAGCGACGTTTGGCTTTTTTAATCTTCGAGTTAACTATGTTACGTAACAATCGATAACTGTCATAGTATTCGGGAATCCGAAATCGTTTCCATTTTCTGAATTCAGTATCACGCTTGTTTCTTAGCTCAAAAATTTCAGAGGTAAACCACTTGATGTTATTATATTTGACAGCTTTCCTTTTTAGAGGAACATGTTTATCGAAGACCTGTAAAACTACGTAATGGAGAAATTCAACTTGGGCATCGACCGATGTTTCAAAACATACGTTATGCCATTCAAGGCAAAGAAGGTCTAGTTCAAGTTGCTCCACATTTAGATTTTTAAAGTCTCTGAATGTATAAACTGATTGTTTGTTACTGGTGACTAGATTAAAAGTGGCAAAAATGAGGTCATGTTTAGAAAAAACATCAGCAGAAACCTGGGTAAAGAAAACTTCCTGACAGTCACTGGTGATAAAAATGTCCAAGAGCGTGCTGTTGGAACCAGTAAAGTGCGTTGGAATGGTCGAATTTACAACATCAAGACCAAGCATTTTAATGGAATCAATAAAAGGTGACGATCTCATATATTCAAGAATATTACAATTAAAATCACCACACACAATAGTTCGCAAGTATAACGACGAATAATTTTCTAATAAGTCAAAGACGGATGACAGGTCAATGAATAATTGTTTACAAAGTATTTCTTTGGTGGTTGTAATTAAGTTTACTAAAGAACATTCTGTGTTGCGATGATAGAGCTTGGGTTACACACTCTTCATACATGTTTTGACCAGCTTCCACCAATAAGGAGTTAAATAAGGCTTTCAGGGTGGAAGGTTGCATATCTGAGGCAATAGGTATCTCAATGCCGTAGTCAGCCGCTAGAGATTCCCACCTTTGAACCAAATTCCTCCTTGTCGAAAGTACACATATGCATGAGAACTAGTTTCGGCAGCTTTGTATCGTCCATTTCCATAGCTTTTATGGCAAAGTCAAAATGCAACTTAAGAGTGTTCAGGAAAAGTGGAGGGACACCCGTTTCTAAGTGAAGCATGTAGTTCGGAGTGCAGGTTGGCCAACAGAAGATCCGCTTGAGAAAATATCGAAAAAATTTCTCAACTTCGTCGAAAGGGCGGTATCCCCAAACTTGAGCTCCGTATGGCATTATGGAAGCTGGAGTTGCCCGGAACAGTTTATGCTTTACGTTGTGCTCTACGTATTTGTTGTCAATGCATCGCCTCTAGACTGAGGAAATAAAACTTTTAGTTTCTGCTAATTTGCCTTCAAAATATTTTTTCATGCTGAGGTTAGCCGTGATTAGAACACCTCGATATTTATACTCCCTTACAATAACAACATTTTTCAATTGGTAAGTCCACTTTTCATTACGAAAGTACCTTCTACTGCCACTTCTAAAAAGCATTATTTTTGATTGTTGAAGATTAACAGACAAATTCCATTGTTTGCAGTAGGTTTCGAGTCGATTAATTGCACGTTGCATTCCCTCTGCGTTTTCAACTAGAATCACAATATCATTCGCAAATTTAAGAGCTGGTATCCGGGTTCCTTCAAGCTTGATGCCACCACCTATTACATCTGCTATGTCATTTATACCTATGGTATATATAAAATGAAAAGTATAGTGCTAAGCACCCACCCTTGTTAAATTCACATTGTGTTTCAAATTCCTCTGAAACGAGGTCTCCGCCCCATACATACACAATGCTATTCTCGTACAATTTTAGTTGATATTCCAATAACGTATAGCTTATAAAAAAGTGACTCACCCTCTATAGAGTTGAAGGCTGCGAGAAAAAAAGGCATATAATTGTTTGCCCTTTAACCATGGTGAATATTTGGTCAAAGGTTGATTAATTTTTTCGAAATCCGGCTTCAAATTCATTTAATACTTTCTTGCTCTTAAACCACTCCGTAAGTCTATAGAAGATCATAGCACTCAACAACTTAGCCGAAGTGTTCAAAAAGGAAATGCCTCTGTAGTTCGCCGGATTATCACAATCGCCTTTTTTGTGCAACGGGAATATTATTGATCGTTTGAAGCATCCTGGAACATTTGCCATCTCGAATATTCTGAGGATACAGTGCCTTGGCAAAGTGTATAAAAATGTAACTAATTCCAAATTTTAAATTGAAATACATATTTAACTATAATAAAAAAAACTTTAACGGAATTCGGTCACTTACCACTTACAAAAATTTGTTTTCCTTGTCTGTGATTGAACATCTTCCTTCTAGACTATCCTCCTGATCATCAAGGTATTCTAGCAAATCAAAAAACCGGAGCAAAAGCTCGGAAAACGTCTTCTGCTCCCGCTACGGATTTTCCACCTCTTTTCGGCTTTCGTAGGTAGTTTCTTCTGAATCCATTGATTTTTCGCACAACACTTTCACAATTGGTAGCGGGATTAATTTCTTTCAGTTTTTGAATCATTTTCTTATAGCATATCCATTACATTTCAACACACGATTGCGATTAATAAGCTTTTATAAAGTTCTAGGACGGTATTTGCTTATGGTTATTACTCGGGAATTCAGGGTTGACGTAGCTAATATACGCGGGCTAAAAAGTATTCGTTGTTTTGGCACTCAGTGAAATATAGGTAGATCCCCGTTCACTTCTCTCCGATAACTCTGATCTGAAGCTACCTAACTAGTAGTGCCATTATTCTTCTCTCACCGTGGTCTCGCCATTTATGTGCGTAGTGATGTAGCTTACCAAATTAAACCACAATGTAGTCCCTGTTCCAATGCGGAATTCAATTTCATGTGGTTAAAATTCCCTCTCCGTAAGCAAATTATCCACTACTGCTTTATTTACAGAAGCCTTACACTAGACAGCAATTCGACCTTTAACGAGATTGATGCGCTGTCTGACTCCATTGCATTTCTTGGGCCTCCTACTAAAATCGTTATTACAGGCGATTTTAATATATACAATTCTGGGTGGCTTCGAAATTGTAGGCAGACAACACCCGAAGGTGTGAGATCTTCGCTGGAGAAAGCAACTTGGCCCGCACAAATACCAGACGTTGATTGTCACTCTGCCAACACCCTGGACTTGTTTTCAACTTCTCACCCTGACAAATACAAGATCAATGTGCTATCCTCTCTAGGCTTGTCGGATCATTGTGCCATATCAGCTAATTTCTCATACGCCGACCACAAAGTTAGAGAAAATATTCCTAAAAGAAGCGTATAGCAATACGAGAAAGCCAATTGGAGCGGACTTAACAACTTCTTTAGGAATTTGAACTGGTCGTTATGTTTCCCCGATAACGACGTGGATGCTGCTCCTGAAATGTTAACAGAAACTATTCTCTCTGGAACGAGATCCTTTATTCCTCATCGGATGAAAAGTATCAAACCAAAATAAATGGCATGGTACGACTCCAGCTGTAAAAAGGCTGTCAGGGTAAAAGAAATATTTTTTCGGTCCTTCAAGACCAACCCGTGGCCGTGGCTCAAGTGGTAGTGTATTGAATTTCCAATTGGATGATTCGGGGTTCAATGCCAGCCGTGACCGAAAGACTTTTTTTCAAGCAACAAAATTCTCGTGAGATGAATTGTTGCCTAAATACACCATCAAGTCAATTTACACCACTAATTTAGTCTCCCCATTAAATGTTAGATGGAGCGAAATAACCACTGAGCCCAAACATCTTTCTTTCTCTTTCTGTCCCATTTTCTGTAAAAACTTAACACATGCTTTGGCATTATAAGTGTAGTCATACCCACTTGAGTGTTAAGTTCTTTTAAGCGTGTCAAATTTCAATACGACCAAAAGTTTAGGCAAAAAGGTAGTAAAAATTGTTGGTCAAAAACATTTGAAATTCTGCTTCATCCTCCATCCCAATGTTAATTTACAATGGCATTCCAGCTGTCAGCTCTTCGGAAAAAGCCAATCTGCTTGCTGCATACTCTGCGGTCAGCTTAATACACCCAGATTGTGGTTTATCTCCGCCTACACTTGAGTGCGTTGAATCTTCAATGGGACGAATCTACTTTTGCACTCGTGTAGTAGCAAGAGTTTTTAAAAACATAAACATTGACAAATCCGCTGGTCCAGATGGTATATCTCCCCTCTTTCTGAAGAGGTGTTCTGCCTCACTGGCAAAACCACTGCGTATGCTTTTTGATCAATCCTACCCTTATGGACTCTTTCCGAGCAGATGGAAAACAGCATTTGCCCAGCCCCTCCCTAAAAAAGGCGAATCTTCTTCCTTCTCCTCCTACCGATCTATTGCACTTACGTCTCTTCTATCCAAGGTCATGGAAACGCTGATAAACCGTCAGCTTATGAAATAGCTCGAAACACGAAAACTTCTCAATGACCGGCAATACGGTTTTCGTAGCAATAGGTCCACTGGTTATTTGATGGCAAGTATCGGCTTAATGTGTAACCAAAGCGTACATCAATCTGGCGGAAGGAAAAATAGTTACACTTGATATTTCTGAGGACAGGCTTTGGCATCAGGCTCTTTTGTCGAAAATGCGTGCTTTTGGGATCGATGACTCCCTTTTTCAATGCATTAGAAACTACCTTTCGGAACGTTCAATCCAAGTTGTTTTGGATAGTTACAAGTCCGATATACACAAAATAAATGCTGGTGTGCCCCAGGGCTCCGTTCTGTCTCCGACACTCTTTTTAATTTTCATCAATAATCTCTTGTCTGCTACTTCTAGTCCAATATATTCCTTTCCTGATGGCAGTACTCTCTGCTTTTCATATTCGTTCCGGGACTCACGGCCCTGTTATTCGGCTGTAGAATAGCAACGCATCGTTTGCTAATTTCGATATATATTGGGTCTACAAGTAAGTTTCCAGCGTTTGTCAGAGATGGCGCCACCAGTGGATCCCGGGCAGAAATGTCAGACCCCATGTGTTTTATTTGTAGGTTTTGTATCCGTCAACAACTTTGCAGCGTTATATTTGAGCAGTTCTATCGGTGTCGTACATTTTATCGAGCAAAATCATGGCAAGTTTCCAGCCAAATAAACGTCATTTGCGGGAAGCGCTGCTTTTATTCTTTAATATGAAGAAAAGTGCGGCTGAGGCCAACCGTTTGCTTTCGGAAACTTATGGGGCGGAATGTATTGGTGAATCGACGTGCCGCGAGTGGTTCAAACGGTTCAAAAGTGGTGATTTTGTAGTTGAAGACAAAGATCGCCCCGGAAAGCCGACAAGTTTTGAAGACGAGGAATTGGACGCTTTACTGGATGAGGATCTGTCAGATTCAAGAAGAACTTGCTGCATCATTGGACGTCACGCAACAAGCCGTTTCCCTGCGCCCAAAAGCACTGGGATTCATTCAAAAGGTTGGAAGCTGGGTGCCGTACGAATTGAAGCCAAGAGACGTTAAACGGCGATTTTGCATGTCCGAAATGTTACTGCAGCGATATAAAAATAAATCATTTTTGCATCGTATTGTCACTGATGATGAGAAATTGATTTATTATGATAATCCTAAATGCAGAAAATCGTATACAAATCCCGGCGAGCCCGCCCAATCGACGCCGAAACGAAATATTCACGTGAATAAGGTCCTGCTCTGCATATGGTGGGATCAAAAAGGTGTCGTATACTACGAACTGCTTCCGAGTGGTGAAACCATCAAAGGACCATTATATCGATCCCAACTAATTCGTTTGAAGCGGGCATTAAAAGAAAAACGGCCAGAATATGAGACCAGGCATGAGTCCGTCATTTTTCATCACGACAACGCTCGGCCACATGTTGCGGTTTCGGTGAAAAACTATTTGAAAAATAGTGGAAGGGAAATTCTGCCTCACCCGCCTTACAGTCCAGACTTGGCACCATCTGACTACCACTTGTTTCGTTCGATGCAGAACGCTCTTACGGGAATACGCTTCTGCTCAGTAGAGGAAATCAAAAATTGGCTCGATACGTTCTTGGGCTCGAAAGACGAGAAATTTTTTTGGTCCGGAATTCACAAATTGCCAGAAAAATGGGGGAAAGTTGTAGCTTCCGATGGACGATACTTTGAATAAAGCATTGTAACTATGTTTTCATAATAAAACTTCAAATTTTGGAAAAAAAAACGCTGGAAACTTACTTGTAGGCCCAATACAACATCACTAAATCGAGTACCTCCAACAAAGTGGAATTTAATGCTTCCAAAATACACATGCTGTCTGTTCTCGTTAAAGTAGAATTCAAACTTCCGGCCATTATCCATGAATGGCGCTTGCATCGTTGAAAGCGAAAAACTTACCATTCTTGGTATGCGTATCAATGACAACTTACGTTGGAATGTCCACATACTCGATGTTGCCAAAAATGCTGTGAAGTGTCTTGACTTCCTGAAACGATGTAAGAAATATTCCACCCGTCGAAATTGCAGTACAATACCCTCTTGTGGTCAGGTGCCCCCAAAACCCCTTACTCCTGATGGATAGGATCCAAAACGGTACGATAAACCTCATAGGTGACCCAAATAATACATAGTCAATTGACACACTTGCACACCAACGTAATGTCTCCTACCTCATCTTATTCTATCGCTTTTTTTACCACCAGTGCTCCACCGAAATAGCCAGTAGCATTCCGCGCCTTCAAACTTTTAACCGTAATATACCTCTCGCTATGAATGCTCATCAGTATGCCCTCAAGTCCACTTTCGGATGTACTCTAAAATATCGTGATTTTTTCCTAAGCCCTACAACTCGCTTATGGAATGCCCTGCCGAGCTCTTTATTTCCTAGTCATTATAACTACCAGGCATTTAAAACCAACGTACATCGGTACCTCACTTTTTTGTCCTCCTTAATTTTCCTACTAGTACCACTTTTGAGCAGTCGCTGACTAAAGAAAAAATAACCCTTGACCATTGTTTCTACAGTTTGACATCGATTTTCCATGAAGGCTGATAATTGATTCCATTTGGGCAAGACATTGACAGGCATATCTTCCTCTGAGTTCATTCGATTTTTCAAATCCATCTTGGGTACTTGCCAATTCCAATTTATGCAATCTAGCAATCTTAGGCTTCATGTATTAAACACTTGACTCATTAGCTCCTGTAGATCCACCTTCAAATAGAAAACTTTTTCTGGAATCCATAAAAGTCATCCAGGATCTCAATGATAGTCTGAACATCATCGAATTTTTGAAGGTACATCTGCAAAATTCCCAGTTTCACTTCCCATTCATGCAGAGAAATAGTCTTACCAGCAGAATCCATAAACTTGTTCAACTTGGTAAGTTGTCCAGCAACTGAGGCTCTTTTTGTTTTGTAGGTAAACAACGACGCAATAGCAGAATCAACACCATCTCCAGTCATTTTGAGGCAGCTGCATGGCTTTCATTGTCTCCAATAAACAAAAGCCTCCCGCTCTGATATACGAATAATACATTGAGAGTCAAGCAGGCTGTGGGGGGCTAAATTATCCCTTAGATCTATGTACTCGTCTTCCACTTGTATGATGACTTAATGTCAGATGAAATGAGTTTTGAATTAACAGGTGCCCTATGCAGTCGCAGCGTTGCCAGATCTGTCACGACACAGGTTTCAAAGTAAGTGATATTCCTAATTTCTGGACCAATTTACAGCTGAAATGTTGTCACTTCAGTTGCAAGGCGAAAATCGAATCTTCTTGAATATGTTTAGTGTCTAGACTGACATAAAATGTATAAAATTGGAAATGATAAACATGCCCTAGTTTGCATTCATGCTCACTCAATTATTCAAAAATTCAAATTGAAGACGAATTTCCAGTTAACTTGCCTTTCCTCAGACGATCCAAGCCCATTTCAGTGTCATAATACCCCCAGCGCATCGACTTACAAAGGATTATTTGATTTGTTCAAGGCAATGTTTTCTATTCATACCCTGAAAAGGAACCGTATGTCGTACATCGTAGATCTATGTGCCCATATCACATTACCATCGGAAGAAGCATTGAAATCTACCCATCGAATGCTGTTAATAACATCTTCAATCACGCGTCTCATTGAATTACTTTTTTGCCTTTTAAAGGAACACGAACGAATCCTATTTTGCTAATCCGCTCCTCTTTCAGCTGCACAATGCCACAGCTACACTTTGTACACAGTTGCCATTTGAACCCACGTAACCCATGTATGCTGAAATCTATAACCCGATTAAAATTTTAAGAGTCACGTAATGCTCAGTCTCGGTATCAGTACCTACAGGGAATGCCAGTAATCCTTAAAGACGCTCACCAGACGACCGCCGTGACTAGTCTTTTTTAATTTGCATGGAATTACCTGGCTTAAGGATCAAAATTAAAGCTTTTCCCTGCTAGTGAGAATTGACAAGAGATGTCCTGTAGGGTGAGAAAAGCTGGATTTACCGTTTACCTGTCCTTTTATAGGGTAGTATCCTTCATCACCCCATTACTTGTCCGTTGTCGTCGGAGAAATGTAATTAGACGGAGATTCTTTACGAGCACTGCCCTGACAATCACTACGTAATGCCATCCCCTGGGACAATATATTACAAATGAAAGCAGGTATGGGCTTTAGATATATTATGGACCGGTTGGGTTCTGGAAAGTGAGAAGTTTTCTTCCCATTTTCTTCGCAATTTACGTTCGCAGATGTGAGTAAGTATTGTGTGAGTATTAGGTTTTACATTCAATCCATGCTTCATCGCACTTTAAAAATTCTGAAAATAATCCCTTGGATGGCAGGACTTTATGCAAAGCGAACTTTATCGAATCAGAGAAGAGCAACTATAGTACAATCAGGAGGGGCTTGTACTTGATTTTGGGGATATTTGTACTCTTCCGTTGTCCCTTATAAAGTCTCGTAATTTCTACATTTAAGGGCTGTGATACAGATGCCAGTCAGTTCCACACGTAAATAATCACGAGATCAAGCATGCACGCACATTAATCCAGGCGGAAGTTAAACAGATTGAAAGAACTACTCGTAGGAATAACAATCAAATCCCTATCCCATTCTAGTTCCCCCACCCCGGCATCACACTGTGTCTAAACAGACCTAAGTCTACACACTGTGTCTACACAGACCTAAGTGTGATGAGGTATAGAATGGACTCGGCTCCAGATACCTCATTTACCCACCAAGGAGATTGAAACTATTAACTTACTCATTTTCTGAATCTATGTACTTGGGAGTCCTATTTCTAACACATCTACTTGCCATAGCTAGCAGTTCATGGAGATGTGTCCTGGTTCTCTCCAGCTTCGTCCTTCTGAACATCTTTATTCTCGATTGTTCTGCGTTATGTGTGTTTAGCCGTTCTTCTCCCGTCTACACCCATTTTATATGTATTTCGTTCTTTAGGAACAGCCCATTTAGACAAAGAACTATTTTAATGTACCTCTTGTATGTACAGTGTCTTTCAGTAGGGGCTTCCAAATTTTGACAGTTCATAGCGGCCATATTGTTGAAGCCACATCTGTCAAATTAGGTGTCATTTATTCAGTCTGTTTTTGCCAAATCACCATGGATGGACATAGCATTCAACAGCACGTGCAACACAAATTGTTTTATCAAAATGGGTGTTCTATTCGGGCAACGTTCCGCGCGCTTCGTCCATTTTACGGTCGCTACAATCGTCCTACCGAGAGGACTATTCGCAGTCTGGTGGATAAATTTTAGTCCACTGGCTCAGTAAACGATAAACCAACACCCGTACGTCGACGAAAAGCAAGATCTGCCGAAAACATCGCCGCTGTCCATGAGAGTGTCCTTAGCTCACAAGAACTCGGCCTTTCGCAGACCATAACTTGGCGAATTTTGCGTCGTGACTTCGGCCTGCACATGTACAAAATTCAATTGACCCAGGAGCTGAAGGTAAACGACCATAGAAAACGACATGTGTTCGCTGAATGGGCTCTGGAGCAGTTAGTAATTGACCCTTATTTTCATCGAAAAATCATCTTCAGCGATGAGGCCCATTTCTGGATGAATGGGTACGCCAACAAACAAAATTGTCGAATTTGGGCCGATACCAATGCACATGAGATTCAAATGCATCCAACGCATCCCGGAAAAATCACTGTTTGGCGTCATCGGTCCATATTTCTTTGAGAACGACGTTTGTCAGGCCATCACCGTCAACGGCGAGCGCTATAGGTCGATGATTAACAACTTCGTTTGGCCTGAATTGGATGATATGGACACCAATGACATGTGGTTTAAACAGCACGGTGCGGCGCTACGTGCCACACAACTCACGCCATATTGGAAATTCTGCACGGGCGATTCGAGACCATGGTGGTGAGGTGAACTGACCAACGAGATCGTGCGATTTGACCCCATTAGACTTTTTCTTGTGGGGTTTTCTGAAGTCGCAGGTCTATACGAATAAGCCACAAGCCACGGCGACCCCCAAAGCCAACATAACCCATGCCATCATGGAAAATTTTAGATTTCGGATGCGCACCACACAGAGAAGCCGCGGCGGGCATTTGAACGATGTTATAGCCCATGCATACTGCCATCGACAGGCCTTTCAAACGAATGAAAAATTTCAATGATATCTCACACACACTTTGTTTTATTTCGTAAAAAGATATTCCGTAATAAAATGCCTAAAAGACCGGCACCCATCCAATCAGCGCAGAATCATGCCATCTGGAGCTATACTCGCTCTCTCCAGCTAAACGAGGACGCACGTAGTCATAACACAGATTCAGGTTCTTAGAAACCCACCTCTCGGCCTTGCCGATCAAGTTCATCCGCGGTCTTACTTCTCACGATCCCATTGTGACCTACGACCCAGACAGGATTCATCGTATTCAGACGTCCAACTATATTTAAAGAATCTTTGCATTCTCGAACTTACGCTTCCTTGGCACAAAGAAGGTCCATTTCGCACTTACGCATCAACAGGATAATTTTATCACCCAGCCTGTCTTTAACGCCAGAGACAATCACAGCGAATGATATGAATTTTAAGAGAAAAGCAAAAAGCCGTTGGCTGAAAACCTGCCAGAGCTTTTAACGAATCCAATGAGATATGTACCTCAGATATTTGGCACGGCGTATTTGGGGGTTAGGGCAGTCGCACAGCAAGTAAAAAGTCTCTATTTCCTCTTCGTTCTTATAACTTCTGCAATAGATTTAGAGAAGAGGCTTAGTTAGGACACCTGTAGCACGGGTGTCTTCTTTGTTGAGTCCGAGGAGAGTACGTGTTCTCTCGCTGTCTAGGTTTTCGATAGAAAAGATCATTTAATTCTTGTATCTTGTTTCGAAGAATCCAGGGTTTTTGAATTAAAGTTTAATCTGGCTTTAGCATCCGATCAACAGTTACTGCTTTATCCTCTATCCCTTATTTTATCCTGCCCAAGTTTTCTATTAGTCTATCGAGTGCAGAAATAAAAGGATACTGCGCTTATAATGCTTACCATCCACCCGGCGGAACTTCCCCATTCATCAAAGTTATTGAGGCCGATGCGATGCAAGTAAGCAAGCTTAAGAAATAAGCACGCGTACTGCTATATAATTTATTGCCCTCCGCTATACAAATTAGAAAAGACCGACTTTATAAATCTTTTGAACTCACTTGGACCGAATTGTATTGCTGGTGGTGATTTCAACTGGAAACACACCTTTAGGAGTTCAAGATGCGATTCAACTAAAGGCAGACGGCTTTACGAAGCCGGCATGCAATGTTGACTCCTTTTTGGTGACAAAACCGACATATTGGTCCACCGGCAGAGCAAAAACTCCAGAGACCTCGAAGATTTCTTCATTGCAAGAGAAGTAGCTAAAATTTTACAAACATCGAGGAAAGTTTTGATCTCTCCTCAGATCATTCACCGAATCTTGACAATAAGCGAGGGTCTAATGAAAAAAGAAGGAACCTCTAGATGAACTGCCAACCAAACTAATTGGGGCGACTTTAGGAAATATTGTATAGAAAATATTGTTCTGAACGTGTCCCTTAAAACACCGTATGGAATAGAAGATGAAGTCGGCAGATTTATCGGAGTCATACAGAACGCCGAATGGAACAATACTCCTGTTATGAGGAAAGCAATCGTAAATAGCGAGGTTAAATCTCCGCCGGAAATAAAAGAATTGATACGTTCTGGACGTCTCTCAATCCTTCGACAAGATATGGCATGAAGGCCTGAAGTTTAAGTTAAGACGGGTTCTTCCAGAACACTTACATGAGATTTTAGAATCCTACCATGCGAAAAGATTATTCCGTGTTAAACACGGATCAGAATACTCCGAATTTAAGGAAACCGCTACCAGAGTACCACAGGGAAGTGTTCTTGGTCCGGTCTTGTTCTCACTTTATACACGAGCAAGGAGAAGGCACTGTTTTAGGTACGTTCGCGGGTGATACGGCTAAATTAACGACAGAGAAATCAGTCGAGTTAGCAACTGGAAAGCTCTAACGAACTTTGGGCAAAATTTACGAGCAAACGTACTCTTTTACAGCAAGATCTTGGTATTGCATCGCGATTAATTTTGCGATATTTGCTACTTCGTGAGTTGCAGGAGTAGGGACCTAATACTTTTATGTGATGGCGAAAAGAAAGGTCAGTTTTGGGAACAATCATCAACGAGACTCCATGCTAGAGTTCTCCAGCTGTAGAACCTCAGAGATAGTTCATTCCTGCAACCAACCACCAGCCTGCTCCGTCGAAAACGAATTCCTCCGGATAGTTGATTTCCACGTTACCCTTTAGTAGGTGGTCCTGGGGTTTACGCCAGTCCTCCTATTAAATTTTGCCATCGGAGTTTTGAAGGTCGACTATGACTGCCACGGGAGTGCCCTCTAAACTAGTCGAGGGCTTTTTCTGCTTTGAACTGCCCCCTTTAGTATTATCTCCTGCTGTCTGCCGTTTCGCTGATAATCCCGGCGTTGACGAGAGGTTCGGCTTAACTGGCTTGTCCTGTTCTTGCGCTTTTTGAGGGGTCTTAGATGTGGGTTTATCAGCCGGTACCGCTTTGGTCTGTTTTCCATCCGTTGGGCTCGCCATCTTTTTCCCTGTGTCTTTTGATTCTGACGAATCAAGTTCTGGAGCTTTAGCCACTACCAGACGTTCGTACGCCTTTATCTTTTTCGCCATTTTACTCAGAAACCTTTGGGAAGCTTTGCAATTTCTTTCTCTAGCAGTTTCTGAGCGAATTTCTCCACTATAGTCACGTAGGCGTCTGAGTCTAACAGTTCTTCTTCGGTCTCGGAATGTATCCTGTTGCAGGTTCTGTTATCAGGTCGTTTGTATGTAGTTGAGCTATTTTTGTCGTTTTTGTTATTAGTTTCCGTTTTTGTTGTTGTTCCACGGGTACCATGCAATGGGTGTCAACCTCGGCGGAGCCGATATACCAGCGAAAGGCTAGAATACGATTTAACCCCTTGGACCCGATTTTATGCATTAAATGCGATTACACCACTACTTAAGTCAGGCACCTCACCCGATGGAAAGTTTAGGAACTCTGCAGTCTTTTCGTCTGATCTTAGCCAACCACCGCCTTACAGTAACGTACGACAGCTGTAGTGGTTATTACCGGCTAGCACCCACGTGGAGCAGATGAGGATTTCTGCCAGACGTTTAGTTAAAAATGGAAATGATTTAGAATTGTGCAGAGGTAAAAATAGATCAAACAGTTGTGACAGGGTTGGAATGTTATCTGCAAAGTGCTCTGTAGTAAGTTGGCGATTTCGATGTATGGTCAAATTTTCATGGCAAACATTGCATAATGGCTGAGTACCTTTGTTGTGCAAGTGGGCTTTATTAAACAGTGTACTATATATCCCAATCTCGTTCTGCTGAGTTGAACCAATTGTAGTCGGCTCAAGGACTGATTGTGGAATACAGATACCAAAGAGGGTCTGCTTCTATTTGTATTTCTTGCACCGTTTGTAAATATATTGCTTTTGCAAAAGTTGGTATGGAATACATCAAAGGCATTTTGACTGCTTGATGAGCGCCCGCGTCTGCTTTTTCATTTCCTGGTATGCGTACATGTCCAGGTGCCCACATAACATGTATCCTAGAGGAGTTTCAAGTGATGATGGACCGAAGGAAATGAAAGCTTGGCGTTTTACCGTTATTGATTTGGATGCTGCGTATTGCACTGAGGGTGTCGGTGAATGTTGCTATCTTTGCATTAAGAGCCTGTGAAGTTGAATGCTGCTATGATGCCAGAGCCATTACTTCACTAATGAAGGGGTAGTCATTGGCTGCCGTTATTATTTTATCAAACTGGTTGTCTAGCCTATAGACACTGTGGTTCCTTCGTAACAGGAAGCGTCGGTGTATAAAATGTTTTTCGTGAAACGAGCTGAGCAAGTCATTTGTTAGACGCAGTTGGGTGTTGCTGTCTCATGACTAAATGGCTTCGGAATAGTGACACTTGCGAGATTAGTGCTGCGGGTGGAGTTTAGGAGTGCATTCTTATTTTACCATGTTTTAGCATTTATCCAGCTAATCATGCAGACATTATGGAGTGGATGTTTCCTGTCAGTAAGACTTTTTGCAGTTAACTTAACTTAAGCTGGCCATCCACGATCACTGATGAATGTCACTCCCGGCGTGAGGGTTTTTTTTTGTCGCTCATCATCCCCTATCACTCATGAATGTCATTTCTCAGTTTTGTTCTAGCAGCAGAGATAGCAGGTTCTCAAGTTATTTGTCAACTGGGTAGAAAATGAGTGAAGTTATTAGTTAGATTGTGAATGAAAGAAAAAAGAAGAAAATAAAACAAAAACGTTTAGTTTATTCATGAAAACCTTTTAAAGGAATTTGAATCAACCTCCCTAGTACATTATAAAAATTTTCTTTACCTTTACCGAGTTACTAGACATGTTCGCGCCATTAATACGAAAGGAAGATACAGTAATGAGAGATTCTACCCAATCAACGCCTTTCAGCAACATTACGATTTCTTGTTACTGGACAAAATTTTGAAGAGTTGAAGTTCACTACAGCAATTTCTCCCATAGCCTTGGAAGGTTTAATATGAAGACTTGTGAGGCAATTATTTGTGTATTGAGGAATAATATAAAGGTATGTAAAGATGAACACACATCTCAAAACATATACACCCTGAATGACTCGAACTGCAACCAAGTTCAGACTGCTATAATTTCCAAACAGTTCATGATAGTGAGTTCAAATTTTGACACATGATAGATAATTTTATTATATACAAGCCTTTTAAACGATTTGCGTCTCAGTTGTGTTGAAAAATTTTTATCCGCGATGAAATTCAAACGTGATAGTGCGGTTGCTTTATATTTGGCTGGAAAACCACAAGTAGTAGAGCCCACCAGCACCTCAACGTGAATAAATCATTTGTATCTCGAACCATAGCTCGTTACCGTGATACTGGCAGCATTGCAAAACGCTATGGAAGTGGTCATAAAAAATCAGCAACATCGGCAGAAATGGTTCAGAAAGTTAACGCTCGAATTGAGCGAAATCCGCGTCGAAGTGGAAGAAAAATGGCTCGTGAGCTCAACATATCGTTGGAATGGATGCAATACATACTGAAAAATGAGCTTGGGCTCAAGCCATTGAAGTTCCAAAAAGCACACGATCTTACACCGCAACAGAAAAATGTTAGAGTCGAAAGAGCGAAAGAGTT
This sequence comes from Volucella zonaria, assembly GCA_963966105.1. Taxonomy (NCBI): domain Eukaryota; kingdom Metazoa; phylum Arthropoda; class Insecta; order Diptera; family Syrphidae; genus Volucella; species Volucella zonaria. The sequence goes on from OZ014531.1 coordinate 131,400,253, forward strand.
GCTACGCTTGCACGAAAGTGGTGAGTTGCCGAATTTGGTTATTTCCGATGGTCGCCATTTGTTATCGAGCAATATGTCAACAAACAAAATGGCCGAGTTTACTTGCTAGAGAGGTCCTTCGAAAATTTACACCTTCGAACGGCCACCAGAAAGCAGGCAGCACCGATGGTGATGGTTTGGGCCGCTTTCCGCTCGTATTTTTGGACCGTGGCGTCAAAATTAATGCGATCGTATACCGTGAAACTGTCTTAGAGGCAGTATTGAAGCCTTGGGCAATCAATCATTTCGGTCGGAGACCGTGGACATTTCAACAAGACTCGGCACCGTCTCACAAAATGCGCGTCAACCAAGATTGGTTAAAAAACAATGTTCCACACTTCATTTCTTCGACACAATGGATTGCAAATTCTCCGTATGCAAATCCGTTAGATTTCTCTGTCTGGGGTATTTTGAAGGCGAAGGTTGGCACTAAAAAATACCAACGTTTGGACCACCTCAAACAAGCACTTCGCCGGAAATGGGCCAAAATACCGCAGAGCCACTTGCGCGCAGCGTGCGTAGCTTTCTTCGGCCGTCTCAATTCCATTATTCGCGCCAATTGAAAACTACTGATACAATTTTAAAATTGATGTACGAGGGCGGGTCAATAAATCCGTGACTTTTTGAATTTCTGACCTCTTTACTGAAACAGCAACACTGCTCCTGTCAACAGGCATCTGTCAGTTGACTCCTGTCAAATTTTAAACTTGCTGCGTCAGTTAGTTTGTGTTTGACAGCTATTTTTATCAGACTACTCACTAATTTGAGGAGAAAATGGAAAAAAGTGAATTTTGTGTGCTTATTAAGCATTACTTCTTCCGAAAAAAAAACATTACCGAGACCAAGGCTAAGCTTGATAAATACTATGGGGACTCTGCACCATCGATTTCAATGGTAAAAAAGTGGTTTACTGAATTTCGTTGTGGCCGTACAAGCACTGAAGATGCCGAACGTCCTGGACGCCCAGTTGAGGTCTCTACACCCGAAACAATCGAAAAAATTCACGATATGGTGTTGGCCGACCGAAGATTGAAAGTGCGAGAGATTGTGGAAGCCGTAGGGATCTCGCATGGCTCAGTGGTTTCAATTTTGAATGATCACTTGGGCATGAGAAAGCTTTCCGCAAGATGGGTGCCGCGTTTGCTCACAGTCGACCACAAACGCAATCGTGTAACAACTTCACAGGAAGGTTTGGCGTTGTTTAATCGCAATATGGAGGAGTTTTTGCGCCGTTTTGTAACCGTGGACGAAACATGGATCCATCACAACACACCAGAGAACAAACAACAGTTAAAACAGTGGGTTTCTAAGGGTGAATCGGCGCCAAAGAAGGCCAAGGTTATGGCGACTGTTTTTTGGGATGCACGCGGGATAATCCACATTGACTACCTTCAAAAGGGAAGAACAATCAATGGGGAATATTATGCCAACTTATTGGACCGATTCAATGACGATTTGAAAAAAAAACGACCTCATTTGGCGAAGAAAAAAGTTCTTTTCCACCAAGACAATGCAAGGGTGCACACATGTGCAGTTGCCATGGCAAAAATCCATGAATTGGGCTATGAATTGCTCCCTCATCCACCCTATTCTCCAGATTTGGCTCCGAGCGACTACTTCTTGTTCCCAAACCTGAAGAAATGGCTTGGTGGAAAAAGATTTGACTCCAATGATGAAGTCATCTCGCAAACAAAGGCCTATTTTGAGGACCTCGACAAATCATTTTTTTTGGAAGGGAAAAAAAAATTGGAGAAGCGTTGGACAAAGTGTATAGAGCTCAAGGGAGACTACGTTGAAAAATAAAATTATTTTTTTATCAAAAAATCTGTGTTTTAATCCAAAAGTCACGGACTTATTTTTTGCTTTGGCACAATAAAATTTATCAAAAAATAAAAAAATTATAGCATTTTAAATAGTTGGAGTTCGAGTCATTCACCCTGTATATAATCGCACTTATCGTCTTTATCGTACAGTTGCCAACCAATGAAAATGAATGGAAAAGAATAGCAGCTGATTTTGAACGTACTTGGAACTTCCCTCATTGTATAGGTGCCATAGACGGAAAGCATATTCAAATTACAAGGCCAGCTAATTCGGGTTCATATTACTATATTTTAACTATAAGAAAACCTTTAGTATTGTTTTAGTTGCCCCCGTAAATTCAAATTATGAATTTATAATGGTTGACGTTAGGGCGAACAGCAGAGTGACTGATGCTAGAGTTTTTTCAAAAAATTAGAAAAAGAACAGCTTTCTATTTCCAAATCTCAAGCTATGCATAATAGCTATGAAATAATGCTCTATGAATTAATTTGAGCTCCGAACAGTTAATTAACCTCTATCGTGTATCAAGAGCTCGACGTGTTATCGAAAACACTTTCGGAATTTTGCCAGCTATATTTCGAATCCTATCACACACTACACACTATTAATTTGGATTCGAACAAAGTTGCAGTAATAGTACTAGTTTGCTGCAACTTAAACAATTTCATTAGAACAAAAAACGGAGGTTTTTTTCAAGGAAGAGAAGTTAACATTGAAGATGTTGTTACTGGAGTTATATCGCAAGGCGATTGGAGACTTGAAACCAACCAACTCATTAATCTCAAGCCTAAAAAAAATAATAATTCGAGGTCTTCTACGACAGAAATGAGAAATAATACGGGTTCTGTACCGTGGCAGTTCAATAGACTCAAATAAAGTTAATTTGATTAAATAGACAGTTAGTTTTCTTTATTTCTTTATTGATATTGGGCATCTAACAAAAGATCGTTTACAGATGATTATGATGATTCAATGACTTTATCTGATATTATTTGAACCTGCTGCCTTGGTTGCGAGATTTTAAAGTTTCTTCTTGCGGCAACATCACTGTGGGTGGGTGACCGAAAATCAGTGAAAAAAAATAATAAGGATGGTCGCGAAGGTGTTGGGATAACAGGCGTTGACCAATAGAATGTTGATTGCGATTGCGGGAGCCTCCACAGTAATCACTGGTACAATGTTTCGTCCATCGCCTGCATGTATCTGCTGATCTGGGGCAAGTTGCCTAAACTGCGCTGCCCACGCCCTCCCATAAATTTCAACGTTATCATTTTTATTTTTTAAATGAACAATTGTCGTTTTTTTTTTATTTTATTTTTGTTTCGAGTTTTTTATGCAACTCATTTCAAATACCTCCTACACAATGTTCATATACATATTAATAAATGTGTAAAAACAAATGGAAATTTTTCAATCCGCCTGGAATCCATACTTATTGAGCTCGTAGTATATTCAGTATTGCCGCAAGTGATAATTCCCTCCACAGCTCTTTCCTGGTCATTCAAAAAATGAAGTTCATCAAAAAAGCAGAGGGACGGCATATACATATATATCGTCCTCTACTGCACCGGACTTCTGGCTTTGAACTATCTTTTTGAGTTCGCTCCGGCAGCAACCGCGAATGCGGTTTAACTTTTTCTTTACCATTTCTTTATTTGCATTTTTGTCCTTTTCTTTCATTAATTCAACTAACTTCGCGTACGCGTTATTTTTTTTATCACGGTCTTTGCCACAATTCTGACAATTCTTTGTATAGCAAAATAAACTCGCACTAAAACCCTTTATCTTCGTTTAGTGCCATTTGTTTTTCTTTTTTCTGTCCGCGCAGGTTAACAGTCGAATGCAAAATGACAATGAAAGAATGACAGTCATGGCCATCCACTATCACGCATGAATGTGGAGTTCAAAACTTTTTGAATTCCATCGCGCATGAATATGCACTCTGACACACAATGCCATCCACCCGTATTCATGAGTGCGCTCACGCCAGAAGTGACATTCATGAGTGATCGTGGATGTCCAGCTTTAGGCAATGGTTTTCCTGTCGGCGGATGGTGTTTGCTTATGCCAATAAAGAAGCGATAGGTGTCGATGGTAACACTCCTATAGCTCTGTTTATTTTTATTTGTACTCATTGATTGCATCTTTTCGTGCAGTTTGAAAATTAGGAGAGTCCATTCCGTATAGACCCTCGAATTGGCATCTGGGTTATATTAATGGCTGCGTTTTGTTGTGGTGTCCTTTATGTTTATTGCGCATACTTTTAAGCAGGTTTTGCATTTTTACTAGTTTCTCTTCACGATTTTTTCGTGGGCCTGCCATTTCCAGGTTTTGATACAAATCAGACCAAAGATTCGCTTTCCAAAAAGATACAATGCTTCCATTTTTCCAAAGGGGAATTTCGTTCCTAAAAAAATTTGACACTACCTTAATTCTTTCCTCTAAATCACAGCCACGAATTCGATCGATGGGTGAGGAAACGACAATCTATGTATTTTGTAGTAATACCCCAAGGTGGGAACAACAGTGCAAGCGGACGGCCAATATAATCAAACACACCCCAACGATGTATCAACTGCAAAAGTCAAATTCGATGAGTAAACGGACGATGACCCACTTTTAAGTTAGCACCCCACAGGTGGAGCACCGAATTAGCAGCGGAAACTTATAAGCGGACGAAGGAGAAATAGGGCAGCCTCAAACGAGCGATCAGTTAAAGAACAACATCAAACAACAACAACAAAATAGCAATGAATAGCAGAAATTATAAAACCGGCCGAGACCGGAGGGCAGAAAAGCCTAGAAAGAAAAAGTAAACATACTCGTATACGAGTATATCTATGCTCGTATGTTAAATCAAATAAATAATTGTAAGGAGTGACACACTACTGGTCAGTATTGATTCTCTTAAAATCTGGGCATCGATCCACCAGCGCAGTTACGGGACCAAGAAAAAGTTGATTAAGACACGTATTCTTAGCTTTAATAGCGGCAGCGATCCATAGGATGGGTGGATTTTTTCTTCATCTCAACACTTCAGCTATTTTTTGATCGGAAAGGACGAAGAATTAGACAGGAATAGCCGGACGAAGAGGACTGTGTTAGAAAGGGGCACAGAGACCACCAAGGAGAAAGCTACTCGTAAGTATAGTGCAGTGTAGTTCAGAGAAAATCGATTTTTTAAATGTGCCATAGCGATCCCGGTATTCCGCGCTTGCTCATTATATCTCAAGAAAAGGCCAGGCACGCGACTCGTTTAGTGAACCGTTTTGCCTGAAACAGATGTGCAGTAGTACTGCCCGCATTACTGCGTGCAGTAACGCATATAAGACGCATGTAATGTTTCGTGATTCCTTCTAAATCTCGTGGCCCTCAATTTTTTACTCAGGCGTAGCAGCTGTTAAAGCCTTAGCTGGTGGAACTGACATCTGGAATAAGTGGATTCCAGTGTTATTTTTGATTTGGGGCAGCAATAGAGAGTTGCCAGGAATCAGTCCTCACTTACTTACTTAGGTGTCGCTACAGTTCGGGATGAAACTGCGTTTCAACTAACAAGCCTTTGCAGTTAGTCCAGTCTTTAGCTAATTGCCTCCAGTTGCGCACTCGGTTGAGTCGGTTGAGGTCACCTTTTCTCTCCTGGCCGCAGTATTAGTGTCCATTCGCTCTACATCCCAGGCGACTGATGTGCAGTTTTCTGACCAGATCGATGTCGCTGTACAGCTCGTATAGTTCGTCGTTAAATCTTCTCCTCCAAAGCCTGTCAACGCAAACGGGACGGTATATTTTTCGAAGGATTTCTCTCTCCAAACTATTGCGGATAACTTCATCCGCTTTCGGTAGCGCCCATGCTTCTGCGCCGTAAAGTAGGACTGGGATGATCGAGGTGTTATATAGAGTCTGCTTAATTTTTCGGCAAAAAGAAACAGCGATTGATGAGAGTGATTCTTTGGTTTATTTCCGTTGAGGTATTGTTGGCAGAATTCATAGCAGAACATTTCGACTGTGACGATCTGTATAATTCACCGATGTTGTGTGTCCTTTCTTGTCGACAGCATATACTTGGCTTCGCCCTCATTTCCCGCTGAACCAATCTTGGTAGCTTTCGTTAAAATAAATAAATAACAAATCAGTGACAGCCCGCTGAGTTCTGCCAATTATGTCATTATCACCAGGATAAGCCAGTAGTTGCACAGACTTTTGAAAAATTGAGATCCGTACAATTCTTTCAAGAATGACGATTGTTGTCTAAAACATGTACTGCCATCGGTTAAATCGCAGAAAGCGTTCTCAAAAGCTTCTTTCTGCGCAGAGGGATGAGTTGGTAGTGATGCCAAAACTAGACATAACTCGACATAGCTCGTCTCTATAAATGCTGTCATATGCGGCCTTAAAATCAATCAGAAGATTGTGGGTATCGATTTGGACTTCTTGAGTTTTTTCCATGGCCTGCCGGAGTGCGAGAAATTGGTCGATTGGGAAATTCCTGATAGGAACCAAACAGATTGTTGACGAATGGTTTCAGACGTTCACATAATATGGCTTTTATTGTACCTCTATAGTTAGCGCATTTGTGGCGGTCTCCTTTTTCGTGGTACGGGCGTATGGTTCTGAGATTCGCTTCATCAGGCATGCGCTCTTCTGACCAGATCTGAGAAATGATTGTTACTTGCTATCCACAAAGTTATTTCTAAGAGCTTTGAATACATCAGCCGGTAAGCCTATCAGGTCCAGCTGATTTGTTAGATTTCAGCTTAAATATTGTTATCCTTACTTCGTTCTGGTCAGATGGACGAATGTTTTAGCCATCATAGTTTTTTCTGCCTTGCGGTGGGATGTTGGACTTCTTCGTCGTTATACAGTATGCAGAAAGAGTTTCCAAATTCTTAGCAACGACTGTAACTCTACTACAAGGTCTTCTTTTTCATCTCTACAGGCTTCTATACGATTTTTCTTGCCTTGACATCTCCTTTGTGCCTGTTGCCTCCCAATATCTTCGATCGCGCGCTTCTCCTGATATTTGTTATTTTTCTCAACAAACCGATATTCTTCCCTCCTCTTCTGCTGGTAGAGATCACGACCAGCTTTTGTCCTTCGTTGTAGTGGGCCCCCGCCCAATTATCAAGGCTTCGCCCATCAATGGCGTTGTCTAATAAAAAGCGGGGGTAGATTATTCTAAACTGGTCTTATCGTAAACATCCAGATTTTATTGCATGACTGGATGATACGATTTGACCAGTTACAAGTTGCCGGTCATAGGTCTTGTTGGTAGGCTTGACCACCGGTAGTCCATACCAGGACTTAAAACACGGTACCATGGGAGTCAGGAGCCCCCCGGACTTCGGTCCGGGCCTGACTTGTTAGAGGTAGGCCCCCTTGTGGGAGCGTCATGGTGGCTGTGGTTTAAACCCAAATCGCGGGTACGGGTTTTCTTTTCTGTTTACCCATTGTAGAGTTGCAAATGAAGTACTGGGTGCTGCGACCCTAAGAGCAGCAAGAGGTTTTAGGTCGGCCTCGACTCATACCAAGGGTGGGACTTGTGCCTCCAACACAGTTCCGATTTGGTATAATTCAAATCCCGAAAGATTAGCGATGGCAAGGCGTATCCTTGCTCCCTATGGGTGTATGGGCACCTCGTAAACATTAAGTCTACATGACAGGAGGTTTACGTTAAAAATCCAGGTACGTTCTGTCCTTCGTTGTAGTGCCGTTTTGTATAACAGCTTGCCGCTGAATGTTCTTGTCGGCATTCTTCATCAAACCAGCGATTTCGGTTGGGTGAAACCCAGAAAGTTGGTAGCGTTGTCACTGATCTGCATTGGTTGATACTGGCAGCATACGAGTTGTTGAGAGACTTCGGGATATGCGTCCGGAGAAGATTTTGACGGTTTCTTGCGATTGCAGCTTTTCTACATTTGTTCGGATGTACGAAATACAAGAGGCAAGCCGCACGTCTATCGCGAGATAATCAATTTGATTCAACGTTTGATGATCAAATCAATACTCGTAAGCCTAAGTGCGTTGCCACATGTGGTTTCATGTAGACTATGCTTACCTACTGTCCTACCAAAGATGTCCACCTTTCCTATCCTGTTGATAAAATCTCCATTCTTTGGTGGCATCGTCCTTGTCTTTCATAGGGGCATGGGCGCATATTAGGCTTATACGTATAAGCGAATTTAGCCTTAATGCGGATTGTCATAAGGCACTCGCTCGCGTGTCGGAAGCTCGAGACTACTTGCCTAAGACCGCATCCAAATCCGCATCGGAATAAGCGCTGTTTCTTTTCTCTATAGCAACCACCATAGTATATATCACAGGCTTTCACCCTCCTCTTGTTCGCCCTACCCAATCACACTTCCTGGATGGCGGTGATATCTTCGTGATTGCAGTCAAGGGCTCCTGCTAATTGTTCTGCTGAACGTGGCCTGTCAAGGGTCCGAACATTCTTGTTTGTTGCTTTCAACCGTACTAGTGCACCGTATGTAGGTATGGGTCTCACCACCACCGTATACAGCCAGTACACCATAGCAAGTTTTAAGCCCCAATTTTTTCCTACTGTTCTCTGGCAGATAAAAGATTGTTACATGCCATTTTGGTTCTTTCCGCTACATTAAGATTGCAATGCAGTAGAATCGCACCCAGATACTTCGCGCTATCCGATAGGGACAGTTCCACTCCGTTGAGTTTTAGGATTTGAATTACGGTATCTCGCACTTTCTGGTAAAAAGAACGTCTTCAGGGCAACCTCCATAATGTCACTTAAAATAGTTGAGTACAATATTTTCCCTGCACTATTATGACCATGTCATCTGCGTATGCCGTGGCACTTATACACATTGTACTAAGCTTTTTGAGGATGTTATTGATAACCAGTACCCACAGGAGTGGAGATATGACTCCACCCTGAGGGTTCCCTTGGTTACGGAGATCCTGACCGAGCTTTGCTCAATGGAACAGTCCTTGCTAGCATTTGGCAAGCCCAGTTTGTTCTACCATGTTTAATGTTAGCGTCTACGAGAGCATTTTTAATGGCCGTGTACTCCACGTTATTGAAAGCTCCTTCAATATCGAGGAAGACCGCCATCGCAAACTCTCCGAAGTGCAGACTCTTCGCTATTTTCCCCACCACCTCGTGCAGGGCGGTTCCTACAGATTTTCCTTTCATATATGCATGCTGTGACTCAGGCAAAAAGCCATCTATTCCTAAGTAATACGAATCTCTAATAATCGCTTCAGGGTATGATGATGGCAGATTTATTGGTCTGAAATCTTTGCTCTTATATGCCCCTGTTTTCCAACTTTAGGTATAAAAACCACCTTAACTTCCCTCCAAGCTATTGGTATGTATTCTATTTTTAGACTCTGTCTAAGAGTTTCCATAATTTTTTCGATTCCTTCCTCCGGTGCTTTCTGTAGCATGATCGGTAGAATACCATCCGGACCGGGAGATTTGCACAGCTTAAATCACTGAATTGCCCACCGTAATTTTTTCCTATTAATAAGAACACCTATTTCCTCTTCAGATAGAGAGAGATCAATGTTCTCAGTGTGCTGTAGCATGCCAGGGTCATCTGATACTGTGGATCCCGGAAAGTGGGTTTCCATCAGTGTTGGCTACTTTCAGCTTAGGTTTTTCACTTTTCCTGAGCTAGCTAGGAACGCTCATTGCCTTTGAAAGCATTTTGCGTAATCTCGAAACCTCGTCGCTCACCTCGATAAATTCGTAGTACTTCTGCCATGAAGCCCTTTTTAGCTTTCTAACTAGGTACTTGAATTGTTTTTTATTGTATATTCCTAGTACTCATCTCATGTACTGTCGAGAGTTTCCTGACCTTTTTCCTTTTTAAACCTGTCTCCCTATTCCACCATTTTGGTTGAGCTCTTTTAGGTGTTCTTTTCGCCGGGAAAGCTTTCTCGAACGCCATTGTTAATGGCTTATTAATATTTTCTACCGCCCAATCTAAGTTAACAATATTTACCACTTCTGTATACTTGACCCAATTAGCCTTCCTAGGATTTCTCTGAAAACTACATACCCTGTTCTGAAAGTTCACTTCGAAGCATATCTATCGGTGATCCGATATCGACGCTTATTTCTAGCTCTTCCTTATTTGTAGCAAGCGTGATATCTATCACCTCCTGTCCATTTTTCACCACAAAAGTGGGTGAATTCCCCCTGTTACAAATATTGAGGGTGGAAGATAAAATAAAATCGTACAAACACTCACCTCTTGGGTTGATATCACCGCTTCCCCATTGTGTATGATGGGCGTTTGCGTCACAGCCCAGTACCAGTATCCAATTTTTCTGCCTTTGCCAAGTCCATTAACTTTTCCGAGATCACTACCTCGGAGTCATAGGGGAAGGAGGCCGAGGTCAGACAGAGTGGTTTGCCACACCAACTTTCCCAGGTTGCCGCTGTCAGATCTCCTGAGCTGTAATTATTCAAAAGAAATGCCTCTGTATGGTCCTGATCTTGCCTTCTGCCTTGTACTACAACTCGTAATTTTTCAGCCTAAGACCCTGGATCTTGTTGTCCTTATTGATCCAGGGCTCTACTGATCTACTCCACCAGATAGGCCGTTGCTGCCTTATTGTGCTGCAGGTTTATCTGCAGCACTTACATTATCATTATCTTTAAGGGGGAGGGGGGGTTCCTTCTCGTCATTTCCCTTGGTCGATGGCTTAACCATCAACCTACCCATTCTGTACCTTACCATTCCTTTCTATTTTTCGAGGTATGGTATGCAGTCCCTGTTAAGGAACAGCAGAAAATGCTGCCATACTGCCTTCTAGGCCTCGTCTTAAGGACACACCATGTATCGGCTTTTAGTTCCTGATTCTGCACATGGAGTAGTCCCAGGAACTTCTCAGGATACGTGTAGGTACACGGAATCCATACCCATGTTATTGGCAGAGTATACTTCGCCAACTCTGCCACCGTCGTGCATTTTGGCTTGATGCTTTCCCAAGCATCGTATATTTCCAGAATGAAGCATCCACAGAAGACTTATTCCCATAAGCTACAACCTTGCGTCCGTCCTCCCAACCAGTGCCATCAAATTGGAGTTCCCCCTTTCCTGTGTTGGATAATTTTTCCACAGGACGTCTTCGAACTTCTCCTCGACGTTTTGCCACTGGTCGATTGTTAGACGACCGCAAGGCTCCAGCTTGTTGATCACGGCAACGAGAAGCTCGTCTTTTGGTTCGCTTTGCTAACGACGCAATGCGGATGAAGTACCAGCCTTCATCTTTTTTCCATCGTTCGGCTCCATGACATCGTCGGATCTGCCTCTGCTAAAACTTGCCTTCTTTCCAGACACGCTGGGCCCCTCTTTTAATTTTGCCGCGTAGGAGGTAGAGGGCGCCTGATTAGCTTTTCAGCTGCATCGCTCTTGCTTGCCGCCTGTTAAGTAAGCGATTTGTTGGCCAGGATGGCGTCCGCTCTCTCCAAGGCGGCCTTTTCCCATTCGCTTAAGCTGCTGGGATCACAGCCCTCATATTTTGCTACCTTTTGCCTAGCGTTACGTAGCAAAACCATTGTCCTTTGGTGAGCGTTCTTCACACTCTTAGCAGTGGTGATGGAGGCGGCAGACATAACGGCTGAGCCAGCTGTGTCGACTTTTTCCACCACGGCAGCCTTGTTCTCTTTTCTTTGCCTCTGGGAGGTAGCTTTAGCAGCGGATGTTCCAGCTACCCCTTTGACCAAGGTCCTACCCTGTGTATCAGGGTACTAGTTAGTGAGTGCTCTTTCTTCTTCCATTTCTCCTACCAGGAGGGAGATGGATGAAGTCGAAATTTCGTCTTCACTCACCTCTAACTCTGCATGGACGGGGATGGTCTGTGTTGTGCGGCAGCGCCGCCATACCTGGGTAAGGCTAAGTATGACAATTTGGAATTGGTGATTAAACAAGAGTTGCTTGTGTTTCCGTGATTTTGATGGATACTGGCTTGCAGTTGGTACTATGTGATTGCGCCCAGCTCCCGGGTATCCTATCTGCCTTGCTAAGGTAACTAGTGCTGTCCTTTCTTGATTGGAGGAGTTGAGATGATGGTGATAAAAAGTATGGCGCATAATGATCCCCGCAAATACCAGTATTGATGCTCCTGTGGGATCCAGTCATTACTATCAACTTCATTTGAGAGTTATGCCTTGAGGAGAGCAATGCGAGGATCAACTGGTTGTTTCCTAGTTATGTCGACATTAGGAGGTGACATGCTATCCCTCATTGGAAATGCCTTGATTTCTGTGATTATTTTCTCAACTTCTCCGATTGGGGAAACTACTTTAAACAATTTGCTGGAAATTTCGCAGCCTGGGAATCTTACTAGGTTTACCCTTGTCAGGAGTGGTGTAAGTGAATTGTTACATAACAAGTTAACTTCATTGGCTTTTTGTCTACATATAGTATGACTGCAAGATCACTCTGTAGATGATAAATCTGATCGAATTCCGCGTTTATCGTGGTTGAGTTGCAGGTTTCCAAGAGTGAGTCGGAAGCGGGAATTTGGAGTAGTTGCTTCCAGCAGTCATTTAAACGTTTTTCCTCAATTTTATCGTAGATCCCGTAACCTAGGTCTATGGCTTGCGATGGCTGAAAAAATGTCTCGTTGTCTGATTGCAAATAGTTGCACAAAGTCTCCATTATCTAGCAGAATAGCGTGGGAATCAATTACTGGGACACTGATGAAAACATATTTGGAGAATATCTCCTTTACGGAGAGTCTTCGTTATTTTGTTGATAGTAAATAATGAAGATGCATCCGATACAGGTGGTAATCTACAAAATACCAAGCCTTCGTTCATTCGGTTAACGTGCTCCTTTAGTGTTTTAATAGGGCGAATGTTGATGATGTTTTGGTGATTCATTTGAATAGCACTAACCAGTAACTGGATACTCGCTGAGTAGGCGTTTATTTGTTCCTGAATGCGGAGCTGCTGTTGTTGTTTTATTACTGCGTCAAGTTGCTTATCCGCAGCTTTGAATTCGGTGATGTTTGTCATGAGGTGGGACACCTTACTTATTTTACTTTTCAGTTGGGCCATTTGCTGCTTGATAGACAATTCTCCACAGCTTGATAGACTATGCCTGCGCTCATCAATATTTGGTGGCCGTATTTATTATTAGTGGTATGGCTTACCATTTTGAACTTCCTTTGTAGTTTGCAGTGATACTGTGTTTCACTCCCCTGGCTTCTATATTAATTGCTTCTTTTACAGTCTGACAGTGTTCGTTTAGTTTGCTATACTTGTGGTTCTCATATTGGTTGCAAGATCTATTGAAATCTTGGAAAAGGGAATCAATAGCAAGGATGTCGGAGGTAAGATTCAGAGACGTTTCGACTGAAAATTCTAGGTTCAGAAGTTTTATCGAAACATCCCCTAATCGTTGAATGAGATTGGATAGTTAATGCGCTGGAAGACGAATAAATGAGAGAGAGCCAGCAAAAAATGACTTGAGTCAGCAGCGTGGTAGTTCGATTTAGTTTTCGTTTGCTTCTGCATAAAGCCGGCTCATCTTGTACATCATCTGGGAAAAGTGGGACCAAGCGCGAAGTAGCTCGATGCACGACCTCTCGCTTTGCAGGCTTTACGTCGATTCTGCGAACACCTCCCTTACCATCAGGATAACATGCAATGACTCGACCCATTTTCCAATCTGCTGGTGTAATGCTCGATTCTTGGATCAATACCAAATCTCCGATGTCGAGCGTCCTGTTGGGGAAGAGAAATCTCTTCTATAGAATGTGGAGGTACTCTTGGTGGAACCTTTCCCAAAATCGCTGTGGAAGTTGCTGGAACTTGTAACCAGCGTTTTGTAATTGAGTTCTTGAAGCTGCGTTGAGTGATGATATAAAATGGTGTAAGTGCCGGTGAGTCTTCTGCTTCCGGCGAGTCTGGATGTAAGGGTCTGCTGTTTAGTAAACCTTCAATTCGGTACAATAGAGTGTTAAATTCCTTATAAGTTAGATAAGTGCTGCCGGACATTTTCCTCGCAAAATGTTTCATCGATTTTACGGCGGATTTCCATAATCCACCGAAGTTTGGGTTAAGCTTCCAAACTGTTTCTTGGATCGCCATCCGCTCCTGACTGGTTTTGGCCACCTTACTCTATTCTTCTTTGATCTTGTTTTGGCTCCACTGAAGTTTGTTCCGTTCTCGGAGAGGACCAGAGAGGGCCAGCACCGTCTATTTGCAAAACATGAGAATGCAGCTAGGAACATATGTGTACTCAAGTCCGAACAAATTTTTAAATGAACAGCCTTGGTTACTAAACAAACAAAGACTGCTACCCACACTTTGATTATTTTTTTCAAATTTGATTGAACTGGCTTTAATATCAAAGGGACCGCACAAATCGACCCCAATTTTACTGAATGTGGGTACTGGAGTAATGCGTTCCCGTGACAGATTTCCCATGATTGTCTGGATAGTTTTGGCCTTCCATCGTATACATACTGGACAGCCCCGGATACATTTCTTTACTCGGGATCTCAAAGCAGGGATCCAGAATTCTTCCCTTATCAGATCCTCTGTCAGGGATTTTCCCATATGGTGGTGATCGTTGTGTAAATATGCAATGATTGATTCTGCATATCCAGGGATCGTTGGGCATTAGGGTAGAGCAAACAAAACCTCTAATTCTACTTTTGCCAGGTGCCTTGGGCTATCAAACTTGCGACCCAGAAGGGCCCAGGCTATAGGATAGTTGTCTCCAGTCAAATCAAGATCACTAATTTCATCCAGTGCTTTTCCAGTTAATTTGGTTTTGAGCAAAGCGAATCGGTCAATGCTTGAAGTACGACTTCTTACCACCAGCGATTCAAATTGCTCCTTGAATCCACGATACTTGGTGATGTCGCCACTATAATCACGTAGGCTAACATCGGGGATTTTTATACCACCATGTGCCGATCCAGCGCCCTGTGACGTCTGCTCTCGATCAAGCGTTAGTTTCGCTATAGCGTGCAAAAGTGATTCGGTTGTCTGGTTCTAAGCATTATGGGGCGATTTTAGCGGCTGTGGTGAGTTGATGGTGTAATCTTGGTATATCCCTCCCTTGACGTTATTTAAAACAAATCCCACTCCTTGCACAAAAGTATAAGTGGGTTGAGCTGGCATCCTTAAGGTCTGGGTAAATTGTTGCTCGGTTTCCTATGGTAGACCTCGATTGCCATTCGATGGTAAGTTGATCGTTGGATCCGTCTTCGGGTTAGGACGTATGGGGTATGGGTCTTCCGAAGCCTGGCTGGTTCCTGGATGGACTGGTGAGTTGACCCCTGCATCTGTTTTCGGTGTAGAACCTTGTTAATTTTTGTTCTCTTCTATTAGTTATGTGGAAATCTTCATAATAAATTCTCTGATTTAAGTGAAAATGGCTTCTGCTGCCTCATACTTTGGAAGAAAGGCGAACAAAGTTTCTCCGCTTAGGTCCATCAGGGTGGCATAATTTGCCTCGGTGGAAGTCCAAACTTTAATAATAGTTTTCTTAAATTAATTATAATGATATTTAAGATTTATTGAGTTTTTTTGTTAAATTTAATTTGATTTTGTATAAATTGTTTCTTTAAAGTTTCCCTACCGATTTCTATATCTTCCTCAGAGCTTAAGTATTCATCATTTTCCTCTTCTACTTATTTTTTTGCTTCAATTCTGAATTCTTCATTACGATTTATATTATTGTTTGTTTGCATAAAGGTAGTAATAGGGCTAATTGATTTATGTGAGCTACGAGGGGCGTTCAATATATTCTCGGTATCGATATGAAGGAAAATGCGAATTCAATTTAAATTGTTTTTATTTTTCAATATGATCTCCCCTAACATCAATGCATTTGTTACATCTTGAGATAAGCTTTTTTAAACCCTCAAAATAATAAATTTCCTCTTTCTCTGCAAAATACCGACTTGAGTTCTTCATCATCCGAAAATCTTTTTCCACGAAGACATTTTTTCAAATCCGGAAACAGGAAATAATCACTAGGGGCAAGGTCTGGACTATAGGGTGGGTGTTGGATTTCTTCGAAACCACAATCTCGCGCAGCAGCCTTGGAAACTCGCGCCGTGTGAACAGGAGCGTTGTCATGAAAAAGCAACACACACGCTGCGAGTTTACCCCGTCTTTTATTTTTAATTTCCTCCCGCAAATTATGCAAAGTGGAAGCGTAGGATGTGGCGTTGATAGTTTCACCTTTTTTTTGTACTCAATGAGCAAGATTCCCTTTGAGTCCCAAAAAACTGTGGCCATGAGCTTTCGGGCAGACGGAGTGACTTTGAACTTCTTCGGGGGGTCTGTTCCTTTTTATGCCACTGCATGGACTCTTGTTTGCTTTCAGGGTCATAGTGGTGGACCCATGTTTCGTCCCCAGTAACAATTCGATCCATAACACAGTCCGCGTTCTCACTACACATCTCCAAAAGCTCTCTACAGCATGCGATTCTCACTTTTTATCTGAGGCGCTGTGAGCATTCGTGGCACCCACCTTGCACTGACCTTTGAAAGGTTAAGATGGTCATGAAGAATGGTGTGAATGGTACCAATTGAAAGCTTGGTGATCTCTGCCATCATTTTCACCTTTATTCGGGCATCCTCAAGAACAAGTTTTTCGACTTCTTTGATGCTTTCTCCCGTACAAGCAGTAGCCGGGGCGCCGGAGCGAGGGTCGTCCTCAATGCTCTCTCTGCCTCTCTTGAACTCACTTGACCACTTTTGCACAGTTGATAATGAAGGTGCGGAACCCTGGTAAACAGCCACCATCTCTTCATGAATAGTTTTTTGACTTTTTCCTTGCTTAGTGAGAAATTTAATTACAGCGCGATGCTCAATTTTCACCATCATCGCCTCAGTTGCCATTATGATTCTGTTTAACTAGAGATAAAACGCGAATTAATAATCTCATTTATATGAAATTTTACATGAATGCACTAAAATAATAGTGTTACTTGATAAATAAGTCAATTTATATATGCAACCACAGCTTCACCCCGATACCGAGAATATCTTGATCGCCCCTCGTACTCTTGTGCTACCATTACCAGAAATAAGATAAAGCACTTTAGACATTTTTTTGACAATACATCCTGGAATCCATTTCACATGAGATTTAAAGTAACTTTTATAATACATCGTCTCATTTGGCTTACATTCTTGTTTTTGGTTTAAAATTGTTGATTTTACTTATACCCGAACTTTTTTTATAACGCGTTCTCATCGGCTGTTAGGCTGTTATTGGGTTTTGAGTTTTGTATTAAAATGTCTAAACAAGTAATTGGTGTGAACTTAAAAATCATACTAGAAGATTGATTTGCACAAGCCGTGGGCTTATTATGATATTTGAGTATAAAATTAGCCGCTTTATAGCTCAAATCCTTTATTGAATTGGTTTAAACTAAAAATTTCTAAAAGTTGCTTTTATAGTTTGTACGACTCTTTCCGCGATACCGCTTGTTTGTGGAAGATATGATGGACTCTTTAAGGGGTTAGACCACTCTAGAATTTTCAAAAAATCAATTTTTTGTTCATTAGTTTCAATGGTCCCTTAAAAATGGACCTCAAAAATGATATCCCAAAAGATTATGGCAGGCAAATATCTCAAAGTATTGTACTTGTTTTTCAAAATAAAACCAAAGTTTTCAAAGTTTATGACCAAAATGATGGACGCTATCTTAGGGGACTAGATTAGGTATACGGCAGATGTTGTTAAAGCTAATTGCCACGTGCTCAGACTATTGGTTGTTTCGTCTTTAGAAACGTCGGTTTCATGCGGTTTCGTACAGTGAAACATTCGAGAAGGACATTATTTGAGGAGTTTGTTTTTTATCGATAATTGTGCTAATTTTTTTTTTTTGTTTTGTGAGTGTTATTGGTTCGTTTTTATAATGAGTGACAAAGTGTATTGTGGTCAAAAAGGTGTAAAAGAGACACGTACATTCAGCAAGAGAGAGAAAATACGAGTATCTCGAACAAGACCACTGAATCGACACGAGTTACGTGGATTGGCTGAAAGGTTCCCGACCGCAGCGTAAAGACAGTGGCACTCATCAATAAAAGCTAGTGAATGCTAGTTGCGCATCTTTTGACAGTTATTTACCGAAGTTTCAGTCATTTTGGAAGCGCAGTTTTTAGTTGACAGTCGCTTGAGTGAGTCGATGTGAGTGTTTTTTGTGAAAATGGAAAAAATTGAGCACCGAGCTGTTATTAAATTCTTGTTTTTGAAAGGCAATGCGCCTACGCAAATCAAAAATGAGTTGGACTCTGAGTATGGGGACTCTGCACCATCATTTACCACAGCCGTAAGAACTTGGGAGATGATGAACGTTCGGGACGTCCAAAAACTGCAGCCATTGACGATAACTTTGCTAAAGTTCACCAAATGGTGTTAGAGAGAGATAGTAGAGGTTAGGAAAATGTCCAAAGAACGTGTTTGTTACAAGTTTAGGCATAAGAAAGCTGTCCGCGCGTTGGGTGCCGCGTTTGCTTACGTTAGACCAAAAAACGTGTTCGAATGAACATTTCCAACGCTCTGTTCGCGCAGTTTAGGCGCAATAAATCAGAGTTTTGGCGCCGTTTAATTACTTTAGATGAAACTTGGATACACCATTATACGCCATTCAGTCAAAACAGTGGACTGCAAAGGGCGAGTCGGCTCTAAAAAAAAACCAAAAACTAGGAAAGTGATGGCGACTGTTTTTTGGGATAGTAAAGGAGTTATCTTAATCGATTATCTTCAAAAAGGAAAAACCATTACAGGACCATACTACGCATCATTACTTGCCAAACTGAAGGCAGAAATTGCGGAAAAACGACCTGTTTCAGTAAAACAACGCGCCGTCTCAGCGGCTGCCATGGCGAAAATCCATGAATTACGGTTTGAACTGCTTGACCATCCGAGTTTTTCACCAGATCTAGCCCCGAGCGACTTCTTTTTGTTCCCTCATCTAAAAACTGCGCTCGGAGGACAGAGATTTTCGTCAAATGAGGAGGCAATCACCTTCGTGAACAATCATTTTGCAGAGAAAAACGCCAAGTACTATTTGGACGGGTTAGAGGGATGGGAGCATCGCTGGGAGAAGTGCGTAGAATTACAAGAACACTATGTAGAAAAATTATAGACTGCGCAGTGAAATCAAAATACTGTAAGGCGTGTGAGTACTGGAAGAATAAAGACGATATCGAAGCATTTACGAAATGGGCACAAAATCATAAGGATAAGTGCGATGTGAATCACAATGGATCAGCAGGAAAAACGGAAGTCGATGCTGTT
The DNA here is from genome assembly GCA_963966105.1 of Volucella zonaria. Classification (NCBI taxonomy): domain Eukaryota; kingdom Metazoa; phylum Arthropoda; class Insecta; order Diptera; family Syrphidae; genus Volucella; species Volucella zonaria. The sequence goes on from OZ014531.1 coordinate 131,419,380, forward strand.
GTTGAGATGTTTCAGCGTTCCGAAGCTTTACACCAGGTAAAATATACCCATTATATTGGTGAGGGTTATTCTAAGACTTCTAAAGGCATTACTGATACTAAGCCATATGAGAATATCACAGTACTTTAGAAAAAGTGTATAGATCACGTCCAACGTAATTTGAAAAAGAATCCAAAAGGTCTCAGTGGAAGGGGCAAATCGAGGAGAAAACTAATAGGCGAACTCTCTAATTATTATGGATTAGCCATTCGTAAAAACTGTGATTCAGTTGATAACATGAGAAACAACGTATGGGCTACAGTCAATCATAAATTATCTGCTGATGCAAAACCGTAGCAAGGTAAATGCCCGATCGGAGAGGATTCATGTTGCTAATGGCAAAAGGCTAAAGCTACATATAGTTTAGCTGAGTACAAACATAACCCAGCTCTTCCAATTGAAGTGTATGAAGCTATCAAGCCAATCTACGAAGAAGTGACCAGAGACAATCTTCTTACTCGATGCATCGGCAGTTATACTCAAAACTGCAATGAAAGTTTTAATTCGGCTTTAATTGGCCCCAAAATCTACTTCTCGTAGTAAAACTATTGGGTATAGCTATGGATATTGCAGTTTGCGTGTACAATGACGGCTTTGCTTCAATTTTGCACATAATGAAAGCGACGGATATAGAAATCTGCCCGAACAGCTACAAAATGTGTTTGGAGATTGACAAAGAGCTCATAAAGCTTGCAGAAAGATCGCTGTCTGATAACGCACTCATAACTTGAAAATTTTCAACCGATTCACTTCTAATTTTAACTATTGTACATAGATCTTTAATTAACAATTTTCTGGCGATTTTTCCGCGAACTTTGCAAGTTTCACTTTGGACGTGCGCTATTCGGCCAAAAATCAATATTTCAAAAAAATTCTACCTACCTCTCTAGCTGTACTATACAAAAAAAAATTTATGACTCATCGTAATTCAAAATTTATAGGAGCTATTGGTGCGGCCGTCGACCCTTCCAAAAAATTAAGATCATCTGAGAAACGCTACTCAGTGGCCATTTTTCTTTAAAATTATTCTATAAAAATTATGTTTTACAGACAATCATATGTACAATAGAAGTTACCTTCGTAAGCTCGATTTTTTTATATTTCTGCTGAAAAAAACACAAAAAGCCTATTTTTACGGCCTCTAGAGGGGTCTAACCCCTTAGCACATTTACTAGTATTCCGTTGCCTTGAAAAAATTCAATTAACCCATATGACTGAAATAGAGGTCCGTTTTCAGCAACTAACTTAGAAGGTAAACTAAAAACCGAAAACCTACTACGCAATTTTTCAATTACCTTTTCCGCGCGAGTATTTTTCTTTTCAGATATTTAAATCCATTTGGAATAACTATCCAGCCCCTCAATGTCGAAAAAATCAATGTGTACTCATTCGAAAGGATACGATGATGGTATCCAATTTGATTCATTGACAGGCTTGGTGATATTCTGGGTTTGGCAGCAAACCCGACAAGATTTTGCAAACGCTTCTATGTCTGCATCTATACCTTACCACCAAACATAGCCTCGCGTCAGCATTTTCATCCTAGTAATCCCGATGTGCGTGTCGTGTTAAATTTTAAGTACATCGTATTTAAGATTTTCAGGTACTACAACCCTATTAGCATAATAAATGCAACCCTTATTACGTGAAAATTTTAGACACCTTTCAACGTAATGCATTGTTTCGGTGTCAACTAGTTGATTGTCGTTATTGTTTAACCCATAATAAACTCTCAGTAAAAGTTTATCTTTTCTATTGTCACACTGAATGTGCTCTAATTTTAGAAGTTCAATATTCTCAGGACCAAAAGGCCAAAAATTAAGAAACTTTTCCCCAATGTCCGTTGATGTTTCCATTGGTAATCTGGATAAGGCATCAGCATTACCTACTTGCGATCATGTGGACCCTCTCCCTGGTGATAACCAAGAAAGGGTGGTACTGGAAGCTGAAATGCAAGAAACTGGCCTCATCATCGGATGCGACGTTAACTCTCATCACACGGTATGGGGCAGTAACAACATCAGAGATAGAGGTTAGCCACTTTTTGATTACATTTTTAGTACTAACCTCATTGTTTGACAGGAAGTGCTAGACAACACTCTTGTCTCCGATAACATCACTCAAATGCTAACGAACTGGATAGTATCGTCTGAACATTACTTCTCAGACCACAGATACATCCAATTCAGACTGAGTGATGCTCCTCCCAGCCAACCAGCATTCCGAAATTATTGGAAAACTGCGTGACACCAACGAACTTGACATGATAGTCAAGGAATTCACCCTGGCTCTCAATCAGGATGTGGGTGCTTCCTGCCGTCTTGGGACTGCTTAGCAGAAAGCACAAGAAAAGTGACTGACTGGAATCACTCAAATTATACAAAAAAGAACTGAGAAAGGCAAAACGACAATCCTGGAGATCATTCTGTGGCGAAATCACAGAAATCTCTGAGGCATCGCGGCTAAGAAAAATCCTATGATGCCTAGCTGTTTGAAAAAAACCGATGGCTCTTGAACAACCTCAAGTGATGAATCACTCAACCTGCTACTGGACACCCATTTTCCAGGTAGCTCCCAATTCGCGGCCAATCGCAACCCAAACAGGACTACTGCAACAAGGCCCAAAATTCACAGTCTGATTAAAAGAGACAAACTGCTGGTCCAAACGATATAATACCTGCCGAGCTGCAAAGGTCCTCAGATATTATCCTGCCTACGGTAGAGCTGATCCACATTCCACTGTCATGGAGAGAAGTCAATGTAGTTTTCATCCCCAAAGCCGGAAAATATTCGCATGTTGTTCCCAAGGGCATCAGACCTACGAGTATAAGTCTATCATCTTTCCTTCTGAAAACTCTAGAACGATTCATTGATATCCATATACGAACAAAAATTTATCCAAGACTTTTATCAACGGCTCAACATGCCTACTGTAAAGGAAAGTCGGTAAAAACCACGCTGCATTCACTGACTAGTCGCATCGAAAGATCCTCACAATATAGAGAGCATACAATGGCCACTTTCCTGGTCATAGAGGGCGCCTTTAACAACGTCAACACATCCGCGATCACGGCTGCGCTATCAACTCTGCAGGTAGACGACTCACTTGGGGAGTTGATCAGTCTTATGCTAAATAGCAGGATAATCAACTCCAAAGAGTGTGGTGCTTCTGCTAAAAGATGTGTCAGCAGAGGTACGCCGCAAGGCGTAGAATTAATCGTGTCCTCTTTTCCAGGAAATACAAAATTCCAATTATACACCCTCCCTGAATAAACGGCACCAGTTTAGTGTTTTCCGATAAACCAAATTATTTGGGTCTCATTTTTGACAGGAAACTAAACTAGAAACCTAACATTCAAGAAAGAGTCAATAAAGCTACGGTAGCTTTGTTTTCTAGCAAAAAAGCTATTGGGTATAAATGGGGCCTACATCTCGGTTATAATACCGATACTCATTTACAGGGTTGCTCTTTAATGTGTGGTCTTAGACAACTGCAGCAAACTAAGCAGAGTCCAAAGTACAGCATGTCCATGCATAAGCGGAGCCTTACGGTTTACTCACTCCGCGGCATTGACACCCCATAAATGGATATATTCTTGAAATCCTGTACGTCTACTATAATTTTGCCCAAGATTTCTACCTCCTGCCCTGTTACGACATTTAATTGCTTCTTTTTAACAGGCAATATATTCAATTCACTAAAATGGGTTCTATTAAAATCATAATTTGCAACTATTGAACACGCGCCACTATCAACTTCCAACTATCCAACCCGGTTGTACGGGTTTTTTCGGTTCTGTAGGACCAACTTTACAGAGGAAAACCGGACAAAATTCAAACGAGCCAGGAATGGCAATGCCCCAAATGTAGTAACAATTTTTGGTCGTTCATCAAATATATTAGCAATTCTGCCTCGTCTTCCATCCCAACGCTCATTTCCAATGACATTCCAGCTGTCAGCTCTTTGGACAAGGCCAATCTGCTTGCCGCACACTTTGCGGCCAGCTCAACACTCCCAGATTATGCTTTGTCCCCGCCCACACTTGAGAGCGTCAAATCTTCAATGGAACGAATCCACTTTCGCACTCGAATAGTAGCAAGAGTACTCAAAAATCTTAACATCCACAAATCCGCAAGGTGCAGATGGTACTGGTATATCTCCCCTCCTTCTGAAGAGGTGTTCTTCCTCGCTGGCAAAATCACTGCGTAAGCTTTTTCATTAATCCTACTCCTTAGGACTCTTTCCGAGAAAATGGAAAACAGCGTTTGCCCAGCCCGTCCCTAAAAAATGCGAATCATCTTCTCACTCCTCCTACAGACCCATTGCACTTGCGTCGCTTCTTTCCAAGGTCATGGAAACGCTGATCAACCGGCAGCTCATGACAAATCATCAAACTCGAAAATTTCTGAATGACCGCAAATTTTCGTAGCAACAGGTCCACTGGTGATTTGATGGCAAGCCTCACCGAAAAGTGGAACCAAAGCGTACATCAATCTGGCGAAAGCAAGATAATTGCACTTGATATTTCCAAGGCATTTTAAGGAGTTTGGCATCAGGCTCTTTTGTCGAAAATACGTGCATTTGGGACTGATGACTCTCTTCTTCAATGGATTAGAAATGACTTTTCAGAACGTTCAATTCAATTTGTCTTGGATGCTTTCAAATCTGATATTCACATAATAAATGCTGGTGTGCCCCAGGGCTCCGTTCTGTCTCCGACACTCTTTTTAATTTTCAGCAACGATTTCTTGTAGTTCTAATCCAATATATTCCTTTACTAACGACAGTACTCTCTGCTTTTCATCTTCGTTCCCGGAATCAGGTCCCTGCTCTTCGGCTGTAGAACGGGAACGTCAGCGTATGTTAAGCTCATTAAATTTTGATATTAACAGCATAACCAATTGGGGAACTATCAACCGAATGGAATTTAATGCTTCCAAAACTCAATGCTGTCTGCCGTCATTAAAGCGTAATTCAAATACCCAGCCATTATTCATGAATGGCGCTTGCATCGTCGAAACCGATAAACTTTCCATTCTCGGTATGTGTGTCAGTGACAATGTACGTTAGAATGACCACATATTCGATGTCGTCAAAACTGTTGCGAAATATCTAGGTTTCCTCAAGCGATGTAAGAAATATTTTATCCCCTCTGATCTAGCCTCAATATATAAGGAATTCATCCGCCCAAAATTGGAGTAAAATGCTCACATCTGGTCAAGGGCGCCTAAAACATCTCTGCACTCAGATAGGATTCAAAACCGTGCGATAAAACTCATAGGTGATACCAATATCACTAATCAATGGTCACCCTAGAACACCGACGAAATGTCTCGTGTCTCACTTTGTTTTGTCGCTATTTCCACCACCAGTGCTCCATAGAAATCGCCAGTAGCATTCCGCCCCTTCAAACTTTCAACCGTAACACCCGTCTCGCTATGAATGCTCATCAGTATACCTTCAAACGTACTTTCGGACGTATTCCAAAATATCGTGATTCGTTCCTAAACCGTACAACTCGCTTGTGGAATCCCCCACCCCCCTACCTCTTTATTTCTTAGTCAATATAAACTTCAAACATTTAAAACCTACGTTCACCGGTACCTCGCTTTCTATCTTCCCTGGTTTTCCTTCGCCCGCACTATGTGCTCGGGCAAATTATAAAAAAAAAATTTGTTGCCTGTTGGCCTTCTCTTTTCTGCTCCTTTTACTGGTATTGACCTTTCTTTTCTTTTCCCCGTCACTGGATCCTTGGAAACCAATTCCTGCTTACTGCTCTAGGGGTTAACCTTGGTACCCCAACGGTAGCGCCAGGCGGACGGTCTGTAGATTCTCCGGATAGACGGTCAGGCATCTCGAGATTACCACGTGGAGCGACAATAATGGCCGCGTGCCCATCTTAAAATTAACATTGTTTGTATGAGTCATAAAGAAACCTCTACCTAACAAAAAAAACAAAAAACCAAAATTGTAAAGGAAAGTCCACAATTCCCCGCGGTCGTTCTCCACACAAAGGATGTTTCAAAAACAGTTGCGGCAGTTGGTTTTTGAATAAAACGAACAATTGTTGAGATACTCGTACCTGTGAAACCTTTATTGCTTTAGAGTTTAGAAAGTAGATACATGGAGATAATTTATGAAACACAATATCTTTCAAATGACCGCCTTGGGTCATCTTTTTTTCGAAATTTTAACATATTTGAGGCACTATCTCCGCGCTGTGTGCAAACATTTCAGCCATTGAGCACGCGCTATTTTCAGAGTTGGAATTGTTTGCAGATGATTGGAGTAGACCTTGCTTTTAGCATAGCCCTAAAGAAAGAAGTCTAACACTGTTAAGTCAGACGATCTTGGCAGTCAATGGGTGTCTCTGAAACGCGAAATTGTACTCCCAGGAAACATTATGTGCAAAAACTTGACTTGACTTTCGCGACTTGTGTGGCGCGTAGCAAGCACTATCCTGATGAAAGCATAGGTCGTCCGTATTCATATTCTAGAGCTCCGGCCGCAAAAAATTGTTTATTATGTCTCGGTTGCGCGCTCCATTGACCATAACGACTTTTCGGCCTACTTTTCGAAAAAGTACGGCCCTATGACACATCTGGTCCATAAACCACACCAAACAGTTACTCGTTCTATTGAAACAGTCATTATATGTTTGGAAGAAGGTTCTTCCTATTCGGCGGTCTCGATAGCAGCTCTCAACCCTTTAGTTTGGCTTCGAACAAAAGTAATCACTTAGACTTGTCGCCTAGACCAACAAATGTTGGTAACAAATATTACCTACAATCATGGAACGTCGACTTGTTTAATTGGCTGGGGATTTGAAGAGAGTCTGTTGGAGTTCTGAATGTGATTCCTTTAACTCTAACAGTTGAAGTGACGGAATTCCATGTGCGTGTATGTGCTGAATGAGTGCATGAGTGGCGGCGACGACTAAAAAGCGCTGTAAGTTCAATCGATAGCTTATCGTTTTACTGCCAAGTGCCAAGCACAAAAAAAAACACACACAAATTTGTTGTCTCTTACGAGTATACATGAAAAGAAAACACCCAAAAACCAAGAAGGAAGCGGAAGAAAAATAAAATACAAGGACGAGAACAAAAACTAGAGCACGAACTACAAAACTAAGAAAGTAACAAAAGGACAAGAGCCACATCAACGTTGCCACACAAAAAACCCGCAACGGATACGACAGGACGACAGATAAGTAATTGTAGCGGAGACAGCTAACCCTCCTCCCCCAAAGATCCCTACAAGAGCATAGGCAGGAAAATTCCAAAGATAGAAACGTACCCTTTTCAATTAGATTGTACACGGATATAAATAGATATATACTCGTAGATGTACATAGTGATACGAGTATTCGCGGCCATAAGCCTTCTTTCCGTTGTTGGCTTGAAACCGTACTCAAGGTGGTTGGTTACTTTTAAATTGAGCGGCCCGTTTTCCCCTTACCGTTGCGACGAAGCGGAACTGTGGGCCTTCCGTTTGCCGAAATCAAAATTAAAGTAAATTGCCTTGAAAAAATCAATTTTCCTTTTTGTGATAAGTTTCATCCATCGTTCTCGGCATACCCTGTATTCCCGTTCTTCATCCCTTTTCACCGTCTATACATCGCTACATATAAATAAAATTGAAGGGTCTGTCTATAATACCGAAATAGCTGAATTTCTTTAAGCTTATGTATATGGCTATTTTTATGCTATTAAAACAAAAATGACCGTTAAAATATCCTTGTCTATCTGCATGTACGGGATAATCTTCGAAACGGCTGAGCCGGTTTTGATGGGACTTTGCTGACATGAATAGAAGGTCGATAGGATGGATCATTCCTACTTCTATTTTCAGTTGTTTGCTGTTTATAACAAGATTCCACCGATTACATGGAAGAGGTTATCAGCGGTATAGTAGAATTGGATGCTTCTCTTCATAGGCAAGAAAAGCATCATGCAAGCGATCACCAACCCTCAGTAGTGACGCAAAGGACTCGTATGACTAACACGATCTCCTCTAAGCAACGCCTTAATATCTTCTTTAAAAAAAATCGGATTGTGCAGCTCGATACAGAACCCGCTCCGCCCGCCGTAGAAGAGTTTTCTTCGCACCTCAAGCACCGTCGCTGCCAATAGAAGATAAAAGCAAGCACCCGCACGGGTCGATCGAAAGAGCTGAACTTGGAAAGCCAGTGCGACCAATCGCTTCGTCGAACAGCCACCAAGGTCACAGTTATCCGTTAGTCGGGAACCTCTAATAACAAACTGGTCTTCTCCTTCGGCCTTGTTTCAGGATCTTGTTCGAGCCATGACGGCCCGCTCCACCACACTGTTGACGCCGCCAATTCTTCAGTAGTAAAACCTCGTGTTGTGCAGTCTGCTGGATTGTCAGGTGTTTCCAACCTACGTCCGGCAGCAAGCGACTGATTTCAACCACTCGATTAGCTACGTATGTCGTCCACCTAGATGGATGAGCACAAATCCCGGCCAGGACCACCTGAGAAACCAACCAACAGAAAATACGGGTAGGTGTGTGCGTGGTAGTCGCACACAGTGCATTGATAAGCTCGGCCAGTAGCAACGCACTCTGCAATTCCATTCGTGGTAGAGCAACACACTTCACTGGAGCAACACGACTCTTGCTGACCAACAAAGTGCAGTCTTCCTGCATAAGCACGCTCCGAGGCATCGCTGAAACCATGGAGATACCACTCCTGCCCTGCAGGATGTCCTTTATAATATGGATCTCGTCTAGATCGCGACGAAGGTTTCGCCATTTTTCTCTGATAGTTGCATCAACCTTCTCATCCCAATCTATGCCCGATAATCAGCAGCTCTGGAGAAGAATTTTTGACCGGATGAGCACTGGACCTAATAGACCAAGGGGGTCGAAGAGTCTAAGGCTAGTTGACAACAAGCGTCGTTTTGTAAGCGGGGACGGGTCCTCTTCCCGCCGCATCTGAAACGAGAAAATTCTTCCTTACCAATGCACCAGCCGAGTCCAAGAGTTGAAGTAAACAGGGGAGCTCCTAAGGTACGCTGCGTAGGGGAGTCCGGATGATTTGCTGGCAGTAAATCGTCATCGTTAGTCGCTCACTTGTTAAGCTCACAAGCTGCTGTGTGTAAAATGTTGATCAGCTCATCTCGAGCCTTGTTGGCCTCTCCCAAAGTGTCAGCGCCACCCAACATGTCGTCTACGTAAAGTGTGTTTTGTCAACAAGGCGGCACCTAAGGGAAACCGTTCTCCCTCTAATTCCGCGATTTTGTTCAGAACCCAGATCGACGCAAAAGTGGCAAACTTTATTCCGTACGTTACGGTGAGCAATTGGAAATAGGTTAAGGGGGAAGACAAATCATTACGCCACAGTATTAACTGACGGGATTGAGATTTGATTTTCTTATTCGAATCTGGCGAAACATCTTCACGATGTCCCCAGTAAACTTAAGGAGCACAATCCATAAATCTTGTTGCAATTTAGACCGGGCTAAGAGAACACCATTAAGGGACAAACCGTTATTCGCCGCCTGCGACGCATTAAAGACTACACAAATAGCGCCCGAACCGTCACTCTTGAATACTGCGAGGTGAGGTAAAAAATAAGCTTCACAACCTTGAACCGCATCTATATCAGTGATTTTCTCCATATGCCCTAGCTGTTCATACTCGGAAAGGAACTTGCGGTATAATTGGGCTAAAGTCATTCCGCGCGAATCTTTTTTCAAGATAATAAAACCGACTTTTGGCGATATCTAATGAGCCCGGAAACTTCGGTTCAGCATGGGCACTTCAAATCTTCCGTTGGCGTCCCGCTTGTACATACTCGTTATCGAAGCACTCGACGACCTCACGATCTTCCGGATCAAGGGGACGTTCAACCCTTTCACTGTCCCAAAATTGACGGATTTGTTCGGAAATTGGCTCTAATCTCGTGGCACTAAAAGAAGGAGTTTCACGTGATGATCCCTCTGATACCTCAGAAATATCGGCACAGTGCCAACTAAAACCTTTTTACACATCCCTTTACGTAGGATGAAGGCATAGACTTCCGCACCCAAGATACAATCGATCCTCCTGGGACGACGGAACTCAGGATCCGCAAGAACGATATCTGACGTTACTGGATAATCATCCAAACACACCTGTCGCACTGGTAGTAGGTCTGTTACGCGTTTCAATATAAATGCAGAGGTTTTGTATTCGAATGAACTGTCTTTAAGGGACCACACTGTGATATCCACTTCCGACGTAGCTGAGGCTGATATTCGTCCACGTCGCTGGGCTGGGCGGCGTCGCAGGCGCAAAGTCTGTGCTACATGTTCACTAATATAAGATTCCTCAGACGCAGCGTCAAGGAGTGCTCGCACTTGCATCGATCGTCCATTCTCGGCGCGAATAAAGGGAGACGGACGAGTGTTTGATTAGGATCATCATCGAGATCATTTATGGTTAATATAAAAAGAAGGTGACCGAGATGGCTGCCTTGAGGAACTCCAGAGGTGGCCAAGAATGGAGCCGAGTGGACTGACCTAAAGCGAACACTGTAAAAACGGTTTTTGAGGTAAGAGGATATCCATTTTAACAGTACGGGTTCAAAGCCGAGGGCAGACAATTTGAAATACAAAATACTTTCGAGAAGTTTGGGTATATGAGAGAGTTTAGCGATTGGACGATAGTTTATTATTTCGTTCTTTGATCCTTTTTTGTGGATCGGGGTTATGAAGGAGGTTTTCCAAACCTGAGGAAATTCTCCTTGTGAAAGGGAAAGACGAAAGAGATCAGAAAGGGCATGGGAAAGAGACGACGAACATTTTTTAAGAAATATGGCAGACAGGCCATCTGGACCGAGTGTAAATTCGTCATTGAGTTGGTGTAATTTATATTCGATATAAGAGGGGTCCAATATGTGAGAGAGAAGTGGGCCATTTGAGTAGTTCAGTAGGTAACTAAAATAGGATGGATCTGGTACAAAGGAGTCGTTCGTGAAGGATTGTTTAAAAAAGGTGGCAAATAGGTTGGCAATGGTGAGTGGATCGGTTGATGACTTGTTGTTGAAAGAGGGGGAAGGAAGGTAACCATCGGACTTTCTTTTGTAGTTAGCAAATTGGAAAAAGAACTTAGGGTCATTTATAAGGTTAACTTGCGCAGTATTAAGGTAACGCTGGTAAAGGGAATCGTAAAGTTCGGTGAAATGAAGATAAGCACCAAGATAGTTGGAATAGTCGGAAAAGGATCTGGTATGCAGAAAAACAGCGCATAACTTGTTTCTCTTATTTCGTAAGGAACGAAGCTTGAAATTATACCAGGGAAGACTAGTAGATGATGTTTTAAGGCGGGAAAACGGAACGTAAAGGCTAAAAGTATTAAATATTTCTCTATAAAAAATAAATAAGGCATCATTTACACTTAGGTTGTGAAAGTTAAAGAGAGATCTACTAAGATAGTCACTGATTTTGTGAAAGTTTGCTTTATGAAAGTCGTAGGATGAGAGAGTTGTTGGGGGAGTGGACTGGAAAGAAGAGTTATGAAAAAATGAAAGTAGAGTGGGGGGTGGTAGTTGTCGATTGTAGAGAGAGATAGGGGACAAAGTGAGACTGAGGAGTTAATTGAATCTGTTGTGAAAATAAGGCCCAATTGCTTATATAGTTGGATATACCACTGACTTGGCATAGACTTGAGTCTGTTAAGCGATCTAAGAAGAGACATTCCTTAGCTGAGTTGGCATTTGAAGCTATGGAGAACGATTGAGCGTCTGATGAACTGTAGCTGAGGAAGATTAAAGTCGCCGAAAATAAAGATATCGTCAGTAGAGACAGACAGATCAATTAAATGGTCGATCGCATCGACAACAAGTTGGTAAGGACTTGAAGGGGAGTGATATTTTTATCAAAGTCGACTTTAGAGGACGAAGAAATTGTATTGGGAGAAGAGCTAAGGCTGTTGTGGATCGCCAGTAGGACACCTCCACAGGAGGAATCATCACGTGGGCGGGTAGGATCGTCGTCGCGAAAAACATTAAAAGTAGGGGGGGGAGGAATAATTACTGGTTCTTTATGTCGGGAATCAAATTGGTTTCAGTCAAGGCGTAAATATCAAAGGGAAGAGAATGCGATTGACGTAGGACAGCATTGGTTTTAGAGCGAAGACCTCTTACATACTGGTAGTAAAATATAAGAGGGATGTTGTGGGGTGGAGATGTAAGGCGTGATGGTTTAAGTGCTGACAAGGGAGGCACGTTATGGACGAAAACATTTATCGTGGGTGGCTCGGCTTCGCTGTAGGTGTGGGACTCGTTTAGAGTGAACTTAGTGGCCGAATGCAGCAAGGTCATCCGCTACTTTCTGAGGGGACATGCTAAAAATTCCGTAGTACCTGACATAAATGTTCCTGAGACTGATATGGTCGGTAGGGAGGGCTTCCTTCTGGATGGATACCATGACGCTGGTTTTGGTCTTCCCTTCGTAGCAGACCGAGTTCGATTTGTCATGTAGATAGGCGAGAAAGAGACGAATGTTTTCATATAGCTTTCTCTCTCTAAGCCTAGAGAGTGCATAGCGACTTTCTGTAGTTCCATTGATTTGCTGGGCTAGTTTAACTGTGGGGGGAAAAAGAGGATCAAGAATAGTGGCAGTGGAGGAGGGAGATGGAGATATATGGTTGGATATGGAGTTGGGCGACGGATGAGATATTGGGCTTAGGGTATGGGAGTTAATAAAATTAGGGTACTTAGCTCCAGTTTGTAGGTCGAAGTTAGGAAATGAGTTGTTAGCTGGGATTGGTGGCATAGAAGATTGAGAAGGGTAATTGCGGTTGGGTGGTTGGGGTGGAACATTGGGAATTAGCGGATTAGAGAATTGGGCTTTTTGTCGGATAAGTGAGGAGGGAGCACTAAAATTGGGGAACAAGTTCGTTTTGAAGCCCCAGTTGGGATCGGGATTAGAGCTTGGTTTTTTGTTAGCGTGGTTTTTAGATGGAAGGGGGTTTGGGAGTGGTCTTTTTTTAAGCTTATTGTTACGTTTATTTTTAAAATTGATTATTGATTAAAATTGATTGATTGATTATTACCGAGATGTGGGTTTTCTCGTTCCTCAGAGCATTTGGAGAATATTTATCTTCCCAGGTTTAGTGGCCTTACCAGAGGAAGCAGGGAACAACCACGAATATTTGGTTGGGATGTTGATTTTGAAACTGCAGGAACTATTGGAGTCAGCAGGGGAAATCATCTCGCACTCGCTAATGGTGATGGCATAATTTCGGTGAAAGAAATTCCGCATCGAAGAAACATCTGCGTGTTAAGGAGCCCTTCAACGTAGAATGCTGTATGGTTTCCCTCTTTCAGCTTTTCGAGTCGGCTTTTCCATTCGGAGGGGGTCCATGAAGTTCCGAATTGTTTGAGCAGTCCGCATGGGGCGGGGGCGGGCGGGATACTAGTTGGTAAAGGCAGCGCGGTTTCGGTTTCCGCTGTTAGGGCGGCGGGAGGAATGAATTGAATTGAGACATTGTACGGGGAACTAGCTTGGAATTGAAATTGATCGGGGATTCCATCGATTTTGTGGGAAGCCAATCTTTACCGACTTCGGCAACGGTCAACCGAGTTGCTATGAGTTCCTCGCTGACGTATATTAGTTTTAGGGTTAGGTCATCGAGCGTAGAGTCTAATGATGCGGGGTGGGATGTACTGTTTTGGAGGAGGATTGAAAAAGCAAGTCGAGATCAGTATGGAGAAGATTGATAGAGTCGTTTATGTGTGTGAGTACGTTGGATTTAAGGAGGTTGGCAAAATTTGTTTTGAGGAATGCTTTTAGTCCATCGAAGTGATATTTGATCACTTCGCTCTCGTTGTCGTGATGAGATTGGTTTTCGGAGAGATTTTGGATCGCTGTCAGTTGCTTTTCGATCATTCTTCCTGTGGACTTGTAAGCTTCCACATTACTATCAAAGCAGTTTACTGGGTCTTCGATCTTCTCTATTCTGTCGACAATAGTTCTGCTAATGCAATTATTCTCGGTTAGCATCGCATTTATAGACTCGTTGTTGCATTTATTTGCTAGCATAACGTGAGCCAAGGTGATCTCTTTGCACTCGTCGCAGTAAAAATTGAAGAGACTGCAATACTCCTTGAGGTAGGTAATGGATCTCCGGGTAAGTCCGATGCATATGGCATGGAATGATTTCCAACAGAGACCATTGCAGGCTACCCATTCGGCGTTGGGGTCAACAATTGAGCACAAAAGACTAGCTGTTTGGGTTATTATTTTTTTTTTTTTTTGTTTTTGGTTTTGGGGACAAAACTGGCACAGGTGAATCGGCAGACAAAACTAGGTCGACGAACAACGACGGGAAATATACTGAGCCGGCAGTTTACGGGGCTTTGAAGGAAAGCGGAAAAGTAACTGAATTCGGTATCAGGTTGACACACAAAGATAGGTTTCACTTGGTAAGAGATGAAAGTACCAACCTTATAAAGCTTAAATTTGAAGTTTGACGACGCTATGTTGTTTAGAATTTGTTCAGCAGCCACTAATAGTGAACGCTCTCAATGAATTTTTGAATATGGAAACTTTCATTTGGAAAGCCTCAATCCAGCTAACACCAAAACGGAAGAGGATTCTACTCTGGGGGAGTCTGCTCCTTCGTTTACAATAATAAAATATTGCGTAGCGGAGTTTAAGCGAGTGAACGACAAATTAGATGAGTTGACCAGAAATGTTGAAAAAAATCCACAAAATGATATTGGATGACAGTCGATTGAAGGTGCGTGAACTAGCAGATATGGTAAGCATTTCCAAAAACGCTGTATATTGGAACAAAAACAGCGTCGTTAGGAGGTTTCAATCGCGTGTTTGGCGAGGTTTCACAGCAATAAGGATTTTGTGTCGATTCGCAATCATAGTTGAAACATGGGTCCATCACTTTACAACCGAGACGAAGCAATACTCAAAACAATGGACTCAAAGGGGAGAATCGGCTCAAAAGAAGGCGAAGACAGTTCCATCTGCAGGCAAGGTCATGGCGACAGTTTTTTGGGATGCGGATGGCATAATTGTCATTGATTATCTTCAGAAAGATGCAATCCACAAAAAACGGCCGCGAAGAGAAAAGTTTTGTTTCATCCCGATAGCTTGACGATTCCCACTATGAACTGGGTATCGAAACATCGCTGGAAAAAGTGTATTGAACTAATAGGAGACTACGTAGAGAAATAAACAAATTTTTCCCCAAGGACTACCCTCGTAGCTTATAACAAATATAACAAATTCTATTATTATTGTAGTTAACAATTTTTAGTTAAGATAGCTTGCATTTAATGGTGTGAAACCGTTTTTAATCGGTAGATTGTTCCATTTTCACCGTCACGAACCTTTAAAATCGATATACGTACATACATATGCAAATACGAATACATATGTCAACAAAGGTTCAGATTTAGCTTTTGTTGGCGTACAAAATCAGAAGGATGAAGTAATTTCATATCAGAACGGAAGATATATTAGTACTTCCGAAGCAGTTTGGCGCACGTTGGCATTTTCTATTCATGAACGTTTACCTCCTTTGACTGCTATCACGCAGACATCACCGCTATACAGGAAGTGCGATGAGATGGGCCGGACATAAAGAGGATGAAAGACTGTGATACTCGTATGTACTATTGAGATTGCTATTGGGGAAAGAAATAGCGCTTATTCGGATACGCGGCAGATTTAGGCAAGAAGTCTTGAGGTTTCGACATGTGAATGAGCGTGTTATGACAATCCGCATCAAGTCTAAGTTCGGTAACATAAGCCTAATATGCGCCCATGCCCCTACTTAAGACAAACACGACGCCACTAAAGAGTGTTACTACGAGCTCTTCGACAAGACATACGAGCAATGTCCGAATTATGACGTTAACATCATACTAGGCGAACGATTTTAACGCTAGTTGGTAAGCATAGCCTAAACAACACCACATCTGGCAACCGACTTAAGCTTATTGACTTTGCGACGCAAAGTGGGGCAAAACTGGAAACAATTCAAAAAATGAAATGAGAAAAATGATAATGTTTTGCATGTTTACCGTTAGAAAACATATCAGTGCATCGAATGATCACTCATTTAAGTCATATGCATGCTCTCCCACTCTTTGGTAAGCATTTGAAGTCATAGTTTCATTACGATTGCGAAAGTGATGTGAAAAAGTGAAAAAAAAAGTGTTGGTTCCAAAAGACTGTAATTTTGTTATAAATTAAGATAGGACATTGCCAAGACATGGAATCGAAAGATTCAGGTGTGTAGTTTAATATTCTAATCAGCAGTAAGCCTGTTTTTAGTTGTTTTGATTAAAAATGGAAGTGTGTTCCAGAAATTAACATTTTTTTTGTCTTTTCAAAAACCTTAACCTACGCTAAGTAGGTTTCCACATCGTTCTACATCAACATTCCTTGCATTCCAATATAGCTGAACTTGTTGGCTAATAGATTCAAAGGAGATCGTCTGCGCATACTTGCGTCTTTTTTTTTTTTAATTAATTTTTTTAAAAAAATGCCATTTTTGGTTGGTTTTTTATGAATTCATTTTGCCCTAGGTTCGAATATTCGAAAATAGAATTCTTCAAATTGGACACACTTTCCCAGTTTGTTTCAAGATTCAAAGAAAAATGGTTCAGATCAGATCGCAAAGTAGCACGATTCAGGAAAATTCACGAAATGTGGTTGTAAACATCAATTGGTTTCAGGCAATACAATACAACCCCATACAAAAGAGGACGTTCAAAAGGGAACTTTGAAGAATGTAGTGATAGATGAAAACGATGTAAAACGGCTGATATACGAAAAGATTTTTCCTCTATGGAATTAGAGTTTGCTGCGAAGGTAAGCCTGAGAGCCGCACCGCAGGTCCTGTACCGGCCTCTAAACTGCTAGGACACGTATTGCGTTCACCTAAAAGTGCAACTAAATACAAAAAAGCTTATGAAGCACAGGAAACAAAACAAAAAGTAAAGATGTTAGGAGAAGAAGCCCTTGCGATACTCGTAGAAGCAAAATTAACGAGACATCAGTACAATGTCATTAGAAGCAAAGATCCTGAAAGGTTTCCTTCATATAAAGTCATTCAAAATGTCAAAAAAGACTGTTATCCAGAAGGTATCAAAGTATCTTCATTTTCCGGTGAAGTTTCTCTTCAGACACTTATGAACCACACCACTGAACACTTGATAAAATCTCAAAAATTTTTAATCATCGAGTTGTTATCAAAGTGGGGCTTCGACGGAAGTTCAGGCCATAGTTCATATAAACAAAAATATGTTGGAATGGAAGCTAATGATTCCAGTGTTTTTATTATTTCCATGGTTCCATTGCAACTGTTTATTGACAATTTGGATAAAAGAGAAATTGTGTGACAAAGCCCGCGGCCTTCTTCTAAGAGATACTGTCGTCCTTTAAAAAATATGTTTCGTAAAAGAATCGGCAGAACTATCAATTTCCGAAAAAATGCATGTTGATGAACAAATACAGAAATTAAACAGTTCGGTAGTGGACGTTGATGGCAAAGCTGTTAGCGTTACTCACAAGCTGTGGTGGATAGGAAAGCGTGTAGCCAATAATTTGTACCTCCACTTAACGTTGCTTTATCTGTGGTTCTAGCTCTAAAGAAATCAATGATATAGAGAAGATGTTGTCAAAACCTTATAAACTCGATACTTTAGTGTTTCGTTTAACAATATTACATTGCTGGATTAGAGTGTTTGAATGTCTATTACATGTTGGATATAAACTGTCAATCAAAAAGTGGCAAGCTAGAAATGACGACAAAAAATTAGTGGCAGAAAGCAAAGCTCGAATACAAAATGAATTCAAAAATCGAATGGGGCTTAACATTGATCAACCAAAACCAGGGTTTGGCAACACAAATGATGGCAACACTGCTCAGCGATTTTTTTAATAATACAAACCTCGTCTCCGAAATTTTGGGTGTTGATATTGTATTAATTGAAGAATTTCATAAAATTTTAGTGGCAATTTCAAGCGGATATGTAATAAACATTGAAAACTTCAAAAAAAATCGCAATTAATACCGCCAAACACTCTTTGTAAGCATCTATCCGTGGTTTTTTATGCCTCCCACTGTGCACAAACTCTTAATCCATGGATCAGATGTAATATCCACTGCTCTTCTTCCTATCGGACAGAAGAGAAATAAAGATTTTAAGAAATATAGATTTTAAGAAATATCGCGAAAGCTACTCCAGAAAATGTTCCCGGGAGAGGGCTAATCAAGATGTTTTTAATTTGATGTTGATTACATCTGATCCACTAATTACAAGGCTGAGAAAACTTAAAAACAAAATTAAATCATTTCCCAAAGATGTTTTTAATTTTATTATTTGTACATGTGAAGGTTATGCATCTGATGGCAAATTTGAGAGCGACGATGATTCTTCATCAGAAGAATCAATCTTTTAATTTCGCTGTAAAAACATTGAAACCAATTGAAAAACAATATTATGCACTATATACATATATTCTTTATTACGTCTTTATATATTTATATAAGTTCGAAAAACAATTGTAAATAAAATTGTTCGATTTATGTATTCTTAAATAAATACTTTAATTCTTAATAAAAACGTAGAAAATAAAATATTGAAAAGTGAAATGAATTTATTTACCATTAATAGGTAATATCTAACGATGTCAAAAAGTTTCACTTGTCTAAATCCAGCACAGGAATTGTTTCCAGTTTTGAGGCCGTTTTGCCCCACAGTGCGGCGGTGCGAAATATGACTATAGCAAGCACATGGTCTCCTCATCTCAATAGTAATAGTAGTAATATTTGTTTATTCTGTTACAAGTTTAACAAAAATAAGCGTTGGCTTTTGCCGTCAGCCGAGAGAATGAAATTAATAAATTTGCAATTACTAAAAAGCTTCATTTATAATTTGTAGCCTATAATTCAATGCACACATTTTAGAAAGTTGTGTAAAGTGTTCCAGTTTACGCCGTTTAGGATGTTTGTGATCTCATTTAGTGATAGGGAATTTTTCCCCCAAAAGGATCTCCTGATTGAATTTAATATGGGAAACATTCCAATAAAATGCCGGACATCCTCCTTCGTTCCCAAATTGCATAGTGTACATTCGTCTCCTCCGTTGTTTCTGTATGGCATATATCACATATACCAAAAAGTTCCCGGAATTTATTCAGAAAATTAAAAATACAAATTAATTCAGCTGAATCTATATTGTCCCCTTCGAAGTAATCCCCTTCGACTGCAACACACTTATACCAGCGCTTGATCCAATCCTCGAAACATTTTTTATATTCGGTTTTCGGTATGTCCATCAGTGCTTCCTGCGATTTTTCCATTTCTTCCTCTCGGCTGCTGAAACGCGTTCCCCGTAGTGATTTTTGAATTCGATTGAACAGAAAGGAGTCACAGGGAGCCAAATCAGGTGAATTCGGTGGCTGTTAGATGGTATTGGTTGCATTTTTCGACAAAAAATTACGAATAATAATGATGGCACTGTGCGACGCGACGGTACTTTATCATGCTGCAAAATCCACGAGTTTTCTGCCCACAATTCTGGTCCCTTTCGGCGAATCGCTTCACGGAAACGTGTCATAACACCCAAATACTCGTAATACTCTTTATTTACTGCCTGGCCTTCTGGCAAGAATTCATGATGCACTACACCGTTGCCGTTGTAATCCATGAAAACCGTGAGCATTGTCTTCTTTTTTGACTGAAAACGACGTGGTTTTTTTGATCTCGGCTCATTTGGTGAACGCCATTCACTTGCCTGATGTCTGGATTGCATGTCGTACTCATAAACCCACGTTTCGTCTCCAGTAATGATCCTTTAGATGAATGTGGCATCGGATTCAGCCTCGCAAATCATCACTTTTGCGAAGTCAATACGGTCTGTTTTTTGCATGGACTTGAGGTCTTTTGGCACCAACTTTGCTGCTACACAACGGAAACCCAAATTATTAATCAAAATGTCTTGGACATATCCATAGGCAATCCGCTATCTCTCTGATGGTTAATTTGCGGTTATTGACCAACATTTCTTTTGCGAGTACTTCATCAATGTTTTCGTCGGTTTTCGATGTCGATGGTCTGCCACTGCGTTCATCATCTTCCTTTTGAACCGCTCGTGCCACTGGTAAACGACCGTTTTCTTTAGAGAATCGTTACCGAAACACTTTTCCAACATTTCCAACGTTCGCGCACCATTAAATCCGTTTTTTTACACAAAATTTAATACTCGTACAAGTTCGTTGTTGCAAATTTAAATCCATTTCTAAAATTGTAAAAAAATCGCCAACACACACAGAGATAGATGTACTCTTGGCTACGTAACTTTTGCAAATGTCAAGCTATGACGCTAAGATTTAGAGGGAATTTCAACAACAGATTTATCAACTTAACAAAGAAAACCGAACTCAAATCGGAACAATGGGAGCGCCACACGGTCGTAATTCAGGTGCAAAAGTTCGCCTTTGGTTTTGAATATTGTTGAGATGAACTCTACGCTGTTCCGGTCATTAAAGTAGGTGTTTTCCCCAAGTTCATGCTGTAGTATTCTGTACGTAGATCTTGATTGGCTTTGTTGACTTTGCGTCTCGAAAAGCTCCCGTGTTGAATAGTGGATTTTTTAAGCATTTCGTTCAGTGTGCTCTCCCAGTTTGTTTCATTTCCGATTAGTTCGGGCAAGGGCACATTGTGTTCTTGGCTGAGCCTTGACCATTCCGCAAATAAATTAAGGTTTCGGTTTTTAAGATACATACCATCCTTGTGGGGAAGACGATGGCTTGGTTGAGCAAGTCTAAGCGTGAAGGTAAGTAGCGTTGGTAGTCCAGTTTCCAGATGTAACATGTAAGTAAATTGGTGTATTTTCGGGCAGCCTAAACAGTTTCTTAAGGAAGTATCTTTGGAGTTTTTCTACCTCTTCAAAATGACAAGTCCCTCACACTTGTGCTGCATAGCACAATATTGACCTCATTACAGCCTCGAAAATTTTGTACTTCACACTTGGTGCAACATTCCTTTTCACCAGAATTCCTTTCCAATTGCAATTAATCCCACGTTTAGATTCTTTCAGTTTCTCTAGCAGGTGTTTTTTAAAGGATGCCTGTGAAGTGACCAGAACTCCGAGGTATTTGTATTCCTTGACTATATCCAGTTCCGCGTTCTGCCAGGTCCATTTTTCATTCCTTGCGCGATGCCCGCAACTATTTCAAAAAATCTAAACTTTGGATTTGCTGGTATTAACTTGCAGGTTCCACATACGGCAATACTGTTGCAGCTTGTTAATCATAATTTGGAGCATGCTTGGGGTTTCTGCGAAAATTACGATGTCGTCGGCGTAGAGTAGGATTTTTATAGGAAATCCCTCAAAAGGCACCCCGCCCGGAAGGAAATCAACTAGATCATCTAAAAATATTGAAAACAAAAGAGGACTCAAAAGACATCCTTGCTTTACTCCAGAGTTTGTTTGGAGTCGATTAGACAAGATATTCCTGTCCCACACCGCCGCTGTATTGCCTTCGTAAAATTGTTGCAGAATATTTAGAACTTTTGTTGAGACTCCTATGTTGCTGAGTTTAAGAAATAGTGATCTCCCATCGATGGAGTCAAAAGCCGCCTTAAAGTCTACAAAGGTCGATTTCACATATCCAGGTTGTTAAGCGCTCCAAGATGACTCCTGTCAAAATTTTGGTAACAGCATTTAGAAACGAAATCCCTCTATAGTTGGATAGATCATTTGGATCTGCTTTCTTGAGAATCGGAAAAATTATACTTTTTTTGAAAGCTTCTGGAACTTCGCCGGTCGTAAATGTATAATTGTATGCTTCTGTGAGCTTCTGCAGGAAGTGGTCAGTTGCATTTTTGAAGAACTCATAAGCAATGCGATCTTCCCCTGGAGCCTTATTCAGGCGGCACCTATCTATAACTTTTTCAACTTCCTGTAGGGTTATGGGGGAGTCTAAGGAGTTTACTTCGGAATACGGCAGTGCAAATTGTATTTCATTCCGGTCCGCTGGTGGATTCAGCAATTTTTCAAAGTATTCCGCCAGAGTAGTCGCTTCAACCTTGATTCCTTGGCCAAATAACGTACCGTTCAATGCTTTAGCCAATTTCCAAAAGGACTTGCTGTCTTTGGTGTGCGCAAGTTTTAGCGACAAATTATTTACTCGTATGTAGAGTTTTTGTTTTTCTTGGCATATGATTTCAAAGCTTCTGTTTGCTTGCTGGTACATACGTTTTATGTGGTCGGTGCCTATGCGTCTTAGCAGACGAAGGTAGGCGAATGATTTTTTTCTGGCTTTTTCACATTCCCAATCATACCAGGGCTGCCTTACTGGGTTCTTTGTTTCTGTTTGCAAGGGTTTCCGTACCTTTAGCACTATGCGCTATGCAGCACAAGTTCGTTATATTATTGATTTTCAGAGTAAGATTCGTCTTGTATCTTTCTAAGATTCCGTCTTTCCAGCGTAGTTTTGGAAGAAGGCAATTTTGCTGAACTTCGGTATTGGTTTGTCACAAATTTAACTCTACTTTGACAGATATTGGTAGGTGGTCTGAGTATGTTGATTCGCAAACTTCTAGATCTGTTCCATGCTTAAGCAGTAATCAATTGTTGAGCACGCGGTACCTCTTAAGAACTTTAAATTTCCTTGTTGATCACTATTGGTTCGTCCATTAAGTAAGGAGAAGCCTATAGTTTCGCACATTTCGATGATTTTTTTCCCGTTTACATAGGTAACTGCATCTGTTGACTTTCTCACTTCTCTTAGCGATCCTTGCAGCAGCTCTGGTTCAACATTTAGTATATGATCATTCCTTACTCTTCCATTGAAGTCTCCAATGACCAGCAGAAAATTGTACAAACTCGTGAAATCGTTTATCCACTTGTTGCAATTGATGTAAGTTGGAATAATATACAATTTTAGGTTCCCAGCTTCCACCTTTATTAAATGTCTGTCGAACTTTTTTATAAAACAGCATCCGTTCCTTTGTTCCGTCGCTGGCCCTGCCATGTATAGAAGTTCTTACTGCTGGAGTCCAAAGAAGAGAGTGATGATTGAAATAAGACTCGAAGCGTTCCATATTTTTGTCCACGAACGTTTCAAAAAGTAAAAATATATCGTAGTTATTTATGAAATTAAAAATAATCACTAAATAACAATTTATTACCTAGACCTGCTAGGTTAAAAGAAAGAATATTAAAAGAAATATTGTTTAAATTAGCGAATCTATTTGAACGGCTGTCGGCATTACAATTAAAAGCGCTGTATTCGCCCATTTCTCACAGTTTGAGAGCCACCGGCTGCCGCAACATCTGGAGCATTTGACATTTCACCACCACCGCGTAGTAAGCCGTCGAGAGCATTGGATTTTTGGCGCTTGAAGTGTGCGGAAGTGACTAATCGCAGTGAATAATATATATACGAGTATATATATATTGGGTCTACAAGTAAGTTTCCAGCGTTTGTTAGAGATGGCGCCACCAGTGGATCCCGGGCAGAAATGTCAGACCCCATGTGTTTTATTTGTAGGTTTTGTATCTGTCAACAACTTTGCAGCGTTATATTTGAGCCGTTCTATCGGTGTCTTACATTTTATCGAGCAAAATCATGGCAAGTTTCCAGCCAAATAAACGTCATTTGCGGGAAGCGCTGCTTTTATCCTTTAATATGAAGAAAAGTGCGGCTGAGGCCTATCGTTTGCTTTCGGAAACTTATGGGGCGGAATGTATTGGCGAATCGACGTGCCGCGAGTGGTTCAAACGGTTCAAAAGTGGTGATTTTGGAGTTGAAGGCAAAGATCGCCCCGGAAAGCCGAAAAGTTTTGAAGAAGAGGAATTGGACGCGTTACTGGATGAGGATCCGTATCAGATTCAAGAAGAACTTGCTGCATCATTGGGCGTCACGCAACAAGCCGTTTCCCTGCGCCTAAAAGCACTGGGATTCATTCAAAAGGTTGGAAACTGGGTGCCGTACGAATTGAAGCCAAGAGACGTCGAACGGCGATTTTGCATGTCCGAAATGTTACTGCAGCGGTATAAAATTAAACCATTTTTGCATCGTATTGTCACTGGTGATGAGAAATGATAATCCTAAACGCAGAAAATCGTGTACAAAGCCCGGCGAGCCCGCCCAATCGACGCCGAAACGAAATATTCACGTGAATAAGGTCATGCTCTGCATATGGTGGGATCAAAAGGGTGTCGTATACTTCGAACTGCTTCCGAGTGTTGAAACCATCAAAGGACCATTATATCGAACAAAACTAATTCGTTTGAAGCGGAAATTAAAAGAAAAACGGCCAGAATATGAGACCAGGCATGAGTCCGTCATTTTTCATCACGACAACGCTCAGCCACATGTTGCGGTTTCGGTGAAAAACTATTTGGAAAATAGTGGATGGGAAATTCTGTCTCACCCGCCTTACAGTCCAGACTTGGCACCATCTGACTACCACTTGTTTCGTTCGATGCAGAACGCTCTTACGGGAATACGCTTCAGCTCAGTAGAGGAAATCAAAAATTGCCTCGATACGTTCTTGGGCTCGAAAGAAGAGAATTTTTTTTGGTCCGGAATTCATAAATTGCCAGAAAGATGGGGGAAAGTTGTAGCTTCCGATGGACGATACTTTGAATAAAGCATTGTAACTATGTTTTCATACTTACTTGTAGACCCAATATATATATATATATGTATAAAAAAAGTGCTTGTACAAGCTAAGCAAGGAGAAATCCAAAATAAAAAAATATAAAGAACATTCAAACCAAGAAAAATGATAAATTTAAAAAAGTGAAAAATCCAAATTTCCCAAATCAAATTAAATCGAAAGCGAGGCCACAAGTGCGCCAGGCTCCCATGAAGGCGAGGTCCCATATCGGACCGAAGATGGGCATAAATCAAAAGTAAAATTTTCTCCTGCCGTAACCAGTAGCCCAAGAAGTGTTCGGGCAGCCAAATTACTGTTGGATATTCGTAAAAACATGCTCGCAACTCCAATAAAAAATGTCACAAATAAATTAAAGATGGCCGGCAGCGAGATGGAAACTTCCATCGAACCATCTGATGAATGGACAGTTATTACGAGTAACAGTAAGAAAGCGGAAAAAAAACCGCAATCAGTGGAATCAGGCAGATTCAACGATCTTAATTAATTTTCCATCTTGGGTGAATTGCCCATCGTAAAAGCAAATTACAAAAATAATAAAAATAAAAAATCAAGGATCATCCCGGACCAATATACAGACGAGACAGTGTCTGAGCGCAACAATTCAAACGGAAGTCATCTCATCAGTCAGGGTCGTATGGGAGAAACCGAGGGGAAAAAACGGTGTGCTACAATCCAAAGGTTGCCAAGACTTTGGGCACCTAGCAAAAAATTGCGGGAAAGACTACATTTAACTGCGTAAAATGTGTGGGCAACCATCTGCCAGGTCATTGCCTGATCAAAATCTCGGACTCCTCAACAGCTTCTTGTATTAATTGTATGGGTGACCACCCTGCTAACTGACGAGGTTGTCCTGCCTATCGGAAATTCGCAGAAGCCAGATCAAAAGCAATCAACGAGGCAAAAGAGAGAAAGGAGAAATCGAAGGCTTTCTCAAAAAAGTTAGGCCAGAGCTCTAAAGTCTGCGCAAACGTCAGTTATGCTAGTCATTTCCAAACACATCATAACAATCCAGCCACCTCGGTAGCTTCACCTCGGAACCAACACCAGAACCAAAACTTCGTTGGGCAGTTCCTGGAACTAGCCAAAGAACTTTTTGGTGTTGGAGTGGAGGAACTTTTTCACAAAATCGAAAATTTCGTAAAAAACATCAATAATTCCCTAAGTATCCAGCAGAAAAGACTCGAGTATCTAATACTTCTGAACCAACTCACGGCTAATACATAATGAAACTCAACCTTTTAACTTTTACTACACAATCATTAATAGATCACAGTAGAAGGATCAGTCTCGGCAAAATTCTCCACCAGAACAACTCTACAGCCACATTTATTCAGGAAACGCATCTCACAAACAATCATAGAGTCCACCTTCATGGTTACAAATTTATACCTAACAATATAAACCAAGCTTTAAAGTCCAACATTAAATATTGGGATATGGGGATCCCAAACCCGAAGTTCCCCAATATCTTTATTCAAATCAAGCTTACTACTAGTCAGGACACTAAATACTTGCTCCTAGGATCCTTATATTTCCCAAAAAATTGCCAACCTCACCTTATGATTGAGGAATTGAAGAAAATTAGCAGGCTTGCTGAAACATTCGATGGCGTTATATTGGGAGGCGACCTTAATTCTAAATATTTAACATGGGGCGACCTTACTACCAACCATTTATTCGGCTTAATACAAGCTATAACTTAAAATTAAACTTAAACCAAAACTTAAAACTAAGGTTGGTTAGAGTGGTGAAGGAGAACGGACTTGAGGTAGGAAGTGGTGCGGTGGAAGTCAAAGACGCTAGGGTTTGAATTAATTTTTCGTAGCATACGGGAGATTGGTTCGTTCGCGCCATATTAGGTGTGGTGGGTTGGGAGATAGAAGAGACGAGTGTACGTAGATTACGAGGGTTAGTGTTGAGGAAAATAGAGTTGAGAAGAGACGCGCATACAAGTTGACCTGAAAGGAGTTGATGAATGAAGAGGGAGTCGGCTGCATCTCTACGTTCTTCAAGGGTGTTTAGGTTAATAAGGTTGAGACGGTTTTGATAGGGGGCAGAGTAAAAGGATCGTCCCAGGGCAAATCGAAGAAAACGGCGCTGGATGCTTTCAATTCTCGAGATATGAACGCGATGATATGGGGATTATACTTGACTGGCGTACTCTAGGAGGGGGCGAATAAATGTAATATAGAGGGAGCTGGTCATGTATGGGTTGGTGAATTCTTTGGACCATCGTTTCACAAAACCTAATGCAGAGTTGGCTTTAAGGATTATCCCATCCATATTTAAACGGAAGTTGAGCTCCCTATCACACAAAATGCCGAGGTTGCGAAGAGATAGGTTGGTTGTGAAGAAGATAGAGTCGGGGAGGAGATTTGTGCGGCTTATGTGAAAAGGTGATGGATTGGCGTTTGGCGATATTAAGTTCCAAACAATTTTTGAGGCACCAGATCGAAAAACTATCAAGGTCTTGTTGAAGGAGGAAGGAGTCAAGGGGAGAGCAAATGGTTTTGAAAAATTTGGTATCGTCGGCGTAAAGGGAGACGGACGAGTGTTTGACGATCCTATCGAGATCATTTATGGTCAATATAAAAAGAAGGGGACCGAGATGGCTGCCTTGAGGAACTCCAGAGGTGGCCAAAAATGGAGCCGAGTGGGCTGACCTAATGCGAACACTGTAAAAACGGTTTTAGAGGTAAGAAGATATCCATTTTAACAGTGTGGGTTCAAAGCCGAGGGCAGACAATTTGAAGAGTATTAATCGATGAGAGATTTTATCGAAGGCTTTGCTAAAATCAGTTGCAACTACATCGACTTCGTTGCCGTTCTCTAGGGCAGAGCTGACACAGGATACGAATTCAACGAGATTTGTGGAGATTGACCTACCCTTTAGGAAGCCATGTATTCTAAGGGAAATAAGTGATTTGCATTGGAAGCTTAGAGCTTCATACAAAATACTTTCGAGAAGTTTGGGTATATGGGAGAGTTTAGCGATTGGACGATAGTTTGTTATTTCGTTCTTTGATCCTTTTTTGTGGATCGGGGTTATGAAGGAGGTTTTCCAAACCTGAGGAAATTCTCCTTGTGAAAGGGATAGACGAAAGA
This sequence comes from Volucella zonaria, assembly GCA_963966105.1. Classification (NCBI taxonomy): domain Eukaryota; kingdom Metazoa; phylum Arthropoda; class Insecta; order Diptera; family Syrphidae; genus Volucella; species Volucella zonaria. Next base: position 131,447,197 of record OZ014531.1, read on the forward strand.
GATCGGAAAGGGCAAGGGAAAGAGACGAAGAACATTTTTTAAGAAATATGGCAGGGAGACCATCTGGACCGGGTGTAAATTCGTCATTGAATTGGTGTATTTTATATTCTATGTAAGATGTGTGAGAGAAGTGGGTCATTGGAGAACTTCAGTAGGTAACTAAAATAGGATGGATCTGGTACAAAGGAGTCGTTGGTAAAGGATTGTTTAAAAAATGTGGCAAATAGGTTGGCAATGGTGAGTGGATCGGCTGATGACTTGTTGTTGAAAGAGAGGGAAGGAGGGTAACCATCGGACTTTCTTTTGTAGTTAACAAATTGGAAAAAGGACTTAGCGTCATTTATAAGGTTGACTTGCGCATTATTAAGGTAACGCTGGTAAAGAGAATCATAAAGTTCGGTTAAATGAAGATAAGCACCAAGATAGTTTGAATAGTCGGAAAAGGATGGGCAGGAAAACAGCCCATAACCTGTTTCTCTTATTTCGCATGGAACGAAGTTTGCGATTATACCAGGAGGACTAATAGATGATGTTTTAAGGCGGGAAATGTCACCAGAGGCACTCAAGTTTCTAACATTAATTCTCAATAACTGTATCAATAATGGGTACTTCCCTGATGAATGGAAAGTCGCAAAACTCCTTCCTTTAATCAAAAAACCCAATAATTTTAACATTGACAACTTCCGACCAATCTCTCTCTTATCCAATGTAAGCAAGATCCTTGAACGAATTATCCTGAGGAAAATGGACGATCACACCGAGAACCACATTGAGTTTATTCTGGACTACCAGTTTGGCTTCCGCAAGGGAGTCTCAACAGTCCATGCCCTTCTCAAACTACACAACGACATCACAATTAATCTAAAGCGGAAAAAATTTACAACTACTTGTTCCCTAGATATCGAAAAGGCGTTCGATAGTGTTTGGAGAGATGGTTTAATATATAAACTCATCCAACTTGACTACCCACCTTACCTTGTTAATTTAATTCACAGCTTCCTTTCGGATAGAAAGTTCTTCATACAAATCAATTCCACAAAATCAGATCATTCAATCTCAGACAGAGGAGTCCCGCAGGGAACAATTCTGGGCCCCAAAATGTATACATAATATCTTTTTATATGATTTCCCACACACCCAATTCAGTAATGGCAGATTAACCTCCCAAGCCATCCCATTTGCAGATGACACCATGGTCTATGCTCGTGACACCTCCCCCCGTCAAGCAACTCACCATCTTGACGAGAATAAATAAATAACTATAGGGTCCGCCATCTAACGTTTTTTTTTCAACTAGTGCTTATTTCGTGAATGGTAACACTTAGCTCATGTCTGATTTGACAAATAATTAGTTTTATCCTTCCGCTGAACGAATATGGTTGTGTATACGCTTCGCTAAGTGGGCCTGCGATCGACTTAGAGAAGATGCCGATTTTGCCAAAAAAATCATCTTTTCAGATGAAGCTCATTTTGATCTTGGCGGGTATGTAAACAAGCAAAATTGTCGCATTTGGGGCACAGAAAACCCGCACGCATACATTGAAAAGCCGATACACCCAAAACGAGTCACTGTTTGGTGCGGATTTTGGTCCAGAGGCATCATTGGGGCATTTTTCTTCGAAAATGAGCAAGGAATGGCCGTTACAGTCAATGGCGATCGTTATCGGGCCATGTTGAACGAATTTTTGTTCACAAAAATTGAAGAGGAGGATATTGGCAACATTTGGTTTCAACAGGACAGCGCTACGTGCCACACAGCCGAAGCTACACTCGATGTTTTGCGCCCTGTTTTTCAAGATCGCATTATCAGCCGCAGAGCTGATGTCGTTTGGCCACCCCGGAGCTGCTATTTGACACCGTTGGACTATTATTTGTGGGGTGCCGTAAAAGATAAGTGTTACGCCGAAAAGCCAGAGACAATTGATGCTTTAAAGGACAATATTCGTGAAGCCATTGGTGAAATACAGCTGCACACAATCGATAATGTGCTTAAAAATTGGACCGATCGTGTAGGCTACTGCATGGCCAGCCGAGGCAGCCATTTGAATGAAATTATTTTCCATTATTAACCGGCAGGATTGTACTTTCAAATAAAAAAATAAATTTGAGAAAATATTCAGTAGTTTTTTTTATAGCATTTTCAAAAAAAATAACATTTTTGGTGGACCTACTATAAAAAATGGGGAATTAAAGTAAACAATGGAAAATCGGAAGCGATATGTTTCAGGAATTCCAGAAAAAAAGGACTGGGTGGAGTCGTCTGCGAAAGCAAGAATTTTTCACTAATAATAGACCAACATAACATCCAATTCAAAAAAGAAATAAAATACTTAGGAGTAAACTTTAGTAACCTCCGCAAATTTAACAACCACGCAAGAATGGTTAAAATCAAGGCCAGGAAAATGTACCACCTACTAATGCCGCTCCTTAAGAACAATGCATACGAGTACTTAGTGCATCTCAACAACTAAATTACCTTCTTAGAAAACACTTATAAAACCCATCCTTACCTATGCATTCAATGGTTGGTTCTCCATCTCACCCACAACAGCTAAAGAATTGGAGAAATTCGAAAGATGTATCCTACGCTTATGTGTCAACAAGAACTTCAAAGATACGAACAAAAGATTTTCAAACTTGACCATCTATTGAAGCTCAAACACTATTCCTCTTATCAAATACACCCTAGAACACATGAGAGAAACATCGAAAAAATCAGTTACTCGGAGAATGACCTAATGAAGGAAATGTACTACCAACACCATGACTGTCCTTGGCCTGGCTCTCCTTATCCATCCCCCTTTGGCATAATATTCGAAAATTTAGAACCCACACCGGATGGGCGCATTTTACCACGCCCCTTCAATAGGAACTAATCGGGGCTGAAGTGAATCGCCTCCCAACTTTTACCTACCCTAAGTCTCCCCTTCCAATTTTAACACTAAAACACTTAAACCTTTACCTTAACAAAACATTTCAATCGCTAATAAAAAAAAAAAAAAAACATTAGGATGCCTTGACCTGGCTCGCCTTATATTCCAACCACTTGATTAATTTCCCAGAATCAACGCTCGTGAATTCATAATTGCCGAGTCCTCCCCCACACTGAACTAATCTTAAAATCCTGAAAAAAAACAATAAATAAATAAATAATCATAATAAAATATGTGTACATCTACGAGGGTTGTCTGAAAAGTTCCCGAAGTCATCGAACAATGATACAAGACATTTTTTCTCAAATTTTTTTTTTATTTTTCTACATAGTCTCCTTGTAACTCTACACACTTTTTCCAGATATGCTCCCATCGCTCTAACCCTCCCAAATCGTACTTGGTGTTTTTCTCAGCAAAATAATTGTTCGCGAAGGTGATTGCCTCCTCATTTGACGAAAATCTCTGTCCTCCGAGCGCAGTTTTTAGATGAGGGAACAAAAAGAAGTCGCTTGGGGCTAGATCTGATGAATAAGGTGGATGGTCAAGCAGTTCAAACCGTAATTCATGGATTTTTGCCATGGCAACAGCTGAGGTGTGAGACGGCGCGTTGTCTTGGCCAGTGTTCCGCAATTTCTGGCTTCAGCTTGGCAAGTAATCATACGTAGTATGCTCCTGTAATGGTTCTTCCTCTTTGAAGATAATCGATTAAGATAACTCCTTTACTATCCCAAAAAACAGTCGCCATCACTTCCCCAGCCGAAAAAACGGTTTTTGCTTTTTTTGGAGCCGGCTCGCCCTTTGCAGACCACTGTTTTGGCTGAATTTTTATTTCGAGCGTATAATGGTGTATCCAAGTTTCATCTACAGTAGTTAATCGGCGCCAAAACTCGGATTTATTGCGCCGAAACTGCCCCAACAGAGCGTTGGAAATGTTCATTCGAACAGGTTTTTGGTCTAACGTAAGCAAACGCGGCACCCAACGCGCGGACAGCTTTCTCATGCTTAAATCTTGATTTAATGTCGGTGTCGACCACCGACGAGTGCACACGTCATCCTGCACTCGTATTTCTCCATGCTGCAAACAAACGCGCAGTGTTAAAAAAAAATAAAAACTAAAACAGTGCACAGTGCAACTCAAAAAAAACAAAAATTATCACACAGTGCGGGTATCCCACCTCGCCCGCTCCCGGTCGTAGAACTGTTGCTGGCAGTCGGCCACTGCCGTTACTGTATTTATCATACGGTAGGAGCGGTGACTGAGTGTATGTAACAACTGATGGATAGCAGGTTGTGAGTGAAAATGTTGTTGGTGCACTGTTTCATATTGCTGTAAGGGCATAACACCTGCAGCAATTTGATTCGGTAAACCAATGTCAGAATTCTCACTTCGCAGCCTTGCTTAGTATGGTCGGTGTTTGTGTTTACTGTGTTTGTTTGTAATTATGACTAGGGAATTCAGGGTGGACGTAGCTAATATACGCGGGCTAAAAGCAATCACTTTTCTGCATACGTCCACGTCTGTAAGTACCGACCAGCTCTGTTGGCACTTAGTGAAACCAGGTAGATCCCCGCCCAGACCTCTCAGATCACTCTGATCTGAAGCTACCTGGCTACAAACTAGTGCCACTATTCTTTCCCCATCGCGATCTCGCCATAGTGATGTAGCTTACCAAATTCCACCACAGTGTAGTTCCTCTTCCAATCCGGAATTCAGTTTCATGTGGTTAAAATTCCATCTCCGTAAGCAAATTATCCACTACAGCTTTATTTACAGAAGCCCCAAACTAGACAGCAGCTCGACATTTCACGAGTTTGATGCGCTGTCTGACTCCATTCAAAGAATTGTATCTCTGTATCTTCATACTGAAATCGTGATTACGGGCGATTTCAATATACACTATGTAAATGAGCCCACACTGCCAGACGTTGATAGTCATACCGCCAACACCCTGGACTTGTTCTTAACTTCTAACCCTGACAAGTACTGCGTTGATGTGCTCTCCCCTCTAGGCTCGTCCGACCATTGTGTCATATCAGCTAAATTCTCGTACATCCACCACACACTTAGAGAAAAGATTCCTAAAAGAACCGGATGGCAATACCAGAAAGCCAATTGGAGCGGACTTAACAACTTTTTTAGGAATTTTAACTGGTCGTTATGTTTATTCGATAACGACGTGGATGCCGCTGCTGACATGATCACAGAAACTATTCTCTTTGGAATGAGATGATTTATCCCTCATCGGATGAAGAGCATCAAACCAAAAGAAAAGGCATGGTACGACTCGAGCTGCAAAGAGGCTGCCAGGGTTAGAGAAATATTTTTTCAGTCCTACAAGACCAACCCGACAGAGGAAAACCGAAAAAAGTTTAAACGAGCCAGGAATGACTGCAACGTCTTTCTCAAGCGTGTGAAATTCCAATACGACCAAAAAATGAGGCAAAAAATACTGCAATGTCCCTAAGGCAGTAAAAATTGTTGGTCATTCGCCAAAAACATCAGAAATTCTGCCTAATCCTCTATCCCAAGGCTCATTTACAATGACATTCCTAGTTTTAGTTTTAGTTTTAAATGCATTTTATTACAATATATTAATCATTAAACTCTTACATACTAACAAAAAATGCTTAAATGCTAGCTTAAAATTACTTAACAAACTTATATTAACTTACTGGCCCCACACAGGCACTCTAAGCTACTCTAAATTCTTATATCTATGTCTTTCGACTTTATTTACATTTTATTGAAAAATATATTTTGTATACTTAAGGCTAAGAAAAGAAATTGTTAACAAAAAACTTAGCATATGATCCAGATTTTTTATTTTTTCTATAAAAACTTAATATCTAACTTAAAATAAATCTTAGTCTAACTAACCTACATACACAATACACACATACATACACAGACACTATGCACAATGACATACATATACTAGTATATACCTTTATATATACTAATATATATATATATATTCCTTAAATGCTAACCTAAACCTATGCAAGCTGGCCATCGCTATTTACAGAACAAATAGATTGGTCAGCTCTGCCTCATTAGTGAGGCTGGTCCGTAATTGACGGAAACGACGACGAAACATCTTCTCCATCATTCAACCACCAGAAATGCTGATGCTGCCGAACGACATCCCTCTTATCGCGATTCCCCACCGCCCTACTGAACCTGAGACGATCCACACTGCCGTGTGCGACGTCTCTGTCGTAGTTGAGTCGCCTGTCCCCAGCTCTCCGAGCGACATGGAAGATTAACGGGACCGCTGATCTATCCTGGATCAACCCTATCTGATCTAGGTAGAGGAATGCTTCCGGTGGAACGAAGCCGTCAGAGCGCGCATTCTCGTGGTAAAGATAATTGGGATAGTAGGCCCCAGATATCAGGTTATTCGTCGAGGTCATTGCTCTTGCAATGTGCCTTCGAGTCAGCTTAATTACGAAGTTGTCCACTCGTATTAGGTTCGCCCTGTTGTAAAGGACCTCATTACGATAAAATTTTTTGTACTCCGACTCTGGTGTTCTGTACAAGCGAAGGCAAGCCCTAAGGCAAGCCCTCTCAAACACCCGAATCTTTTCCATTAAGCTTGCTCGCACATTGAACCACACGGGACACCCGAATACCAGCATGGGCCTGATAAGAGCCATGTAGCAGATTACCTTTACCCTCTCATCGAGTTGGCTGCTATAAAACAGTCTCTTTGTAAGGGCAAAAGCGCCTTTGGCTCTGGCCAGAGCAGCATCTACATTTTTGTCAAAATACAGAAACTGATCTAGCCAGATCCCAAGGTATCTGACTACATTTCGACAGGCAAGAGGCTGTCCGTGTTGTCCAATGATCGAGAACTTTCGCCAATTTTTTCTGGTATCCCTAGAGGCTCCAGACAACGGCGTCCTAAAGAGAATGGTTTCCGACTTCTGAAAGTTGATTTTCAACTTCCAGTCATCGCAAAATCGTCTTATCTTATCGAAGTCACGCTGCAAGAGAGTATTAATGACCTCGATTTTTGGACCTGTCCTGTACGCTATCAAATCGTCTGCGTACGCAATAGTATGGGGAAGTGAACCTATCAAGTCGCTTGTATAAATGTTGAATAGGATCGGCGAATTGACCGCGCCTTGCTGAAGACCATTTTTAATTTGAAATATTCCAACTGAAGTCACATCGCCATTTTTCACGATGAACTGTCTGTTGGTTAGCATATTATAAAGAATGTACAAGAGTGGTTTACTGATCCCCAGCCTAGTCAGCTTATAGAAAAGACCCTCTAACCATACGGTGTCGAAGGCCTTCTCCAAGTCAACAAGGCAGGCACCAGTGCATTGGTTTTTGCCTTTATTCCATTGGATATCGGACACCAGTTTAGACGCGGCATGTGAGATATCATGTCCCGCCTTAAAACCGAATTGATTATCCGGAACTATATGTTTGTCCTCAACCCACCTAGACAGAGCTCTATTGATTACTTTTTCAAACACCTTACTGATATTCGGAAGGAGACTTATCGAACGGAGATTCGCCGGATTGGATATATACTTTCTCTTTTTGGGGATAGGTTGCACCACCGCCGTTTTCCAATGCGCTGGATAATGTGCATTATTCATTGCATTATTAAACAGGGTGGTGTAAATGTCCACCGCTTCTAGAGGAAGATGTCGAAGCACGATGTTCGGAATACCATCGGTCCCCACTGATTTCTTAGCCCTGACTGTGTCGAAGATCTCATGGAGCTCTTCCTTCGAAATGAACGGGGGTAGGTCACCCTCTCTGGTAATGACATTATTTGCCATATTTTCGTCACTGAACCGGGTGAAACCAGAGCCCTCGGATCGCCAGTTCTCTATTTCATTTCGAATGTAGAAGTCGTGCACCAAGACGCGATTGTCCAGGTCATAATTAGGGCCAATGGTATCAGTGGCCTTGTATATGTCCTGGAAAGTCGCCCCTATGGCCTCAACCTTCTCCTGTGGATCCTTGATCACAAAGAAGTCGTCATCATCAGCGGCCTCATTTGGATCAATACCTGCTATTGTCAGTAACCGTTCGTTGTCTGTTGTCCGCGCTATTTTAAGACACTGAAGGTCGTTTTGATTTTTTCTCCAAAATAGTTTGTTTATTTGCGGGAACATATTCGAGTTGCTGGTGTTTACAGCCCGAACCCGAACCCGAACTTACAGAAATTCTGTAATTCTCTTTTATTAACGTTTGAATATTTTTAATCGACGCCTTCAGTGTCCTAATCTCCGGGTCTTGTCTGTCAGTTAACTGTCTGTACAAGTTTTTGAGTCTTGTCAGATGTCTACTTTTCTGTCGGTGCAGTGCGTCAATAGTAGGATTGCGGAACAGGTCTTCGTTAGTCGTATGTCGATATCGCGGTATTGCAGTGTCCATAGTTTGTTTAATTGTCTCGTCCATTTGTTTTAGGTAATTGTCGATCTCCTCGTTTGACAAATTCCTATTGGACGGTGGATGGAGCGTGTTCGAAGCGAGTGCTCTTGTCAAGGTTGCGGAGAAGCGTGTCCATCGAGTCTTACTGTAGTTGTAAGAATATCTTTGGACAAACTCCTCCAATTCCGCAATTTCGTTAGGAACTGTAATTTTGGTGCTAAAACCGCAATGGTCACTGTCATACACGAATGTGCGCAGACAGTTAAGCGTTTGTAAATTCGTACCTGTCAGTCGTAAGCGTTCGTCGTACAGCAGTAGATCCAAATAAGACCCGCCTCTGGGAAACGACGGGTTATCCGTCGCTTTAAGACCGAGTCTGTACATGACATCGTGCTGACCCCACCAATCGAGTAGTAGGTTCCCTCTAGTATTTGGCACATTATTTCCCCAATCCCTGTGTTTAGCGTTGAAGTCCCCACCGATTATAAAATAATTCTCCCCCGATTCCAGCCTCAGAAGTCGAAAAAGCGTGTCGAGCTCTGTAATAAATAAAGTGGATTGTGAAGTCTCAGGTGCATAAACAGAAGCCAAGTATAGCCGCTTTCCACTGCGGAGCGGGATGTAAATGACGACTGCCTCCAACACCCGGAACCTACGCAACACTCCCTTGTACACTCTGTGAAATTTTATACCTTGTTTAATGAAGATTGCGACCCCGCCTCCACATTTGGATCTGGGCCGGTTTCTTCTTCTAACAATATAATTGTTGTACTCCAGTTTGTGCTTATCGGTTAGCTTGGTTTCGCTAGCGAAAAGCACATCAGGAGTTTGGTCTTGTAGCAATTTAAACATCGCGGCTCTTCGTTCGATCCTAATCAGTGAATTAACATTCACCGCAAGGACCTTCAAAGATTGCTCCACCATGTGCGTACCCATTACGACATGTGTTGCGTTAGGCCCGGCAGAAGCGCGTAGATCTGGTCCACCCGCTTGGCCTGTTCTTGCACCTGATTTTGCAGCTGAGCCATCTGCCCTTGGATTGCGAGCAAGATGGCCAGCATGTTGGGTGCAGCTTCCGTTGTTCTTGGCATTGGCGCCGGAGAAGCAACAGTCGCTTGTTGTACCGTAGCACCCCTACCTGACGCCATTTGGTCGTAGGAAATTTGGGACGTGACGGCTGGTGTTTGAAACCTAGCAGGTGAACGTTTGACCTCCACCCTCTGCTGCTGAGCCAGTTTTGCTTTCTTAATATCAACGAACTTAGGACAACCCCGATAGTTTGCGGTGTGTCCCACGTTCCCACATAATACGCACGAGAGCTGCGTCCTATCGGATGCTCCGTCCCTACCCAGAGTACACTCCTCGGAACTGTGGTTCTTTGCGCACTTCACGCATCGAGGCTGCATATGGCAGTTCGAAGCGGCGTGTCCGAACCTCTGGCAGCGAACGCATTGTATAACGCCTTCGCTCCTTTTTACTTTTTCCCAGTGAACCACCTGGTAGTCTAGGACAGTAATACTCCTTAGAGTATCCAGACGGCTTTCGGGACTGAGCTGCACCAGGAAGAACGGCAGACTCCGTTTCTCCCGCCTGGCTCTAGCTGTGGTAAATGGCTTTACCCCCACGAACTTGAGTCCTTCGCACTCTTTCTCTTTGAGCAGTGCCAAGATCTCCTCAGGATCAGAAGACGGTTCCAACCCCTTCAGCAACATCGATTGCCGCTTTTCACACTTCGGTGTGAAAGAGTAGTGCTCCGTCGTCGTTTCCTTTAGGAGCTCTTTCACTTTCGCGTAGCCCTCCACTGTATTACAGTGGATGGCATGGCGATCGTTCCCCAATCTCTTAATATTAAAATTATTACCAATGACCAACTTACACAGGTCCTTGGTAGCATTTACCTCCAATTTATAGGTGTTGATAGGCGGAACCTTCTCCTTCTTCTTCTGCTGCTGCTGCTGCTGCTGCTGCTGCTGTTGCTGCTGCTGCTGTTGTTGTTGTTGTTGTTGTTGTTGCTGCTGCTGCTGCTGTTTTAGCTGTGGCCGTTGTTGTGACTGCTCTTGTTGTTGCTGCTGCTGTTTCTTAGGCTTTTGTTGTTCTGTTTGCTTTTGAGCAAGCTGCTGTTGTTGGGATTGGCCTTGCTCTTCCCTCTTCCTTCTTACCATTTGTTTTTCTTTTATGGCCAGCACTCTTTCTTGTAGCATTTTGATGCTGCTACTAATAGCCTCCATTTCTTCCTCTTCATCATCGGATTCGCTTGCTGCCAATGAAGCGAAGTTGTTCCCTTCCCTTACCCCGCCAATCACCTTTACAGTGGCCGTTGGTAGGGTGGGACGTATTTCTAAGTTAGAAGGTGGACTAAGCTTCCTCCTTCTCTTTGGTTTTGGCGTTTGGCTCGAACCACTCGAAGCCTCACCTGATACATCAGCAGATCCCGCTGTTAACATAGCGGACCGCTCTCCACAATCCATCACGTGATGGACAACACTAGTACCACTTTAACTTGTTTTGAATTTATTTCAAATGAAAATAAAAAAAAAAAAAAAAAAAGTGTGAAGAGTACACACGGGGATTCGAACCCACGACCTGTACTATGCCGGCCGAGCACGCTAACGCTCTGCTAATTGGAGCCTATAGAAATTACTTCAAATGTCACTTTGTTATTTTGTTATTAATATGCACTCGCAAGCCGAAACACGTCTGTTCTCCACGGAAATATGTGAACGACTCACAATGACATTCCTGCTGTCAGCTCTTTGGACAAGGCCAATCTGCTTGCTGCACACTTTGCGGCTAGTTCAACACTCCCAGATTGTGCTTTGTCCCCGCCTATACTTGAGTGCGTCGAATCAACAATGGGACGAATCCACTTTCGCATTCGTGTAGTAGCAAAAGTACTTAAAGATCTCAACATGCATAAATCCGCTGGTCCAGATGATATATCTCCCTTCCACGCTGGCAAAACCACTGCGTAAGCTTTTTCATCGTAAGCTCTTGAGGACGCTTTCCGAGCAGATGGAAAACAGCATTTGTCCAGCCCGTCCCCAAAAAAGGCGAATCTTCTTCTCACTCCTCCTACAGACCCATTGCACTTACGTCCCTTCATTCCTAGGTCATGGGAACGCTGATAAACCGTCAGCTTATGAAATATTTCGAAACACGAAAACTTCTCAATTACCGGCAGTACGGTTTTCGTACAGGAACAGGTCTACTGATTTGATGGCATGTCTCAGCGAAAAGTGGAACCAAAGCTTAGATCAATCTGGCGAAAGAAAGATAGTTGCACTTGATATTTCTAAAGCATTTGACAGAGTTTGGCATCAGGCTCTTTTGCCGAAAATGCGTGCTTTTGAGATCGACGACTCTCTTCTTCAATGGATTAGAAATTACCTTTCGGAACGTTCAATTCAAGTTGTCTTGGACGGTCTCAAGTATGGTATTCACAAAATAAATGCTGGTGGGCCCCAGGACTCCGTTCTGTCTCCGACACTCTTTTTATTTTTCATCAACGATCTCTTGTCTGCTGCTTCTAATCCAATATATTCCTTTGCTGATGACAGTACTCTCTGCTCTTTATATTCATTTCCGGACTCACGTCCCTGCTCTTCGGCTGTAGAACGGGAACGGCAGCGTATGTTAAGCTTATTAAATTCCGATAACCAATTGGGGAGCTATCAACCGATTGGAATTTAATTCTTCCAAAACTCAATGCCGTCTGTTGCCACTAAAGCAAAATTCAAATACCCAACCATTATCCATGAATGGCGCTTGCATTGTCGAAACCGATAAACTTTCCATTCTCGGTATGTATGTCAGTGACAACGTTGGAATGACCACATATTCGATGTCGCCAAAAATGCTGCGAAATGTCTAGGTTTCCTCAAGCGATGTAAGAAATATTTTACCCCCTCTGATTTGGCCACAAGATATAAGGCATGCATCCGCCCAAAACTGGAGTACAATACCCACATCTGGTCAGGTGCTCCTAAAACATCTATGCTCCTGCTAGATAGGATTCAAAACCGTGCGATAAAACTCATTGGTGATACTAATATCAGTCAATCAATTCACACCCTCGAGCACCGACCGCGACGTAATGTCTCCTGTCTCACTTTGTTTTATCGCTATTTCCACCACCAGTGCTCCATTGAATCGCCAGTAGCATTCCGCCCATTCAAACTTTCAACCGTAACCCCCGTCTCGCTATGAATGCTCATCAGTATACCCTGAAGCCCATTTTCGGACGTACTCTAAAATATCGTGATTCTTTCCTAAGCCGTACAACTCGCTTATGGAATGGCCTGCCCCTTATGCTGGTTATGTCGTTATAACTTGCAGTGGTTGCAGTCTTTGGACGTCCCGAACGTTCATCATCTCCCAAGCTCTTATGGCCACGTTTAAATTAAGCTGCCCCAAATTTCAGTGTGGTAAATGATGGTCCAGATTCCCCATACACAGAGTCCAACTCATTTTCGATTTGCGTAGGCGTATTGCCTTTCAAAAACAAGAATTGAATAACAGCTCGATACTCAATTTTTTCCATTTTCACAAAAAAACACTCATATCGACTCACTCAAGCGACTGTCAACTAAAAACTGCGCGTCCAAATTGACTGAAACTTCGGTAAGTAACTATCAAAAGATGCACACTAGCTTTTATTGACGAGTGCCGCTATCTGTACGTTGCGGTCGGTAACTTTTCAGACGAACCTCGTTGCGCTAAAATCGGAAGTTAGGCCTCTGAGGATTAGGTTTTGGGAGCGATTTTGTTTGAGGGTAAAAGAGTAGCTTTGAACCTGGCTCCCCTTGATAAGTGAAATTGGTTCGTGGTGAACGTCAGGATTATTTACGTAAATCTTAGATTTACGAACGTATGTGTTGGCTTTGCTTTCGAATCGTTCCCCACAATTCACAATTTTAAAGTTAATTTTTTTTTTGTTTTTCTATAAGGATTAAGAACTTTCATATATATTTGCGGGCAAAACTTACCGTTGTTATTTGATTGGTGGTCTTCATCTCTTCCTCTAGAGGCGGCGTTGATGTTGTTTTTGTTTCCAATATTGGGGGGGCTACTTCTGATGGTGGTTGGTTTACTGATCTGTGAGCACCGGTCTTGACTGATGGGATGACTTCCGTTTGAATTGTTGCGCTCAGACACTGTCTCGTCTGTATATTGGTCCGGGATGATCCTTGATTTTTTATTTTTATTATTTTTGTAATTTGCTTTTACGATGGGCAATTCACCCAAGATGGAAAATTAATTAAGATCGTTGAATCTGCCTGATTCCACTGATTGCGGTTTTTTTTCCGCTTTCTTACTGTTACTCGTAATAACTGTCCATTCATCGGATGGTTCGATGGGAGTTTCCATCTCGCTGTCGGCCATCTTTAATTTATTTGTGACATTTTTTATTGCAGTTGCGAGCATATTTTTACGAATATCCAACAGTAATTTGGCTGCCCGAAGACTTCTTACTTCTACTGCTTACCGCAGGAGAGAATTTTACTTTTGATTTATGCCCATCTTCGGTCCGAGCGATGGGACCTCGCATTTATGGGAGCCTGGCGCACTTGTGACCTCACTTCCGATTTATTTTGATTTGGGAAAGTTGGATTTTTCACTTTTTTATTTTTCTTGGTTTGAGTGTTCCTAAGCAAGAAGAAATCAAAAATAAAAAATAAAAACATATTTACCATATTTTGGGCAATATTCTGCATATGGAAAAGTTATCCTGCCGCTGGGTGCCGCGAATGCTCACGCCTGACCAAAAACACGAACGCGAGAGCACTTCGAAAGAGTGTTTGGACTTGCTGATGCGGAATCGGGCGGACTTTTGGCGTCGATTGGTAACTGGATTTGGATCGCTCGGACAATTATCTCTTCCCAAACTTCAAAAGATGGCTCATCAATAAAAAATTCAGCTCACGCGAGGAAATCATCGACGCCACGTAGGAGTATTTTGCAGACCTTCCGCAAAATTACTTTTCGAACGGGATCAAGAAGTTGGAAAATCGCAGGAATACGTGTATCAAACTAAAAGGGGACTATGTATGTTAGTATGGTAGAAAAGCTGCAATCACAAGAGACCGCCAGAATCCTGAAATCTCTCAACAGCTCATATACCGCCAGCATCAAGTACCAAAGACCAAAGAGCAATTGCAACGCTGCCAACGTTGTGCGTTTCATCCTACTACCACCAAGAAATCCCTGGTTTAATGAAGAATGCAGGCCATCACATCCAGCTAAACAAGAAGTCTACAAAGCGGTGTTGCAACGAAGGACGAAGGCTGCTCATGAGCTCTACGAGCAGAAGAGACGAAAAAAGAAGAAGAAAAAAGATCACGAGAAAAGCGCGATTGGTATTGAGAGCTACGAGTAATACTCCAGGAATAACGTACAGAAGTTTTACCCACATTTAAAGATAACATGTCAAGGCAAGAAAACCCGTACAGAAGCCTGTAGAGATGAAGAAGGAAACCTGGTAGAAGAGTCACAGTCAGTGCTAAGAATATGGAAAAACTTTCGCCGCAGACTGTGTAACGGCGAAGAAGCCTAACATGCGTCTATCAGGTAGAATAGACCATTTAACTCAGAAGACGATGGTCAAAATGTTGGGCCACCTGAGTAGAGCGATGTAAGGATAGCAATGTAAAAGCTGAAATCAAAGCTGCTGGAAATAACTTTATGGAGACCGTGCACCAACTCATTTCCCAGACCTTTACCCGATCCACTGCGCCAACTATAGAGGTACTCGTATAATTCTTCTCAACATCGGATACAAGATCTTATGCCATCTGCAATATTATGTGAACGTGTGGGTCCCTTTCGTCTGCAACCTGATTGGCCCCTACCAGTGCGGTTTCAGGCTAAGAAATTCCACAATCGACTAAATATTCACAGTTCGGCAGATCCTTAAAAAAACTCAAAAATTTCCAAATCGATACTCACCTTCTTTTCATCGATTTTAAGGCCGCATATGACAGCAATTATGGAGATAAGCCATTGTTTATAGAGTCCAGAGATTTGATAGCGGCCTGACAATCCGAAAATATGCGGATATCCAAAGCAGGATATCAGCCAGGACAGAACTTCCTTAATCCCCAAATTTCCGCCAGGAACACACTACAGTGATTTGCAAGGCGGAGTGAGAGGCCTAGGTTTTACTACCGCTTCCAATCCCGCTATCAGTCTTGAAATGGAATAACTTGTCGTCCAAGAAAGCATCTTGCTCCCAGAAAGATCTAGAAGGGATGCCTGCATGAAGGTCTTTGTCAATCAAATGTTGGGGCATAATGTAGTCGATGTTCCCTGGAAGTGTTCCCAATGTAATTAGAATATTAGCATGGCCAAACGAATAGCTGCGCTACTAGCCCCTTGCCTGCAGAAAATATCGAAGACTGTCAAGTGAAACAGAATATCCGGGGAGGAAGTAGTGGGTAAGGCTTCGCTTATGAACAGGCATTCCGTTCTTTGAACTCTGCGTATTATGCTGCAGTTGGCCTCAATGTCTAAAGCCGTGAGTATCTGCCTTATAACCGAGACGTATAGTCAGTGCGTAATGGTAGGTTAAAGTGCGCATTTGTTCCCAATGGCTTTTTTGTAACAATTAGGGTTCCAGATTAGTTTCCTATCAAAAATAAGACCCGAATATTTCGCTGTATCGGAAAAGACTAAGCTGCTACCGTTGAATGACGGAGAGTCTATGATTGGAATTTTATATTTCCTGCAGAAGAGGACAAGATCAGTTTTGCGAACGTTTACCAAGGGATTAATCTGTGGAGATTTAGATGAGTCGGCTATTGTAACGTCAACCCCATAGGCAACCAACTTGCTACCACCCACTTCCAGGTATATCAGCAGTTCGCTGAATACTAAGTTCCAGAGAAGAGATGAAAGGCATACCTCTGGTAACACATCCGCTGCTATTTAACATAAGACTGATAAGCTCCCCAAATGAGTCATCTACCTTCAGAGTTGACAGTGCAGTTGGGATTGCGGATATGTTGATTTCGTTAAAGGCACCCTCTATGTCCAGGAAAGCAACCATTGGGTACTCTCTAAAATTGAGGGATCGTTCGATGTGGCTAGTCAGTGAATACGAAAGCCATTTCCACCGACTTTCCTTTACAGCGGGCGTGTTGAGACGTAGACAAAAGTCGTGGATTAATTCTGGATTATACATATATGGATATCAATCAGTCCATCAGAGTTTTCAGAAGGAAATATGATAGAATTGTAGGTCTGAAGCCCTTTGCGGTTTGGGAATGACAACTGCATTAATTTCTCTTCATAACAAGGGTTAGTTTTTAGTTTAGTTTTAAATGCATTTTTATTTTCTAAATCATTAACTCTTACATACTAACAAAAAATGCTTAAATGCTAGCTTAAAATTACTTAACAAACTTATACTAACTTACTGGCCCCACACAGGCACTCTAAGCTACTCTAAATTCTTATATCTATGTCTTTCGACTTTATTTACATTTTGTTTAGGAATATACTTATTTTCTATGCTTAATGCTAAGAAAAGAATTTAACAAAAAACTTAGCGTACGGACATCATTTTTTATTTTTTATAAAAACTTAATATCTAACTTAAAATAAACCTTAGCCTACCTAACCTACCTATACAATACACACATACACACACATAGACATTATACACAATTACATACATATACTAGTATATACCTTTATATATATACTAATATATATATATATATTTCTTAAGTGCTAACCTAAACCTATGCAAGCTGGCCATCGCTATTTACAGAGCAAATAGACTGGTCAGCTCTGCCTCATTAGTGAGGCTGGTCCGTAATTGACGGAAACGACGACGAAACATCTTCTCCATCATTCAACCACCAGAAATGCTGGTGCTGCTGAACGACATCCCTCTTATCGCGATTCCCCACCGCCCTACTGAACCTGAGACGATCCACACTGCCGTGTGCGACGTCTCTGTTGTAGTTGAGTCGCCTGTCCCCAGCTTTCCGAGCGACATGGAAGATTAACGGGACCGCTGATCTATCCTGGATCAACCCTATCTGATCTAGGTAGAGGAATGCTTCCGGTGGAACGAAGCCATCAGAGCGCACACTCTCGTGGTAAAGGTAATTGGGGTAGTAAGCCCCAGATATCAGGTTATTCGTCGAGTTCATTGCTCTTGCAATGTGCCTTCGAGTCAGCTTAATTACGAAGTTGTCCACTCGTATTAGGTTCGCCCTGTTGTAAAGGACCTCATTACGATAAAATTTTTTGTACTCCGACTCTGGTGTTCTGTACAAGCGAAGGCAAGCCCTAAGGCAAGCCCTCTCAAACACCCGAATCTTTTCCATTAAGCTTGCTCGCACATTGAACCAAACGGGACAACCAAATACCAGCATGGGCCTGATAAGGGCCATGTAGCAGATTACCTTTACCCTCTCATCGAGTTGGCTGCTATAAAACAGTCTCTTTGTAAGGGCAAAAGCGCCTTTGGCTCTGGCCAGAGCAGCATCTACATTTTTGTCAAAATACAGAAACTGATCTAGCCAGATCCCAAGGTATCTGACTACATTTCGACAGGCAAGAGGCTGTCCGTGTTGTCCAATGATCGAGAACATTCGCCAATTTTTTCTAGTATCCCTAGAGGCTCTAGACAACGGCGTCCTAAAGAGAATGGTTTCCGACTTCTGAAAGTTGATTTTCAACTTCCAGTCATCGCAAAATCGTCTTATCTTATCGAAGTCACACTGCAAGAGAGTATTAATGACCTCGATTTTTGGACCTGTTCTGTACGCTATCAAATCGTCTGCGTACGCAATAGTATGGGGAAGTGAACCTATCAAGTCGCTTGTATAAATGTTGAATAGGATCGGCGAATTGACCGCGCCTTGCTGAAGACCATTTTTAATTTGAAATATTCCAACAGAAGTCACATCGCCATTTTTTACGATGAACTGTCTGTTGGTTAGCATATTATAAAGAATGTACAAGAGTGGTTTACTGATCCCCAGCCTAGTCAGCTTATAGAAAAGACCCTCTAACCATATGGTGTCGAAGGCCTTCTCCAAGTCAACAAGGCAGGCACCAGTACATTGGTTTTTGCCTTTATTCCATTGGATATCGGACACCAGTTTAGACGCGGCATGTGAGATATCATGTCCCGCCTTAAAACCGAATTGATTATCCGGAACTATATGTTTGTCCTCAACCCACCTAGACAGAGCTCTATTGATTACCTTTTCAAACACCTTACTGATATTCGGAAGGAGACTTATCGAACGGAGATTCGCCGGATTGGATATATCCTTTCCCTTTTTGGGGATAGGTTGAACCACCGCCGTTTTCCAATGCGCTGGATAATGTGCATTATTCATTGCATTATTAAACAGGGTGGTGTAAATGTCCACCGCTTCTAGAGGAAGATGTCGAAGCACGATGTTCGGAATACCATCGGTCCCCACTGATTTCTTAGCCCTGATTGTGTCGAAGATTTCATGGAGCTCTTCCTTCGAAATGAACGGGGGTAGGTCACCCTCTCTGGTAATGACATTATTTGCCATATTTTCGTCACTGAACCGGGTGAAACCAGAGCCCTCGGATCGCCAGTTCTCTATTTCATTTCGAATGTAGAAGTCGTGCACCAAGACGCGATTGTCCAGGTCATAATTAGGGCCAATGGTATCAGTGGCCTTGTATATGTCCTGGAAAGTCGCCCCTATGGCCTCAACCTTCTCCTGTGGATCCTTGATCACAAAGAAGTCGTCATCATCAGCGGCCTCATTTGGATCAATACCTGCTATTGTCAGTAACCGTTCGTTGTCTGTTGTCCGCGCTATTTTAAGACACTGAAGGTCGTTTTGATTTTTTCTCCAAAATAGTTTGTTTATTTGCGGGAACATATTCGAGTTGCTGGTGTTTACAGCCCGAACCCGAACCCGAACTTACAGAAATTCTGTAATTCTCTTTTATTAACGTTTGAATATTTTTAATCGACGCCTTCAGTGTCCTAATCTCCGGGTCTTGTCTGTCAGTTAACTGTCTGTACAAGTTTTTGAGTCTTGTCAGATGTCTACTTTTCTGTCGGTGCAGTGCGTCAATAGTAGGATTGCGGAACAGGTCTTCGTTAGTCGTATGTCGATATCGCGGTATTGCAGTGTCCATAGTTTGTTTAATTGTCTCGTCCATTTGTTTTAGGTAATTGTCGATCTCCTCGTTTGACAAATTCCTATTGGACGGTGGATGGAGCGTGTTCGAAGCGAGTGCTCTTGTCAAGGTTGCGGAGAAGCGTGTCCATCGAGTCTTACTGTAGTTGTAAGAATATCTTTGGACAAACTCCTCCAATTCCGCAATTTCGTTAGGAACTGTAATTTTGGTGCTAAAACCGCAATGGTCACTGTCATACACGAATGTGCGCAGACAGTTAAGCGTTTGTAAATTCGTACCTGTCAGTCGTAAGCGTTCGTCGTACAGCAGTAGATCCAAATAAGACCCGCCTCTGGGAAACGACGGGTTATCCGTCGCTTTAAGACCGAGTCTGTACATGACATCGTGCTGACCCCACCAATCGAGTAGTAGGTTCCCTCTAGTATTTGGCACATTATTTCCCCAATCCCTGTGTTTAGCGTTGAAGTCCCCACCGATTATAAAATAATTCTCCCCCGATTCCAGCCTCAGAAGTCGAAAAAGCGTGTCGAGCTCTGTAATAAATAAAGTGGATTGTGAAGTCTCAGGTGCATAAACAGAAGCCAAGTATAGCCGCTTTCCACTGCGGAGCGGGATGTAAATGACGACTGCCTCCAACACCCGGAACCTACGCAACACTCCCTTGTACACTCTGTGAAATTTTATACCTTGTTTAATGAAGATTGCGACCCCGCCTCCACATTTGGATCTGGGCCGGTTTCTTCTTCTAACAATATAATTGTTGTACTCCAGTTTGTGCTTATCGGTTAGCTTGGTTTCGCTAGCGAAAAGCACATCAGGAGTTTGGTCTTGTAGCAATTTAAACATCGCGGCTCTTCGTTCGATCCTAATCAGTGAATTAACATTCACCGCAAGGACCTTCAAAGATTGCTCCACCATGTGCGTACCCATTACGACATGTGTTGCGTTAGGCCCGGCAGAAGCGCGTAGATCTGGTCCACCCGCTTGGCCTGTTCTTGCACCTGATTTTGCAGCTGAGCCATCTGCCCTTGGATTGCGAGCAAGATGGCCAGCATGTTGGGTGCAGCTTCCGTTGTTCTTGGCATTGGCGCCGGAGAAGCAACAGTCGCTTGTTGTACCGTAGCACCCCTACCTGACGCCATTTGGTCGTAGGAAATTTGGGACGTGACGGCTGGTGTTTGAAACCTAGCAGGTGAACGTTTGACCTCCACCTTCTGCTGCCGAGCCAGTTTTGCTTTTTTAATGTCAGCGAACTTAGGACAACCCCGATAGTTTGCGGTGTGTCCTACGTTCCCACATAACACGCATGAGAGTTGCGTCCTATCGGATGCTCCGTCCCTACCCAGAGCACACTCCTCGGAACTGTGGTTCTTTGCGCACTTCACGCATCGAGGCTGCATTTGGCAGTTCGACGCGGCGTGTCCGAACCTCTGGCAGCGAACGCATTGTATAACGCCTTCGCTCCTTTTTAATTTTTCCCAGTGAACCACCTGGTAGTCTAGGACATTGATACTCCTTAGACTATCCAGACGGCTTTCGGGACTGAGCTGCACCAGGAAGAACGGCAGACTCCGTTTCTCCCGCCTGGCTCTAGCTGTGGTAAATGGCTTTACCCCCACAAACTTGAGTCCTTCGCACTCCTTCTCTTTGAGCAGTGCCAGGATCTCCTCAGGATCAGAAGACGGTTCCAACCCCTTCAGCAGCATCGATTGCCGCTTTTCACACTTCGGTGTGAAAGAGTAGTGCTCCGTCGTCGTTTCCTTTAGGAGCTCTTTCACTTTCGCGTAGCCCTCCACTGTATTACAGTGGATGGCATGGCGATCGTTCCCCAATCTCTTAATATTAAAATTATTACCAATGACCAACTTACACAGGTCCTTGGTAGCACTTACCTCCAATTTATAGGTGTTGATAGGAGGCACCTTCTCCTTCTTCTTCTGCTGTTGTTGTTGTTGTTGTTGCTGCTGCTGCTGCTGCTGCTGTTGTTGCTGCTGCTGCTGTTGTTGTTGTTGTTGTTGCTGCTGCTGCTGTTTTTTCAGCTGCTGTGGTTTCAGTTGTTCTTGTTTTTGCAGCTGTTGCTGTTTCTGCTGCAGCTGTTGTTTCTGCTGCTGTTGTTTCTGCTGCTGCTGTTTTGTTTGCAGCAGATGTAGTTTTTGCTGCTGCTGGTTTTGTTGTTGCTGCAGTTGTTGTTTCTGCTCTTGTTGCTTTTTTTGTTGGGAGCTCTCTACTTCTATCTGCTCCTTTTGCCTGCGTGCCGTTTGCTTTTGCCTAATAGCAAGCATTTTTTCTTTTAGCTTTTGTATGCTGCTGCTAATATCTTTAATTTGTTCATCCTCATCTTCCGACTCAGATGCTGCTAGAGAGGCAAAGTTGTTGTTGCCCCCCTCATATTGGACCTCATCAGATATGCACATCAACCCATCATCTGATTGGTTTTTGGCTTGTTGTGCTGTTAAAGCAGCACCCATTCTCATTTTTCTTAAATTTGGAGTGGTTGTCAACACCCTCCTCCTTCGGATGGCTTTCGCCACGGCACCGGCAACACTATTGTTGCCTTTTTCAACTCCCGTTATGGGACGAGCGGAACGCTCTCCGCCAGCCATCACGTGACTTCCTTATGGGTTTTGTTGTTTTAATATTTTACACGCAAAATACAAAAAAAAAAAAAAAAAACAAAACAAGAGTTTCAAGACGTCCTGGGATCGAACCCGTGTTCCACGACCTACTACTGGCCAACGATGCCGCTAACCGCTTGGCTACCGAGTCGATAAACTATTTTTGCACACTGAATCACTACTAATTTTTCTTTACTTTAGAAAAAGCCGAAACACATCTGTTCACTACGGAGATCTGCGAACGACTGATCATAACAAGGGAATGTGGATCATTTGTACGCAGCTCCGCATGATATTCTCTAGCGTTGGCAGGATGAAATCTGAGGATCTTTGTAGCTCGGGAGGTATTTTACCGCCCAGCCCGACAGACTTGTATGGTTTGAAGCTATACAACGCCCAGATCAGCTTGCCTCTTGCAATCAGACCGTTATTTTTAGTTTTGGCTGCAGTAGTCCTACTTAAGCTGTTACTGCCCGTGAACAGGAAGCTAGCTGGGAAGTGGATGCCCAGTTGTAGGTCCAGCGATTTATCACTTGAGGTCGTCCAAGAGCCATCCCTTTTTTTCAAACAGCAAGGCATCGTAAGATTTATAGAGAGGATTTTTTTTAGAGGCGATGTCTCAGAGGTTTCTTGTTATTTTGTCAGAAAATGACCTGCAGGGTTGCCGCTTTGTCTTCCTCATTTCCTTTTTATAAATTTTGAGGGATTCTTTGTATTAGTCCCAGTCAGTCGCTTTTTTTGTGCTTTTTACTAGGTTGAAAAGTTTTCTGCAAAGTTCCCAATGGCTAATTCTTGCCTTGCAAGTCAAGGATTTCCCCATGGCTCCAATCAGCCATAGCCTGATGGACTTGCATGTAATGTCAAGATCGTTGGTGTTACGCGGGAGACGAGAGTAGTCTTAAAAGTGGTCCTCTATATTTTGGCCAATCAGTTTCCCAAAATGCAAGTTAGCGGGAGGAACAACATTCAGATTGAATTGGATGTATCTGTGGTCTGAAAAAGAAGGTACAAACGATGCCACGCAGTTCGTTATAATTTAAGTGATGTTGTTGGAGACAAGAGCGATATTGTAGCACTTCTTGTCGGTTTTTAGTATGAGGGTGGGATCATTGCCAATATTGCAAACAATGAGGTTAGTACTTATAATGTAATCAAAAAGTGACTCTCCTCTATTGTTAGAGTTGTGTGCTGCCCCACACCGTGTGATGTGCCTTTGCATCGCACCCGATGATAAGGCGAGTTTTTGGCCTTCCAGCTCCCAAGACAACCCTTTCTAGGTTGTCACCAAGGATAGGGCCCACATAGTCGTAGCCAAGATACGAGTATGCCGATGCCAGCCAGTAGGTACTTTAGGCAGTCTCCAGTCTAGCAACGGTTATGTCGGGGTTGCTGAAATTAGGAAGTAAGAGTACATTGAGGCCTCGTTGCACTAATACCATATACAAATTTCGATTTTACATTTGGCTTTTGTATAGAGCGGAACGTATTCTTCGTCTTCTGCGTCTTTGGATAGACACAGAATGAGTGCGGCCGAGGCCTTCTTGGAGTGATGGAGATTAATTTGAAAAAACCATAGAAGCCTACACAACGGTGTCATTTGAAAAGTGCCCATCTGCATCCTCTGATCGTAAAGCATCTCTTTTTAATTCATCGTCGGTTTCCATTTCCAACAGCATTTGAGAGATGGAAACAATTGGCTTCCTTGTCACCTCAGAAGGATTGGCTCCGAGATTTGAGGCTTTATTTCCTGTTTCAATTAAAGAAGGAGGAGGTTGCTTATTAGCTTTCAACTCATCCAGACCTCTCCTAATCCATCTACGATGTTTGTATATATGGTATATGGAGAAATCTTGGATCGGCACAAGCGAAAAGCTTGACGTGGCCAGCATTGCTTGTGATGGGAGGAGGTCCGGAGTTTTCCCGCATGATGGCCCGAGAAGTTGCCTCAAAGCTTTAACTAGACCAACTGCCACCGTTCACATGAAATTGATTCGTCGATGTTTTTGCATTTTTTAGGACTTCGGTCTTGGAGGGGTTTTGGAGCTTTTAAATTTTGGGCCTTTTGGGAACCGATATTATTTCCTTCAAAGATCTCTGGCGCTTGAAGGAGTCTTACCCAATGAACAGTTGATAATCCGTCTTTGACGATGTTGTTGACCCACTTTATTTTATTCCTTATGTCCGCGGCATAACGGCGTCTTATGTAGAACATCTTGGATGGGTCTTGTCGCTCCTTGAAAGTTTGGGGTTTTGTACGTTACGTTTTCATTTAGAAGGTGTACTTGCACTCGCCTTGCGGATGACACATGTTTACACCCACCATTTCATATCGGCTGCAGCCAGGATCTGTGATCAGGGTTCTGTTCACCAGGATTTCTCTTATCCACAAAATCTGCTTATGCCGTGTTTTGTGGTCGAATTATACATATTCGTACCATCGAAAATTACATTGTCGCAAGCAACCTTAATGTCGATGAAAACCCTCAATGCCTACTCCTTCTTGTCGAGTGCGCTTCTATTCTACCAATCACAATTTATAGCACACTCTCGGAGGATCATCCGCCTTGGTAGGCATGTGTTATGTAGAGGGTGCATTTGCAAAGCAGTTTTGCCGATATGAAGCTCAGGTATTCTCTCCATGCTGTTTAACATGACGGAGGTTAAACTAATGGATCTGAAGCTCTGGACTCAATATAAAATTTACTCTCACTGTTCGCCAGGATTTCGATATGTATGCAAGGGTAGATCCTCTTTAGGGTTATCAACAGCTGGTCTGTATCCTTTTGTAGTATAACTGAATATAGGCCATTGGTGCCAGGCGGCTTGAGGCTTGAGACTTGATGCTTGAGGCTTGAGGCTTGAGGCTTGAGGCTTGAGGCTATCAAAGAAAGCAACAATGTGTTTGATGGCCATATCCGTCGGCACAACAGATGACAGATACCAGCGATGACATGTTTTGTTACTCAGCTCAATTGGAGCTGATTGTGAGGTGGTTCTGATTCGGTTATCTGGGAAGCGAGTCTCAAGGATGAAAGAGAGTCTCTGCGTTTAACTTAGTGTTGGTGCCATTAGACATTCTAAGTAATTCCAGTCCCATTTTAAGGATTTTTACTAGCCTGCTGATTCCACCGACTATCTTGATCTTTTGGTGAAAGTCTTTATAATTTAATTTAATTTTGGTGGGGGCTGAGGCCCCCATTTATTGGCTTAATACAAGCTTAATCTAACTTAAAAACTAACAGAAAGACTTAAGAGCTAGTGACCAAGGAAGTGATGGAGGAGATCTTGTTTAAGACGAGGAGTGCTCAGGTGGAAATGAAAAAGGGAGAGGTTCGAGTTGACCTTTCGGAGCATTCGGGAGATAGGTTCGTTGGAGCCATAAGAGGTGCGGTGGACCGGTAGATAGAAGAGACGAGGAGAACGTAGATTGCGGGAGTTGGTATTGAAGGAAATGGAGTTTAAAATGGATGCACAGTCGATGGAACCTGAGAGAAGACGATGAATGAAAAGAACGTCAGCAATATTCCTACGTTCTTCTAACGAATTCATATTTAGAAGTTTGAGGCGGTCTTGATAGGGAGGTAAGATTAAAGGGTCGTTCCATGGCAGGTCACGGAGGGCAAATCGGAGGAATCGACGTTGGATACCCTCGATTCGGGAAACATGCACCCGGTGAAAGGGGGACCAAGCTTGACTGGCATACTCAAGCAGGGGGCCAACAAAGGTAATATAGAGAGATCTGGTTACATACGGGTTGGAAAATTCCTTGGACCACCGTTTAATAAAGCCAAGTGATGAGTTGGCTTTGAGGATCATCTTATCGATATGCGAACGGAAATTAACCTGACTGTCGAATAATATGCCAAGGTCTTGGAAAGACTGAACCAGGGGAATTGGTTGACCATGGAGAAAATAAAGTCGGGGAGGAGACGGGTTGCATCTACGTGAGAAGGTTATAGATTGACATTTGGCTATATTAAGTTCTAGGCAGTTTTTGAGGCACCAGATTGAAAACCGATCAAGGTCTTCTTGAAGAAGGGCAGAGTCCTGGGGAGAGGAAATAGATCTAAAAAATTTTGTGTCGTCAGCGTAAAGGGAGAGGGAGGAGTGCTTAATGACACTCTCAACATCGTTGATAGTAAGAATGAAGAGCAGAGGGCCAAGATGACTGCCTTGTGGAACTCCAGATGAGGCCAGGAATGGAACAGAAAGGGCGGATCTAAACCGAACACTATAATATCGGTTTACCAGGTAAGAAGAAATCCATTTTAAAAAGAGCGGCTCAAAGCCGAGAGCAGAAAATTTAAAAAGGATCAATTTATGAGATATCTTATCAAATGCTTTAGTGAAATCTGTTGCGATAACATCGATTTCTTTGCCATTTTCTAAGGCTGAGAGTGCAAAAGACACGAATTCAACTAGATTTGTCGTAGTTGATCTACCTTTTAGAAAATCATGTTGTCGGGGTGAAATAAAAGGCTTGCATTTGAAGCTTAACGCTTCGTATAAAATGCTTTCAAAGAGTTTGGGTATATGAGAGAGTTTAGCAATGGGACGATAATTGGTAACTTCATTCTTAGATCCCTTTTTGTATATTGGGATTATAAAAGAGGTCTTCCAAATCTGGGGAAATTCACCCTGTGTAAGCGATAGACGAAAAAGGTAGGAAAGGGGTAGAGACAGGTTGGAAGAGCATTTCTTAAGAAACATGGCGGGGAGTCCGTCTGGGCCAGGTACAAATTCATCCTTAAGATTTTGTAACTTTTCTTCAATAACTGCAGGATCGAAATTTTGAGTGAGAAAGGGACCAATGGAGAAATTTGGTAGATCATTGAAGTAAGAGGGATCTGGTACGAAGGAGATGTTGGCAAATGATTGCTTGAAAAATGTAGCAAAAAAGTTGGTGATGGTAGGAGGATCACATGAAGTTTTGGTTTCGAAAGCGAGGGAGGAAGGATAACCATCAGTCTTACTTTTGCAATTGACAAATTGAAAAAAGGACTTGGGGTCATTTATGAGATTAGTTTGCGCACTATTCAGGTAGCGCTGATAGAGAGAGTTATAGAGTTCAATGAAATGAAGATATGTACCTAGATAATTTGAATAGTCGGAAGAAGAGTGGGTGCGAAGGAATACCGCCCATAACTTGTTTCTTTTGTTTCGCAGAGAGCGAAGTCTACGATTATACCAAGGAGGGGATGTAGAAGAAGTTTTATGGCGGGTGTAAGGCACATAAAGGGAGATGGATTTGAATATTTCTCTGTAAAAAATGGAGAGGGCATCAACCAGAGATAGATTGGTAAATTCAAAAGAAGCACTGGTTAGATAGGTATTAATTTTACGGAAATTAGCTTTGTGAAAATTGTAAGAAAATAGAACTGCGGGGGCGGCGACTGAAGGGGAGAGTTGTGGAAAAATGAGAGAAGAAGTGGAGGATGAAAGTTATCAATAGTTGAAAGAGATAGGGGACAACACGATACTGAGGAGTTGATGGGATCAGTTCTGAAGATAAGGTCTAATTGCCTTTCCATATAGTTGGAAACGCCACTGACTTGGCATAGACTAGAGTCTGTTAGCCGATCTAAGAATAGGCATTCCTTAGTAGAAATGGGATTGGAAGCGATGAAAAAAGATAGGTCTTCAGATGGAGTCCACTTCAGCTGAGGCAGATTAAAATCGCCGAAGATAATGATATCATCAAGCGAGTCTGATAGTTCGATCAAATTCTCAATTGCTGCAATAGCAAGTTGGTAGTATTCGATAGGTTGCGCCGGAAGAATGTAACGTAACGTACAAGCATCTACGAGTGAGGGTTATTTTAACCGACACAAAGTCGAGCTTAGGAGAGGATGATGTTGCAACAAGAGAGGAGTCCAAGCTGTTGTGAATAGAGAGTAGGACACCTCGACAAGGGGATTCAATCAAGGGGGGTGCGCGATCATCATCCCGAAAAACATTAAAAGAAGGAGGGAATGACTCCTGGTTTTTTATGTTGGGGATAAGATTAGTTTCGGTCAGAGCATAGATATCAAATGGGAGAGCATGAGATTGGCGAAAAACAGCGTGGGTTTTAGAACGGAGTCCTCTTACGTTCTGGTAATAGAAGGTGAGAGGGAGGTTTTTGCATGACTTTTTAGGGTCGAAAAAATTTATCATGGTCAAGGCGACTGCGTTGGAGGTGTGAGACATATTGTGTACATATTGGCGGAGAGCGGCAAGATCGTCTGCAACTTTTTGGGGGGGCGTATTGAAAATCTCGTGATACTTTATATAAAGTTTCCTGAGACTGGTAACGTCTGTAGGGAGGCCTTCCTGCTGGATAGAAACCATGACGCTTGTTTTTGTTTTACCCTCGTAGCACACCGAGTCGGATTTATCGTGCAGATAAGCGAGATATATACGTATATTCTCATATATCTTTTTATCTCTAAGCCTAGAGAGCGCATAGCGACATTCGGTGGTATCGCTAGTTTGCTGCGTTAATTTAACAGTGGGTGGCGAAAGGGGGTCAATAGAAGAGGGAGTGGTTAATGAGTTCGGTGTCGCAACGGCTGATTTTTCTGAAATAGGGTTTAAAATGTGAGAACTGATGAAATTGGGATACTTAGCTCCAGTTCTGAGGTCGAAATTAGGGAAAGGCGTGTGTGTTAGGGGTTGGATTTTGGGAGTTTGAGTGGCAGGAGTTTGAGTTGTAGGGGTTAAGTCGAAAGAGACACGTTGACGTTGGGGCTTGACTTGAGGTGGAATAGGGGGAGTTGGAGTTTGGGTGGGTGGGAAAATTAGGAAAAATTGTTGTTTTAAAACTCCAATTGGAGCTGGGTTTGTTGTGGGAAGAGGAGGTGAGTTTTGGCAAATTGGATTTATTTACTAACTTATTTCTTGGTTTAGGTATAACGGACTGCTTGGCTTTATCCTGCTTCTTGGGCGTATTTTCCAACCATTTGCAGACACGCATCTTTCCAAGATTGAAATTGTTGCTGGCAGGATTATGGAATAACCATTCGTACTTGGTTGGAAGATTGAGCTTGAAGCTGCGCTTGCTTCTGTGGTGAGATGTAGGAAGCAAATTGCAGTGGCTAATGGTAATGCCATATTTCTTTTCGAAGAAATTTGAGATCCAATCAACATCAGCGTTTGGGGGGGCGCCTTTGATAAGAAGCGTAGTGACCAATTGATTCTTCGAAGCAAGCTTATCAAGTCTACGTTGCCATTCGGAAGGTGTCCAAGTTGAATTGAAATGACTGATAAGCTTCCGTGGGGCAGCGATTGGAGGAGCTGACATAGAAATATTTTCTGCTGTTAAGTTGGAAGAAACTTCGCAGGAATCAGTGGGTTGAACCGTCCGCAGATGACTTATATGTGGGGGTGAGCGTGAATCCACTTCAGGTTCCATTAATTCAGCCATGAGTGATGTATTGTAGGGAACATTCTGGTGAGGCTGCGGCAAGTTTTATGTATCAACGATTTTGCTGTTTATTGTTGCGATGTGATGTTCAATATCGCATACGAGGGATCGAGTCGCGATAAGTTTGTCGCCGACATCGTTCACTTTATCGAAGATAACTTCGAGCATGGGATCACAGTGTTTGGGAGAGAGTTGTTTGTGTGACGAGGACTGAAAATGAATGTCTATGTCGTCACGCAAGGAGTTTATCATCTCGCAGGTTTTTTGGTTGGAGATAACCTGCGCAGAACACATAGCTTTAATGTCAATCAACACTTTATCGAGGTGACGCAAGGGAGTTTCTTCATTCCTGGATCTCCCGAAGTCTAACTCGATAAGACCAGCAATTTGTTTGTCCATGTGCTTTACTTTTGATTTTATTACATCGGCTGAGTTCTGCACTGAGTTACGTAACTCTTCAACACTTTTAACACTGTTTTCTATTACCGAAATTTTATCCGTAATCTTTTTGGCGAGTTCGTCCTGGTAGGAGTCATTTGAATCACTTAGGCATTTTATTGCCAAAAGTACGTGTGAGAGTGAGATACTCTTACACTCATCACAGAAGAGGTAGTCCGAACTAGCCACTTATATTCTTCGTTCTTAAAAGACTCCAGTCTTTTTCCTCCTCCAGATTGGTCTTCAAAGACCGGTTTCGGTCGGTGAAGCAGCATCAAACAGGACGTCTAACAGTCACCGAGACGGACGGTCCTTTCAAGCCAGACATCCCAACACGATGATGATGGGTGGCGGAGGATGGTCTCTGGAACTTAGACCCCAACGAAAGCCAAGAAATACTAATGCAGGAGGAACACCACATCCCACAACTGATGTGGGTACGAACACCAGCTAGCTGGAGAGTATAGCACAGAGTAAACCGATCGATGGGTGGAGAGACGACGATCTCTTTATAGTAACACCCCAACGAGGTAATAGTGATGTTCAGGCGGACGGCCAGCATAATCAAGCACACCCCAACGACGTACCACTTGTAAAAGTCAGGTTCTAGTTGTGAGTGAGTTCCATAAAGGAGTGGCATGGACAAAAAAGGAGCGCTCCGGTTTTATGCAATTAAATCGAGGTTAAATAAGAACTGCGGTTCTTTGCGAGCTTGCGAAAGCCGGTCGGTTATACAAGTAATCAGGCTGGCGAACCTGTATTATATGATGTAACTGGGTTAATGACCGGTATTTGATGGTGTTATCAAAAGTCAGACCCGTAATTTCCTGCGAATAGGTAGATATATGGTCGAAATATTTCTTATTGAAAGTATATCTTGCAGGATTGCTATAAACGACATTTAATTTTATGAAAGAACCAACCATTTTTTAAGGCGTCCGAACAAGTCGAGAGACCAATATAGCTTCCAACAACTATCATGTTACCACCGTAGTACGGTACGGATCGGATACCTCAGATCCCAAAACATTGAAAAATTCTGTAAAAAGATACATTGAACGAGTGCCATCAAAACGGTTTGCCAGAGCTATACTAGATGCCGGATAGAAAAGCGAGAGTACCTCAAGACCTCATCGGCTTCGGCTTCTCTGGAGAAAAAAAGCGACACGAAAAGAGCCCAATCGAAGAAATGAACATTCAAAAGTTTCACCAAAAAGTAAAAACAATGTTTGTATCCCCCAGGCACGGTTACTAACGGCAAGGACATTTAAAGTAGAATCACAGTCGTTTCTGAGGATATGAAAAAAAAAAAACATCTGTATGCTGTTTAACAGGGGGGGGGGGCCCCAAAATCTGCTGTCAGACCCCCAATATACACAACAAAATTGAAGTTAAGACAACAATATCTTAAATACTACAAGACTACTGAAGAGCCTAGCTGTGCAGGCAGCAGGAAGTAAATTACTAGAGAGCATTAACTAACTCATTTTCAAGATTTTAGCATAGGAAAGCATGTATGGTGTATCAAAACTTCGAAATATTTATCCGATCCATAAGAAAAGGAAGCCTCTTAACTGCTCCAACTACAGCATCATTCCCCTTAACACCGCATAGAAGATCTTATATATTTGTGAATGCCTGAAACCATTTGCCACCGTTCGGATTAACCCCTACCAGATTTCAAGACTCTATATGACAGCTTCTATAGAGAGAAACTAAGCAGAGCTATTCTAGGTATTTGCCTCCATGCAAAACTCGTCAGAATGTGTAGAAAGTCGATGAAGGATGCTCGCAGCTCCATAAAGATTAGAAGCAATCTTACCGAAACGTTTGATGTCAAAAAAGGGCTTAAACAAGGCGTAGGACTTGCACGCTTTCTTGTCATTGAAACTATTACCATGAAATGAAAATGATATTGACTGTGAATGAGGGCAAACCCAAGACTACGACTCTAAGTCCCAAACCATCGTGGATTGCGCAACTGAAAACAATCGACTAAAAACCCACACTAACTGGAGTGATTGCACCCTCTACATTTATAGGGCGAGTTACTTCTCTGCTCCACACCACACAATATCAGATTGAAAAGGTTATAAATACCCAGCTTCAGCTCAAAACATCAATTACAAAACCATGTCACCACATTGTTTAGGGTCATTTTCAAATGAATTTACGAAACGATTACTTCCGCACAGGGCGAGGGAAATTTTAGTTTCATAATGACAATTAAGTGTAAATGGTTGCCCAAACTTAGTCCAAAACTTCCACAAGGACCTACTTGATCCACGGACACATTTTTCAATCTCCTAGCACTTCATCCCAACCAAAAGTGATTAATCTACTTTGCACTGCTGTACTCTGAACGAGTATTTCCAACCACTAACCTGGGACACTTGCATAGCAAAGTTGATACTCGTACCATCCAACGACTAGCTGAAGTGGAGAGAGCAATAGAGATTTTCGAATATAACGAGCAAGCATGTGGTCAAGCAATTCATTATCTTTTCTCATCATTTGCACGTATCCAAATTGCGTCTCTGTCCAAAAATTCAGCAACCTGAATTGCTGAGCAAACCAACAGATGCCCGTACTTCGAATACATTGGATCTACAATAACTTTGAATTTGCCACCAAATCCCTAACTTTACAACTGCTTAGTCATGCTGATGTCAGAATACAAAACACAGAATTCTGTGATCTATTGTTTTAAATTAATTGCATTACCTAACCGCAAACACAGGAATCCAGGATTTTAGATTCCTTAAATCCCAGCGGTGGTCTCCACTGGTCTCCACTGGTCTTTACTATTCCACCTACATACTAATACTTGTTCATCGTTCGAATCCAATAGATCAAAACCGAAACCATTTACGAATTATCCACAAAATGACTGATTGATTGCAGAACTTGGAGAAGTTTGTCTTTGTGTTTGTGTCTTGTGTCTTGTGTGTTGGCAGGACAAGCCATACAATTCGCATAATAAGGACCATCGTCCTTCGAAAGGTCAATTGGGAGTAGGACTATAATGTGAAGGGAGAAAAATTACCAAAACTACTTACACAGATGCGAAAGCAATTTGTTACCTTACACACAAATGGAACCGCAAATTTCTCGATTTGGATTTGGATTTGAACAATATGCTAAAACTGAAGTAGAAGTTCAGGTGTGGGATCGAAGGATGGAAGGTTGCTCTCCTTCATTTCGGTTACTAATGATTCTGCCATTCTGCCCATTTTGGCCATTCGGATGCCATTGGATAATTAGGGGGAAAAAAAAAAAATTCCATTCACAATCTGCAGGACCACTTGGAAGGAATACTTATGTTTAACGTCTTACATCTTGTGTCTTATATATGGTATACATCTTACACGTGTATTCGTATCTTGGAGTATTTTGAATTATACTCCATTGGATTGGCAATATGGTTTTGGGGTGTTGTGCTGTGGCTGGGTCTTGATGACGCTCTTGGGGCAGTGAAGTACTTCTGTTACGGCTGAAGGACTGATTGCGGCAAAGTTAAAGATAAAGAAACCCTTTTCCAACAAAAGAGAAGGCAATTTCCTTCTCATATGAGAGCGTATGTTACTTTTGGGGATACTTACAGTTTCGTATTTTGAAACGTTTTATTTCAAAATCGTTGCTTGTTTTGAGTATTTTTAGATAGATCACCAACGACACGGGGGACGAATTCATTTAGGAACAACCACACATCATGTTGCAGTGTTTTCAAACAAACAGATCTAGATATAAATATAGATATGCACACTGAGTGAGAGTTTGAAATGGATGAGTGAGTGTTTGGGAGGAAAGATTCTCAACTGAATTTGCCAAGATTTATAAGTTTTCAAAAATTTAAATGACAAATGGCCCCAGTGTGTTGGGGCTAACAAACATATATAACTGAATAGAGGTCAACATAAATTGATCTACCAGATAAGTGTCGCAATGTATCTTTTCTTACTTGGACTGCGAAATAAAGCGGAATGGATTTGGACGTAAATCAATAAACACCCTCCGTCGATTTAGGCGCTGATCCCAGAGTTGCTAGATCACTTGAATCCGATGACTGCTGCGGCACTATGACACGTTCGGTAGATTACACTGGAACGATGAAGGGAACATCGAGAAGGCTCTGCCTGTTAGGGTTCAACTTCATCAAATTAGGTCGGACTACTGTTTGTTTGACGGCTTGTCCTGAGAAACCAAAATGATGGTACGCACTCCAGAAAAGGAGACGTGGGACAAACTCACGAGGCAAAGAGGCCGCAGGTACTGTGGAAGTGCTAAAAGAGTCTCACTACTCCAGCTATGGCAGAGAAGAAAAACAGGTCGTCGGCAGTGACACCAATTAAAACCAACCGTCGGGTCGGAACTGAAACTGTACCCTTTTTTTCCATCCCGAAAAGGGCCAAGTGGAAAAAAATTTCTAGCACTCCCTCTGTCAATGTCCGGATAAAGCCGGTGCCATAACCAGCAAAGATCGTAATTCTGGTAGACGGAAGTCCGTTCATGAGGTGAAATCTACGATAAAAAACAACTTTGGTGGTGGCATTCCCGCGCTCAAGATCCGACGGAATATACACCTCTAAAAAAAAGTCAAAATGCCAAAGGATACCGACGCACCTGTAATGACGTCGCATCCACATCTCTGGGGCAGTGATAACATTATGAACGACGCAGAGTGCAAACATTGTGCTCATCAACTGTTAGGGCTAGCTAAGGCAGCGAATATTTGCATTCAAGCATGGGGTTGCAATATAGAAAACGGTACTCTTTGAGGGAAGTGCTTCACACAGTAAACTCTTGAACGCTGCCCAACTGAATCTCCTTAGCGATTTCCAGCTGGTGATTACTATCCGAGGTCTCCATGTCAGGCTACAGGTACACCGAATTCAGAACCTGATGCGAGGTGTCGACCTCATCGAATCTTTGGGAAACCAGCTGTGCACGATTTAACCCGGAGTTTGATAAGTCCGAATCAGAACAAAACTAAAACTAGAAGAAGCTGTTCAGAGCTTGAACGGTAGCCTCACTAAGTATTTTTTAATGACACAACCAACCAGAAAACAGTAGTGCAGGTCGCCAGTTCCTCGGTGGACTGCAGATCTGCAACGAATACCTAAATAAAGTAGAAAAGTACTAAACAAGTCACTTCAGACTAATTTGGCTGAAGACTGGAATTTTTACAGGTCGAAGCAAAAAGAATATAAGAAGTTAACATGGACTTCGAAGACTGGCTTTTATAAAGATATTTGACAAAAGGTCGAAACTAAGCTAGGATTGCTCATGAAATCTGATGAGACGACCTGCAATCAGCTCCTATTAACGAAGCTGGTCGTGAGCTGAATAACACAACACGCGCTAGCCGATATATCTCATCGGTTGTGCTAACGGATGAGGCTATTAAACATACTGTAGCTTCCTTTGATGGCTTTAAGTCACCTGGCATCAATGGCAAATATCCAGCGGTGCTAAAAAAAGTTGTATACCTGCTGGTAATTCTAAAGAGAATCATCTCTGCAAGTGGGGCATTGGCAGACATACCGAAATCCTGGCGAACAGTAAAGGGAGCCTTTATATCGAAAATCGAAAAAAAGACTACAGGCTCGCCAAGTTCTTCATGTTGAAGAGGATGGAGAGCATGGTCGAGTATAGTAGAACTAAAAACGCACTCGACAAGATGGAATACTACTTAGCCATTTTCATCAACATTGAAAGTGCTCCCGCTAACGCATGCATGCTGTAAAGATTAGGCAACCCTAAACGTGATCGATGGTTGGTACACCAGAAATGGGTTTTCAGTCAGTCTTTTCAAAACTGAAGGAAGCTGTCTGGTCTGACTCAACAAGTGCTTAATGAGATCACCATTTATTTATCCAAAGGAGTTGAGTATTCGGGTGTCATCCTAAATAACAAACTTCTTTGAATTTAATATGGTACAACGTCGAAAGCCTGTAAGGCGATGAAATTCTGACATTGCAAAGGAGCTTCGACAAGACATGTGGCATGTTTGGAAGGGCAATTATATCTTATTTGTCGGTTGTTTGTTGGAATAAGCTTTCACGAAAATATGTCACTGCTCCTTTTACCAGACTCAAAAGAACTCTGTCGCGCCTGTGCAGAGACTTTTCACAGCACCCCTACCTTTGCTCTAGACGCACTGCTAAATCTATTTTACCTGGAATTCGCTCATAACCGTTTCGTTATAAAAACGAAACATGGTTGCACTGAAACCAAGACACATGTTACTGCAAAAGTACGAAATTTATTACGTGAGCAATTAAGTTATCGCTGTTTTTTTTTATGCTACTGTATTGTGAAAAAATCGCTACAAATGAATCATTCAAAGTGTTGCCCATCGCTAGCTACAACTTTCTCCCATCTTTCTGGCAGAGCTCGAATACTGTTACGGCAAAAGTGTTCATCTTTTGAGGCGAATCAAGCCATTTTTTGATGCCTTCATATGAGCGGAACTGCTGATCAGACAGACCGAACGGAACAAGTAATAATCGAATGGCGCAATATCTGGGGAATATGGCGGGTGGGGTAGGACTTCCCATTTCAGCGTTTTCAGGTAGGTTTTAACGGGTTTGGCAACGTGCGGCCGAGCATTCTCATGCTGTAGAATCACTTTTTCGTGCCTCTGCTCGTATTGTAGCTGTTTTTCGCGCAGTGCTCGCCTCAATCACATCAATTGAAGTCGATACCGTTCCCCAGTGATGGTTTCGTTGGGTTTCAACAGTTCATAATAAATAACAAAGACCTGGTCCCAGCAAATACACATCATAACCTTCGCAGCGTGAATATTCGGCCGAGCCGACGACGTTGAAGCATGACTGGGCAGACCCCATGGCTTTCTTCTCTTTGGGTTGCTGTAATGAATCCATTTTTCATCACCCGTCAAGATGCGATGAAAAAAACCCTTCCTTGTTGCCGCTGGAGCAGTTGTTCAGAAGCGAAAAAACGACGCTCATAAGGAACCCTTGTTATCAAATCCTAAGAAACTAAGTACCTTGTTTTTGAATCATTCCGAACTCATGCAATCGCTTGAAAATGGTTTGGCGGGTAACTACTAATGCTGAAGCAAGCTCTTTTTGCATTTGGGACGGATCCTCATGGAGCAATACCTCCAATTCGACGTCTTCGAATTATTTTGGCCTTCCTTCACGCGGATGGTCGCCAACATCGAAATCACCGTTTTTGAATCGACGGAACCAATTACGGCATGTTGTTTCACTTAGAGCAGCAGCTCCGTAAACTTTTTGGAGCTCTAGACGCTTTCAGCCGCCGTTTTCTTCGGATGAAAGAAGAAAATTAACACTTCCCGCAGATGACGATTATTTGGCACAAAATCAGACATTTCCACCCAACTAAAAGTATACGACGCCAAAACAAAATCACGGTTTGTTTACCATATGTCTAAAGTGGAAA
The DNA here is from genome assembly GCA_963966105.1 of Volucella zonaria. Taxonomy (NCBI): domain Eukaryota; kingdom Metazoa; phylum Arthropoda; class Insecta; order Diptera; family Syrphidae; genus Volucella; species Volucella zonaria. The sequence goes on from OZ014531.1 coordinate 131,484,565, forward strand.
TATACCATACAATGGTTGTGCCGACATACGTTGTACCGATATCGGCCCAACGGTTGTATGCAGCGCACACATTATACAATCTGCGTGCGATCTACGTACGAGTACAACCAGGTATTTTATTCAGTCATTTTCTAGCAGTTGATTCGTAATTACATACTTTTTATGGCAGAGATAAGTGCACGGAAGAAGTTTGTTATTATATGTGCTGGTGCAGTGTTGAGCGTTGAAACCCAAAAGAAAAGAAAAAGAAAATGGGTTAAGGAATGGCTTTTAAATAGATCACTGCATTCTGATGTTGACCTAGTGAAACATTTAAGAATTATGGAGCCCGAAGACTACAGATGCTTTTTGCATATGAAATCTGAACAATTTGAACATCTTTTAAATCTCGTGGCACCTGTTATAACAAAACAGGATACTTTAATGAAGTCACCAATATCCGCGGAACAACGTTTAATTTTAACCTTGCGCTATTTAGCAACTGAATGTGATTTCAGTGATCTCAAGTTCAGTTCAAGAGTATCGGCCCAAGTTATTGGAAAAATAGTGCCAGAAACCTGTTGGGCTATATACAATGCCTTAAAAAATGAGTACATGAAGGTAAGATAAAAATAATGCGATAGCCGGTTTGATTAATCTTATATAGGTATCTTCCACCTTATTTTTAGTTCCCATCTACTGAAGCTGAATGGAAAAATATTGCTGAAGGATTTCAAAAACAGTGGAACTTTGAACATTGTATTGGAGCAATGGACGGGAAACATGTACTGATTAGAAGACCCGCAAAAAGCGGTTCCCAATTATGAATTTATATATGTCCATGAAGGCACGTATGGAAGAATATCGGACGGAGGAGTTTTGTAAAGAACGGATTTTTATGAAAAGTTGCAAAACCATGCACTTAAACTACCTCCACCAGAAAAGCTTGAAAAAAATTACTACGTTTGCCCTTACGGATTTGCGAGTGACGAAGCATTTTCTCTATCAGAAAATATATGGAAACCGTTTTCTCAAGCAGGAATATCAAAAGAAGAAATAATTTTCAATTACAGATTAAGCAGAGCTCGCCGAGTCGTAGAAAATGTGCTTGGGATTTTATGTTTTAGATTTAAAATTTTCCAATCACCAACAAACACAAGCTTAGAACATGCTGATGCAACTATTGGGTCTATAACTTCGTGCGTAGAGATGGCGTAACTTGTATTATTCCATTGTTATTATTCCATTGGAACATGCGTTGGAAAGTTACTGTCATTGTACGTCATTTCAGTATATGTCATTTATTTGAAGCGTAAACAACAATAATTTTTTTTCACTCAAATATGTCGAACTTTGTGCCTGAAAAAGTGTTTTTGCAGTTCTTCTTCATGAAGAAAACTGCTGCCGAAAGTCATCGTATTTTGGTGGAAGTTTATGGTGAACATGCGCTAGCTGAGCGAACGTGCCAAAAGTGGTTTGCACGATTTAAAAGTAGTGATTTTGGCTTGGAAGACGATGAACGTCCTGGGCAGCCAAAATAGTTTGAAGATGAAGAACTGGAAGCATTACTCTATGAAGATTGTTGCCAAACACAAGAAGATCTCGCAGAGTCTTTTAGCAGACATTCATATTCAAAAGCAAGGAAATCGGGTTCCACATGAACTCAAGCCGAGAGACGTCGAAAGGCGGTTTTGCATGTCCGAAATGCTGCTGGAACGCCACAAAAGGAAGTCATTTTTGAATCGGATTGTTACTGGTGATGAAAAATGGATCCATTACGACAACCCCAAGGGCAAAAAATCATATGTGAAACTCGGCCAACCAGCCAAATCAACGGCAAAGCCGAATATCCATGGCGCAAAGGTAATGCTCTGTATTTGGTGGGATCAGATGGGTGTGCTGTATTATGAGCTACTAAAATCGGGTGAAACCATCAATGGACAACGCTACCGAACACAATTAATCCGTTTGAAGAGAGCAGTGGCCGAAAAACGCCCGGAATATGCGACCAGACACGAGGCAATAATTTTCCATCATGATAACGCTCGGCCCCACGTTGCTATTCCGGTTAAGAACTATTTGGAAAACAGTGGATGGGAAGTCTTACCCCACCCGCCTTATAGCCCAGACCTTGCCCCTCCAGACTACCATTTGTTCCGGTCAATGCAGAACGCCCTCACTGAAATACGGTTCACATCAGAGCAGAATATCAAAAATGGGCTTGATTCATTCTTGGTTGCCAAGCCGGCGCAGTTCTTTTGGGAAAGAAAGATGGGAAAAAGTCATACCTTCAGATGGGCAATACTTTGAATAATACTACTCGTATTGTACATGTTTTTCTTAAATAAACGTAAAAATTTTGAAAAAAACCGCACAAAATAAATTATATACCCAATATTTTAGCCTGTTGCTCATTACATAATTTTTTAAGGGCTCAATCTCTTGGCTATGTAACTGATAAATGTGTAGATCGTGAAGATTTCGAAAATTGTGTTGTACATCCAGAAACCTGGCGTCAGAATGAAATAATGCTTTCTCTACAAAACACAAACATCAGAAAACAATCTTCGAAAAATGCAAAAGAAATAAGAAACAGACTCAAGCAGTACTATAACAGTGAGGGAAAAGTTTCTTTTCAAAATAAAATGTGTGATTTCCCAGAATAAAATTTTTAAGTACATTGTGAAATTATTTAGTAATTCTTTATATAAAAAAGCTTTTGTATGCATTAAATGTTATTATGTAAAGAACAATGGAACTCCAATAAAAACCATGTTTGTTGAGGATTGGTTTTAAAAAATTTTAACTTTTATGATTTAAGAGCAAAAATTCAGATATCTCTGATTCAAATATAACTTCATCTTGAGGGTTAGTAGATGCAGTTGATGTATGCATTTCAGTTTGATGACTTTGAGATGCTGAAGAATTTGAAATGAAGGCTGATTCAGCTGATTCATTCTACCAGTGATGAGTACGTCGGTTACTATTTTTTCTGCAATCAAACGCTGCACTGCTTCCATACTTCTAAAATGTTCAGCGATCCTCTTCTCCAAAATATCGAACTCACCTTCATCCCTGCCTTCCTTTTGCGTCATATACTTGCTTGCATTTTCAAAAAAAATTCTTTTGCTGTTGTTGCAGTGAGTTTTTCTTTCTGGGTTGAGAAAAACTTGCAGATGGCGGGCGTGAAACGCCAGGGCTATTGTCATCAGGAGTTTGAGGTGGAGAAGAGTATCCTTAATAATAAATTTATATCGATTATAAAATATAAAATAATTATTAAGATAAAATATACCTCTGGAGCGATGTATTCTTCGAGTAAACTGTTCTCATCTGTAGAACAAGACAAAGAGCTGTGTCTTTTTCGAGAAAATTTCACCACTTTTCAAAAATAAAAGCAAATCGTAGTACCACAAAGAGGGCTCGTAGATGCTGTCAGCAGACTATCCAGTGCGCTTGGAATTTTCAACTTTTTTATATTCCCTGCTAACAGCTGTCCTGAGATTCGCTATTCGCTTGAGCACGTACGCCTTATCGGCGTTGGGATCTTGTTCACGACATTTTTTCACAAGCACCTGCAGCGCCTCCTCCCTCAATATCTTATTGCTACGAGTATATTCTTTAATATGCACATCCCATAAACAGGGAAATGAGCGGTATTGTTCTATAAAATCCGTCCAAAAATCTTTTTCTTTTATCGAAACCATTCTTAGAACACTTAACCTGCTTCTAGAACAGCCGAAACGTAAATGAAATCGATACAACAATTGTATCTGCGAATACACACCATACAATTTCCATATAATCTGTTGCATGCGACAACCGTTGTATTCTCAAGAGCTTGCCACCATACAATATCGGTACAACGGTCGTATGTGTGGAAACACACTATACAATTGTCGCATACAACACCAAATCGGTCCAACCGTCGGCACAACGATTGTATGGTGTATTTTCTACTTAAGCTTGGTTCATGATGTTTTGAATATGTCAAAGCCATCTAGAACTTAGTTGCGCACCTAATACTTTTCCTGTGGTCAGTAATGGTTTCGGAGCCAGGAAAGGAATGTAATCGGGTGTTGACGAATAGCTCCGTAATATATCTAGAACTAGACGACCCGGTGAAATTCGATTGTAATTCTTCGTAAGCGATTATGAATCCCAATCAACCTTCCAACTCCAATTCGTTGAGAATGGCAATATCGGCCGCACTGTGTATCTACGGTTTGAGTATCTTTTGGGGATTAAATGAAACTCGTTCGCAATTCAAATGAATTCAATGTCTTTTACTTACATGGAAAAGAAATGCACAGCTTTGTGGTAAACTACGTTTTTCGTTTAGGTTTTTGGCGAGTAAACAAACAAAGATGATGGCTTGTCGACACGTGAACACGCGACATACGGTTGTCCATGAGCGAAACACGGAAACTCCAAGCTAATCCCGAAAACTTCCAACGACTGGCCTTGTGATTTGTTGATGTTCATAGCGAAGGCCAGACGCATGGGGAATTGTAGCCGTTTGAACTCGAATGGCTACATCGTTGGAGTCCTCGGAATGTGTGGTATCAAAACATTGTGTCCTTTGTGCTTTTCCTTGATAATCGTCGCCGTAGTTCAGAGGCTGTTTCACAGCCAGCTCGGTCGAGGTTGACTGATGATGACTGAGCTTTCTCTCAATTGCAAATTGTGAGGTGGCAATCCGAGCAATTCCAGCGAATTCAAGAATTCTATGGGATAGTTGACTACTTCATTCTGGTTGATAACTCCGTCAGCCGATTTGAAGGAAAACAACTGTCACGGAATGAAATTTTGAATTGTCGCGTTGAGATTATCGACATCTTAGTTTTTCGCCGCTAACTATGGATCTTAAAGTTTTGCACTATGTTCGGAAAACCAAGTCGAATGAGTTCTTCCTTTGATTCAGTCAACTGACAATTACCCTTACCAATGTCCAACAATTGCTTTCGAAAACACATCTGTAGTTCGACCTTGTTGCAAAATCTCTCGCATGTTAGTCGTCAATCGGAGGGTCTTCACATGCCGCCACAAATTTGATGATTTCAAGCACGAGTTTAGTTCGTCAGCTGTGCAGTTTAACCTGGAATAACAGGAAGAGTCTGACGAAAATCACCGGACAACAGAATCAGAGCTTCACCAAAAATAATCTGATTGTCACGAAGATCTTTCAAAATTCCGTCCAGCGCCCCCTGTGACCTTTTGTGGGCCATCGTGCATTCGCCCCAAACGATCATCTGTAGAATCTTCACCATTGCGCTGTTTTTGGCGATGTTGCAAATTGGTGTGTCGTTAATTAGCATGTTCAGTGGCAATTTCAGTGGAAAATATGAAATTCGTCCGCCTTCTAACAAAGTCGCTGCTATTCCAGAGGAATGCAATACCAAGTTAAGCATGTTTTCCCAGTCCCACCGAGAGCATCCAGGAAGTAAATGCCATTGCTTACAGCGTCCATCAAAAAGTCGTACTAATTCTTTTGTTGTTGATTCAATTGCGGAACATTTGTAGTTCGAACTGCTTCGGTGTCGTATTGTTGTTCTCTTTGCAATTCGTAGTTGAATACTTCGTACATTGGACGATTAGGTGATATCATGCCCAAATGCGATAAACACATGTCTTCTATCATAACCAATGGCTCATTGTGCATTTCTGCTATCATTTGCAAGGTCGGGTTGAAGTTGTAAGCCATCCTCAGACATGTCGTTCTTATATTTGACCCACAGGTCATTGCAATTCGAAGGGGAACATATGGATGTGATAATCGCAAACAATGTGCGAATTTGATATGGAATCTTCGAGTGTATTGCCCCAATGCGAATCGTTCTCGGGCAATTGTAGGAGTTGACACGGCTCACGTTATGGCGCACACAGATTCCTATTAACGATTCTCAGTTATTGAAACGACCACGTCGGACCACGAACATTCACCACCGACAATCGAAGATAGTGTAACATTTGTCGTTCTTTGGATGCACAGTGTAGATGCGACCCAGAGCGTCTGAAGCAAATACATTTAGATGTCTTTCAACTGGTGTTCCTTGTTTATAACGCTGAAACGATTTCGATGATACATTCCATCTGTAGTGGCGTGGCATTTCAACATACAGCAAAGTAATTGAAAAACCGAGAAGAAGCTTGCCAATTTTGTCGACGGCGGCTGTGCCGCTCTGCCCGCTGCATTCTCTGGGTTGAGATACACTCGTTGCCCGTTTTCCAACTGCACTGCCAAATGTGCAACTATAGGGTGTCTTTCGTGGATCACAAAGGAAAAGATGCGCCAAATCGCCTCGTTCCTGTTCACATAACGACTCATCTGATACTGAGACACTTCGTCCTTTGCATTTGTCATACCGAAAACAACCATATCGGTGCCTTTATTCATATATTGACGGAGTTGCAGTATTCCACATTGATGCACCTTGGACAATATCGGCGAATATGGCACAATCCAACAATTGTCCACATCAACATCTTGCCCTTTGACTTTCACAGCTGAAGATCGCCCATTGTCCGCAAATGATCGCGTACGATACAATCGGTTTCCGTCATTGCTTGTGGTGTTGGCAATTATGTCTCTTGAGTATCGCTTGGAATAATTACTATCGAGCACACAGGGTGAGTCGTTATTGAAAACTCCAGAAGGTCAATCGATCATATTCTTAGTCACCACTGCATGCAATTTCGGATTAACAGCTTCATCCGGAATTTCGGCTGAGATGATGGAATCGATTTCATCTGGTCTGATTTTTTCAACGACCGAAACCAAAATGTCCACATGAGGCAGACCACATTTTTGCCCTTCAACGGAGTCCATCCAACAACGAACGCGGCCATACACACGGTGCTTTATGATGAAATCCATCAGAGATTTTAATTTTTGTTTAAAAGCTCTGGCAGCGATGCCATGTCTGTCAACCGGTGTTTGGCTCTGTAGCGTACTCGTGCATGTGGCGAGAACATCCAATATAAGTGCCCGGCAAAATCTTCATTCTTCTAACGTTTTTTTTATCGCAGAGATGAATGTATTTTTTAGATCGGAGCTGCTTTTGATTCAAACGAATATATGGCAGTCGTTCAGCCTCAATTTGACATACTCGTACATGTTACCCGCGAACTGATGGAAAGAACGGCGACACTTCAAAATGTGACTTTCTTCACCATCACGGATCATAAGTCTCTATGAATCAAAATTCATAGCGCTAACTTTTTTATTAGTTTCGGCACCTTCAATCGCAGTCGACATACGTACGGTTCGATGTAAGAAAATCAACGAATGAATTATTGAAATTGTAACATTTACCTGTTAATTGATTAACCATTTTGATGTTGAAATGGTATTCATCCTCGGCCTGCCAAAAGATCAATGAATATTGTAGCGCATTGTAAGTCATGTGCGTTTCGGACACGTGTTTCAATTCATGGCTCCAACTATGATGGACGATATCTCTAGATTGTATATTTGCTCCGACAATAACAGCAGCCACTTTGTCGATTTTCGGTGAATTAAATCTTTTTCCGTGATCACCGGCCGGCGTTTTCTTGGCTCTAGTTAGTTTTTAGTTTTTAGTTTTTATGCATTTTTATTTATGTACTTAATTTACTCTTACATGCTAGACAAAAAAATGCTAAAAAATTAGCTTAATTAACTTAAAATTATCTTATTCTAACTTACTGGCCCCATGCGGGCACTCTAAGTTAATCCTAGCACTTAAATTATGTCTTTCGACGTATCTTACAATTATACTATACTACAATATTTATATTCATTATAATTAAAACTAAGAAAACATTTTTTACAAAAAAACTTAGTAACAGGACTGTTTTTTTTTATTTTTATTATAAAACTTAAAACTAATATCCTACAAACTACCTAAAAATAAATCTTAATATACTTAACCTACTTACATCTAATACATACATACATATATATATATATACATAATATATATATACCTAATATATAAATATATGTATATATATACATATTTTTTTTTTTTTTTTTTTTTTCTTAAATCTAACTTACTCCTACTTAAAACTATGTAAGCCGGCCATGGCTAAAAAACAAAAAATTAGGCTGACCGACTTTGCTTCACATGAAGCTACCAAGTATTGGAGGAATTCGACGACGAAGCATCCTCTCCTTCAAAAAGCCACCAAAATTGTTGGTGCTGCTGAGCAACATCTCTCCTGTCGCGACTCCCTACCGCCCTACTGAACCGGAGACGCTCCGCACTGCCGTGTGCGACGTCTCTGTCGTAGTTGAGTCGCCTGTCCGCAGCTGTTCGAGCAACGTGGAAGATTAGCGGCACAGCCAATCTGTCCTGGATCAGACCTTTGCTATCAAGGTAGAGGAACGCTTCTGGAGGAACATAGCCGTCAAAGCGAACTCTCTCATGATACATATAATTAGGGTAGTAAGATCAGGTTGTTCGACGATGTCATTGCTCTTGCAATGTGCCTTCGAGTCAACTTAATAACAAAATTGTCCACTCTTATTAGGTTCGCCCTATTGTACAAGACCTCATTGCGATAGAATTTTATGTACTCAGACTCTGGTGTTCTGTATAAGCGAAGACAAACCCTAAGACAAGCCCTCTCAAACACCCGAATCTTTTCCAATAAACTTGCTCTCACGTTGAACCACACGGGACATCCAAACACAAGCATAGGCCGGATAAGGGCCATGTAGCAGATCACCTTCACCCCCGCATCGAGTTGGCTGTTATAAAACAGTCTCTTTGTAAGGGCAAAAGCACCTCTGGCTCTGGCCAGAGCAACATCTATATGTTTGTTAAAATACAGATATTGATCTAGCCAAATCCTAAGGTATCTGACTACATTTCGACAAGCAAGTGGCTGTCCATGTTGTCCCACGATAGAGAACTTTCGCCAATTCTTTCTGGTATCCCTAGAGGCCCCAGACAAAGGCGTCCTAAAAAGAATGGTTTCCGACTTCTGAAAGTTGATTTTCAACTTCCAGTCATCGCAATATCGCTTAATTTTGTCGAAGTCACGTTGCAAAAGTGTATTAATGACCTCAATCTTTGGACCAGATCTGTACGCAATTAAGTCGTCTGCGTACGCTATGGCATGGTGAAGTGAACCTATCAGATCACTTGTGTAAATGTTGAATAGGATCGGCGAATTTACCGCACCTTGTTGCAGACCGTTTTTAATGTTAAATCTTCCAGCAGAAGTCACATCGCCATTTTTCACGATGAACTGTCTACTGGAGAGCATATCAAAAAGAATATACAGCAGTGGTTTACTAATGCCCAACCTGTCCAGCTTGAAAAAGAGTCCTTCTAACCATACGGTATCGAAGGCCTTCTCCAAGTCAATCAGGCAGGCACCAGTGCACTGTTTCTTGCCTTTGTTCCATTGGATATCAGAAACCAGTTTAGACGCAGCATGAATGATATCATGCCCCGCCTTGAACCCGAATTGATTATCCGGAACTATATGTTTATCCTCAATCCACTTAGTCAGGACTCTATTGATCACCTTCTCGAAAACCTTACTGATGTTTGGAAGAAGACTGATCGAGCGGAGATTCGCCGGATTGGAAGTATCTTTATTCCTTTTGGGAATGGGATGTACCACCGCTGTTTTCCAATGCGCTGGATAATGTGCATTATTCATTGCATTATTAAACAGGGTGGTATAAATGTTCACAGCTTCTAGTGGGAGATGTCGAAGCACAATGTTCGGTATTTCATCGGTGCCCACTGATTTCTTACTTCTAAGCGATTCGAAGATCGTTTGGAGCTCTTCCTTCGAAATGAACGGTGGTAATACCGTTTCGTTGGTGATGACATTATTTGCCGTATTCTCGTCACTGAACTGGGTGAAACCCGAGTTCTCGAATCGCCAATTCACAATTTCATTTCGAAGGCAGAAATTGTGCACAAGGACTCGACTCTCCAGGTCATGGTTCGGGCCAATGATGTCATTCGCCTTGTACACTTCCTGGAAAGTGGCTCCTATAGCCTCTACCTTCTCCTGCGGATCCTCGACCACAAAGAAGTTGTCATCATCAACGGCCTCATTTGGATCAATGCCTGCTGCTACAAGTATTTGTTCGTTGTTCGTCGTTCGGGCGATTCTAAGACATGGAAGGTCGTTCTGATTATTTCTCCGAAATATTTTATTTATTTGCGGGAACATATTCGGATTGCTGGTGTTTACAGCCCGAATTTTGTTGTTCCAATAGTTTTCTTGGCTCTAATGACGATGTTATGGCTGTCGGATGGCATCCGATCCAATGCAATTTTGAACAATTTGATCAATTTTTTTTTTTTTATAATCAGCGCGAGCTCAAGGGGTTTTTGTACCCTTAAAATGTTTGTACACAGCGCGGGTGAAGGAAATTTAGGGAGGAAGAAAAGATAGGTACCGATGTACATTGTTTTTAAATGTTTGTAAATTATAACGACCAGGAAACACAGAGATCGGCAGGGCATTCCATAAGCGAGTTGTACGGCTTAGGAAAGAATCACGATATTTTAGAGTACGTCCGAAAATGGGATTGAGGGTATACTGATGAGCATTCATAGCGAGACGGGTATTACGGTTGAAAGTTTGAATGGGCGGAATGCTACTGGCGATTCAATGGAGCACTGGTGGTGGAAATAGCGATAAAACAAAGTGAGACAGGAGACATTACATCGGTGCTCGAGGGTGTCAATTGATTGACTGATATTAGTATCACCAATGAGTTTTATCGCACGGTTTTGAATCCTATCTAGCAGATGCATAGATGTTTTAGGAGCACCTGACCAGATGTGAGCATTTTACTCCAATTTTGGGCGGATGAATTCCTCATATATTGTGGCCAGATCATATATGTGGTCATTACAACGTTGTTACTGACGTACATACCGAGAATGGAAAGTTTATCGGTTTCGACGATGCAAGTGCCATTCATGGATAATGGCCGGATGTTTGAATTTTGCTTTAACGAGAGCAGACAGCATTGTGTTTTTGGAAGCATTAAATTCCACTCTGTTAATATTTCCCCAATTGGTTATGCTGCTAATATCGGAATTTAATGAGCTTAACATACGCTGCCATTCCCGTTCTACAGCCGAAGAGCAGGGGCGTGAGTCCGGCAACGAATATGAAAAGCAGAGAGTACTGTCATCAGCAAAGGAATATATTGGATTAGAAGTAGCAGACAAGAGATCGTTGATGAAAATTAAAAAGAGTGTCGGAGACAAAACGGACACACCAGCATTTATTTTGTGAATATCAGACTTGAGACCGTCCAAGACAACCTGAATTGAACGTTCCGAAAGGTAATTTCTAATCCATTGCAGAACAGAGTCATCGATCCCAAAAGCACGCGTTTTCGACAAAAGAGCCTGATACCAAACTCTATCAAATGCCTTAGGAATATCAAGTGCAACTATCTTGCGTTCGCCAGATTGATGTACGCTTTGGTTCCACTTTTCGGTGAGACATGCCATCAAATCACCAGTGGACCTGTTGCTACGAAAACCATATTGCCGGTCATTAAGAAGTTTCCATGTTTCGAGATATTTCATGAGCTGACGGTTTATCAGCGTTGAATGAAGGGACGTAAGTGCAATGGGTCTGTAGGAGGAGTGAGAAGAAGATTCGCCTTTTTTAGGGACGGGCTGGACAAATGCTGTTTTCCATCTGCTCGGAAAGAGACCTAAAGAGTAGGACTGATGAAAAAGCTTACGCAGTGGTTTTGCCAGCGTGGAAGAACACCTCTTCAGAAGAAGGGGAGATATACCATCTAGACCAGCGGATTAATGTATGTTGAGATCTTTAGGTACTCTTGCTACTACACGAGTGCGAAGGTGGATTCGTTCCATTGTAGATTCAACGCACTCAAGTGTGGGCGGGGACAAAGCATAATCTGGGAGTGTTGAGCTGGCCGCAAAGTGTGCAGCAAGCAGATTAGCCTTGTCCAAAGAGCTGACAGCTGGAATGTCATTGTAAATGAGCCTTGGGATGGAGGATGAGGCAGAATTTCTAATATTTTTGATGAACGACCAAAAGATTTTACTGCCTTTAAGACATTTGCCTCAGTTTTTGGTCGTATTGGAATTTCACACGCTTGAGAAAGACGTTGCAGTCATTTCTGACTCGTTTAAAGTTTTTCCGGTTTTCCTCTGTCGGGTTGGTCTTGTAGGACCGAAAAAGCAATTCTCTAACCCGGATAGCCGCTTTGCAGCTCGAGTCGTACTATGCCTTTTCTTTTGGTTTGATGCTCTTCATCCGATGAGGGATAAAGCATCTCATTCCACTGAAACAGTGATCATGTTAGCAGCGGCATCCACGTCGTTATCGAGGAAACATAACGACCAGTTAAAATTCCTAAAGAAGTTATTAAGTCCTTTCCAATCGGCTTTCTCGTATTGCCATACGGTTCTTTTAGGAATATTTTCTCTAACTATGTGGTCGGAGTACGAGAATTTAGCTGATATGACACAATTGTCGGACGAGCCTAGAGGGGAGAGCACATCAACGCAGTACTTGTTAAGGTGAGAAGTTAAAAACAAGTCCAGGGTGTTAGTCATACTGTCAACGTCTGATATTCGTGTGGGGTTAAATTATTCTCCGCAGTGAAGATTTCAACACACCGTCGTTCGGGTGTTGTCTGTCCAGAATGTCGAAGACAACCAGAATTGTGTATATATTGAAATCGCCCGTAATCACGATTCCAGTATGAAGATACAGATATACAATTCTTTGAATGGAGTAGGACAGCGCATCAAACTCGTGATGATGAAGAAATATTTCCAATTCTCCGACAATGGCTCGCTTCGTTGTTGTATTTTTGGGTGATGGCCAGGAAATGGGTAGAATCACTGCCTATTCCAGAAACCAATGAACGTAGTGTCTCTGGTGGCGGGACCAATGGCAGTTTCACTTTGCAACACTGTGCCCTGTGCAACACAATCCAGGAATTTCGCCGCTGAATTTCAACGCTTTACAATATGGGCAGAGGATTGACTTTTCTCCAATCCTTACTGATCTGCCACTCGTTACAGATTTATAGGAGCATCGCTGCGGTGCAATCGGCCATGTTCATTGTGTTGTGCTCGCTGGAGTTGTGTTTGATGCCTACGAGCTTGTTGCAGTCTGTATCTATTCGCTTGTCGTTCATATGCAGTTGCTCTCGAACGTAATTGGGACATGCATGTGAAGTAGATTGCCGTGCATTTGATTAACTGCGACGACCTATGTTAGCTCTTCCTTTCTTTGGCATTGTAATGGACACTGTAAAACGACACAAATCTGTGGAAATTACCTTTTTATTCTTCATTGAGAACTTGAAATCCTCGTGTATCAAAACTAATCGAGTCTTGCTAAAAAACATTTCAATGAATTTGTGGTTATGTCTAAGCCTGCAAAGTCGATTTACCTTAATGGGTGAGCCAGATGGTGTGGATGTTGGCTGTCAATTACTGTCATTTACTGAATTCAATGTGGTGGATCTTTTTGACAGATGTCATACAATCTTTGGCAATTTTAGTCATTGAGTCGTTTACCACGCAACAACGCATTTTTGTATTCAATCTTATTACGAAAATGGGCGATCTGTAAAAGTAACATTTCATGAAATTCGTGAATTTTTCGGTCAACATAATCACCCTAGTGAGTCCAGAGTTGATGCAATGGTGAAAAAGGAAATGGTTCGGTATTGGGTCAAACTCCATGTCAAAACATCACCACTGTGAGCGAAAATGTTCAAAACCAGCCAGGCACCTCTATTCGTCGCCAAAGTCAACAATTGGGCCTTACTCATGGCATCTTACGACCAATTTTAAAAGTTGATCTTCATTTGCATGCCTATAAAACCCAAATTACACATGAATTGAAGCCTTTGGACTATCTATTGGATCGCAAGGACAATTTGTCGTCGAATTTAATCTTTTCCAATGAAGCCCATATTTGCATGGATGGGCATGTAAATAAGCAGAATTGTCGCTTCTGGGGACCGCAAAAACCCATACTAGATTGACGAAAACCCACTGCGTGCCAAAAAAGTCACTGTATGGTGCGGATTATGGGTTGGCGGCATCATTGGCCCGTACTTTTTCGAAGATGAGGCTGGAGAGATAGTGAATGGAGAACGTTACTGCAACATGTTGGCCGCCTATTTTTTTTCCACGCATGATATCACATTAGGTCTATACCAATAACCCAGCGACAATTCAGGATATCAAACATAACATCCAAACTGAAATTGCGGCCATTGGCCCACTTATTCTTCAAAAGGTTATCGATAGTTTTGACCTTCGGATGGTCGCTTGCAACAAAAGCCGTAGTGGTCTCCTGAATATTGTACTCTACTCATAATTGCCATATACCGAAGTTTATTTATCAATAAAATTCTAGGTTAATTTCATAAGAAATATGTGTTTAATTTAATAAAAACTTCCACACTAGCTGTTGGCTCACCAAATGGCTGACCAAAATGATTGTCCACACAAAATGTAATTAAATTCACTTTAGCCGAATCTGTTCTCAAAGACTTTTTTTTACGGAAAACTGATTCTAAATCTATTAAATTTCACAAATTCTCGCTGAAATGTTTGAGCACAATCACAAATGATAGGTCCGCCACCAATGCGGACTAGCGCATGATTCACTGGCAGTGCTTCAAGCGGCCGGTCCAATTTTTTATGACTCGGTCCAATATGTGCGGCATGTCGAATCTTGGCCTCGAGCTCGTCCAAAGTGGTTGGCTTGTTAGCGTAGGCTAAGGACTTAACGTATCCCTGGAGAAAATAATCGAGTGGTGCCAAATCGCATGATCGCGGCGGCCAATTGATGAACGGTCGCCGTGAGATGACTCCGTCGCTAAATTTCTCCTTCACAACATCTAGCGTTGCATCGTTTGTATGGCATGCAGAGCCATCCTGTTGAAACTACAGCTCGTATACATATATCGATATTGTCGAGCTCTGACCACAAAAAGTCGGTTAACATCGCTCAATACCTGAGACCATTAACGGTAACAGTGTCTCCTTCCTCATTTCGAAAGAAATAAGGTCCATGACATAAACTGCACCAAACAGTCAATCTTTGTGGATGCATTGATGCTTGGCCGAACACTTGTGGATTGTGTTCACTCCACTAATGGCAATTTTGCTTGTTGACATACTCGCGGAGTCAAAAATCGGCCGCGTTCGAGAAGATGATTTTTTGGCCAAAATTCGCATCTCCGACCAACATTTCCAGCACCCAATTAGTGAATTCACGGCATTGTCTATGGTCGTCCAGCTTCAATTCTTGTGCCAGCACAACCTTATACGGGTGTAGGCCTAAATTCAGCCGCAAAATAAGGCAGGTTGACTTTCAAGCGATACCCAATTCAGCCGATCGGCGCTGAATCTCGACATTTCTGGGTCGGTACTGGCCACTACGGCGGCTATGTTTTCTCTGTCTGGTTGGTGGAGGGCCCCAGTCCAATTATCAAGACTTCGCCCGCATGAACACCGCACCACACAGTTGGCTCATCGTGCATTCCACGCGGATTTCCAGTGTCCCAGAAACGAAGATTTTACTTATTGACGTAACCGCTTAAATGAAAAATTAAAATACGCCTCGTCGCTCATGATGATTTTCGACATAAAATCGTCCTCTTCGTTGTTGAGATTTAGGATGGCTTTACAAGTAATTCACACGCGACTGACGGTCAGGAGCCATTAACTGATGCACTGTTTGCACTTTCTACGGGAACATGTGTTAGTCTTTCATTTAAATCGCTGAAGGGTCAATGTGGTGATGCCCGATTCCGTGGCCCGTGCGTCGTCTGGTTGACGTTTCTTTGTTTTCAGCGACATCGGCAGCCACAGTCGCGATATTCTCCTCCAAACGACCAGTCCGGTGGCGGCCACGCCCTGCATGGTCTCCTGTGGTTCCACTCTGTTCAAGTCGGGTAGCTAAGCGCTGGAATGTTTGCCCAGTTGGCGCGACACGATTAGAAAATCGACGTCGAAATTCACGCTGCGTTAACACCACCGACCTATTATTGGTCAAAAACATCGACACAATAATTATACGCTCTCGCAGAGAATAGCGCTCCATTGGTTGTCTGTTTGTATACTGCAGCTGTCTAGTTCACAAATGTCAAATATGATTGACGTACAATGCCATTTGCAAAAATTGTACCATCGATAGGGTGATTAATTTTGTGCCAACTTGTATATACTCGTATTCGAAGGTGGTGTTTTTCTGAAGGAAGACAACTTTAGGTTTCACCCCTCATTAGGAAAACTTGCGTCAGTCCTCCAAGCGGAAATATACATAATCCTGATGGCATTAATTATTATCTTGTGAAATATCATTAAAAGTCTATAAGGAAAGCTTAGTTGCAATTAAGGCCTTAGAGGACCCTCTTACCACTTCCAACCTAATTCTACATTATAATGAAGGTAGTCGGGAGGTCGAACTACTGAGTTTTATGGTATTGCGGCCAATGAGATCGGTGAGAGTAAGTCTCAGAGGAGCAAATCTGAACCTGCCTCAAATGTGTTCTCAGTAATTCTCGAGAGACTAGAAGAACAGACTAAAATAAATAATATAATAGTCGAACGGCTTCTTAAATTCGAAGCTAATTTCTGCAACTAATTATTTGCCATAATGCTCAATATACAATACTTACGTGGAATGCCAACGGGCTACAGAAAAGGCTTGATGAACTAAATATTTTCATGCAGGAAAAAGTAACTAACATATGTTTAATTCCTGAAACTCACCTGGCGACAGAATCGCGAGTGGAATTAAAAGGTTACCGCGACTACCACGCTCATCATCCATCGGGAAACGCAACAGGCGGGTCATCCCTATTCATAAAAGACTGCATTGAACATACTCTGGAAGCAATAATTGAACTTGACAAATTTCAAATGACCGTGGTGCGCGCTAAAAATAAAATTTACTCTTTTAATATATCCTCAATCTATTGCCAATCGCGCTGCAAAATAGAAAAACGCGAATTTATTGACCCATTCAACTCTCTTGGACGAATCTTCATTATTGGTGGCGACTTTAACGCGAAGCACACCTTTTGGGGCTCAAGATGTATCTCTCAAAAAGGCAAAACTCTTTACAGGGCTGTTATGGAATGTGGTTGCTATTTTTACTCAACAGGCAAGCCGACATACTGGCCCTCGGATGTCGCCAAAACACCCGATCTAATAGACTTCTTTATCGGAAAAGGAGTAAACGCTAGTTACGTCAAAGTTGAAGAGGGCTTCGATCTTTCCTCCGATTATTCTCCAGTTATCCTCTCACTGTGCGAATCCTTGGTTAAGAAACAAAGACCACCCAGATTAACTAACAGCAAAACTCACTGGGAAGATTTCCGAATAGACGTTGTAGACAATACTGAGTTGAAAGTAGCACTTAGAACGCCGTATCAACTTGAAAAAGAAGT
This sequence comes from Volucella zonaria, assembly GCA_963966105.1. Classification (NCBI taxonomy): domain Eukaryota; kingdom Metazoa; phylum Arthropoda; class Insecta; order Diptera; family Syrphidae; genus Volucella; species Volucella zonaria. Next base: position 131,501,981 of record OZ014531.1, read on the forward strand.
TGAACGTTGAAGTGGCATGAAACCCGGGCACTACAAGATAAAACGTCCTTCAATAGGCTCTGCAACTTGTTGAAAAAATCGATCAAGGACTTCAATAATCAAGGTATTAATAACTACCTTGAAAGACTCACAGCGACAAAGGATACCAACTACCCCAAATGGAGAGCCATTAAAAGTGTTCGAAAGCCCCAAATACACGTGGCGCCAATAAGAAGAAACCAGAATGACTGGGCGAAAGAAGATAAGGAAAAAGCTAATGTTTTCGCCGACCATCTTGCAGGCTACTCTTAGGGAACTTAGACAAGTTATAGACACGCTTAAGCCCAATAAAGCCCCGGAATATGACTTAGTAACGGGAGAGATACTTAAAGCGTTGCCGAAAAAAGGTTTGCTAAAGCTGCTCTATCTTATAAATGCCAGCATTAGATCGCACCAGTGGAAAATAGCCGAAGTTATTATGGTTCCGAAACCCGGTAAACCGCTGACTGAAGTCAAGTCATATAGACCAATATCGCTTCTCCCGATTACATCGAAGGTCTTCGAGCGAATCCTTCTTAATCGTCTTAAACCAATTACCGACACGAATTCTCTCTTGCCTGATCATCAATTTGGCTTTAGAAGCCAACACTCTACAGTTGACCAAGTGCATCGAATAACCGATGTAATTGAACGAGCAATCGAGTGTAAGTTCGTCTATTCAAGCGCATTCCTTGACGTTTCGCAAGCCTTTGATAAGGTATGGCACGAAGACCTAAAATATAAACTTCGACAAGCCCTACCCCAGCAATTGTCTTGTATTTTAGGTTCATACCTGGAAGACCGACTCTTCCGTGTGAGACACGGAAACGAATATTCCACTTTCAAGACAATAAAGGCGGGGGTGCCGCAAGGAAGTGTACTTGGCCCTTTGCTATATTTGCTTTTTACCCGCGATATACCGCAAACGGACGGCACTGTCCTAGCCACATTTGCTGATGACACTGCCATTTTGGCAACATCTAAAACAATCGAAGAAGCAACTGCCAAGTTGCAACGTGCCCTTACACGGATTAATAATTGGACAAAGACTTGGTGTTTATCAACGCAGTACGAATTCCTTACGCGAACGAGGCCAAATATCTCGGTATGTCACTCGACGCTAAACTAAAATGGAGAGCACACGTCAAGAAAAAAACGGCTTATTGGAGTTCTAAAACCGATCTGGACATATGGTGTACAACTTTGGGGTTGGGTGTTCCAAAACAAAGTTCTTCGAGATATTGTTAATGCGCCGTGATACATTAGAAACGATGATATCCACAGAGACTTAGGAGTCGAAGACGTTCAGAACGTAATTGAAATGTTTGCGAGAAAACATAATAATTGATTACAAGGTCATACGAATATTTCTGTTCAACAGATCCTCGACGAGACAAATTTATTGCGCCGTCTGAAAAGGACTAAGCCTCTCGATCTAGCGCGATGATTAGCAGCGCGTAATTTTTCTAAAGTACACAGGAATTTTCAATGGAAAATCGCCTGCAGGATATCTTATAAAAACAAAATAAAATGCGATAGAAGAACTGCTTGTTGAGTGTGAACTCAGTCATGGTTTGCATAAGGGAGATGTTTTTTAGTGAGTAAGAATCTCACACTACTATAGGCTCCGGGCCTTCCCACAATCTGAACCCCCTTTATTAGTTAGGACTATCTACGTCCTCGGATAGGGCTTCCACGAACCGTTGAACTTCTTGTGAGGATGGTAAACTCTCAAGTTTACACGCAAACTAAGCAATAGCTTCTCAACATCTCTAAAAATTCCGCGTTATTGCTACGGTCCCTCTATTAGAATGAATGTAGGCTGCTTATTGGCAAGGCACACAAGGCCTTTGCAAAGGTGAGAATGATGTCGACGCCGTTCAATATTTCAGTACTCTAACTAAGGCTGGCTATAATACGTCGAACTTTTTTAATGGTCGGTTCTTCGAGTGGAACTAGCTCCGTAATTGTACATCTCAAGGTTTCATTTTATTTCTAATGAATCAAATTATCTACAGCCCTAACAGCTCTCACCGAAAACAATTAACATTTCGTCAGGATTTTAAAGACAACAACGGTAAGTATGTATAATACTTCCTTTGTAGTTCTTACCGCAAATATTTTTATTAAATAGCCGCGACTAAGTATCGCTAAAACAATAAATCACTTCGACGAGCTCCAGAATAAGCATTAACAGTGCATACAAACGAAACACCATAACCATACCGCCGTTTGCTGTCTCCAAAAAAGCAGAAAGTGATTCCTTGAGATAACTTAAAAAAACGTGTATCTTGCAGATTTTAATTGGCAATTTCCCATCACCTTATCACTTCCAGAAGAGCGAAGACTAATGGTCACTGTTTTCTTGTTTATATCTGCCAAGACCCAATTAAATCATCCGCAATCCGCTTGTACAATTAATGTCTTCAATTTGCGAAGTGGAAAACCTTAAAATGAAAACAAAAGGCAACGAAATATGACGAGGAAGGGCGGTTTCAAAGTAAAATCAGCGCTCGAAAAAAATTTCGAATAAAATGGCAAATTAGCATAATTCAAAAAGACATGCCATTCCGTCCAAAAGTCCTGGCCGGTAGGTGTCCTTTTTCTCGTTTGGCCGCAGATAAAACATCGCTCTCCGGATTTATGTCAGTCATTTCCTAACCCTTTTTTTTTATTGTTTTTGTATTCCCTTTTGTTGTTGTACGAGTATGATACGTATTTTTTTGATTCACCCTTAGTACAGAGAATGGGGGAGAAAAAAATTGGAAAATTTAGGAACATAGCGAAAGCAGGTGAGTAGAGCTCTGTTACATTTTTTTCACCGATTTTCTGATGAAACAATTTCCCATCGAAAATATATAGAGAAATAGTTCATGAATAGGGAGCTGGAAGAATGTAGGAAAGCAGTAAAAAAAAAAAAATAGAAAGCGTTTTCAATACTGAGTTTGCTTTTTTCCGGCCATCTGAATTGAGTACCATTACTTACAGGCTGTTGGCCTTAACGTGGCTGATCAAGCTGGCAACAATGGCAGCGAGAGACGGACAAATTTCGAAATTTCGAGGACTGCCAATTTTCATCGGAATGGAATATACATACTCGTACTCGTGCATACGAGTATTCGCGGGCTTATTCACATGTACGTCATTGGCATATGAAATTTGTATCCGCAGCTTAGGAAAAAAAAAAACCAGGAAAGGAGATTTCAATTTCAAATTGTGCAGGCAGTAGCAATATTTTGAGTAGTCAAATACAGGAGCGATGGAATGAATCTATTGGGTTTTGGTTTTTTTTTTCCGAGTTGATATGCGGAACGCCATAAAACTGTTAATCCTGTTATGGACGACATTCTGAAATTAATTTCATTCAAAAAGAATTGAAAACCGTTTTAGGAATAATGGAGGTTTCTGGTATTTGTAATTCTACAAAGTCGTATTTACCAAAACGTGAGCAGGACACTTGTCCTTATTCGACCGAAGGAAGCACTTGGTTGCGAATTGCCTTTCGGAACAGTGCCGGTATATATCTATAAGTGAGAGATATGTATGTTCCAAGGTTAAGGGGGAGAAAGACCTAAAGGAAAGTTTTAGCTGGGCAAAATCCTATCATTATCTCCCCAGGGTGCCTAATGGGTTTTCGCCCTATGTATGTACATGTTCCTTTTATTGGAATTTCTACGTAATAAAGTGTCTTAAGTATCAGCTCCCACCGCAACAATCTGGTGCCTGCAGCATGATGCGAACGTAAGTCGGACATTCACATTGTGTTAGCACTCTCACAGCAAGCGTTGGAGAATGTTGTGGCATAGGCTTAAGTGTCGACGCTTAAGTCTTCATAAAACGCTTCACCATCATTTCAATCGTAGAAGTCCTTTTAGGATTGATTTTGGGCTCTCAGATCATAATGAAATGAGATGATAAGGCAAGACTGCGGCGTCAGTGGCACATTTAGGCAAAAATGCTTGCATAATTCTATTTTCGGGTGGCTCTATAATGCAAAATTTTTAAATTCACTGGATTATCAAGTGTTTGTAGCTCTGGTAATGGAAAAAATCATTTTCTTTGGATCAGTTTACTTGTAGAGTTGGTGTTGACTGTCCAATTAAATGAACGATTTGAAGTTCGAAAATATAAACTTGATTGGTTGTTTATTGTCTGTTTAAAATACAATTCAATATGTGTAACAAATTATAATTAAATTAAAAATACTAAGTCGTTCATAAAGACCAAATAAATGGAAAAGGAAAACGTGGTGTTCAAAAAAAAAACATGTAGTAGAGTAAAAGGTTGTAATAGGACGGAGGAGAAGAACAAAGTAATAGAGAAGTTCTTGGGGCGCTAACAGTTGGGTAATTTTTCATCGATTTTTAAAATTTACACTCGATGTAAAAACTAGGCAAAGCGTTTCAAAAAATCATTTCTTTTTCGTTTTGTGTGATATGCCTGTTCATTTGTGAAATCAAAATTGGACGCATTTTTTTTTTTTTAATTTTTGAAACACCATTTTCGACGCACTTTTAAATTTTAGTTTGAGTTTAAAAAAAAAAACTCCGAAGGGGTCGGATCTAAACTCAATAGAAAATTTATTCCTATATACTAGATGCCGCAAAAATTGTCACACGATGTTCTTTACGAATGAAAAACTTTGGTTTGGCTTTTGGATTATGTTTATTTGATGTCTTTTTCCATTAAGTCGAGAAAATGATATTTGCAATGTGGCCGCCGTCAGAATTGATGTCTATTCGGGCCCGATTTGTGGGGATAGATTCTCGCATTTTTGACCAATATTCTCTTTGAGGCCTTCAAGAGTCTGAGGCTTGTTGACATAGATTCGTGACTTCCCACAAGTCTGTAACGGTTAAATCAGGCGATCTTGCGGGCGACCCGAAAATGCAGCCTTCAGAACTTCGGTTTTGGCTCTTGCAGTATGCGCCGTTGCTCCATCCTGTTGGTTCCAATCCCAATTCATTCAATTGAGGAAGGAGAAAGTCGTTGAGCATGGCTCTGTAGCGCTCGCCGCCTACAGTAGTCATTTGGCCCGCGTCGTTTTCGAAAAAACAAAGCCCGATGGTATAATGGCTCCTCATGGGTTATACGCAGATTTTCAGTGCCCCAGAAGTGATAATTTTGCTTATTCACATATCCACAGAGATAGAATTGGAGCTCGTCGCTCATGATGATTTTCGATGAAAGTTGTCTCCCCCATGGTCGAGATTCAGGATGGCTTGAGCGTAGGCTGATGTACCGCCTGCACTTTATAATTAAACATCTTACAGTCTTTCACTAAAATACTCCGTAAAGACCGTTGATTGATGCCCAATTGCGTGGTACGTCATCTGGTCGATACTCCGAGGTCCTCTGCGACATCTCGATATTCTCAGCAGAACGGGTGCTCCGGGGCCGGCCAGACCTGGCAGCATCTCGTGTTATTCCATACTCTTCTAGGTGAGCGGCCAAACGTCGAGTGCTTGCTCAGTTGATGTCGGACTAAGGCGAATCTGCGCCGAAATTCCCGATACGCCAACACCGCCGACGAATTATTCCGCAAAAAATCGCAGCAATTATTCCGCGTTCTTTAGGATTATAGCGATTCATGCCTTGTTGACGTGTATTTTGTATCTGTTTACTTCACAAATATCAACGTACGAGGGGCGTTCAATATATTCTCGGTATCGATATGAAGGAAAATGCGAATTCAATTTAAATTATTTTTATTTTTGAATATAATCTCCCCTAACATCAATGCATTTGTTACATCTTGAGATAAGCTTTTTTAAACCCTCAAAATAATAAATTTCCTCTTTCTCTGCAAAATACCCATTTATTGCCGACTTGAGTTCTTCATCAGCCGAAAATCTTTTTCCACGAAGACATTTTTTCAAATCTGGAAACAGGAAATAATCACTAGGGGCAAGGTCTGGACTATAGGGTGGGTGTTGGATTTCTTCGAAACCACAATCTCGCGCAGCAGCCTTGGAAACTCGCGCCGTGTGAACAGGAGCGTTGTCATGAAGAAGCAACACACCCGCTGCGAGTTTACTCCGTCTTTTCTTTTTAATTTCCTCCCGCAAATTATGCAAAGTGGAAGCGTAGGATGTGGCGTTGATGGTTTCACCTTTTTTTTTGTACTCAATGAGCAAGATTCCCTTTGAGTTCCAAAAAACTGTGGCCATGAGCTTCCCGGCAGACGGAGTGACCTTTGAAAGGTTAAGATGGTCATGAAGAATGGTGTGAATGATACCAATTGAAAGCTTGGTGATCTCTGCCATCATTTTCACCTTTATTCGGGCATCCTCAAGAACAAGTTTTTCGACTTCTTTGATGCTTTCTCCCGTAGCCGGGGCGCCGGAGCGGGGGTCGTCTTCAATGCTCTCTCTGCCTCTCTTGAACTCACTTGACCACTTTTGCACAGTTGATAATGAAGGTGCGGAACCCTGGTAAACAGCCACCATCTCTTCATGAATAGTTTTTTGACTTTTTCCTTGCTTAGTGAGAAATTTAATTACAGCGCGATGCTCAATTTTCACCATCATCGTCCCAGTTGCCATTATGATTCTGTTTAACTGGAGATAAAACGCGAATTAATAATCACATTTATATGAAATTTTACATGAATGCACTAAAATAATAGTGTTACTTGATAAATAAGTCAATTTATATATGCAACCACAGCTTCACCCCGATACCGAGAATATCTTGAACGCCCCTCGTAGTACTGACATTTGCCGCGAATTATAAAAATTATAGCATCTTCCGATAGGGTAATGAAATGGGAATTTTTAAATTTCTCGGGTTTGGAGAGTCCGATTGTCAAATTTTTTTTTATTATGTTTTTATACGTCATGCCCCTGAAGTATGATAAAATTTTCAGCTGTATTCATTGTTTACTTTGTCTGTGGCAGCCGCTAACGTTAGACGTGTCTTAATGAGCTCAGCGATTTTCGTTTGTTAAAAGAAATGGATCAGAGAATTTATATCAAATTTTGCGTAAAAAAATTAAATAAAGTGTAACAAAGTGTGTAAAATATTAACAAAGGCCAATGGTGAGTCTGCTATGAGTAAAACAAGAGTTTACGAATGGTATAAGCGTTTCCAAGATGGCCGTGAAGACGTCCCGGACGCCCCAGCACATTAACAACCAATGGAAACGTGGAAAAAGTGAAGTTTCAGTTTCAGTTTTTTATACATTTTTATTTATATTACTTAATTTACAATTAAATGCTATACAAAAAAACGCTTAAAAATTAGCTTAATTAACTTAAAATAATCTTATTCTAACTTACTGGCCCCATGCGGGCACTCTAAGTTAAACCTAATACTTAAATTATGTCTTTCGACGTATCTTACATTACATGTTTATACTATGTCTATTTATTATAATTAGAACTAAGAAAACATTTTTTAAGAAAAACTTAGTATCATGACTTATATTTTTTTTTTAACTTATTATAAAACTTAAAACTAAAACTTACAAACTACCTAAGAATAAATCTTAATTTACTTAACCTACTTACATCTAATACATAATATATACATATATAATATATATACATTATATATATATACGAAACATATAAATACATGTACATACATATATACATATATATATATATATTTTTTTTTTTTTTCGCTTAAATCTAACTTAATTCTACCTAAAACTACTCGTATGTAAGCCGGCCAACGCTAAACCAAAAAAAAATTTAGGCTGACCCACTTTGCTTCGCAAGAAGCTATCAATTGCTGAAGGAATTCGACGACGACGCATCCTCTTCTTCAACAAGCCACCAAAATTGCTGGTGCTGATGAGCAACATCTCTCATGTCGCGACTCCCTACCGCCCTACTGAACCGGAGACGCTCCGCACTGCCGTGTGCGACGTCTCTGTCGTAGTTGAGTCGCCTGTCCGCAGCTGTTCGAGCAACGTGGAAGATTAGAGGCACAGCCAATCAGTCCTGGATCAGACCTTTGCTATCAAGGTAGAGGAACGCTTCTGGAGGAACATAGCCGTCAAAGCGAACTCTCTCATGATACATATAATTAGGGTAGTAAGCCCCAGATATCAGGTTATTCGACGATGTCATTGCTCTTGCAATGTGCCTTCGAGTCAACTTAATAACAAAATTGTCCACTCTTATTAGGTTCGCCCTATTGTACAAGACCTCATTGCGATAGAATTTTATGTACTCAGACTCTGGTGTTCTGTATAACCGAAGACAAGCCCTAAGGCAAGCCCTCTCAAACACCCGAATCTTTTCCAATAAACTTGCTCTCACGTTGAACCACACGGGACATCCAAACACAAGCATAGGCCGGATAAGGGCCATGTAGCAGATCACCTTCACCCTCGCATCGAGTTGGCTGTTGTAAAACAGTCTCCTTGTAAGGGCAAAAGCACCTCTGGCTCTGGCCAGAGCAACATCTATATGTTTGTTAAAATACAGATATTGATCTAGCCAGATCCCAAGGTATCTGACTACATTTCGACAAGCAAGTGGCTGTCCATGTTGTCCGACGATAGAGAACTTTCGCCAATTCTTTCTGGTATCCCTAGAGGCCCCAGACAAAGGCGTCCTAAACAGAATGGTTTCCGACTTCTGAAAGTTGATTTTGAACTTCCAGTCATCGCAATATTGCTTAATTTTGTCGAAGTCACGTTGCAAAAGCATATTAATGACCTCGATTTTTGGACCTGATCTGTACGCAATTAAGTCGTCTGCGTACGCTATGGCATGGGGAAGTGAACCTATCAGATCACTTGTGTAAATGCTGAATAGGATCGGCGAATTTACCGCACCCTGTTGCAGACCGTTTTTAATGTTAAATATTCCAGCAGAAGTCACATCGCCATTCTTCACGATGAACTGTCTACTGGAGAGCATATCAAAAAGAATATACAGCAGTGGTTTACTAATGCCCAACCTGTCCAGCTTGAAAAAGAGTCCCTCTAACCATACGGTGTCGAAGGCCTTTTCCAAGTCAATCAGGCGGGCACCAGTGCACTGTTTTTTGCCTTTGTTCCATTGGATATCAGAAACCAGTTTAGACGCAGCATGAATGATATCATGCCCCGCCTTGAACCCGAATTGATTAACGATATGTTTGTCCTCAATCCACTTAGTCAGGACTCTATTGATCACCTTCTCGAAAACCTTACTGATGTTTGGAAGAAGACTGATCGAGCGGAGATTCGCCGGATTGGAAGTATCTTTATCCCTTTTGGGAATGGGATGTACCACCGCAGTTTTCCAATGCGCTGGATAATGTGCATTATTCATTGCATTATTAAACAGGGTGGTATAAATGTTCACAGCTTCTAGTAGGAGATGTCGAAGCACAATGTTCGGTATTTCATCGGTTCCCACTGATTTCTTACTTCTAAGCGATTCGAAGATCGTTTGGAGCTCTTCCTTCGAAATGAACGGTGGTAATACCCTTTCGTTGGTGATGACATTATTTGCCATATTCTCGTCACTGAACTGGGTGAAACCCGAGCTCTCGAATCGCCAATTCGCAATTTCATTTCGAAGGCAGGAATTGTGCACAAGGACTCGATTTTCCAGGTCGTGGTTCGGGCCAATGATGTCATTCGCCTTGTACACTTCCTGGAAAGTCGCTCCTATAGCCTCTACCTTCTCCTGCGGATCCTCGACCACAAAGAAGTTGTCATCATCAACTGCCTCATTTGGATCGATACCTGCTGCTACAAGTATTTGTACGTTGTTCGTCGTTCGGGCGATTTTGAGACATGGAAGGTCGTTTTGATTATTTCTCCGAAATATTTTATTTATTTGCGGGAACATATTCGGGTTGCTGGTGTTTACAGCCCGAATTTTGTTGTTCCAATACAAACTTACAGAGTTTCTGTAATTTTCCTTTATTAATGTTTGGAGGTTTTTAATCGACGACTTCAATGTCATGATCTCCGGGTTATGTCTGTCAGTGAACTGTCTGTACAAGGTTTTTAGTCTTGACAGCAGCCTACTTTTTTGTCGGTGCAGTGCGTCAATAGTGGCATTGCGGAATAAGTCTTCGTCGTCAGTGTGTTGATACCGAGGTATCGTTTTGTCCATTGTTCGTTTAATTGTCTCGTCCATTAGTCTAAGATACCTGTCAATCTCCTCGTTTGACAGATTTCTGTTGGACGGTGGGTAGAGCGAATTCGAGGAGAGTGCTCTAGTCAGTGTTCTGGTGAAGTGTGTCCAACGCACCCTACTATAATTGTAGGAATGCCTTTGAACAAACTCATCCAATTCCGCAATTTCGTTGGGAACAGTTATTTCGGTGCTGAGACCGCAATGGTCACTGTCATACACGAAAGTGCGTAGACAGTTTGTAGTTTGTTGGTTAGTGCACGTCAGTTGTATTCGTGAATCGAACAGCAGGAGATCCAGATAGGACCCGTGTCTGGGAAACGACGGACTATCCGTAGCTTTGAGGCCGAGTCTATACATCACACTGTGCTGACTCCACCAATTGAATAGTAGATTCTCTCTAGTATTTGGTGTATTATTTCCCCAATCACTATGTTTGGCGTTGAAATCTCCGCCGATAATAAAATAATTGTCTTCCAATTCCAGCCTCAGGAATCGAAAAAGTGTCTCGAGCTCTGAGATGAATAAGGTGGATTGAGTAGCCTTAGGTGCATAGACAGACACCATGTATAACCGCTTTCCACTACGGAGAGGGATGTACATGACGCATGCTTCCAGCACCTGGAACCTACGCACCACACGACTGTATACTCTTTTGAAACGCAGTCCCTTTCTTACAAAGACCGCAACACCTCCTCCTTGAATGGAATTGGGTCGGTTTCTTCGTAATATTTCATACCTTCTGTGCCTCATTTTGTGTCTTTTGGTAAGCTTAGTTTCGCTAACCAAAAGCACATCAGGGGCTTGGTCTTTAAGCAACTTAAACAGTGCGGCTCTTCGTTCGCACCTAATCAGTGAATTAACATTCACTGCAAGGACCTTCAGGGTTTGCTCCGCCATGTACGTACCCATTACGACTGGAGGTGCGTTAGGCCCGGCAGCAGCGCGTATATTTGATCTACCCGCTTAGCCTGTTCCTGTATTTGACGCTGAAGCTGAGCCACCTGCCCCTGAATAGAGAGCAAGATAGCCAGCATGTCAGGTACAGGTTCAGGTGCTCTAGGCGCTGTGGCCTGAGAAGCTACCTTTGCTTGTTGTACCGTAGTTCAGCTACCTGCCGCCATTTGGGCGTAGGTAACTTGGGGAGTAACGGCTGGTGTTTGTGCCTGCACGAGTGGACGTTTAACTTCCACTTTCTGCTGCCGAGCCAGATTTACTCTTTTGATGTATTGGAATTTGGGACAACCCCGATAATTTGCGGTGTGTCCCGTGTTCCTACATAAAGCACAAGAGAGTTGGCTTTTTTCCGACGCTCCGTCTTTACCTAGAGCGCATTCCTCTGACTTGTGGTCCTTTCCACACTTCACACATCGAGGCTGCATTTCGCAGTTCGACGCGGCGTGCCCGAACCTTTGGTAGCGAACACATTGTAAAATGTTTTCACTCCTCTTTAATTTTTCCCAGTGTACAACCTGGTAGTCTAGGACTTTGATACTCCTTAGACCATCCAGTTTGCTGTTGGGACTTAGCTGAACCAGGAAGAACGGTAGTTTCCGCTTCTCCCTTTTAGCTCTAGCCGTGACAAACGGCTTAACCCCTACGAATTTGAGCCCTTCGCACTCCTTCTCTTTCAGCAGTGCAAGGAGCTCCTCCGGATCAGTCGACGGCTCTAATCCCCTCAGCAGCATTGTTTGCAGCTTTTCACCCTTAGGGGTGTAGGAGAAGAACTCCGTCGTCGAATCCTTCAATAAACTTTTGATTTTGTGGTAGCGCTCCACTGTGTTACAGTGGATCGCATGCCTATCTTCACTTAGTCTTTTAATAAAAAAATTACAGCCTATGGCCGACTTACAGAGTTCGATAGTGTCCTTTAACTCCAATTTAAAGGTGTTAATTGGTGGCACTTTTTGTCTGGTGGCTTTCTGCTCTTGCTGTTGTTGTTGTCTCTGCTGATGTTGTTGTTGTTGTTGTTGTTGTTGTTGTTGTTGTTGTTGTTGTTGTTGTTGTTGTTGTTGTTGTTGTTGTTGCTGTTGTTGTTGCTGTTGTTGTTGTTGTTGTTGTTGTTGTTGTTGTTGTTGTTGTTGTTGTTGTTGTTGTTGTTGTTGTTGTTGTTGTTGTTGTTGTTGTTGTTGTTGTTGTTGTTGTTGTTGTTGTTGTTGTTGTTGTTGTTGTTGTTGTTGTTGTTGTTGTTGTTGTTGTTGTTGTTGTTGTTGTTGTTGTTGTTGTTGTTGTTGTTGTTGTTGTTGTTGTTGTTGTTGTTGTTGTTGTTGTTGTTGTTGTTGTTGTTGTTGTTGTTGTTGTTGTTGTTGTTGTTGTTGTTGTTGTTGTTGTTGTTGTTGTTGTTGTTGTTGTTGTTGTTGTTGTTGTTGTTGTTGTTGTTGTTGTTGTTGTTGTTGTTGTTGTTGTTGTTGTTGTTGTTGTTGTTGTTGTTGTTGTTGTTGTTGTTGTTGTTGTTGTTGTTGTTGTTGTTGTTGTTGTTGTTGTTGTTGTTGTTGTTGTTGTTGTTGTTGTTGTTGTTGTTGTTGTTGTTGTTGTTGTTGTTGTTGTTGTTGTTGTTGTTGTTGTTGTTGTTGTTGTTGTTGTTGTTGTTGTTGTTGTTGTTGTTGTTGTTGTTGTTGTTGTTGTTGTTGTTGTTGTTGTTGTTGTTGTTGTTGTTGTTGTTGTTGTTGTTGTTGTTGTTGTTGTTGTTGTTGTTGTTGTTGTTGTTGTTGTTGTTGTTGTTGTTGTTGTTGTTGTTGTTGTTGTTGTTGTTGTTGTTGTTGTTGTTGTTGTTGTTGTTGTTGTTGTTGTTGTTGTTGTTGTTGTTGTTGTTGTTGTTGTTGTTGTTGTTGTTGTTGTTGTTGTTGTTGTTGTTGTTGTTGTTGTTGTTGTTGTTGTTGTTGTTGTTGTTGTTGTTGTTGTTGTTGTTGTTGTTGTTGTTGTTGTTGTTGTTGTTGTTGTTGTTGTTGTTGTTGTTGTTGTTGTTGTTGTTGTTGTTGTTGTTGTTGTTGTTGTTGTTGTTGTTGTTGTTGTTGTTGTTGTTGTTGTTGTTGTTGTTGTTGTTGTTGTTGTTGTTGTTGTTGTTGTTGTTGTTGTTGTTGTTGTTGTTGTTGTTGTTGTTGTTGTTGTTGTTGTTGTTGTTGTTGTTGTTGTTGTTGTTGTTGTTGTTGTTGTTGTTGTTGTTGTTGTTGTTGTTGTTGTTGTTGTTGTTGTTGTTGTTGTTGTTGTTGTTGTTGTTGTTGTTGTTGTTGTTGTTGTTGTTGTTGTTGTTGTTGTTGTTGTTGTTGTTGTTGTTGTTGTTGTTGTTGTTGTTGTTGTTGTTGTTGCTGTTGTTGTTGTTGTTGTTGTTGTTGTTGTTGTTGTTGTTGTTGTTGTTGTTGTTGTTGTTGTTGGTGGTGTTGTTGTTGTTGTTGTTGTTGTTGTGGGAGCTCCACATTTATGTTTGGTTGTCCCTGAGCTCTCTGGAGTAGTTGCTGCTTCTCCATCTCCCTCCTTGCCGCTTGCTTTGCTTTTATGGCTAGCACTTTTTGTTGTAGCTGCTTAATGCTACTGTGCAGAGCCTCGACCTCCTCCTCTTCGTCATCTGACTCCGATGCAGCGAGGGATGCAAAGCTGTTGTCTGCTGCGCTTGCTGCTATCCTCGCAGCCCTCCCCCGCACTCTTCCATGCAGCATTTCCAGCGAAGCTGAATGCGCGCGCGTAATGATATTCGGAGTCGGCTCCAACTTCCTCCTCCTCTTTGTGCCAGTGTCTGTTATTGTTGTTGTTGTCTTTAAGTGGACTGGCTTAACGGTTTGATCATCAGACGACATCATGGTATCTGCTGACCCCGCTACTGGGATAGCGGACCGCTTAGTTCCACTCATCGAACTTTGCTTTATCACTTTCTTATTAACACTTATAAGACTTATTACTTAAAAGTAAACTAATTCACTTTTAACACTTGTAAAGCCGCACACGAAATACCTCTCCTCTCTGCGGAGGTCAATGAACGACTGTGGAAAAAGTGAAGTGGTTATGAACGATCACCGAATCACAAGCAGAGAAGTCCGTGATGATACTGGCATATGGATGTCATGAAATTTTTTCGAATGTTTTGAGTATGAAACGCGTGGCAGCACAATTTGTTTCAAAATCGTTTAACATTGAACGAAAACAGCGGCGAATGGAAGTTGCTTAGGGGTCACTAAATGAAGTCAACGATGATGCCCCAGCCTCCATATTCGCCAGGCATGGCTTCTTGTTACAAGCATAGATGACATTAAAAGCGTATCGCTGAAAGAGCTAAGTGCTATCCCAAAGATCGAGTTTGAGAAGTGTTTTGAGGATTGAAAGAAGCGCTGGCACAAGTGCATAATGTCTAATGGGGACTATTTTGAAGGCGACAACAAAACTAAAATTCCCGTTATTTTCTTAACACACCTTGTATATTGATGGTCGCAAATTTATGTGGCAATCGGATGGAGAACAGTAAATTTTTTGGAACAGGTAGATTGACTCTTTCTTGTGAATAACTTTGAAAAGGAAGGAACAGCACTTATATTTGATTTGCGGCCCGGGTCAACCCCGGACAGATTTATTAATGCTTATTGCAATCTTATTCTTAGAACTAACGATTTTCACTTAAAACCAAAGATAAAAACTAAAGTTAGGATGTGAGGCATAGGTGGAAATGAGAGTGTTTTTAAGAGAGAGTTTGGTGAGATGGTAGTCGAAGAGAGGCAGAATATCGTTAACTTCACGAAGCATTCTAGACATTGGCTCCAAGTGTCCGTAATTCGTTCCGTGAAGATTGAGCCGGAAAAGTGGCACAGACCTAAGATTGCGTCGGTTGGTGTTAAAAGAAATAAATCGAAGTAAAGAAGGACAATCGATATTACCAACGAAAGTTTGATGAACATAGAGAATGTCGGCAACTTTTCGACGTTTAGAAAGGGGTTGTAAATTTATAAGATTCAGCCGGTCAGTATAAGGTGGTAAGTTTTAGCTATCATCCCAGGGAAGACCACGTAAAGCGAATCGTAAAAACCTTGAACAGCTTCTATCCGGCGGATGTGTGTTCTGTAGTAGGGTGACCAAACTTGGCTTGCATATTCAAGAAGAGGCCTAACAAAGGTTATGTAAAGAGATTTGGTAACATAAGGATTGGAAAACTCCTTAGACCAGCGCTTGATGAAGCCAAGGGCAGAGTTGGCTTTTTTTATTATATTATCAATGTGAGAACGGAAATTGAGTTCCTTATCACAGATAACACGTAAATCACGCAACTCATTCACTAAGGGAACAGGCAGATTAAAGATTAAGTAGATAGCAGCGAGGTGAAGTAGGGGGCCGCTTACGGGAATACGTTATAGCCTGACACTTATTGATGTTAAGCTCAAGAAAGTTCTTCTGACACCAAGTCCAAAATCTGTCAAGATCTTCCTGCAGTGGTAGGCTGTCTGAGGAAGAAGATATATATCTAAAGATTTTCATATCGTCTGCGTAAACAGATATGTGTGAATTTTTAATGACGCAATCGACATCATTAATGGCCAGAATAAATAGTAAGGGGCCAAGGTGACTGCCTTGAGGGACACCAGAGGAGGCTTTAATTGAGTTAGAAATCATGGACCTAAATAAAACATAGTACTGTCTTTCATTTAAATATGATTGTTAAGGACGTTCTGTCGCGCAGCGGTTGAGAACGCGAATTCAACTCGTTTGATGTGATGTAGGGAGAGTTTTATTTCTGGGAAATGTTACAATCAGATAATATAATTAATACATTTGCTATACTGAATACATACCGCAGTTTGTGTCTCTTTCCGCGTGTATTACGTGGCGAACCTATTCCCCAAATGATTCCAGAGTGAGATGTCACTTTCAGTTTAAGAACAAAGGAATTTTTTGGCGGCAGAGAAATCGCGCGAAAGAGACACGAACTGCGGTTTGACAAGGACTGCAATAGTTTCTTTAGATTTGTTCGTTTTGACATTTTTTACGATATTTGTTGGCGACATCCCCGCCCCCGTGAATCGGTCCGATTCACCTCTACAACGTCCAGAACAGCCAACTTTGAGGCAGGACGACGAAGCACCCCTGTCGCGGTCCGTACATCTGCACGCCTGACTTCTCCATCGTTCCCGGCGTAGACGCGCAATACTCGTCCCCGGCACCACTGCTTTCTTGGAACACTAGAGTCGCAAACGAAGACCAAGTCCCCCTCCTTGAGTGGCGTTGTTCTCTTACACCATTTGGCGCGGCGCGTCAGAGTCGGTAGATATTCCGCTATCCAGCGTTTCCAGAAGCAATCTCTCAGTTGGCGGGCGATCCTCCACTGCTTTCGTAAACCGCATAACTTGTTCAAAGGCTCTCCGGAGACTGGGGTCTGGGCGGTGTTGGCGCTACCCAGCAAGAAATGGTTCGGCGTAAGTGGCTCCTCCTGGCCGGTGGTAACTGGCAGATGTGTCAGCGGGCGTGAATTTACGATGTTCTCGGCTTCAATCAGTAGACACTGGAGCGTATGTTCTCGGGGAGAGACCTCTTTTAACGTGTGGCCCAACACTCTCTTCACGCACCGCACCATTCGTTCCCACACGCCCCCTTCGGATGGATTGTTAGGGCAAGTGAACACCCATTCGACCCCTCTTGATGACATTTCGTTCTGAATACGTTCGCAATCAAAGACCTCTGAGAAGCGTTTCGCCTCTCGGCTGGCACCAACGAAGTTCTTCCCATTGTCGCTGCGTATTCGCACCGGTACCCCTCGACGGTTGATGAAGTTCCGTAGCACCACGATGCAAGCATCAGTCGACAGGTCGCTAGCGATTTCTAAATGTATTGCCCGCACGGCAAGGCATGTGAAGAGTGCAACCCAGCGCTTTTCTGTGCGACGTCCATTGGTAATGGTGAGCGGACCGAAGTAGTCCAGGCCGGTATAAGAGAAAGGCCTCACAAACGGGGTGACACGGTCCTCCGGCAGTTGTCCCATAATTGGCGCGACTGGTTTGACATGTTCCATCCGGCAGACGTAGCAGCTTGCGATTACTTGGCGTAGGAGTCGTCTCAAACGTGGGACCCAAAATTTGCGGCGTATTTCACAGACTGTGGCCTCCTGGTTTTGATGCTTCATTCGGCAGTGGTGGTGCATGACAACCAGTTTCGTGAGCGCATGGTTTGGTGGCAGGATGATTGGGCGTCTCGTATCGTACGACAGCCAGCTGGCGGCGTCAATGCGGCCATATACACGCAGGATTCCCTTGGCGTCCTTGTAGGGCATGAGCTTGTATAGGCTGCTCTCTTTGGTTAAGCTTCGACCACTTTCCAGCAAGGATAGTTCATAAGCGTAGCTTTCGCTTTGACCTCGGCGGCAGAGTAGAGATTCGGCAGCATCTAGCTCGGCAACGGTTAGACCTTTATCTTCTTGGGGGTGGATTATACGGCGACATCGATTTGCGAAGCGCAGGATCCATGCTGTTGTTCTTTTTAGTCTGGTGAGGGAGGAAAAGCGAGAGAAGTCCAGGAATTCGCTCCTTACGGCAAGCAAGGCAAACTTTGGAGGAAGTACTTCACTGTCTTCATGGGATTCACCTTCGTCAGAAACATCAGGCCACGTTCCTTCATCACGCCGTAGGAACGGTGGCCCTTGAAACCACCTTGATGACTTCCCGAAGTCGACATCATATTTCATACGGGTGGCCTCGTCAGCAACATTTTCTTCGGTTGGTATCCACCTCCAGTCTTGTGGCTTTGTGGCAGCCAAGATTTCGGCGATCCTGTGGGCGACGAAAGGCTTGTAACGACGATTTTTTGATTCGATCCACTTAATCACTGTTTTGGAGTCACTCCAAAGGATGCGGCGGTTGATCTTAAAGGGGTGTTCAGCAATGATAGTCTGCATGAGCCGCGTTCCGAGGACTGCTGCTTGGAGCTCGAGTCGTGGGATGGTCACTGGCTTCAGCGGCGAGCATTTCGTTTTGGCGCATACAAAGGCGGCCGCTAGACTCCCATTGGCACTGACGACTCTCCAGTACGCGACTGCGGCAAACACTTCCTCGCTTGCGTCGACGAACACGTGAAGTTGAACTTCCCTTGGCAAGGCGACAAGTGGGTAGTGGCGTGGGATTCTGATCTTGACCACTTCGTTGATCCTCTGATGCCACTTTCTCCATGCAATGTTGATGTTGTCGGGCAGCGGCTCGTCCCATCCTATGTCAAGCCTCCACACTTCACGCATAATCAGTTTTGCGCCAACCAAGAAGTGACATAGGAATCCCAGGGGGTCAAACACCGACATCACGACACTAAGGAGCTGTCTCTTACTGAGGCGTTTGGTTCCGGCGACAGTCTCTGGATCTAGTCGATTGAACTTCAGTATGTATTTAAAGTTGTCACTAGATGGTTCCCAATACATACCGAGTATCTTTTCAGTAGACAGGGTTTTCTCGGTTCCTTCGTTTACTCCCTCAGAACATGTGGACTTACCTGCCAACGCGCTGGTGACTCTTGGCGAGTTGGATGTGAAGCCTCGCATTTCGAATCCGGCTCCTTGGTGAATCTCACGTACTCGTTCAGCAACAGCAATCGCCTGCTCTTCGGACTCAAAACTGTCTACGAGGTCGTCGACGTAGTGATGTTGCGTGATGCACTCGACAGCTCGGGGATCCTGCTCCAGATATTCTAAGGCGTTCACCGTTTTCACGTACTCAGCAGCGCATGGTGAGCAAGCAGCTCCAAACGTCATCACCAGCATTTCGTATACATCTGGTGGTCGGCGGCTATCCCCGGAGCGCCATAGAAATCGTTGTGCTGATCTATCCACTGGCCGTACCAAAACTTGGTGGAACATTTCGCGGATGTCCCCGCAGAGGGCTATCCGACCCACTCGGAAGTTGAACAGTACCGATGGCATGGATTGGTACTGCTGTGGCCCTTTAAGTAGATACGAGTTCAACGAAACACCCTTGAACTTGGCGGCCGCATCAAAAACTAGCCGCATCTTTCCCGGCTTGTTGGGATTCACAGAGGCGAAGTGTGGGAGATACCAGGTTCTAGGTCTGACCGCTCTGGCTTCTTCTGGCTGCAGCTTACGAGCGTAACCCTTGGCGACGTAACCTTTTATTATTTCCTCATAGGCGGCGGCGAATGTGCTGTCGCGTCTCATCTTCCTTTCCAATCCCAATAGTCTCTTCTCGGCTAAAGCATAGTTATCTGGCAGCTCTATGGTATCACTTTTCCAGAGAAGGCCGGTCTGGAATCTACCGCCAACTTTGATGG
Source organism: Volucella zonaria (assembly GCA_963966105.1). Lineage (NCBI taxonomy): Eukaryota > Metazoa > Arthropoda > Insecta > Diptera > Syrphidae > Volucella > Volucella zonaria. Next base: position 131,521,324 of record OZ014531.1, read on the forward strand.
TCGATGACTGCAGTATGCCGCGGGCGCGAATATCCTCATCAGAATCGGGCATTGGCGATGGACGAACACCAAAACTCTCTATGTCGAAGTAGTCCGCAATCAGCTTATGTGTGTCGTCCTCGATCAAGAGGCACGCATCGTTGGGGTCAACCGTTGACTTGGTTCCTTTGGTCGGACCAAACACGACCCATCCCAGTTTGGTCTTAGCGGCATACGGGCCGCTTTCCTTAAGCTGCACCGTCTCACTCGGCAGACCCAGATGACAGTGGTCTAATCCGATCAGGACCTTCGGCTTCACACCAGAATAGGCTTTGATTGGCAAATACTTTAGATCGTTCCTGCTCCCAGCCAACTCACTCTCATTTAAAGTTTGTACCGGAAGCTTCAGGTTGGCCACAGCATGAACATTATTAAGCACATACCTCTTCTTTTCCGCTACGCCGCATATTTCCAACCTCACCATTGTCGTGTCTTCTTGAGCTCTCCTTCCTCCAAACCACTGGATATTTAGCTCACTTCGATGACCATTCAGTCCAAGCTCATCCGTCAAATCGCGATCCACCATGGTTACTGACGAGCCCTCATCGAAAAGAGCGTACACGTCTGCTCGTTTTCTTGGCCCAAACACTCTGACCGGCAGGATTCGGAACAGCAACTTTGAATTCCAGTTTGGCCTCGCTAGACAGCTCAAGACTGAGCCCTCGACGTCCCGTGGCGACATTAGTGGGCGATCGGAAGCGGTCCTTACCTCATGCAGCAGCTTGTGGTGACTCCTTCGGCAGCCTTCCACGTCACATAGTTTTCGGTGACGGCACATTCGGGTTGAGTGACCAGGCAGCAAACAAGTGAAGCATAACTTTAGGCGTTTTGCCTCAGCCCAGCGATCCTTCACACTGTGTTCTCCGAACCGTTTGCAATCCACAATTTTATGCCTGGCACGACATATTGGGCATCCTGATATGTTGTCCTCGGTTGCATGCAGTACCACCCGTCGTTGTTTCGGCTCTACCGTCGTGTTCTTTAACGTGCAGATTATGCTGGCCAGCTTATTCAACCAGTGACTAAAATCTATGATGGTAGGATACGGCTGTATCGGCGCTGCGAACGTGGCCCAGTCAATTCGTTTGCTCATAGGAAGTTTGTCTATGAGCTCGTCTAGCAGCGTAGGATTGGCGAGATGGTGTTGGCCGTTTACCGACTGTAGAAATATTGACAGATTATTTACCTTGGTGGAGAAGGGAATCAATTTCTCCATGGACGTTTCAGTGATCGTTGGGATTTCCTTCACGACTCGCAGTTGGCTTCGAATTAGCTGCTCTGGTCGACCAAATCGGGAACGTAACTGCTCTATGACAGCATTCACGTTGTTGGGATGTATGAGCAACGACTGGACTGTGTCTTGGGCTTCACCTTTCAGGCACTTCTGGAGACGTTGGCTGTTTTCCAGATTGGTGTAGCCATAGGCTGCTGTTGATTCGGCGTATGCTGTGGCGAACATGGGCCAATCCTCCGCACGACCACTGAACTCCGGCAGGTCCTGTATCTTACGTGGAGCGGCTTGTGACAATAAGCTGTTGGCGGATGGAAACTGCATCGTTGGCTGGGCGTGGCTGTAGACGACGTTCACGTTTGCGGCAGAGCGTTGGTCGACGAACGGCATTGAATACGATGGCATGGATGCTGACGGCATTGACGGTGCTAACGGCATTGATGTTAGCGGCATAGGTGCCAACGGCGATGGTGAAACTTGCGATGATAGTGGCGGTGTACACTCGTATCTTTCAGTTGGCGGCAATGCAACTGTCACGGACGATATTGGTGATAATGGCGTTGGTATTATCTTCGCTTGTGTGGCCTTTAATTGTTCCTCTAGAGCGATGATCCGTCTACGCATTTCTCGAAGCAGATTTTCTTGTGGTGCTGTGGCGGCGATACTGGCGTGAGCTGGAATTGTAGGCGCAGTTTCAGTGATATTAGCAATGGAGTCTTTGGGAGCGGCTGAAAGACATTCGGTTGTCGTGGTAAAACAGCTCACAGTTGGGACTTCCAGTGGAGAAGCGGCAGGGTTCTCCATGAGTTCTACGACGGTGGCAACAGCAGAACATTCCGCATCTCCAATGGCACTTGGCTCTGGGAAGCGCGGGCTTTTCCTTGTTGGCGTACGTTTCATCGCAGCTTCACAAATGGCGGCTATTCGCAGTGCATATATACCTTGGCGAACTGCGAAATAAAAGATGTTAAGGACGTTCTGTCGCGCAGCGGTTGAGAACGCGAATTCAACTCGTTTGATGTGATGTAGGGAGAGTTTTATTTCTGGGAAATGTTACAATCAGATAATATAATTAATACATTTGCTATACTGAATACATACCGCAGTTTGTGTCTCTTTCCGCGTGTATTACGTGACGAACCTATTCCCCAAATGATTCCAGAGTGAGATGTCACTTTCAGTTTAAGAACAAAGGAATTTTTTGGCGGCAGAGAAATCGCGCGAAAGAGACACGAACTGCGGTTTGACAAGGACTGCAATAGTTTCTTTAGATTTGTTCGTTTTGACATTTTTTACGATATTTGTTGGCGACAATGATTGAACCCATGCTATGAACTTTATTTGGAAACCAAGAGCTTTTAATTTCAGAAGGATTATATCGTGTGAAATCCTATCAAAGGCTTTGCTGAAATCGGTGGCAATCACATCAACTTCATTTCCAGATTCCAGTGCACATAAAGTGCTTGATACGAATTCCGTTAAGTTGGTGGTCGCAGATCTACCTTTGAGAAATCCGTGTTGGTTTTGGGAAACAATAGGTTTACAATGGAAAAGCATTATGCCATAAATAATGCTCTCAAAAAGCTTAGGTATGCAGGACAGCTTAGCAATTGGTCGATAGTTGGAAATATCATCTTTTCGGCCTTTTCCAGGTTGAGGGAAATAATCCCTGGGTGATAGAAAGCTGAAAGACAGCTGTAAGAGGTTGGGCTAGGTGCATTTCACATTTCTTTAAAAATATAGGGGGAAGATCATCAGGGCCGGCAGAATAATCATCTTTGAGGTTTATTATTTTATCTTTGACTTGCTCTAAAGTTATAGACACAGATTCCAAAGTTTTTTGTGGGCAGCTATTTAAGTAGGAAAAGTAAGAGTGATCTGGCTCTTGCGAAGAGATTTGCTATAATTTGGGGATCGCCCGAGGTAAGTCCTCTAAAAAATTGAGAGATGATGGATAGTTATCCGATGTACTTTTAGTTTTGATGAACTGAAAGAATAGCTTGGGGTCGAAAATGAGTGTGCGGTCCATTTGGTTTAAATAGTTGTCATATAGAGTTTGACAAAGTACAGAGAAATTTATTTGGGCAGACTGGTAGTAAAAGAAATCGATGTCGGAACGCGATATTAAGTAAGTATGCCAGAGCTTATTTCTCTTATTACGACGAGATCGCAGTTCTTTATTATACCAGGGTGGTGATGATAAGGGATTCTTTTTGGGTAAAAAAGATACAGATTGGGAGAGACATTTGATAATTTTGGTATAAAAGGATGCGAGAGCAGGGATTATCGTAAAGAAAGTCAAAATTGGCCATACTGAGGAGGTTATACAGTTGGGCGTAGTTAGCCCTATGAAAATTAAAACTGTAAGAAACGCGATTAAGACCATTGTTATACGCCAACGTAAGAGAAAGCGGAGGCTGGTAACTATCCAACTTAGAAAGAAGATGTCTGCTTTCTAAAACGATGCAGTTATCTGTATCAGTGGCGAAGACTAGGTCGAGTTGTCTGCCAATGTTATTGGTGACACCACTTAATTGATACAGACCAGAGTCAGTAAGGCAGTCGATGAAAAGATTTTCTTTATCAGAGGTGGGATTTGTTGTAGTAAAGTAGGACTGGTCAGTCTGAGCCCATACAAGCTTAAGTAGATTCAAATCGCCTAAAAAAAATAACTACGTCGTTGGGATCCGCAACATTAGAAAATGCTGTCGATTGAATCAACAGCTAGCTGGTAACCTTGAATTGGTTGAGAGGGGCGAATATAGCAACAGCAAATATATAGGTTGCGCTTGCAAATAGGAATTCTAGCGCAAACAAGTTCAAAGAATGCAGTGACGATTTTTTAAAGGGTTTAGACTCGAGACGAGAGTGTATAGCTAAAAGTACCCCACGGCCATATAAATTTTCTTCTTTACCTAGACCGTCGTCATGGTGTAAATCAAAGTGTTGGGAAAATAATTCATTATTCTTAATATTAGGGTTGAGATTGGTTTCTGTGAGTGCAAAAATGTCGTAGGGCAGAATCTGCGAATTAAGATATATAGCAGAGTTTGTAGTCCTCTTACATTTTGATAATACAGGGACAGATATTTGGTAGGCTTCGGCAGAGAATTGTGTGGTAGGTTAGGAGCGATGGTAGTTTTTGAAACTAGACCGTGTTCGCTGGCGGTGTAGTATGCGTTTGGAACTTACGTGAGACGCAAAAGAAGAGAGATCATTAGCCACATCATCAGGAGTCATATCTAATTGCTCATGAAAACGTATAAAAAGTTGCCGCAGATCATTGTGATTAGTGGGAAGGCTATCTTGCAGAATGGAAACCATTGCATTGGTTTTCGTTATACCGTCGATACAGACAGAGTCTGGCTGTAGGTGTGCGAGATATCAACGAACATTATCGTATAGTCTGCGGTCTCGTAGTCGAGAGAGAACATATCGGCCATCTTCCCCTGAATCGATAAGGTGCTTGGTTAACTTTGCCTTTGGAGGAAGTATGGGGTCTAAAAAAGAAGGTGGTGTGGTATTAGGGTGGGACTCTAGCTTAGAAGATGGGGAGGGATTTAAAATATAGGAGCGAATAAAGTTAGGGCATGTCGTTTTTGTATGAGTGGGATGAGGAGATGTTGTTGGGTATTTTAAATGACTGAGAGGAGGACCAAGACTAAAAGATACAAGTTTGGGATTGGGTTGGACGGTGTGGAAGAACGTTTTGTGTATACGCAATTAGCAGTATGAAGTGAAGAAGGAGTGAAGAAAGAGAATGTCCCAACTTTAAAACTCCAGTTTGGGTCAGGAGCTTGTTTGTTAGGCTTTGGATTTTTTTTGTGAGAGTTGGGCTTCGGTAAAGGGTTAGACTACTATTTTCTAGGTTTAGTGGGATTGGAATTACCAAACTTAAAGGTAGTTTCCTGTGATAGTTATTGTTTCCTGTATTTGGTTTTAATTTTTTCAAGGTTATTCCACCCAGATTGATGACGTGGGAAGCAGGGTTGATGAACATCCATTCATATTTTAACGGGATGCTTACCTTGAGGGTGTTGGTGGAGATCTTATGACTTTAATTTTAAATTTAGATTTGAAGAGACTAGTTAGCCTGGCTCGATGGCCACTTCCTGCCCTCTTATTCAACCTAGAGGCAAGAAAAAGCCACATTGGTGGACATCAGCACTGGGACTGCTCAGAAACACTTGTAGAAAACTTTTCAACTTGGCAAAGAACACAAGGAAAGTGACTGACTGGGACTCATACAAAGAATCCCTCAAATTATACAAAAACGAACTGAGGAAGGCAAAGCGACAATCCTTCTGCGACAAAATCACGGAAACCTACGAGGCATCACGGCTAAGAAAAATCCTCTCCACAAAACCTATGATGTCTAGCTGTTTGAAAAAAACCGATGGCTCTTGGACTACCTCAAGTGATGAATCACTCAACCTGCTACTGGACACCCACTTTCCAGGTAGCTCTCAGTTCACGATCAGTAGCAACCCAAACAGGTCTACTGCAACCGGGTCCAAAATCCAGGGTCTGATCACAAGAGACAAACTGCTCTGGGCGCCTCATAGCTTCAAACCATACAAGTCTGCTGGTCCGGACGGTATAATACCCGCCGAGCTACAGAGATTCTCAGATATTATTCTGCCTGCGCTAGGAAATATTATGAGGAGCTGTGTAGAACTCATCCACATTCCACTGTCATGGAGAGAAGTCAATGTAGTGTTCATCCCCAAAGCCAGAAAATGTTCTCATGTCGTCCCAAAGGACCTCAGATCTATAAGTCTATCATCTTTCCTTCTGAAAACTCTAGAACGACTGATTGATATCCATATACGAGCTAAAATTGACCCTAGACTTCTGTCAACGGCTCAACATGCCTACTGTAAAGGAAAGTCGGTGGAAACGGCCCTGCATTCACTGACTAGCCACATCGAACGATCCCTACAATATAAAGAGTACACAATGGTTGCTTTCCTGGATATAGAGGGTGCCTTCAACAACGTTAACACATCCGCAATCACGACTGCGCTGTCAACTCTGCAGGTAGACGACTCACTTGGGGAACTGATTAGTCTTATGCTAAAAAGCAGGATAATCAACTCCAAACTGGGTGAGACTTCTGCCAAAAGATGTGTCAGCAGAGGTACGCCGCAAGGCGGTGTCCTCTCTCCCCTTCTCTGGAACTTAGTAGTAAATGAACTGCTGATATACCTGGAAGCGGGAAGTAGCAGGGTGATTGCCTATGCAGATGACGTTACTATTGCCGTCTTAGGTAAGCATCTTAAACCATTAAAGAACTCCTCCAACTAAATCTCAATAGATTAACCCGTTGGGCAGATCGCTGTGGATTGGGAATAAACCCCCATAAAACTGATCTTGTCCTCTTCTTCAGGAAATATAAAATTCCAACTATAGACCCTCCTTTAATAAACGGTACCAGTCTAGTGTTTTCCGATACAGCAAAATATCTGGGTCTCATTTTTGACAGAAAACTAAACTGGAAACCTAACATTCAAGAAAGGGTCGAGAAAGCTACAGTAGCTTTATTTTCTTGAAAAAAACCCATTGGAAATAAATGGGGCCTTCAACCTCGGATTACCCACTGGCTGTACATCTCGGTCATAAGACCGATACTTACTTACGGGGTGATAGTCTGGTGGACGGCCTTAGAAAGTGCGGTTAACTGCATTAAGCTAAGCAGAGTCCAAAGAACAGCATGCCTATGCATAAGCGGAGCTTTGCGGTCCACCCCCTCTGCGGCATTAGACATTCTGCTTCATCTAATACCCCTCGATTGCAGCTATACGCCTTAAAGCGACTAAACAGTGGACTAATAATCCATTTGGCCACGCTAATATTCTTAATACATTAGGAATCCCCACAGAGAACATCGATTACACCATACCTGAACTTTGGTTTGACAAAAACTTCCTCTAGATCCTTCTGGGAGGAAGATGCTTGCATGGAGGACAAGTCGATCCATTTCTATACAGATGGATCAAAAACCAATAGCGCGGTTGGTGGCGGTATTTTCTCAGATACGCTAAATCTAAGCCTCTCTTTCCGCCTTCCAAATCATTGCAGCGTGTTCCAGGCGGAAATTTTGGCGATTAAAGAAGCTCTGTCCTGGCTGAAGAAAAACGTGATATCTGCAAAGGATATCCGCATCTTTTCGGATAGTCAGGCCGCTATCAAATCCCTGGACTCAGTCTCACTAAATTCTAAAAACGCCCTTGACTGCCGATCATCTCTTATGGAGATGGCACAGCAGTTCAACCTTCACCTCTGTTGGGTGCCGGGCCACAGAGACGTTCCAGGGAATTGTAGAGCCGATGAACTTGCCAAAATTGGAACCACTTTACCTATTCTACCGGAAAGGGATGGCTTAGGTATCTCAATCGTTGCGTGCAAACTAATATTAAAGCTGGATGCCAATAAAAGAACAGACCTTAGGTGGACTGTTGGACCAACATGTCTAGCGACCAAACAAATCTGGCCAAAACTGGATCTGTATCGCTCTAAGTGTCTGATCCTTCTAAATAAGGAACATCTCAGCGCTATCATAGGTGTCATCACTGGACACTGCCTTATAGACAAGCACGCAAGAAGGCTTGGCGCCTTTACAAATGATTTCTACAGAAGCTGCATGGACGAGGAGGAGGAGGAGACAGCTCTCTCAAAGAGAAGAAAACTTCACTTAGGAGCCTTCTTTTACAACGACCTAAACGATCTGAAAAATACAGACGTAAACAGTCTCCTTCGCTTCGTCAGAAGCTCAAACTGGTTCCATCAGTAAGAGGATCATAGATCCACGTGGCATCACAATGGGCCATTAGGCCTAAGTGGGTTGGTTTTTATCCAACAGCCACTCTTACCTACCCTACCCCTAGCCTGGCTCGATCGGAGGTGTTCCTCTTATTAACAAGGCAACCGATTCGGTTTTGTTAGAATTGTTCAACTTTTTGATTCTCTTGCTCCACTCCGAAAGTGTCCATAAGGTGCCAAATCGTGAGGTTGTGGGTTCAGGAGTTGGTGTATTTGGATCAATTTCTGGAGCGGGATGTGATGGAGGAGATGATGATCCAGGATTCAAGCATCTCAGTCAGAATCGAAGTGTTGCATGATGCAGTCGGTAGAGCCTGGGATTGCACCGGTATATCGTCGATTTTACTGGAAGCCATCCGAATGTGATCAGCAATTTCGTTTAAAAGCGCGCGTGATTCGGTTATCTCGTTGCTTAAATCAGTCATTTGGCACATGATGTTTATGAGCAATTGATCATTATTTGGCGGAGAGAGAACGCTGCTTCGAGACGTACTTTGGAGATGAAAATCGAGGCAAGACCGTAGAGAACTTAAAGAGTCTGTTATTGCGGGGATGTACGATTTAATTATGGATTTAATGGAATATACAATTTTTTAAATATTCACTAATTTCGTGTTTATCACTATTCTGAGCCAACTGCATAGATAAGTTTCTAAATTGAGTCTTATTATAGCTTGCAGATTGTTCGAGGGATATTGATAAGTCTTCAACTGTTTTTAAAATGTCATCATATTTGGTGAATTGATTTTGAATCGATTTCAATGCATGGTTGTTTTCCGCCGCAAAATTGTTTACCGAATCACTGAGACACTTAATAGCAAGCGAGATGTGGGACGGAGTGATGTCCTTGCACTCATCACAATAGAACAAAAAGTTGTTTTTAAAGTCCCTTAAATACGCGGTGGAACGACTTGCAACAAAGACCACTGCAGATCACCATAACAGCATTTGGATCATTTGTTAAGTAGCAATTTGCACTTCCACATAATTCAGACATCATGACGATGAAGTTAGGGTAGGTCAGTTGAAAATTTACGTAAAAGGCGGTGAATGAGAATTGGGTTATTAGGCACTTTTACTCAATAAACAACAAAGGCGATGACCGAGAAATAGCTTATGCGAATTATTGCAAATTAGGCAGGAATAAATTAAATGAAAATAAATAAACGGAGCGAAATTTAAGCACGTCTGAACTTAATGAATGACTATAAACAAGTACGCCCCTAAGTTACAGTCAACAATTTGACGGGCCTCAGGCGAGATGTTATCAAATCTACGAAGATTGCATACAAACCGAGCAATGGAGTTAATAGCAACCCTAACGTTGAAACGTGTGTAGTGGGGATCGGCAAACAACTCACAACCTTAAGAGATTATTGGAACTACGAGGGCGGGTCAATAAGTCCGTCTGTCTGACTTTTGGATTAAAACACAGATTTTTTGATAAAAAAATAATTTTATTTTTCAACGTAGTCTCCCTTGAGCTCTATACACTTTGTCCAACGCTTCTCCAATTTTTTTTATCACTTCCAAAAAAAATGATTTGTCGAGGTCCTCAAAATAACGAGATGACTTCATCATTGGATTCAAATCTTTTTCCACCAAACCATTTCTTCAGGTTTGGGAACAAGAAGTAGTCGCTCGGAGCCAAATCTGGAGAATAGGGTGGATGAGGGAGCAATTCATAGCCCAATTCATGGATTTTTGCCATGGCAACTGCACATGTGTGCACCCTTGCATTGTCTTGGTGGAAAAGAACTTTTTTCTTGGCCAAATGAGGTCGTTTTTTTTTCAAATCGTCATTGAATCGGTCCAATAAGTTGACATAATATTCCCCATTGATTGTTCTTCCCTTTTGAAGGTAGTCAATGTGGATTATCCCGCGTGCATCCCAAAAAACAGTCGCCATAACTTTATTGGCTGACAAACCCACCTTGGCCTTCTTTGGCACCGATTCACCCTTAGAAACCCACTGTTTTGACTGTTGTTTGTTCTCTGGTGTGTTGTGAAGGATCCATGTTTCGTCCACGGTTACAAAACGGCGCAAAAACTCCTCCATATTGCGATTAAACAACGCCAAACCTTCCTGTGAAGTTGTTACACGATTGCGTTTGTGGTCGACTGTGAGCAAACGCGGCACCCATCTTGCGGAAAGCTTTCTCATGCCCAAGTGATCATTCAAAATTGAAACCACTGAGCCATGCGAGATCCCTACGGCTTCCACAATCTCTCGCACTTTCAATCTTCGGTCGGCCAACACCATATCGTGAATTTTTTCGATTGTTTCGGGTGTAGAGACCTCAACTGGGCGTCCAGGACGTTCGGCATCTTCACTGCTTGTACGGCCACAACGAAATTCAGTAAACCACTTTTTTACCATTGAAATCGATGGTGCAGAGTCCCCATAGTATAATTTCGAAAATGCGTTTTCAACCATGCCAATAGGAAAACTAATGTAAAGTTGAACATCGTCAGCATATACAATGTGGAGTCGACAATGAGATAAAACAGAAGGTAAGTGATTTATGAACAGTGAGAACAGTAATGGACCAAGAATAGATCCTTGGGGAACACCACTATTAACAGAAAGAAACGAAGACAAATTATTATTACCTACATGAGATAGCTTGCCAGCGAGTTATTATGTTTGTTATGTATGAATAAATAAGTTTATTAAATGTGTCAGAGAAGTTGAAATATTTCATCAGCTTATCACTGAGAATATTCGGATTAACACTGTCAAATCATGTAATGCTATCACAGTGGTATAATTTGCGTCAATTGCTTGTCTAATATCATCAGAAACTTTAATTAAGGCTGATGTACAGCTGTGTCCAGACCGAAAACCTGACTGGAGAGGGTTAAGGAGGTGCTTAAAATTGATTCGAAGACTTTGGATAAAAGGGATGAATTGCTATGGGTCAATATTGAGAATTTGTTGCATTTTTGAGAATCGGGATAATTTTAGATCTCTTCCTGGCAGAAGGGTAGGTAGATGTCATTATAATAGTGTTAGATATATGAGCGATGTAGGAAAGTAAAAGGGGAAGAAGGATTTTTATGAAGTCAGGATGAATGTTGTTTAGTCCCACTGCTTTGCATTTGATGGAGAAAATAGCGACTCCTACCGTATATTCGTCAACTGCGGCAAAAGAAAATGCGTTGTGTTAGCGTACAGCGAAAACTTAATGACGTAACTGGTGTTGAGAATTTATAGTTTATACCTTCTAAATCAATGTTGTCGCCCAAGACTGAAATATTTTCCCGCTTTTGCGAACTTCATTCCACAGGAACTTGGAAAAACGGTCCGAATTAAAACTATTGTTGCGGAAGTTAAGTTTTGCAAATATTATTAGCTTAGTAACAATGTTTTTGTACTTTTTGAGCATTTCTGCACAACCGAAACGTTTCCAGCGACGGTAATAGGCGTCTCTTATTATAATGGCGTTGAGGATATCATTTGAAAGCCAAGGAGAAGTTTGTGATTTTATCACACGAATCTTAAAAGGAACATGCTTATTAAATAGGTAATGTTAGTACTTATAATGTAATTAAAAAGTGGCTCACCTCTAACGTTGATGTCGGTACTGCCTCATACCATGTAATGAGAGTTGGCGTAGCATTCGGTGATGAGGCCTGTTCTTAGCCTTTCAGCTTCCAGTATCACCCTTTCTGGGTTCTCACCAGGGAGAGAGCCCACATGATCGTGGCCAATGTATGCCCATGGTAGCCAGTAGGTACCTTTGGCAGTCTTTAGTCTAGCAACACGGTTATATCGGGGTCGCTGAGGTTAGGAAGTTAGAATACGTTAAGGTTACGTTTCACTAATATAAAAGTTATAATCTTAATATGTCCCTTGTATAGAGCGGAGCGTATACAGGTGTCCCATGGCTCCTGGACTAGGATGATGTCTTTTGCGTTTTCGGAAACACACAGAATATGGCAGCCGAAGAGTTTTTTGAGTGGTGGAGGTTAATTTGAAGAAACCGTATCATTGCTACAATTTACCAGAGTAGCCTCCACCACGGTGCTGTTTGAGTGCACCGATTCTGAACATGTGCCCAAGAGTTCACCTTCTTCCTCTGATCGTAAAGGATCCCTTTTTAGTTCGTCATCGGTTTCCGGTTTTGACAAAGTGTAAGAGTGTATCCTAGTCGTCGCTTAGGATAAATTGAAGTCGTCGCTATCTATTTCAGGAAAGGATATCGACGCGCTTCAAGAACTATGGGTGAATTTGCAGTTTCAGTTAAAGGAGGAGGAGGTTGCTTATCAGCATCCAGCTCATCCTTTTTATAAACCGAATCATGCCTTTAGTCTGCGCTAGAGGGTCAAGAGATTCCTTATTGATCACAATCAACGCGCAATAAGGGCCACTTATTTGTTCCTGTTTCGTGACTTTCCAGTTATGAGCCGGAAGAGTCAGGTTGCTGATCCTGATAATCTCCAGAATGCTTTCAGGGGAGGACGGTTCAGCTGGCATCCAGGTACGGGTTCTAGTTTTGCTAAGGATATCCTGCTTAGCCACGGCTCCGAGTTTTGCACCTGGTCAAAGCTCTCTTAATCCACCTATGGCTTTGGAGTAAAGATCGAGAGATCTTTGATCGGTACAAGCGATAAGCTTGACGTAGCCTTGGTACCAGCCACCGTTGCTTATTATGGAAGAAATTGCCCGAAAGCTTTAGTTTGACCAGCTACCACCGTTCTGGTGTTGTCGATCCATCGGTGTCGTTTTTGTCGATTACAGTGATCGTAATCTATCTTTTAAGAGTTCTATCTTTTAAGAGTTCGCTAAAAGACCTCAGAGATGTGCTGTTAGAAGGTACAGTTTCTCCAACGATGCATTGTGACCTAACACCAGACGCGCTTGTTACTGCATTTCGACGGTTTATTGCACGCCGCGGTGAAGCATCACATATTTATTCCGATAATGGTACGAACTTTAGCTGAGAGGCTCTTTTAATATCGAAAACGCATAAATTAGTTTTATCGGTAATCATAATTCTCTAGCGGCCAAATCTTTAGCTCATGATGGAGTCAGTCGTACTTCATCCCACCATCGGCAGGTTGTGAGGTTGTGGGAGGCAGTCGTAAATTGTTGTCGCATGATAGGAACAGACATTTTAACCTCTGAACAGTTCTACACCTTACTTACCCAAATCGAAGCTATCCTTAGTTCGCGACCATTGTGTTAAATATCCAATCATGATCTAGATCATGAACACTCCCAATATGCTGAACAAAAAAATATTGGTCAATCGAATGTAAAAAATATGTCCCTCGTCCATTTGAATCTTGGACACATCGCCGGTAATACCAAATCTCCATCATAGGGATTCTTCAACCAAAGGAGCGAATATCAATTCAGATCATTACCTTGTTGTAGCCAGGATACGAATGCGGGTATCACAGGCACAACGAAGTCAAGTAAAACCAACAAAGTTGGACGTTGCAAAGCTGAAATCCCAAGACACCAGTAGAATGGTTACCGATTGCGCTCTCCTCAAGCTCTCTCAAACTTCAAGCCGCCATGAACAAATCATAGGACACCAAAACAGGGATATTGTAAACAAGTCAACCGGGAAGCTGCTTCTGACGTGATTAAGTAAACGCTTTCAAAACGCCGCCACAAAGAAAACTCGGATTCAACGATGAATGTGGGCAGGTACATGCAGCCAAAAAAGAGGCATATAAAGGTGCTCGTGATCTCGTGGGCAGAAAAGAAGGTAAAGATGCAGTCTTCTCGGAAAAACAAAGAATGATTACAAGAAGTGTGTAATCAAGGAAATGGAGAGAGGTTACTTCAGGAATGACGTTCGAAAATTTTACCGGAGATTAAAACGAACATGCCGGAGCCACAAGTCCAGAATGGAATCACAATCAACTAGTAGTGGAAAGATTACTTCTGCAGACTGTATAAAGGCAATGATTGTCAAAATGCCGCTGGCAGGAAGAACGAACCCTTCACAGTCTCTCTGATCCAGAAGAAGTTAATTTAGCAGTGTCGACTACAAGGTCTAACAAATCTGCTGGCACAGATGGGCGGTATACTCAGTTGTTTAAATCCACAGGAGATGACCTAGTTGGAAACATGCACCACCTCATCCGAAAGCGTGTCCAATGCATGGAGCCTTAAAATCGTTTGCCCGGCCTACAAGAATGAAGATCCTGCAGAACTACAAATGAAAAAATCTCCTGAACATCGCCTATAAGATCTTCATCGCCGCATAATGTGAGCGTGTGAAACCATCCGGTCAAGTTGCGCAGGATGATTATTGAGAATTTTCGCTGCTCCATCAAGGTCATCATCTTAAAAAGAATCCTCCAAAACTCACTGGCAATGAAAAGAGGCACGATTTCACAATTCCTTGTGTTTGCGTTTACATGGCGTGTTTGGTCGAACACAGTGAACTGTCTACGGAGTTCCGTGAGTATTGAGGCAGAGACGGCCAAACATGGTCTGACAACAAACAAAAACGAAACAAAGTACATGCTGTCATCAGGAAAGGGCGTACACCATGGACACGGCTTGGCCAGAACGTCACCATCATCGCGGAAATCAGATGCAAATTTACTCTTGCCAATCGCAGTTTCGTTGGGCCCAGCAGGCAATTTGAGTAATAAATGGAGTGGCTTGTGGGTTGAGGCCTAAGTTCAGACTTCGTTCAGAGAATCCTTGCATTATTGAACTAATTTTGAAGTGATGAGAGCATTCATCAAGGCTTGGCTGACTCTGCAGACGCAGACAGTCCATAACAATTAAAATTTGGCCGCAGTCAGTATCAAGGTCTTGTTTACCAGCACCGCTCTTATCTACCTCGTCTAGACAGACACAAAAGAATTGTTGCTTGGGATAATGACAAAAGCTACCTATTCCGAGCAACTGTGAGAGTGGTAGAGTGATCTACGCCTGCATAAAGAATGCGTCCGTGGCCGACTTAACTTCTTACAATGGTGACAAAAAAAAACTAATGACAGGTAGGTCAGGATTGAACCTTTTTTATTTGTTTGTCTATAATACCATAAATAGAGAGCTCGGGCGGTCACAAGAACATTTCTTCTTCCAACGAACCCGATGTAACTATTGCAGATTCCGCATTTAAAGGCGAGAGAAGGGTCGCAAGGAAAAGTGCGGACATCAGCCTCCTCGGAGTTGTAACCAACCCTTCAAAGATGAACGGTGTTCGGATATTAGAAAACCACCGGTACACGCGGCCCACGCCAAAATACAAAACAGGAGCTAATGTCTTTGATCTCAGTCCAGCCAACATCGAAAACCAATGTCCGTTTTGGAATTTCGAAAGTCTCCTGGGAAGAATCTTACTCCCATCCCTCCGAATACAAGATGTTTGAGTATCGGACAGAACGTACCTGGATTTTTTAACGTAAACCACCTGTCATAAGACCTTATATTTACGAGATGCCCATACACCCATAAGGAGCAAGGATACGCCTTGCCATCGCATACCTACATTAATAGTATACTACCAAAGCAGAACTTGTGTTGGAGGCACAAGTTCCACCCTTGATAAGAGTCGAGGCCGACCTAAAACCTCTTGCTGTTCTTAGGGTCACAGCACCCAGTACTTATTTGCAACTCTACAATGGGCAAAACCAAGGAATACCCGTACCCGCGATTTGGGTTTAAACCACAGCCACCATGACGCTCCCACAAGGGGGCCTACCTCTAACAAGTCAGGCCCGGACCGAAATCCGGGGGCTCCTGACTCCCATGGTACGGTGATTTAAGTTCTGGTATGGACTACCGGTGGTCAAGCCGCCAACAAGACCTATGACCGGCAACTTGTAACTGGTCAAATCGTAGCAACCATTCAGAGGCTGTAATCTGAAGATGTTTACGATAAGACCAGTTATAGAATAATCTACCCCCGCTTTTTATTAGACAACGTCATTGATGGGCGAAGCCTTGATAATTGAGCGGGGGCCCTGAGTATAGGACAAACCGCCACTGCTGAAATGACAAGACGCTAGCGGACAACTTTTCGACACAAAGAATACGAAAATCGTGGATGATGACAAAAGGACCGCCAAATGACGTATACAAGATGCGTGCCCAACGAAGGCGGAAGGAAACGAAGACAAATTAATGTCGAAGTTTGGCGGAAGAATTAGCACAATGATGGCTACATTTCAAAAGGCCATTAATATTATGAGCGAAAAATTAATTTGTCTGCAAAAGAGGCAAGTTTATTGTGCCATAGTTCATACTGCTGATATTCTTCGTCATTGTGTTGGTCTTTCGCCACGGGTTTTCTCTGCTTGATACTGGAAGCTTAGCAGTTTAGGAAACTCGACCAGAGAAGGTTCTAGTCATCTCTTGTTGGCTCCTCGAAAGTTTCGGACAACCACAACACAAGAGCTGCGTCTCGATTCGATCGCAGTGTGTTTAATTTTGTTGACGGCGTTTTGATCAGCTGGATACAAGGTCCTGTGTGGGAAGATGTACGATGACTTAGCCCTGCCCCTAAACCACTTAGCCTGAGTCCATTTTCGGATCTATAGTCTTATAGGCCATGGTTTCCAACTGTACCACCAAAGATTCCTCCCTTTCTCACTTTGCCTTAAAATCACCAAAAGTAGTAATAACTTTTCTTAGAATATTGTTCATAGATCACATCAGCGAGCTCGTAGAAGCAATTTTTGCTAAAGACTTGTTGGGTAAGTCTTCCTCTGATGGCAAATCCACGAATAGTCGCTGTTTCTGCTCTCTACAGCAACCACAACAGCAGATGTCAGAGTTTTCCATCCTTCTTTTGCTCGGCCCTTTAAATCGCATTTCTTTGATGACAGTGATATCCGGTTTGTAGCAGCTCACAGCCTCTGGTTTTTGTTCAGCTCCATGTGAACTGTTAAGGGTTGAAAAATTCCAAGTGTTTGACTGCTTTTCGTCTGCTTGGGTCGTCTTTATTGTTGATTATCCGTCAATCCATATCACATGCTGTGATATGTTTTAAGTGATCGGCCAATTAACATGACAGACGGAACAACCGCCAACCTAGAGTGTCCTAAACCTACCATGTGGTCTGTATTATTTACGCATGGTTCTTGTATGAGAGCATTACCTACTTTGCCCATTGGCCGACTGAATAATGAATTAGCTCTTGCTGCCTTGGAGGAATGGAGGTACTGATGACTTGGACAGACGTCGCTTTATTTGCGATACCACCGTCTTCCGAATCAGAAGAAATCATGTCACTCATTTGATAACTTGAAAGAACGTCATAGGTCCTACCAGGCTCTGAAATAGCAGATTGTGAGACTTTGTTATAAGTACAGGGTGAATGCCTCGAACTCCAACTTTTTAAAATGCTATAATTTTTTTATTTTTTTATAAATTTTATTGTGCCAATAATGTGCGCGAATAATGGCCTTGAGACGGCCGAAGAAAGCATCGCACGCTGCACGCAAATGGCTCTGCGGTATTTTGGTCCATTCCCGGCGAAGTGCTTGTTTGATGTGGTTCAAACTTTTGTATTTTTTAGTGCCAACCTTCGCCTTCAAAATACCTGAGACAGAGAAATCCAACGGATTTGCATCCGGAGAATTTGCAATCCGTTGTGTCGAAGAAATGAAGTAAGTGTGGAACATTGTTTTTTAACCAATCTTGGTTGACGCGCATTTTGTGAGACGGTGCCGAGTCTTGTTGAAATGTCCACGGTCTCCGACCGAAATGATTGTTTGCCCAAGGCTTCAATACTGCCTCTAAGACAATTTCACGGTATACTATACGATCGCATTAATTTTGACGCCACGGTCCAAAAATACGAGCGGAGAGCGACCATCGGCGGTTATGGCGACCCCAACCATCACCATCGGTGCTGCCTGCTTTCTGGTGGCCGTTCGAAGGTGTAAATTTTCGAAGCACCTCTCTGGCAAGTAAACTCGGTCATTTTGTTTGTTGACATATTGCTCGATAACAAATGGCGACTCATCGGAAAAAACCAAATTCGGCAACTCACCACTTTCGTGCAAGCGTGGCAACTCCTTCGCTCTTTCGACTCTAACTTTTTTCTGTTGCGGTGTAACATCGTGTGCTTTTTGGAACTTCAATGGCTTGAGCCCAAGCTCATTTTTCAGCATGTGTTGCATCCGTTTCAACGATATTTTGAGCTCACGAGCCATTTTTCTTCCACTTCGAACCATTTCTGCCGATGTTGCTGTTTTTTTTATGACCATCTCCATTGCGTTTTGCAACGCTGCCAGTATGGTTCAAGACCCAAATGATTTATTCACGTTGAGGTGCTGGAGGGCTCTAACGATAGCTACTTGTGGTTTTCCAGCTAAATATGAAGCAATCACTCTATCACGTATGAATTCCATGGCGGATAAAACTTTTTCAACACAACTGACACGCAAATCGATAAAATTATCTGTCATGTGTCAAAATTTGAGCTCACTGTAATGAACGGTTTGGAAATTATAGCAGTTTGAAGTTGGTTGCAGTTCGAGTCATTCAGGGTGTACACCCTCTTTCAAATACGGATGAGGGACCAGGTTTCGGGATTCAGTTTCCAAATCAGGATGGATACGATACTCGGGTCTCTTTTCCTTTACCTAAACTTTAAGAACTAAGTGGTTTATGCCATAAATGCACCCGAATCTCTCGGTGATGAGTCGGTAGAAGCATTCCTTATTCATAAGGAAGGACACTTCTCTTCTCCGTCTCCGACTATTATTATCTACCAATTGCTGAGTTTATCGGGCTTAAAGATTTATTTAAATTCATCACAAAATGGTGACCAAATTTAACATTTGTTTTTGTTATTGTTCGCTCGCTTTGGCGATTGTAAATTATTCATTCGTAGATTTGTCTGCATAAATTTAATACCGCAAGCACCAAATGCAAACAGACATTACAACAAGGCATTTTGTTATTGCTTTAATTGAGCAGGGCAATTGTAATGCTTGCGAGTACCTAGGTGCTCATTACAATGGATTATAAGTTTTATTGTTGCTTTATCCTCTACTGTTATTTCACTCAAAAATAAACACACATATGCACGTACTTAAGCTCTCGCAGCAGCCATTTAAAATTCATTGGAACCGTAGGCCAAGCGCCACACCATTGACCGGTTAAAAACAAAAAAAAATTCATTTTGCCTTTAATTAATTATTGTGCGGACGTACTCGTGCATAGTCGAATGCACTGAGTTAATTCATTTTTATGCGAAATTCTTTTCTTTTCTTTTTTAATTATTTTTTTTTTAATTGTAAATAGTTAAATGAACAGACTTGGAAGCTACGAGTATCGAAGGTCGGGCAAATAAAAAAGGATCCGAAGCATATGCGTGTGCGTGTGGTGCAGTATTGCGTGTATATTTACCTCTGTGGTGAAAGGAAAGGTGGCGTATGTGGATTATTTCATTTGCATTGCAACGCAGCCACACGGAGAATTACTAGGAATTGGGTGAAAATTATTTTTAAAAACAAAGCGATTGACTCAAGGACAGTCAAGTCAAGAGTTTGAGTTGCCAATGAAATTTGTATGTTGTCCTCCACAGTACCGCTTGCATAAGTGGATGCAATGGACCCAAATTTCTATGACTTTTTCGCACAATTCGGCCGATAAATCAGTCATTTCACCGCCAAATACGAGGGGCGTTCAATATATTCTCGGTATTGATATGAAGGAAAATGCGAATTCAATTTAAATTGTTTTTATTTTTCAATATGATCTCCCCTAACATCAATGCATTTGTTACATCTTGAGATAAGCTTTTTTAAACCCTCAAAATAATAAATTTCCTCTTTCTCTGCAAAATACCGACTTGAGTTCTTCATCATCCGAAAATCTTTTTCCACGAAGATATTTTTTCAAATCCGGAAACAGGAAATAATCACTAGGGGCAAGGTCTGGACTATAGGGTGGGTGTTGGATTTCTTCGAAACCACAATCTCGCGCAGCAGCCTTGGAAACTCGCGCCGTGTGAACAGGAGCGTTGTCATGAAGAAGCAACACACCCTGCGAGTTTACCCCGTCTTTTCTTTTTAATTTCCTCCCGCAAATTATGCAAAGTGGAAGCGTAGGATGTGGCGTTGATGGTTTCACCTTTTTTTTTGTGCTCAATGAGCAAGATTCCCTTTGAGTCCCAAAAAACTGTGGCCATGAGCTTTCGGGCAGACGGAGTGACTTTGAACTTCTTCGGGGGGTCTGTTCCTTTTTTATGCCACTGCATGGACTCTTGTTTGCTTTCAGGGTCATAGTGGTGGACCCATGTTTCGTCCCCAGTAACAATTCGATCCATAACACCGTCCGCGTTCTCACTACACATCTCCAAAAGCTCTCTACAGCATGCGATTCTCACTTTTTATCTGAGGCGCTGTGAGCATTCGTGGCACCCACCTTGCACTGACCTTTGAAAGGTTAAGATGGTCATGAAGAATGGTGTGAATGGTACCAATTGAAAGCTTGGTGATCTCTGCCATCATTTTCACCTTTATTCGGGCATCCTCAAGAACAAGTTTTTCGACTTCTTTGATGCTTTCTCCCGTACAAGCAGTAGCCGGGGCGCCGGAGCGGGGGTCGTCTTCAATGCTCTCTCTGCCTCTCTTGAACTCACTTGACCACTTTTGCACAGTTGATAATGAAGGTGCGGAACCCTGGTAAACAGCCACCATCTCTTCATGAATAGTTTTTTGACTTTTTCCTTGCTTAGTGAGAAATTTAATTACAGCGCGATGCTCAATTTTCACCATCATCGCTTCAGTTGCCATTATGATTCTGTTTAACTAGAGATAAAACGCGAATTAATAATCACATTTATATGAAATTTTACATGAATGCACTAAAATAATAGTATTACTTGATAAATAAGTCAATTTATATATGCAACCACAGCTTCACCCCGATACCGAGAATATCTTGAACGCCCCTCGTAGTCTAAAGTTGTTGAATTGTTGGCATAGGCAGTTCCAAGCAAAAGAATTTAAATGTCCGGCATCTTTACTAACTTAGGTGGCGCTATAGTCTGGGGTGGGCTAGGCCTCAACCAAAAGATCTTCCTATTAGCGCGGTTCCTAGCTAACTACCTCCAGTTGTGCATTCCAAGTTGGGTCCAATCCCTTTCCACTTGTACGCGCCATCAAGGCCGAGATGGAGCTGGTGCATTGGCGTTCATTAGCTCTGTATGTCGCAGCCATCTTAGGCGGCTGATGGGCACTTTTCTGTCCAGTTTAATGTCACTGTACAGGTCGTAGCGTTTGCTATTACAAATAGATCTCCTCCTCTGGTACTATAGTGACCTGCGCCGGCATAGGGCTCACAACCCTATACGAAGGAGACTAAAATATGTGACGAACCAACTAATGGTCTCAGATAAAAATGGACTCTCTGTTGAGGACCCTAGCAAACGTTTAAAAGACAACGAACCCTTAACACGCGACGTGCAGCCGAACAATTAGTAGAGGCCTTTCACTGCCATCACGCAGATAACACCGCTATCGAGGAAGTACGATAGGGTGGTCCGGATGAGAGGAGGATGAAAAACTATGATTTACACGACACCGACACGGATTTCGGCTTACTGACTTTATGAAGGGACGAAATATCACTACATCCAGTACACGGTTGCCTCATCTCAATAAACACAAGGGGACATGGCGGTCTCGGGATCCTAAAAAGCTAAATGAAATTGATCGTCTTGCGATAGATGTAAGGCATGCCTCCAGTATTCTGGACGTCCAAACACTCCGGGTAGCCAACATTGACTCGGATCACCACATTGTTCCAACCAGATGCGAATACGGATTTCCCAAGCGCTTCAAAAAAGAGGAACTACTGTGTGAAGATATAACGTACAATAGAAAAGTTGCAATCGCAAGAGACCGCCAGAATCCTCACCGAACGCGTCTGTCGAAATATTGTCAACGTGCCATCAGAGACGCCGCAACTGATGTGCTGGGTTTCAACTGACCACCACCAAGGAATCTTAGACAAGAAACGAGAGTTGTTCGTGAGCACTACGAGCAGAGGATGCGAGAAGAAAATCGGCTTTCCCGGTAGAGGAAAAAAGAGCGATTAAAGATATTGAGATATAATACTCAAGGAATAACGTAAGACAATTTTACCAACAGGTAAAAAGAACATGTCAAGGCAGGAAGACCTATTCAGAAGCCTGTATAGATGAAGAAGGAAACCTGGCAGAAGAGTAACAGTCGGAACTATGAATATGGACCAAAACGAGGTAGAGATAGCAGTACCTAAGCTGAAATCCAACAAATTAGCTAGATCTGATAAGCTTACCTTCTTAGGTAAGCATGCACCAACTCATTTCTCAGATCTGGTCAGAAGAGTGTATGCCTGATGAAAGGAATCCCAGAACCATACACGAAAAAGGAGACCGCCTCAACTATAGAGGTATAAGTCTGCTTAACATCGGATATAAGATCTTATTTTCCATATTGTGTGAACGTCTGAAACTCTTCGCCAACAACCTGATTGGCTCCGATCAGGAAAGTTCACAATCGACCAATTCTTCACACTCCGGCAGAGCATTGAAGAAACTTAAAATACCTTCTCATTAATTTTAACACTGCATACGACAGCATTTGTAAAGACGAGCTGTCGAGCCATGTCTAATTTTGGCATGCCTACCAATCTCATCCGTCCGTGCAGAATGTGACTTCCTTATCATCATTCTTAAAAGTATTCTACGCATTTCACAAGTGAACACTGGAGGTACAATTTTTTAAAGTCTGTGCAGCTTATGCTGATCATAATGGCGTAATTGGCAGAACTCAGCGGGCTGTCACCGGTGTGTTCGCTATTCATTTATTTTAACGAAAGCTGTCAAAATAGGTTTAGCGGCAGATGAGGGCAAAACCAAGTATATCCTGTCGACAAGAAGGAACACACAACATAGACGAATTGGACAGAACGTCACAATGGACAGCGTTAATTTCAAGGTAGTAAAGGACTTTGTCTATCTTGGCTCTGCTATGAATTCTGCCAACAATACCTCAACAGAAATAAACCGAAGAATCACTCTTGTCAATCGCTGTTTCTTTGGGCCTAAAAATTAAGCAGACTCTATATAAGACCTCGATCATCTCAGTCGAACTCTACGGCGCAGAAGCACGGGCGCTATCGAAAGCGGATAAAGTTATCCTCAGTCGTTCGGAGAGAAAAATCCTTCGAAAAACATTCGGTCCTGTTTGCCTTGACGGGATTTGGAGGAGAAAATTCAACGACGAACTATACGCTCTATACAGGGACATAGACCTAGTCAGAAAACTGCACATCAGTTACATGAGATGGCTAGGACATGTAGACACCAATGCTCCGGCCTGCAGAGTCATCGAATCTAACTCGGAGGGACAACGCAGTAGAGGAAGACCTCACCTTAGGTAGCGCGCACATGTAGAAGGAGACCTCAGCCGACTTGGAGTGCAGAACTGGAGGCAATTACGAGTACCTAAAGACCGGACTAACTGGAGAGGCTTGTTAGTCGAAGCCCAGGTTCACCTCGAACTGTAATGCCACCTAAGTAAGTAAGTAAGTTAAAAAACAGAAATACATAAATAAAATTATTTTTTAATAAACTAGCGCGAGTTATGATTTATGAAAAATAAAGTTAGAAAAAAAATCTATTTGACTTTAGATAACAACTGACTTATTTCTAATTCTTTATTAAAAATGTAATTTGGATTTGCAATATTTAGGTTATTCCAAGAACTAAACGTGCCGGATGCAGCTAGACTTTCTTGGAATTAACCTGTACAGTTTTTGCTGAATGTATTATTTAATTTATTTATTTAAAAAAAAATGCTGATGAGGGAAATTACAATTATTTGATTTGGGGTTCTGGGAATTGGTTGAACTGTATAGTGGTAACGGATGTAACTCCTCCCCTCCTGGAGTAGAGCGAAGGCTACAGAGAATTCGATGGGGTGTTGGTTTTTTGATTTAAAGATGCACACTGCCAAAACTGTGATGATAAGTCCAAGTGATATGAGTGAGACGTATGAGTAGTTGACCCTGGTAAAGTTTTCTAATCGGAGGTTTTTGATTTCTTCTTTGTTTTTGAAGTGGTATTCTTTCATTTTCTGCATGTTGAGCTTTTCGATTGTGAGACTGGGTTTGATGTGTTCTTGTGTATAGGATGCTGGAATTATAAAAATTTCATCCCAAAAGGTGTTGGTAGTGTCACGGTAGATGACATTGTTGATCTCGACTTCACAATTCTTATACTGAATGAGTATAGTCCCTTGGATTTTTTGTGGGTT
Source organism: Volucella zonaria (assembly GCA_963966105.1). Taxonomy (NCBI): domain Eukaryota; kingdom Metazoa; phylum Arthropoda; class Insecta; order Diptera; family Syrphidae; genus Volucella; species Volucella zonaria. The sequence goes on from OZ014531.1 coordinate 131,545,658, forward strand.
TTTACTGCAAGTAGATTTAATTATTGTTATAGGTACATTTAAAAGTAGTATAAAATTTGGCTCTGGTTGGGTGATGGTTTGTATTAAACCAACATCATTAATAGTACAATTTGCTGGTTCGTTGTTTAAGAGGCGGCCAATGCATGTAGAATGTTGTGTTTTCTCCTCGTATACTGCTGTTTTACAATAATATATACCTTCTACTTTTGGACATATTTCATCGAAATACTGAATACTCTCTGAATTATAAATTAAATAGGGTTTTGTTTCGATTTCCTTTGTTTGGTTTATGGGAAGAGGGATAATATGGTGTAAGGAAAAATTTTCTGAGGATAGATTTGGAATCTGGATATTGAATATTATTTTAGAGCCATTATAGTAAGCTTGTTGGCCCAAAAGCTCATAAATGTGTTCATCAGATTTAATATCTATTGACTGTTTCTGAAATATATCATATATTTCTTTCAACTCATTTGGATTTAAAATGAATTTTGAAATTATGTTAAGTCAAAGTCAAAGTCAAAGTCATTGTCAAAAGGTCAATATTGTAATTAATTAGATTGAGTTGGTGTGTGTAAGATATAACATTTTCATTGTATTTAATTCTGTTTTTCACACTGATTTTTGATAATGTGTGAGAAATTTTTCAATATTTTCTTGTTCTTTGTTAATGTGTGTAGTCAAGTTATTAAGTCTTTGAATCATTTCCGAGTTTAAGTTTATCTGACTTAACATTATGCCCTTGATATTAGCATTTTCGAATTTAAGTTTTTCTATTGCAATATTTAAATTGTGTGCATCGTTCGCATCCATGTTTCCTGTAATACATTTTATTATCGTTCCTAGTCCGTCAAAAAGTGCTCTTTTATTTCTATTTTTTGGGAAGAGTGAGTTCAGTTTTATTTCTAGTTCGTGAAGTTTAAGTTTGGTTATGACGGTTGAATCTTTGTGTAAAGCGTGTTTTTCGAAAAGTGTTATTGAGTCTTTTATTTGTTTAATACTATTTTCATAGGATTCTAAGTCAACTATATGTATAAGTTTGTAGTAGTTTGTTATTTGTCTTGCCGGCCCTAGTCTTAGTGGAAGGATACCTCCATTTCTTTCTAAGTCTCGAATTTCTAGTTGACCTAAAATTTGTAAAATCCTGGGGAGAATATAAGGAAAAATATAATAATTATAATATAATATTGCTATTTAGGGTTTTAAGCGTTTGTCTATTTAATAATTATTTTACTTTATTTTTATTTTTTATTTTATTTATTTTTTTTTTTTTTTATCCTATTTTTATGTACTTTTTTATCGTTTGTTGTTACTAATGTTACCTTGTTATTTGTTTTAACTTTATGTTTCGTAAATCGTGCTGTAATTTTATTTCTTTTACATTCTTTTCTAAAAATAGTCTCATTTTCGTCCCTATCTGTGGGTTCTTCCCTAGTTTTGTTGAGTTTCTCAATTCTTGAATTAGATAATTTTTCAACTTTTTCTTTTATAGAAGGATATAAGGTTGTTTGAAACTCATTGAGCTTTAGGAGGTAATCGTGTTCATTGTTAAACGTAATATTTTTGTCGAATATGTAAGTTCTTCGAAATAAAAGTTCGTAGGGGGTATGTTTCGTTGCTGAGTGGACAGCATTATTGTATGTGATTATTGTTTCTGATAAAATGTCGTCATGGTCTGTACCTAGTTTCTTTTCTTTTCTCTTAGATAGGACAATTCTGTATATTTCTGTAAGAGTAGAGTGGAGACGTTCCACAGGAGAATTACTACTCGTCTGTTGGAATGATGTATAATGCAGGTCTATTTTGTACTGTTCACAAAAGTCTTTAAATATATTAGCTGTGAATTCTGAACCTTGATCGCAAATGAGTTTCTTAGGAATTCCGTAAAGGCTTATAAAGTTTCTTAAAGCTTTAATGACTGAAATACTGTTTCTTGTTGGAAGAGTAAAGGCTGAGGAATATTTAGAAAATTTATTGATAATGGTTAAAATTTGATAGTTGTTAATGCTATAAATGTCAATATGAATTATATCTAATGGCTTCAGAGGGATTTCGGGTTTCTCATATTTAATCTTTGGGGGATTTCTATCATATTTAAGTAACTGACATTTTTCGCAGCGGTTAATGGTTTCTGTAATTTTGTTTTTCATGAAAGGAAAGTAAAATTCTCTTTTGAGGTGAAGGAATGTTTCGTTTATTCCTCTATGATTATTGAATTCGTGATACTCTTTTATAATTCGATCTTGGTCGTCATTCTCTGTTATATCTTTTAGTATTTCCGTGCATCATATTAAACGAAAAAGTTTGTTCTGCGAAAAGTATTTTGAGTATGTTGACTGAAGAATTTGGAATGTGTTATTGTCTGTAAAAATTGCCGAAAGTTTATTGGGTGGTGTAAATTTTTTTAGTATATTTACAATTATTTCTTCTGTGAACTCAGGCTTCTTAATAATTTTTTTGCGTTGCTTATTTCGAAAAGGTACTTTAATGGTTACTGAAGGACTTTGGTCCGATTTTTCTAAAACTATTTGAAGGGCAAAATCGTTAAGAGGTCTTTCTGATATGTAGATCCCGTCGTCCAGGTTTTCTTGAGCTGAATGGATTGTGGTACCAGAAGTTCCTTGATTTAACGCAATGTCGTTGGTATTGATTTCAATGAAAGTGTTGGTTTTGGATCGTTGAGTTTGATTCTGCTTAATGCATCAGCGTTTGTATTTAGTTTACCTTTTTTATAGACTATCTCGTAGTCGTATTCTTCGAGTTTAAGTCTCCATCGGATAAGCTTGGAGTTTGGCTCTTTCAAGCTCATAAGCCAGGTTAAGGGCTTATGGTCGGTTATTATTTTGAATTTGTGGCCAAAGAGGTATGGCCTAAAGTATTTGGTTGCCCAAACAATAGCTAAAAGTTCTTTTTCGATTGTTGAGTAGTTAGTTTCTGTGGTTGTTAGTGTTCTACTTGCAAAATAAATAGGTTTGTCATGTCCTATAGGACCTTGGGATAAAATAGCGCGATAGCAAAATTGCTTGCGTCTGTAGTCAGGTTAAATGGTTTTGAAAGGTCAGGATAATGAAGAATTGGCTCATTGGTTAAAATATTTTTGCACGTTTCAAAGGTTTGAATATATTTGTCGTTAAGACTTATTTTACGATCTTTTTTTAAGCATTCTGTCATTGGTTTGACAAGTTTAGCGAAATCTTTAATGAATTTTCGATAGTATCCGAATAATCCGAGAAAAGCTCTTATTTCTTTTTGAGTCTTTGGAAGGGGAAAGTTTTTTATTGCGATAATTTTGTCAGGGTTGGGCTTAACACCGTCAGTTGATACTACATGTCCTAGAAAGGCAATTTCTTTTTTAAGAAAATCGGATTTATCCAACTGTATTTTCAAATTTGATTCTCTAAGTTTTATAAATAATTTTCTAAGATTTTCTAAATGCTCTTGTAAGGATGTGGAATATATTATAATATCATCCAAATATACGAGACAGGATGTTCCTATTAGGTCTTTAAGTATATTGTCCATTACTCTTTGAAAAGTACTTGGAGCGTTCTTAAGTCCAAATGGCATGCGCAAGTACTCGTAGTGACCGCCATCAACAGAAAAAGCCGTTTTAGGTATGTTTTTGGGGTCCATCTCGATTTGGTGGAAACCACTTGCGAGATCAAGAGTGGTGAAGTACATGCATTTGCCGAGTTTGTCAAGTATTTCTGTTATGTTTGGTATCGGGTAACGATCAGATACAGATTTTTCGTTTAATTTTCTGTAATCTATTACCAAACGCCACTTTTGTTTGCCACTGGAGTCCATTTTTTTTGGGACTATCCAGACAGGTGAGCTCCAAGGTGAATAGCTTTGGCGTATAATACCTTGAATTTCCTGTTTATGACAATAGGGGTAACGATAGGATTTTGTGTGATTTGATTCGTGAAACTTAAATTTTGTCCTTCTTTAAAGAAGACATCTTCGAACTCTCTACATATCTTAATAAGATTTTTATATTCTTCGGAATTGAGATGCGAGGTTCGCAAAAGCTCTGTTATACTGGATTCCGTCGGGCTCTCATCACATGTTATGTTGAAGTTATTGATTTCTATAAAGTTATTAGAATGATAAGGGTCTACTTTTAAAGGTTGCTCAACCAGAAAAATTTGGTCATAAGAAGAATTATTAGAGACTTCTACCGGACAAAACCAGTCTTTAGCAGTGTATATACCTTCGGAAACTTCAAGATGGGGTTTGATGATGGTATTTCTTATAAATACATCGCCATTGCAAATATCAACAGGGACTTTTACCACTGTTTTTGTGTTAGGGGGAATTACATGTGTACCGGAATTAAAATTTGGTTTAAACAGAATTGGATTTGCTGAATTATTAGTTGTAAGTATTTTGTTTTCCAGATCGATCTTCGCGTGGAGTTGGGAAAGGATGTCAAGTCCTTCAAAGTAATTATGAAATTTAAATAAATGCTTCATTGAACTCATGAAAGGTGGGTAATTTTGTAAACTTGTTTAGTTGATGAGTTTTTAACATTGTGGATATGGTTATTGGTTTGCAATTTATTTGGTCATTGGGATTAATAAATTCGGGGTTAATAAATGATAAAGATGCTCCTGTATCAATAAGGAATTTAAGTGGGCGTCCAAATGGTGAGGAAATTTCGATATAAGGGAATGTAAAACCATGTGTGTTTATATCTAGGTACCCCATGGGTTGGGATAGGCAAATTGGGGAAAATTTGTAGTATCTAATTGTTCCAGGGTGTTCAGTAAATTTTGATCTGTTTGATCAAGATTATGTTGTTGGTTCCAATAGTATGTTGGGTCGATAGCTGCCGGATAATAATCTGGTAGTTGAGGTCCTGTTGGCTGGAAACCTGTTAGTTGGACATCTGTTGGTTGGACATCTGTTGGTTGGACATCTGTTTGGTTAAAATCTGTCGATTGGGAACTTGCTGGTTGGGAGTTGTTAGAGTCTGTGTTAAGGTTGTGAACCTCTTCGATTTTAAATTTAGGTTGTGTAGAAGACCTTGTGCGATGGCTTACATTAGAGATGTTATTAAATGCTGTAGGTTGACGGAATTGTGTCATTGCTGACAGAGTATCCATTGGTTCAGGAGGAGAGAGTTTAGGAATGTTCTGTTGTGTATTAGGGAAATTATTATTGCCAAAAAAGTTAGTCGGTTTATTTAAATTTTTAAAGTGTGGATTAATTGGTCGTATTCGTAGGTTATTATTGTTGAAGTTAAGAATTCGTTGGGGTAAATTGTTATTGTTATGATTAAAATTAAATCGGGGAATGAAATTATTTTGAGGTAAGATCATATAATTATAGTTAGGATTGTTTGTAAAAGGTCTTTGGAAAATACCCTGCTGTGCTAGGAATTGTCTGTCAATATTACTAAGTGTTTTGTGTTGAAATTGTGTTTGAGGTGGGCCTAAAAATTGAGATTGTCTGGTCGGTTTTCCCAACTGGGTTCCGTTATTTGCTGGGTTAAGTTCTTTTTTCATATAAAAGATATTCTGTTCCTTTATACGGTAGGATAGAGCTAACGCAAGAGTTTCTGGGCGCCTTGCTCTTATGCTAGATCCAAGTGGTTCTCTAAGTCCAGACAAGAAGATATTAAGGCACATTTCAGCAAAAAGCTCTTTTTTTGCTTGAATGACATTATTATCCTCTTCGTGGATCAAGATGTTATTATACAATGATGCTTGGATTTCTACGATTTCACTGTAAAAAGATTCTACTGACTTATGATGTTGTTTTAAGGAATGTAAATCTTTTATTAAAAATGTTTCGGTTCTCTTGTCAGAATAGTGGAGTATAAGGTTTGTTTTGATACTGTCCCAGTTAAGAGTCGTTCCATACATATTTAAAACTTCGTTCGCTTCACCTTCAATTTTATTTCGAATGGCGCGAAGTAGTATTTTTCCCTGCATTGTACCGTCAAGTGTTTTGATGTGTTGTAGAATTTCTTCTATTGGGTCTACAAGTAAGTTTCCAGCGTTTTTTTTCCAAAATTTGAAGTTTTATTATGAAAACATAGTTACAATGCTTTATTCAAAGTATCGTCCATCGGAAGCTACAACTTTTCCCCATCTTTCTGGCAATTTATGAATTCCGGACCAAAAAAATTTCTCGTCTTTCGAGCCCAAGAACGTATCGAGCCAATTTTTGATTTCCTCTACTGAGCTGAAGCGTATTTCCGTAAGAGCGCTCTGCATCGAACGAAACAAGTGGTAGTCAGATGGTGCCAAGTCTGGACTGTAAGGCGGGTGAGGCAGAATTTCCCATCCACTATTTACCAAATAGTTTTTCACCGAAACCGCAACATGTGGCCGAGCGTTGTCGTGATGAAAAATGACGGACTCATGCCTGGTCTCATATTCTGGCCGTTTTTCTTTTAATGCCCGCTTCAAACGAATTAGTTGGGTTCGATATAATGGTCCTTTGATGGTTTCACCACTCGGAAGCAGCTCGTAGTATACGACACCCTTTTGATCCCACCGTATGCAGAGCATGACCTTATTCACGTGAATATTTCGTTTCGGCGTCGATTGGGCGGGCTCGCCGGGCTTTGTATACTATTTTCTGCGTTTAGGATTATCATAATAAATCTATTTCTCATCACCAGTGACAATACGATGCGAAAATGATTTATTTTTATACCGCTGCAATAACATTTCGGACATGCAAAATCGCCGTTCGACGTCTCTTGGCTTCAATTCGCACGGCACCCAGTTTCCAACCTTTTGAATGAATCCCAGTGCTTTTAGGCGCAGGGAAATGGCTTGTTGCGTGACGCCAAATGATGTAGCAAGTTCTTCTTGAATTTGACACGGATCCTCATCCAGTAAAGCGTCCAATTCCTCGTCTTCAAAACTTTTCGGCTTTCCGGGGCGATCTTTGTCTTCAACCCCAAAATCACCACTTTTGGACCGTTTGAACCACTCGCGGCACGTCGATTCACCAATACATTCCGCCCCATAAGTTTCCGAAAGCAAACGATAGGCCTCAGCCGCACTTTTCTTCATATTAAAGAATAAAAGCAGCGCTTCCCGCAAATGACGTTTATTTGGCTGGAAACTTGCCATGATTTTGCTCGATAAAATGTACGACACCGATAGAACTGCTCAAATATAACGCTGCAAAGTTGTTGACAGATACAAAACCTACAAATAAAACACATGGGGTCTGACATTTCTGCCCGGGATCCACTGGTGGCGCCATATCTGACAAACGCTGGAAACTTACTTGTAGACCCAATACATTATTTAGAAATTCGTGTAGTAATCTGGGATTACCATCAAAACGTGGTAGGTCTTTAATGGCGTCCGGGATTCTAAGCGAATTAAGGACGTCATTAATGTTTTGTATTGGAACAGGGTTTGAAAAATGCACACCTGTCGATCCTGAAGGGAGTGGATTATTTTGTGGATTCATGTTTAATTCGGTAATATTGGGCAAGCTAAGATGAGTGAAATCAGTTAAACTTTTTTCTATTAATTCAGTGTTTTCAGGTATACTACTAAGGCTCTTAAATAATTTTCTCAGGTATGGGAAAAATGATTTTTTTTTTCTTATCAATGGGTAGCATTTATATTTAATTATACAAAGAGGATTAAATATTTCGACTTACATATGCATCAGTATCAGGTGGTATATCATGTTCTTGTTGTCCGTCTGCTGAGTTGTCTTCTTTTTTTTTCCTCTCTCTCTCTCTCTCTACGTTGTTTTGTTTTTTTTTTGTTTCTGCACTTGTGTTCACTTGTTAATTAAAGTTCTTATTACCGATATTCCTTCGGTATTGATACTCGTAGTTTTTACAATGTTCCTTTGTAAAATTAATCACACCACTTCTTCTTTAGTAATTTGACGTTGATCAGTAATCCGCTGATTTTAAGTCAATGCGCAGATGATTTAATAATAATTTTTTTTTTTTTTATTACACTATCAGTTAGCCGCTGATTTGAATCACTGTACGTATACACTAAAAAATTATACCGAAACCGGGACTACGCGACTGCGCCAGTTATGGTTGATGAAAAATAAAGTTAGAAAAAAAATCTATTTGACTTTATTCATCGAGAGGTAGATAACAACTGACTTATTTCTAATTCTTTATTAAAAACGTAATTTGGATTTGCAATATTTAGGTTATTCCAAGAACTAAACGTGCCGGACGCAGCTAGACTTTCTTGGAATTAACCTGTACAGTTTTTGCTGAATGTATTATTTAATTTATTTATTTAAAAAAAAATGCTGATGAGGGAAATTACAATTATTTGATTTGGGGTTCTGGGAATTGGTTGAACTGTATAGGGGTAACGGATGTAACTCGCGCGCTCAAGGGGTGAAGGAAATTTAGGGAGGAAAGAAGGATACGTACCGATGCACGTTGGTTTTATATGTCTGATTGTTATAATAACTGGGAAATAGAGAGCTCAGCCGGGCTTTCCACAAGCGAGTTGTTCGGCTTAGGAACGAATCACGATATTTCAGAGTATGTCCGAAAGTGGGCTTGAGGTTATAGTGATGGGCATTCATAGCGAAACGGGTGTTACGGTTGAAGGTTTAAAGGGACGGAATGCTACTGGCGATTTCTATGGAGCACTGGTGGTGGACATAACGATAAAACAAAGTGAGACACGAGACATTTCGTCGGTGTTCGAGGGTGTCCATTGACTGAGTGATACGAGTATTGGTATCACCTCTGAGTTTTATCGCACGGTTTTGTGCGGTTTCGACGATGTAAGTGCCATTCATGGATAATGGCCGGATGTTTGAATTTCGCTTTAGTGACAGCAGACGGCATTGAGTTTTGGAAGCATTAAATTCTACTCTGTTAGTGGTTCCCCAATTAATTATTCTGGTAATATCAGAATTTAATGAACTTAACATACGCTACCGTTCCCGTTCTACAGCAGGGACGTGAGTCCGGCAACGAATATGAAAAGCAGAGAGTACTGTCAGCAGCAAGGGAATATATTGGATTAGAAGCAGCAGACAAGAGATCATAAAAAGATTGTCTGAGACAGAATGGAACCCTGAGGCACACCAGCATTTATTTTGTGAATATCAGACTTGAAACCGCCCAAGGTAACTTGAATTGAACGTTCCGAATGGTAATTTCTAATCCATTGACGAAGAGAGTCATCGATCCCAAATCACGCATTTTCGACAAAAGAGCCTGATGCCAAACTCTGTGAAATGCTTTAGAAATATCAAGTGCAACTATCTTGCTCTCATCAGATTGATGTACGCTTTGGTTCCACTTTTCGGTGAGACATGCCATCAAACCACCAGTATTGCTGGAAATTGGGAAGGAAAATGTGCTCGTGGGTTTGAACGCAGGACGAATTTCATTCCCTCATAACTTCTCCAATTTAGTGACGTCAAAAGTAGAATTGGTTGAAAAGATATTTCCCAATGTTCAAACCAATTATACGAATCACGACTGGCTGAGTAAACGAGCTAGTCTTGACGCCAAGAACAAAGACGTCTACGAATTTAACAAAGTTATTCAGTCACATACAAGTCCGTCGACACTGTTGTGGAAGCAGATGAAGCGGTTAATTATCCAACAGAATCTTTGAATTCACTCGATCTGCCAGGGAAGCCACCGCATGTACAGTAATTGAAAATCGGCGTGCCAATTATCATCAAGCATTTACAGCGGCACGTAATTTGCAATAAAAACAGTAATCAGCAACATCGTAGAGGCAACAATTTGGACAGGACCTTTCAAACGTGAAGATGTCCCCATTCCTCGCATTTCTTATGGTTCCAATGGATGTGCCATTTCAATTTAAAAAATTTCAATTCCAAATTCGATTGGTATGCGCTTTAGATCTATGTACACACGGATTGCTTCTTACGACGCATTGCAGGTAGAAGTACACCAATTAGACACCATTGATCAGACGATTTCAACATCTTTATCTCCTGATCTTGTTACGTCTTTCTTTGAAAGTGCAACTGAAGTGGTAGGTAATGCAAACCACAACCACTAGCAAATGTCCAAGGTTGGCATTAGCTTATGTGGGCAACTTAATCTGGCAGATAGATTTGGATTAGAGACTTTACTCAGTGTACGTAAAGGTCTCAGCGAGGTGTTCCCTGATTCAAAATCCACTGTCATCTTTCGGCGTTTATTTTTCCATTCCAAATATTAAATAATCAACAATCGGCCTATCCCAACCAAGTCAATATCAGAAGCCAAAACACTTGCATGGCTTTGAAGCGAGCGTCTTATTACAATCACCACTTTCGAAATTCTATTGAAAACATCCTAAGGACTACCCCATTTGGAGTGACATTTCGGTTTATTGTCAAGGAAATAACTATCCACACCAGCCATATCGCATATAAGAAAAGGCATCACATTCAAACCAAATGACCAGAACTGCTAATGACAGATCTTTTGTCATCCGGCAAATGGATTGTATGACAAATGGATATAGCACAAGACTACGAATACGACATCCTTAAACCAGAAAATGGAGAACTTTTTTACTACCTAATTCCTAATTTTATCCATTACTCACACCTTTCGTGGCGAGGAAAAAAAGGAGAAGGAACCTCTTTCAGCCCAGCACATTTGTCAACCCCATGGCATATTAGTTGCCCATTACCGTCATCATCATTACCACTGGCAAAAACTCTCACATAAATAAGGATACAAGAGCTGTGTAAGAGCGGCTGTATAGTATGCTGGAAGCTTAATAGTTTTACAATGGCCTCATCTCTAGGTAAGGGTGCACTGCCCTCTAAACGAAACTATATGTATTGTGGCTTGCGAGCACAACTGCTCCTAATGACAATTTAAAGATTTATAATCCTGTCTTTGTCAAACTTATCCAGGCAAAACTGGAATGCGAAAAAGAAACCCGCTTTTTGCCCCCTCGAAAACTGTGTTGTTGTTGTGCTGTTGCTGTTGCTATTGCTGGTGCTGGTGCTGGTTTCCTTTCTACCGAGTCTTTAGACAAAATCAAATTAACAACACACGTGTGTTTACTTAAAGAAGTGATAGTAACAGCAGCACACCACCCAGTATTGGCATCAGCATCAGCATCAGTACCAGCATCTGTTCAAGCTAGCAGAAACCATCAGCATACCAATAACCGATTGTTACATATTGAAAAGAATTTTCTGCTTCGCTCTATCGCTAAATCACTGATAGCTGAAGAAGAGCCAAAGATGACTCCCTAACCAGGAGCATTCCACTCTGTCTCTCCAGAGGCGGCGAGGAATATTTGCAAAAACGACTCATCCCGCGCAGAAAATCACACCCTAGTGGCATCTCGGGAACTAGGATACCGGGACCATTTATCTTCACCGAAAATAGCAAATTGACAAACAACAGTGTGATGATGGTGGATACTTCTTCTAACCGGGTGCAAACACGCTGCGAGACGAGTAGTCGAGTCCTTTGCTCCTTTTGCTCTTTTTGGGTTTTTTTTTGTTGGTTCCTATTTAATTCTGTTTGTTCTACAAAATCTTGGAGCTACGATTTATTATACTAAGCAGAGGAGGCGGAGTGGCAAGGAACACGAAGTGAGGGAAGTGGGAAAAATAAGAAAACACTTGGTTGCTCCTCTAAGGATACCATTAACGATGGAAACAGTTGCCAGCGAAGGTAGGGCAAGTGACATTCAATTTAGTTTTTGATATCAAAAAGATGGAATTTTAGATTAAACTTCACCACCTTTGTACCAACACCTCTCGGTTTTTGGCAAACGCTTTTCGGATTATGCTTAGGAATTATGGCTGTACCATAAGTAAACGTGCTACGAAATGGAGCTGGGTAAGTGAGCTTGTCTTACAATCGGAGGCAGATATGGAACGTGCTAGATCTCCTTGTCTCCCTTGTCTCTTAGCGCTGATTTGAAATTGGATGACAATCTAACTCCCACCACCTTGATGTAGGTACTTCTGGAGCAATACAAAATTATCTTAGGTGAGAGGTTAACCGGTAAATTAGTAGCACTAGTTAACTCCTAGCACAGGTTCAGTTTTTAAGGAATTTTCATGTAAACTTTGTCCACCAAAGCTCATTCGAAATATCATTGTCCGGTTCTGGGAGGAGTAGAAGAGCCGACTACAAACACCAGCAAACGAAACGAATAGCGCCACGCGACCATTAAGGGGTTGGTCAAAGAAATTGTTGCCAGCAGAAAAGATATGTTTCGATATCCACGGAAAGATGATGCCAATGATCATGAAATGTTGTGATAGCAGGATGATAAGACTCATCATATCTGACGATGGCTATGCTCGGAACGCTTTTTTGGAATAGTAGCAAGAGCAAAGTGTGACTGGAAGACTGGTATCTTTACAGACTGATTTGTGTGCCTCCCACTAAGACTCTGTGAAATTAGCAGACTAGTCAAAGTCCTCAAAAGGGACAAATCACCCAGAGTGAAAATATTCAGCAGATCTGATGGCATTGACACACTGGGTCCAAATCAAAGACTTTCTGTCGTTCACAAGCGGCTTCTATTACCGGAACTGTAAACGAGTTGTGTAACACAATTCACCGGAGCTGATGTCTATTGTGGATTGTAAGCTATCTGATTTTTCCCAGTGTAAAGGAGCTTTTGGCAAAATATGTAGCACCAGACATACTATATACTTGAGTGTAAGGCCTTGAGAAGACCAATTCTATCCGATGCATAAGTTGTTTATTGAAATAGGCTTTCCCGCAAATACGCCACTGCTGCCTTCAACTATATTGTGAAAAACAAGTGACAAGGGCTATGTACTCGTATCTGTTTTAAAAATTCCGCTTAACCCAGAAGGCTGTGCTTCTTTGAACGCAGTTGGAAAAATCAAATTTACTGACTCTTGTGTTCATCCCGAGCCTTCATCAATAGGACTGCAGGTAATGAAATCGGCAGTGTACCTGCTAGGAAATAGTAGGAGTTCTCTGGGCTTGAGCCCACGTTGGAACCACCTGCGTTCTCAGTTAGAGCCTACATTGACTGTGGCGTCTCTTACGAGCACAATTGTAAGTGACTTGACTTTCCAGGTTGCTAGCGGAGCAAACGAATGCATATTAATCTCTGAAAACTCCTGTTCTATCTCGGCAGAAAACGCTGTAGACTTTTTACGAGCATCTTAATGGGGCATAACGCTTTTGCTGAGCCCTTATGTTTGCTAAGTACAAGTGAAACCTGTTACGCTACTGTGAAAGTGATGAGGATATAGTGGATCATTTCCTCTGTGAATAACCTGCTTACACTAGCTTTAGGCTGCTGGAACCTTGAATTAAAATGAACATACAAGGAGTATAATGGTTTGTTCTTGAGTGCCCAATTCAGTTGACAACTCACAGCTTCCCAGTAAGATCACAAACAGCTGCACGATGTTGCCCAAAACAAACTTATTTGTTGAGGCCACCCTGTAAAATAATACTTGCAATGGAATGGAACCAATAACCACATTCGACCTGTCAGTACAAGGACGTCAGTGGCTGCTTCAAGGTACCAAATAGATTGATCTGCAAAGCAAGATTACAGCACCTGAAATCCGGCATCACATTGTTTCATTCCATTCATTCAATTGCTCTCTAATGAGAAAAAAAAAACACTTTCAAGGTAAAGTTTCGAATGTTGCTGAAAAATTGCAGATCCCAATTGTCCTGACAATCACCCCATTTCCTGTTCATCCTGAAAGACCGACTATTCGTTATCCTACAGATCACTTTCCATCTATTAATATTCTTTAATGTGCAATACCTTTTCATAGTTATGTACGAGTATGTGGCTCCATCATCTTCGTACTGACATCATCACTTGGTCTTTAAAATGGAGATTTGGTCTTCTTTGTCATCTTGAATATGGATACTCGATGTAGCCGAGTCAGTGTTATTGACACATTTGTATTTGTTTAACATTTTCGCATACAGAACCAAATATACGACGAAGAACTGCTCTGCTTGCCTGCTTTGTCACACAAGCGGCACCATAAAGTGTAGGTGACTTGATTAATGTTTTGTAGAGCGCACATTTCGTCCTCCTAGTTAGGAGCTTTGAACACGTTTCTCTTGTCAAACCATAGTAGCAGCAGTTTCCTAAAGTAAGCCTTTGTTGAATCTTCACTAGAGTTACATACGTGTGATTAATCTTTACTCCGAGGTAAGTAAACTGCTTAGTGGTGGGGTGTTATACGATACGCGGGCTTGATCTGCAAAAAATGTAAGAACGAGTATTAACTAGGAAAAAATAGCAAGAATGACTCAACTTCCCAACGGCGTCGGTCGCCTCTGCGTTAAATCGCGTCTGCGCTTTCATCTAACCGCAGCTAGACAACATCTCCAACAAAAACTACAATTTGCAAGATTTTCCACCCGAAAGACCCTCCTAACAAACCAGTAAACAACCACCACAGTCCCACCAGTAGCGCTGCACAACTTTCGTAATCCAAAAAGTGAAAAACTCAGAATCGGTTTGGAACCCGAAAGTCTCGCTCGTCGTGAGCGAGTCCTGTAAATATTAGGAACCCAACCAGAAACTAGAAAAAAAAAATTCCGACTTTCTCTGTACTCCGACCCGGAAAAAAAGTTTCTAGAAACGAAAAACAGAAAAACGAAAAGAAAAACCGAAAGGAATATCCACAAATCGATTAGTGTTGTGTTTTTTCCCCATTGTCCTCCATCGTTTCTAGTAGTTCCACCTTAACTACCCCAATCTCTGCAACTCGACTCATTCGATTTGGATTCTCTTGGAGAGCACGGAGTGCGGTGCGAATCCAAGTCCAAGCCACGAACAGAGGTTCCACCCGAAGAATTTCCATCAATTGACTGTTTATTAGTGGAATCGAGGAACATATGTTACAAAAGAAACCCCCGAAATTATAACAATCGACAAACAAGGCCTGGAGGAGCTCAAGTTCTCCCGAACTGCGGCGTTGCTTTTGGAGGATTTTTCGCTTGTCGGGCTGATCTGCTTTCACCCCATTATCAGCACCACCAGAAGGATACTCAGCAGGTAAAAGGTGTTCTGTTCTGCGCCAAGAGATCAATTTTGAAGACAGTTTATACCATTTCCCATGAACAACAACACCGGACGCATCAATAAACAAAAGAAAAAAAGTGTCCTCATCAACGCCTCCACTGTCCAAGGAGGATAACAACTCAACCCCAAATTCAACAACAACAATAACAACAATACGAAAGTCAACAGCACCAAAAAGTGGCAACAACCAAGATATCTTCATTAATCCAGTTGACGGCCTACCCACCCAACATTCAACTTTACCAGAGCTTGACGCCGAAAATGAACACAACGAGGTAGATTTAGATTCCTTCGATAGTCGTCGACCAACATCCATTATACGAGCAGTGGCAAACATCCACTCCGAGGTATTTGCCAACGATCAAATGAAAACCGAAACGTATCTTCGCTGAAGCGGAAACTTTCCACTGGCTATATAGAGTTCAACAAGAAGACAGTCACTAGTTGCTATTTTGCGTAACCAGTATCGCCAGTGTCACACTAGAATCTCCAACCGCCGGCACCGGCTTAGCAGTTTCTAATTTTTCCACCGACGAGTCGACCAACTGGCTGGGAACCACGTGAAGAGAACGAATCTCTTCTTAGTCACGATCTAAAGGATGTTTTTTTTTAGAGGCTTTATTTAATTTGATATCGGGCCTATTCGTGCCACGGCTAGTGCAAATAAGTCGTAATCGTGAAGTTTAATTTTCGACAACTTTATCGAGCAACTGGAGCCGTATATCAGCAATAACACGGCGAATGTTGACTGGTTTATCGGCACAGACTAGTGACTTCACATACCCCCAAAGAAAGTAATCTACATCACAGGATCGTGGAGGCCAGTTCATAGGTGTCGCGCGCCGTGTGGCACATTGCTCCATCTTGTTGAAACCAAATCTCTGTCACGTCAATGCTATTCAAAAGAGGAACAAAGAAGTTAGAAATCATCTTTTTATAGCTCTCTCCATTGACCGTAACATCCTGGCCGGCATCGTCTGTAAAGAAATTTGGGCCGATGATTCCACCAGCCCATAAAGCACACCAAACAGTGAGTTTTTATGGTTGTAAGGGCGTATCGACAAAAGTTTTTGGGTTTTCTCCACTCCAAATTCGGCAATTTTGCTTGTTTGCATATCCATTTAACCAAAAATGGGCCGCATGAGAGAACAAAATTTTACGTTAAAAATGAGGATCAAGCTGAATCAAATTTTCACCGAACCTACGACGCGTATAATGGTCACGCGGTTTCAACTATTGCACAGCTGGATCTTCGAAGCTTTTAAGCCAAGATCTTTCCGTAAAATCTTCCACAAAGTGGATGGGCATAGCTCAAATTGCTGTGCTCGATGGCGAATCGACTCATTCGGATTCTACTCAACACTGCGCTCCGCAACGTCAATAAGTTCGCACTGTTTGCCGTTTTTGAGGATGCGTATTGGTGGATAATACGTGGTGTGTACGTGGTGCGAAAACGATTTATCGTGTTGCGAATAACTTGCTCAGATGGACGATTATGTCGACCATAAAGCGCACGATAAGTTTGGCGAACCGAATCATGGTTTTCAAAATAAGTTTGTACAATTTGCACGCGTTGTTGTGGCGTAAAATACAAAACATACTCGTACTAAACGTAGTTTCTGGCTGGTTTCCTAATATTTACAGGACTCGCTCACGACGAGTAAGACTTTCGGGTTCCAAACCGATTCTGAGTTTTTCACTTTTTGGATTGCGAGAGTTGTTCAGCGCCACTGGTGGCACTGTGGTGGTTGTTTACTGGTTTGTTAGGAGGGTCTTTCGGGTGGAAAATCTTGCAAATTGTAGTTTTTGTTGGAGATGTTGTCTAGCTGCGGTTAGATGAAAGCGCAGATGCGATTTAACGCAGAGGCGACCGACGCCGTTGGGAAGTTGAGTCATTCTTGCTATTTTTTCCTAGTTAACACTCGTCCTTACATTTTTTGCAGATCAAGCCCGCGTATCGTACAATACCCCACCACTAAGCAGTTTACTTACCTCGGAGTAAAGATTAACCACACGTATGTGATTCTAGTGAAGATTCGACAAAGGCTTACTTTAGGAAACCGCTGCTACTAAGGTTTGACAAGAGAAACGTGTTCAAAACTCCTAACTAGGAGGACGAAATGTGCGCTCTACAAAACATTAATCAAGTCACCTACACTTCATGGTGCCGCTTGCGTGACAAAGCAGGAAAGCAGAGCAGTTCTTCGTCGTATATTTGGTTCTGTATGCGAAAATGTTAAACAAATACAAATGTGTCAATAACACTGACTCGGCTACATCGAGTATCCATATTCAAGATGACAAAGAAGACCAAATCTCCATTTTAAAGACCAAGTGATGATGTCAGTACGAAGATGATGGAGCCACATACTCGTACATAACTATGAAAAGGTATTGCACATTAAAGAATATTAATAGATGGAAAGTGATCTGTAGGATAACGAATAGTCGGTCTTTCAGGATGAACAGGAAATGGGGTAATTGTCAGGACAATTGGGATCTGCCCCAGCAACATTCGAAAGCGTTTTTTTTCTCATTAGAGAGCAATTGAATGAATGGAATGAAACAATGTGATGCCGGATTTCAGGTGCTGTAATCTTGCTTTGCAGATCAATCTATTTAGTACCTTGAAGCAGCCACTGACGTTCTTGTACTGACAGGTCGAATGTGGTTATTGGTTCCATTTCATTGCAAGTGTTACTTTACAGTTTGGCCTCAACAAATAAGTTTGTTTTGGGCAACATCGTGCAGCTGTTTGAGATCTTACTGGGAAGCTGTGAGTTGTCAACTGAATTGGGCACTCAAGCACAAAACTAGTCCACTATACTCCTTGTACCACCTTGATCAAAATGTTCCCGGGGGAGACCACCGTATGGCGCTCCCATTGTTCCGATTTGAGTTCAGTTTTTTTTTTGTTAAGTTGGTAAATCAGTTGTTGACATTCCCTCTAAATCTTAGCGTCATAGCTTGACCTTTGCAAAAGTTACGTAGCCAAGAGTACATCTACGATTTGGCGATTTTTTACAATTTTAGAAATGGATTTAAATTTGCAACAACGAATTTGTGTATTAAATTTTGCGTAAAAAACGGATTTAATGGTGCGCGAACGTTCTAAATGTTGGAAAAGTGTTTCGGCAACGATTCTCTAAAGAAAACGGTCGTTTACCAGTGGCACGAGTGGTTCAAAAGTGGTCGTGAGTCAATCGAAGATGAAGAACGCAGTGGCAGACCAGCGACATCGAAAACCGACCAAAACATTGTTGAAGTAAAAGAAATGTTAGTCAATAACCGCAAATTAACCATCAAAGAGACAGCGGAGGACTTGAATATTGCCTATGGATCCATTTAAGACGTTTTGGTTAATGATTTGGGTTTCCGTCGTGTAGCAGCAAAGTTGGTGATAAAAGACCTCAATTTCATGCAAAAAAGAGACCGTGTTGACGTCGCAAAAGAGATGATTTGCGAGGCTGAATCCGATCCCACATTCATCAAAAGGATCATTACTGGAGACGAGACGTGGGTTTATGAGTACGACACGCAATCCAGACATCAGGCAAGTGAATGGCGTTCACCAAATGAGCCGAGACCAAAAAAACCACGTAGTTTTCAGTCAAAAAAGAAGACAATGCTCACTGTTTTCATGAATTACTAGGTGGAGTGAAAAGTAACCTCCTTGACCGCCAGAATGCGCTGCTACTACATTCTTATAGTGCCTTGAAGTCCGTACATATTTAGGCAGACACGCCAAATTTCAGTGCGATACTGTCTTTAGTTTTGCTTTGACAGCTGATTGTTGTTGACGTGTTTGGCATCATGTTGAGTATGGACAAAAACGATTTTCGTTCTCTCATAAAACATTATTTTTTGAGAGGCAAAACGGTGAAGGAAACAAAAGAAAAGTTGGATAAATATTATGGGGCTAATGCTCCATCAGATTACACCGTCAAATATTGGTTTCGAGAGTTTCGTGCTGGCCGCAACTCCACTACCGATCAAGTCTGCAGCGGCACGTCCTCCGATGCGGTTACAGAGGACTATGTCAAAAAAATTCATGAAATGGTATTGGCTGACCGGAAAACGAAGGTGCGCCAGATAGCAGATACCACAAAGATTAGTACTAAGCCCACACGGCATATTTTGGGCATTATTCTGCATATGAAAAAGTTATCCTGCCGCTGGGTGCCGCGAATGCTCACTTTTGACCAAAAATACGAACGCGAGAGCACTTCGAAAGAGTTTTTCGACTTGCTGATGCGGAATCGGGCGGACTTTTGGCGTCGATTGGTAACTGGATTTGGATCGCTCGGACTATTATCTCTTCCCAAACCTCAAAAGATGGCTCATCAATAAAAAATTCAGCTCACGTGAGGAAATCATCGACGCCACGGAGGAGTATTTTGCAGACCTTCCGCAAAATTACTTTTCGGACGGGATCAAGAAGTTGGAAAATCGTTGGAATAAGTGTCTCGAACTAAAAGAGGACTATATTGAATAAAATACAATATAAAAACATTTAAAAAAAAAAATTTTTTTATTCCCAAGGAGGTTACACCTATGAGACGTTTGCGTGAAGCAATTCGCCGAAAGAGATCAGAATTGTGGGCAGAAAACTCGTGGATTTTGCACCATGATAATGCACCGTCGTACAGCGTCATCATTATTCGTAACTTTTTGACAATAAATACCATCCAACAGCCACCGAATTCACCTGATTTGGTTGCTTGTGGCCTGTGACTTCTTTCTGTTCAATCGAGTTAAAAAACCAGTACGGGGAACGCGTTTTAGCAGCCGAGAGGAAGTAATGGAAAAATCGCAGAAAGCACTGATGGGCATACCGAAAACCGAATATAAAAAATGTTTCGAGGATTGGATCAAGCGCTGGCATAAGTGTGTTGCAGTCGATGGGGATTACTTTAAAAGGGACAATATAGATTTACATGAATAAACTTGTATTTCCAATTTTCTGAATACATGGCGGGAACTTTTTGATCAAGGTAGTACACATACTTGCACGTATTTGTATCTAAGATATTTAAAAAAATTTGAGGCTTTCGCACTTTAAAAGATTCCATTATCTTACTGTGCAAGCGATACTTACTTAATACAAAATACTTTTGAAGTTAATGCCAACAACCTGTCCTTTGCCAACAGCCTAGAATTGTCGGTTATACAAGCAGTCCACCAAAGTAACCGAGACATAGTAGGACGGTACGGCATATGAACTTAAGGTATTTTATATAAAACGGTTAATTCGGTAAGACAACTATTTTGGAGGCAAATATGCATATGGTAGTGCTTGATACATCTGCTAGGCTCACCTCACTGGCGAGTTGTTTCACTTTTTTTTTATATTCGGCGACGTTTATCAGAGTTCGTTTGATATATTTTCTTGTGTCTGATGGACACCGAGGCACCACTTCCTAAAGAGGTTGTTGCACAAGTTATCTGGAAAAATTGTCATCCAAGTGACGCATTTGGAATGGCTCTTTTCCAAAATGGTATTTTCAAATGGCAGCAAACATAAATGATGCTTGCTTGCCACATGGGTCTCAGTACTCGTATATCATTGTTCTCCCTCCTTGGCACCCGACTGATTCTCCTGCATATATCGTCGTCATAAATTTGTAGGATATTCTCGGCAAGCTACTCGTATTGTATCAACGTTAGTCCTTTAAACCAGTCAAGCTAGGTTAACAAACAGACGAACACACACTCAGTTCCAGCCTAGTCACAATGGTTTATTACACTTTTATTATAATATCCTGCTCCAAGACGTTGTCAGTATGCACACCCTTGGCTCCGGGGTAGAAATACATATAAAAGCAGCCGCAATCCCTAAAGTCCTGGTATGTGTGAAGATAAACTTTATTGTTTCTTTTCCAGCTTCCCTCTCCAAACACCTGAATCGTTAGTTTCTTCAATATGACAATTGCTTAAGGCCATGGAGAAGGGAGGGCATTTCATTTTGGTTAAGTTGTCTTATGGTAATCGGCGGGGTAATGTAATTGAAAGTTGGTGATGGCACTGATGTAATCTCTACATAGGATTCTATAATCTGTTCCAGGTAAGATATTTATATACTCTAACGCATACCCATACCCATACACATTTGGGTATGGGTATGCGTTGTTAAAAAAAGTGATTCCTTCCAAGGCTCCTCGGCAAAGTTGTGGCAATGGGATAACATATTTCAGTATTTGTTGAATACTTCAGTATCTGGATGGTTATGCGCGTATGGAAAATTTACATCGTTGATGTGGTCGTATCTCTAATCGTAAATCAAGAAAAGTTTCGCTTCTCAACCCCGGGTTTTTGGTACTACCTTTGAAGTAATAAATCCTGGAAATGTTACCCACTCTTATGAGCCCAGTGATGTGGTATTCATGTAATTTAGTATTAAGATTAAATGGCAAAGTTCTGCATTTGGGGATGCATTAAAAGGGATAGAATCGTTGGGTATAGTCGGCATTGTAAATAAACGGTACGAGCCTTAGTTCTTGAAGAGTAATGACTCTTTGAAGACTTGACATTGGGTGGAATTAAACCTGCACATCAATTATAAATAATAGAATTTTATGTGCGTTATTTAAAAGGGCCCTGTATGGGGCTAAAAAAGACTCCTGCTTTATAATTCTTTCAAGAGTATTTCTTTCCCACAAAGCCGGATAAGCTTAAGAAATTTGTTACTCCAGGCGATACTTGCCGTATTGAAAATCGAATGGAGGACTTCTCTATTTGTATGCCCCAAACATATTTTCCGACCAACGAACCTCTTCAGATGCAGACCCAGAAGTTCCTGGAATTCTCGACTCCGATAATTCTTGAAGCTTAAGCTGGAAGGATAGTAAAAGTGGCAAAGTGACTCAACCTGATATGCTTTATCTTCATCTAAATAGGCAGAGCTGTGGCTGACTTTGAAATTCGGAAAAAGTCAGACAAAAAGTCTGAACGGGCTCCAAAAAAGTTATGCTCTGTATGACGAGCCGCTAATATAGGAACAACTGAAATGCGTAAGAAAGCTATCAGCAGACACATTACTTTAGGTAGCGCTACAATCCGAAGATGACCTCGGCTTTAACGAAATCTCGTTTAATCTAATACGGTGATGAATCTGCCTTCTCTTTATATGGACTGCCATCTTCCGTTTAAAAAGAAGTGGTGTTCGATACAACACTTGCTGGAGTTTTGATGACCTTGTCCATATGAGTATAACTATGAATGGCATGACCCTCTAGGTAGCTGGTAGACCAGACGAATTCTTCCCGACTTCTTGAAAAAGTCCACGGCTTTCTTGTTGTCCTCCGATAACTGTCGAAGACTGCCGGGGCACTAGGCTTTTGTTAAATACCTTACTCTGCTGGACAAAAATGGCACCCACGATGTTGGCTGTGAATATTATGGCTACTGGGTGCTGGTACTGTAGACACTTAATTACTTACACTTCTTTCTACAAAAGACCTAGAAGTTCCAAACATACAAAGAGAAATGTTCTTCGAAAGCCTATCCTTACCCACATACACGATTTGATAGCCAAATCTGTCCTCTCATCTCGATGAAAACTCCACTCTGAAATCAGTTCGAAGTATATTTAGACCGTTCCGCCACCAGAAAATCAACAAACTATCGAGTACGGATGTCCAATCTGAATGCAGGGGAACTGCGTGGCTATTGGTCGGGAAACTGCTGAGTGCCCTTTAACTTGGATTAGACCAACAGCGCAGCAATCAAGTTTGTAGCGAAATGCTTGCCTTAACTCCGGTCCCCGGTAACTCATGCAGGGTAAAATGGCAAGGGCTTGCCCAGCCAGTAGCATTATACTGACGTACACCACCATAGTGTTCACAACCCTATACGGAAGTTATTAAAAAGATGTGACGGCTACCAGTTAGGTAGCCTCGGATAAAAATAAACTCATTGTTGCCGACCCTAGCAAACGTTTAAAGGACAACGACCTTCAGCTCTGCCACGTAAAGCCAAATAATTAGCAGAGGTCCTTGACTGCCAACACACAGATATCACCGCCATCTAGGAAGTGCAATTGGATGTGCCGGATATAAGGAGGATGAAAAACAGCTTAAGGGGAGAGAAACAGCGCTTATTCGGATGGGGATTTTCCATATACGGCAGTGAAGAAATCTTAAGCTTCCGACATGTGAGCGAGCATCTTACGGCAATCTGCATCAAGGCTACATTAGACAACATAAGCGTAATATGCGCCCATGCCAGTAAGAATATTTCTACGCTCTCTTCGACAAGACAAATGAGCAATATCTAAAGTATCGCCTAGTACGATTCTAATGCTAGGATTGGAAAGCTGGACATCTTTGGTAGGACAGTTGGTAAGGATAGCGTATACCACACCACGTCTGGCAACGAAATATTACTATAGCAAGCACACGCTTTCCTCACCTCAATATGCACAAGAGAACATGGTGGTCTCCGGATCATCAAACGATAAGGTTTATTCTTTTCTTGTGGTACTCGTACATCAAAACATACGTAGCTTGCGACAAAACTTTGATTTGTTGGTATGCAATCTTGAAGCGTTCGTATATTTACCCGATTTCAGAAATATGGATATTTGCATGTGAAAGGACAATTTTTTTAATTCCCGGGTATAACTTGTATCCTAATACAAATGAATCGTATTCGGCACGCGGAGTAGGGGTTTTTGTTAGGGATTCTCTGGAACTGTGACTGCGGATGTAATGCAGGTTAGTTGTAAATTATGCAATGAGCCCTTTAACTTCGTCTGCATATACAGACTGCAATTCCATGATACTCAATCATTCCTATTGTAAATGAATTAATTCTATTTTTGACAAAAACTAAGATTCAAAACCTTATTATTCTAGGTGATCTTAATATTGACATCCTAGCATCAACCTCAGTCTCGGAGTCACTTCTGTGCCTTATAGCTGCACATGGTCTTACTTCCTTTGTGAATGAACCTACAAGACCTATTTCAAACACCTGTCTAGACCATGTATTCGGTCGTTTTCGTAATATATCTCCCGATCAGTGTGTCGGTGTTAATCTTGACCTCTATACGAGGGCGGGTCAATAATTCCGTGACTTTTGGATTAAAACACAGATTTTTTGATAAAAAAATAATTTTATTTTTCAACGTAGTCTCCCTTGAGCTCTATACACTTTGTCCAACGCTTCTCCAATTTTTTTATCCCTTCCAAAAAAAATGATTTGTCGAGGTCCTCAAAATAGGCCTTTGTTTGCGAGATGACTTCATCATTGGAGTCAAATCTTTTTCCACCAAGCCATTTCTTCAGGTTTGGGAACAAGAAGTAGTCGCTCGGAGCCAAATCTGGAGAATAGGGTGGATGAGGGAGCAATTCATAGCCCAATTCATGGATTTTTGCCATGGCAACTGCACATGTGTGCACCCTTGCATTGTCTTGGTGGAAAAGAACTTTTTTCTTGGCCAAATGAGGTCGTTTTTTTTTCAAATCGTCATTGAATCGGTCCAATAAGTTGGCATAATATTCCCCATTGATTGTTCTTCCCTTTTGAAGGTAGTCAATGTGGATTATCCCGCGTGCATCCCAAAAAACAGTCGCCATAACTTTATTGGCTGACAAACCCACCTTGGCCTTCTTTGGCGCCGATTCACCCTTAGAAACCCACTGTTTTGACTGTTGTTTGTTCTCTGGTGTGTTGTGATGGATCCATGTTTCGTCCACGGTTACAAAACGGCGCAAAAACTCCTCCATATTGCGATTAAACAACGCCAAACCTTCCTGTGAAGTTGTTACACGATTGCGTTTGTGGTCGACTGTGAGCAAACGCGGCACCCATCTTGCGGAAAGCTTTCTCATGTCCAAGTAATCATTCAAAATTGAAACCACTGAGCCATGCGAGATCCCTACGGCTTCCACAATCTCTCGCACTTTCAATCTTCGGTCGGCTAACACCATATCGTGAATTTTTTCGATTGTTTCGGGTGTAGAGACCTCAACTGGGCGTCCAGGACGTTCGGCATCTTCAGTGCTTGTACGGCCACAACGAAATTCAGTAAACCACTTTTTTACCATTGAAATCGATGGTGCAGAGTCCCCATAGTATTTATCAAGCTTAGCCTTGGTCTCGGTAATGGTTTTTTTTCGCAAGAAATAATGCTTAATAAGCACACGAAATTCACTTTTTTCCATTTTCTCCTCAAATTAGTGAGTAGTCTGATAAAAATAGCTGTCAAACACAAACTAACTGACGCAGCAAGTTTAAATTTTGACAGGAGTCAACTGACAGATGCCTGTTGACAGGAGCAGTGTTGCTGTTTCAGTAAAGAGGTCAGAAATTCAAAAAGTTCACGGAAAAGTATTACGGATCACTGCATGACAGGTGTTGTGTTTGTGGATGGTAAATTAAGGACGCGTGCTTTTCTTTATGAACTACTTTATTTAATTCATTTAATGATAATAATTAACTACTGCTGCTGGGAAAACTCGTGGTTTCTGTTGGACGGAAAGAAAACGACTGGGGAGAAGCTTTGAAGGAAAAAGTATGGCGTATGTCAGGTGTCATTACAGTTCAGTGGAATTTTGACATGTGACAGTGCGACCAAGTATAATAATACTTTTCAAACATTATAATAGTGTAACATTAACGTAACATTTCCTCTCTTCCTCAGTGTATTCTTTTAACAATTCAATTATAACCAAATTTTTTAAGCTACAGGATCGTTTTTGATCGGGGTCTTCTCGACTGGGACATCTGCAATCTCTGTGTCCATCGTAGGCTGAGTTGTTAAATTTAGCGAAGTTGGCAGAAGACTCCTTTCTATTTCCATTCGTGCAGTTCTCTCTAAAACATCCGCAGGTTCGTTCAAATCATCCGCGATTTTATCAAAAATGTTTGTGGATTTATGCCGTGGAGCTTCTCATTGTGGGTTTACGATTTCTAGTAAACTAGGTTGTATTGGGGTATCCTTGCCAATCTCTCTTATTTGATTCAAATGCCTGTGCCAAACTCTACTATCATCTAGCTCAACTAAATAGTGTAATGTGCCCTTTTGTTCTTTTATTCTACCAAATTTCCATTTGTTTTTCTTGTCAAAATAATCTCTTGCTGAAACCTTCATTCCTACGCAGAAAATTCTCTTAGGCTTCATAGCACTATAACTAACAAGATTTTCCCTAGGTGATTGAGGAAGAACACAACTTAAACGTAATCTTATAACTCGACCAAACATTAATTCAGAAGGGGACTGGTTAGTAACTGAATGTGGAGTTATGCGATAGTGCATTGAAAATTTTGCGAGGTTAAGTTCTCTATTGCTCCTATCACACTGTAAGCTACGAAGTGCCTTTTTCAAGGTACGTACGTACCTTTCACCGAGCCCATTTGTTCCTGGGTGATATGGGGCCGTTCGTTCATGTAGAATCATATTAGAATTTAAAAATTCTTGAAACTTGTAGGCGGTAAATTGCGTACCATTATCCGTGACCAGTATTTCTGGAATTCAAAATGAAGCAAAAATTGATCTACAAATTCGAATAGTGGTATCAACTGTTATATTTGGAAGAAGATGAATTTCAGGCCAACGGGTGTACGCATCGACCAAAATAAAATAGTACCCGCCATGTAAAGGTCCACAGAAATCCGCATGCACTCTTGAAAATGGGCCCTTAGGTGTTTCCCAATTATGAACGGGCTCTTTAACCGGGTTACTTTTATATGTATTACATATAACACATTCTTTCGCTAATGTTTCAATGTCGTGGTCTATATTGGGCTACCAACAAAAACTCCTAGCTAGTTGCTTCCGCTAACATCTCACGCCGTAATGAACGTGGAACAATCACTCTTTGAGCTCTCATTAAGCATTCCCGTTGAATGCTGAATTCGTTTTGATCAAGGTTAAAACGATGAATTCTAGGGGCTTCCTTTCCCATGCGTAAATATTTAATAAGCTGAATCAATTCTTGGTCTGTTTTCGTTTCTCGTTCTATTCGATCTGCTGTAATAGGAAGGGCTTCAATCCGTTTCAAATCTACCACCTCCGGTTCATCATAAACGTAAATTTGCATACGAATCAGTGTTTTTGGACTTAATATTGTATTGATAGGATTGTAAAAACACTGCATAGTGTTGCATCTTTGTTGTACAAAGTGTAGGTAATGCCTTCGAAGGAGAAAAAATTTGTAAAAGTGGCTTATGATCGACAAACAGAGCGAATCGGTTGCCCCAGAGATACTGGTGAAAATGACGTATACCAAAAATTATAGCATAAGCTTCCTTATCAATCTGCGAGTATTTTTGCTGAGTCGGCGATAAAGACTGTAAAACAAATTGTATAGGACGCTCCGTTCCATCGGAATAGATGTGTGATAATACGGCACCCACACTATACGGTGATGCATCCGTTGCTAGAACCAACGGCAGTTTAGGATCGAAATGAGCTAAAATACGATCGGATTGTATCTTCCGCTTAACCAAATCGAAAGAACATTGGCAATCCTTTGACCAATGAAACGTTGCATCCTTTTTCAACAGCTCATGCAAAGGCTTTAATATTGTGCTTATGTCTTTCAAAAATCTTCTGTAGTAATTTACAAGACCGATAAATGCACGTACTTCAGTCTTATCTCTCGGTACCCTGGCTCGCTGTATGGCATCTATATTCTTTTGAGATTTTTGAATGCCATGTTTAGAAATTATATAACCGCAATACCCTATTTGGTCGGCCATATGTAAATTGTACTGCTTAAAAATTTTGAAAACGGATTCTAATCTTTGCAAATGTGTGTGAGTATCTGCCGCAGTGATACGGATATCGTCAAGGAAAACGCTTATGCCAGGAATACCTTGAAGTAATGTCTCCATTTCTCGCTGCCATATGACGGGTCCAGACGCCAGCCCAAACATCAACCTATTACATTTATATAGACCCTTGTGCGTATCCTCCGGCCGGACCTCTAAATGTAAATAAGCTTGATTCAAATCAATTTGGCAGGGGGTGAATGCCATGGATTAACAGTTAAGTTGAAACTACCACAAATTCGAATTTTACTAGAAGCCTTGACTACAGGGACAATTGGGGTGGCAATTTTCTCTAAAATCCCCTACTTTTCTAGATCGTCTAGTTCTCTCTCGAGTCTAGGTAAAATAGAAAACGGTGCCATCCGAGCCTTGAAGAAGACTGGTTTTGTGTTTGGTTTCAAATGTAACCTGGCTTGTATACCAGAAATTTTACCAATGCTTGTTGAATACTATGTCACTATACTTTGTAATTAATGGTATAACTTCCAAAGGTAATTAATATGTATCTAAGTGGCCTAACGAATCGTTTGATTTATGTAAGCTGTGAACCTCTACTGGAATTTCAGGGACGAGTTTCACACCTAATGGTTGAATCCATTCTCTACCTAATAATGCTTGTCTATCTGAATCTGTTATATAAAGATCTAAACAAAATTGTTTCCGTCTATGTTTAACACACACTTTCGCACATCCTAAAACTTCGAGTTTTGTTTGGCAATATGACTAACTAACTTAAGATTGGCAGGATAAAGAGGCATTTGAAACAAAGAATCGAATTGGGGCTTACCCATTATAGAAACCGCAGCACCACTATCGATCTCCATCGGAACCTGTTTATCTTCGATTTGAAGAGTGACCATGAATTTATTTCGATTGATGGAATTTATTTCGATGGAGTCCACTGCCAAAATTTCATCAACTTCTGCTATCTCTATTGCATTGGCAGATGCTGTGCTTCTTTTTTTCTTTTGACAGATGGTTTGCAGATGCCCCGGCCGATTACAAAATTTACAGAAGAGACCTTGCCGGGTACAAGAATTAGCTAGGTGGTTTGTATTACCACATCTGAAACAAATAATTGTGTTAGTTTTATTTGAAAAGTTACAAGAATTAAAGTGTTTATTAGCTTTATTGTTTTTCAAAGAAGAATTGTGTCGATGAGTTGAATGTTTCACTGTTGTAACTGTATTTATGGTGCCGAGATTCCTATGCAATTGATTTGCATCTCGTTCCGAGAGTTCTATGCTGGTTGCCACTTCGACAGCTTTTTCCAGGGTCAATTCTTTCGTCTCCAAAAGTCGAGATTATATGCGCTTGCTTGCGAGTCCAAACACGAACTGGTTTTGGAGCGTTGTTTGGAGATAAGAACGGAATTTGCATGTGGTGCTCAACTTTTAAAGTGAGGTTATGTACTCTTGTATATTTTCTCCATCACGTTGCTTACGCTGATGAAACCTGAAGTTCTCTGCGATTTCCAATGGTTCCGGAACATAAAAAAAAATTGCATTATTTTACATAGCTCGCTGTGGGTCTTCTCTGTAGGTGAAGTTGGGGCGAGCTTATCGCATAGAATGTCGTAAGAGGCAGCTAACATAAAATGCAGCAAGTAGTGTACTTTTAGGTCGTCTTTCACTTGAAATACCCTGAATGCGCCTTCCAAACGTTGCACCCATCGAGTTCGGTTGGAATTTATTGGGTCAAACGTCTCGATGGTAAAGGAGGCTTGAAGGACAGTGGTGGAAGCCATGCCGTCGGCGCTGGAACAACTTATATCCTGTGTTTTGGGTTTTACTGCGTAGATTGTATTATTTGTCCTTGCTGATCTGTGTGAGGGACACTATCCCATCCTCGTCGCCAGTTGTTGTGTTTGTGGGTGGAAAATTAAGGACGCGTGCTTTTCTTTATGAACTACTTTATTTATTTCATTTAATGATAATAATTAACTACCGCTGCTGGGAAAACTCGTGGTTTCTGTTGGACGGAAAGAAAACGACTGGGGAGAAGCTTTGAAGGAAAAAGTATGGCGTATGTCAGGTGTCATTACAGTTCAGTGGAATTTTGACATGTAACAGTGCGACCAAGTATAATAATACTTTTCAAACATTAGAATAGTGTAACATTAACGTAACATTTCCTCTCTTCCTCAGTGTATTCTTTTAACAATTCAATTATAACCAAATTTTTTAAGCTACAGGATCGTTTTTGATCGGGGTCTTCTCGACTGGGACATCTGCAATCTCTGTGTCCATCGTAGGCTGAGTTGTTAAATTTAGCGAAGTTGGCAGAAGACTCCTTTCTATTTCCATTCGCCCTAGAACTTCTTATTTCAAAATACAACCCAGATATTATAGCGCTTCAGGAAACTCACATCATTTCATCAAATTCTTATATGTTTAAGCTAAAAAATTATGAACCATTCTATCACAATAAACGTTATGACTACTCCAAATCAGGTATAGGGCTTCTAATTAAAAATAATATACCTGTGACATCCCACACCATCTCCTCTTCAAATCTTCTCTACCAAACCATAGAAATTCCTGCAAAAAAACCAATAAAGCTAACTAACGCATATAGAGAGCATGAAGTTTACATTACCAGTGAAATTCTCAATGATATTCAAATAGATAACAACTTTCATCATCTAGTCCTAGGCGATTTAAATGCTAAAAATATAATTTGGGGCTCAAACAACACCAATAGATTAGGTACACTTTTCGAAAACTTTGCCAATGATCAAGGCTTAGTTATTCTAAATGATGGATCGCCTACACTTTTTAACACAAGAAACACCTTCTCTGCTGTTGATACATTCGCATCGGAAGATTTAGCTCCACTTCTTCATTGGGAAGTACTCCCTAATGGGGAAAGTAGAGATCACATACCAATTATAATACGCACCCATGAAAGAAAACTTCTAAATAAACCTACTATACGCTTCAAAGAAACTCAGGCTAATTGGGACATTTTTGAGTCATCTACCCACTCCCTGTCTACATCTTCAACTACGTCCAACAACACCAACCAAGAAGCAGCTGCTAAATCTATGCCAACAACTAAACAAAAACGAGACAATGGTAACAAAAATCCTGTTTGGTTTAATAAGGACATTGCATCTTTGGTTAAAACCAAGAATATAGCCTGGAAGAACGCTCGAAGATATCCAACAACACCAAATTGGTTATCTTATCGGAAAGCTAGTGCCAAGGCTAAATATGAATCTATTAAAGCAAAAAGATCATCTTGGGAAAGCTTCGTGAATACAATGGATCCAGCCTTGGACTCCAAAACCCTATGGAACCGAATAAAATCCCTAAGATCTTCAAACTACACTCACCACTTTCCTTATATTTTTCTTAATGGCTCTTTGGTAAATGATCCCATAAAAATTTCCAACACGTTCTCAAAAATATGGGGTAAGTACAGCGAAAATAATACGTTTCCAGAAAATGTTATTACCAAGAAATTAGCTTTCAACTTAAGTGACCTTCCGATCCAACAAAACCTTTGCTAGGTACTTTCAGAAGACATCTCAAGAATTGAATTTGACACTACACTACAATTGCTTAAAGGAAATACCCCAGGAGATGACAAAATCACATATAATATGGTAAAATCAGCTGCTGATAATCTTAAGAACCGAATTTGCTCGCTTTACAATAACATCTTACGGACTGGTATCTTTCCCCATGATTGGAAGAAAGCTATACTCAAGCCGATTCCCAAAAGTTCTCGGAACTATCACCAAATAGATGGGTACCGCCCGATTTCGCTTCTACCTGTTCTATCTAAAATTTTTGAAAAAATTAGTACGTAGAATAGGCTGGTTGATGGAAAACCCAATTAGCAACGAACAACATGCTTTTAGACCAAACAGAGGAGTTCAGTCTCTTATTCATCTCCTGGAACACAAACTTGCAGATAATCTCTCGTCTTGTAAACACAGCGTTGTTTTGTCATCTGATCTAGAGAAGGCCTTCGACCGTGTCACAACCTCAGAAAATTTTAAAAGTCATTATATCCTTTTTATCCGAAAGAACTTTTTGTGTTAATGTCAATGGCTTTACCTCAAACAAATTAAAACTTTAAAACGGGATACCGCAAGGGTCTCCGTTGTCAGTATATCTTTACAATGCATACATAGATGCACTTATAACTGAACTTGCACAACCAAAACATAATCTCGATTTCGTAGGTGTATATGTAGATAATATCTTCATGGTAGCTTCTGGAGATCCATCTAAGGTAAACACAGTCTTGAAATCTGCAGACTTTAAAATCCATGCTTGGACCCAAAAAACAGGTGCAATTGTTCCACCTTCAAAAATTGAGGCACTACACCTTTGTAGGAAAAAGAAATGCTCATGCTCAACATACCCACTCGTGATTCGCAACACCAATGTCAACCTAAAAAAAAGAACTAAGAGTCCTCGGTGTAACTTTCAGTGGCAATCTGAAATGGAATCTTCACATTAAAAACACTATTAACCAACTGAAGAATCGAAACAACGCTCTGAAAATGATATGTTCTCGTCGAAAAGGACCACATCTGGAAACCGCTCTCAAAATAACCAAGGCTTTGGTCGAAGGCACTCTCCAACATGGACTAACCCAATATATGTAGACCTCAAAGAAAAACTTGGAGCACATCGATATAGCCGTAAACGAATGCTACCGAACATCTACAGGGGCACTAAGGACAACACCAATTGAAGCTCTTAGAATAGAAGCTGGTTTTCAACCAATCAACAGACTTGGTCAAAAAAGAGCAGTAAATTTAATAAGTAAGGCGCTAACTGATTTCTCTCATCCCCTTCACATAGCCTCACAAGAAACTTTACGCAGAAAAAAAAAAAAAACAGGAAAAATTCAATATCTTCCCTAAGCAAAATACTAACCCTGATTTCTGCTCATGGATGTATTCCTTTAGAAACATCAGCAAACCTGCACACCTCGTCCCCTAGTCCATGGAAAAGACACTTACTAACCATCGATACCAGCCTCTCCAGCCACAAAAAAGAACACACTTCCAACCTACACTTTCTTATGCTTTACCGTGAATTAATGGAAACTATAAAGCCTCTGAAAACACTTTACACTGACGGATCCTATAGAGACAACAACTCCACTTATGCAGTCAACAAAGTTAAATGCAAAGAACGAAGAGACCATCATTTCCCAAGGTATCCTTCCAGATGCAGCTGGTAGTTATATAGCAGAAGTTACAGCATTGTTAAAAGACCTTTTTATTGCGCAAACGTGGGTAGTTAAGACGTTAAATCTAACTGACAGTTTGAGTATCCTCACAGGAATTAAAAGCGCAACTAATAACTGCTCCACACTCAACAACATCCGGAGCATCCTTCATAATAACGCCAATATAACTCTAGCATGAATACCAGGCCATGCTGGCATTAAAGGAAACGAGGCTGCCGATAATGCAGCAAAAGAAGCGACACGTTACCCGTACTTAAACGAACTGCCAAACATCTCTCAGCTCATCCGAAAAGTTTTTATAGCTAATGAAAACGAAGATCTCGAAAGCTCATGGCTTAGTCAACAGACCTTTCTTCGACAACATCACCCAACACATCTCAGAATCCCATACAACAAAGATCTAACCAGAGAAGAATGCATAGTAATTTTTCGGATCAGAGTAGGAAAAACTCTTTTTTCTAGTCGACACAATTTCACTAACGACCCCCCTGAAGAGTGCGCAAATTGTAGAGAAGTCCTCTCAATTTGGCATATATTTGCCGTTTGCCCGATCTCTCGCCAAACTACTAATACCGACTCAACAGAAGATATGCAGAAACAAATAGCTGAAGTACTTAATCCATCTGATGTCCGAACGTTCCAGCGCATTAAAAAAGCCACAACACTACATAATAAATTTAAAGAAATTTTAACTATTCTTAGTCATAGTTACGAGTACACTAATTCTTCAGAAATTAAAAAAATATATATATTGGGTCTACAAGTAAGTTTCCAGCGTTTTTTTTTCCAAAATTTGAAGTTTTATTATGAAAACATAGTTACAATGCTTTATTCAAAGTATCGTCCATCGGAAGCTACAACTTTCCGCCATCTTTCTGGCAATTTATGAATTCCGGACCAAAAAAATTTCTCGTCTTTCGAGCCCAAGAACGTATCGAGGCAATTTTTGATTTCCTCTACTGAGCTGAAGCGTATTCCCGTAAGAGCGTTCTGCATCGAACGAAACAAGTGGTAGTCAGATGGTGCCAAGTCTGGACTGTAAGGCGGGTGAGGCAGAATTTCCCTTCTACTATTTTCCAAATAGTTTTTCACCGAAACCGCAACATGTGGCTGAGCGTTGTCGTGATGAAAAATGACGGACTCATGCCTGGTCTCATATTCTGGCCGTTTTTCTTTTAATTTCCGCTTCAAACGAATTAGTTGGGTTCGATATAATGGTCCTTTGATGGTTTCACCACTCGGAAGCAGTTCGTAGTATACGACACCCTTTTGATCCCACCATATGCAGAGCATGACCTTATTCACGTGAATATTTCGTTTCGGAGTCGATTGGGCGGTCTCGCCTGGCTTTATATACGATTTTCTGCATTTAGGATTATCATAATAAATCCATTTCTCATCACCAGTGACAATGCGATGCAAAAATGATTTAGTTTTATACCGCTGCAGTAACATTTCGGACATGCAAAATCGCCGTTCGACGTCTCTTGGCTTCAATTCGTACGGCACCCAGTTTCCAAACTTTTGAATGAATCAGAGTGCTTTTAGGCGCAGGGAAACGGCTTGTTACGTGACGCCCAATGATGCAGCAAGTTCTTCTTGAATCTGACACGGATCCTCATCCAGTAAAGCGTCCAATTCCTCGTCTTCAAAACTTTTCGGCTTTCCGGGGCGATCTTTGTCTTCAACTCCAAAATCACCACTTTTGAACCGTTTGAACCACTCGCGGCACGTCGGTTCACCAATACATTCCGCCCCATAAGTTTCCGAAGGCAAACGATAGGCCTCAGCCGCACTTTTCTTCATATTAAAGAATAAAAGCAGCGCTTCCCGCAAATGACGTTTATTTGGCTGGAAACTTGCCGATAAAATGTACGACACCGATAGAACTGCTCAAATATAACGCTGCAAAGTTGTTGACAGATACAAAACCTACAAATAAAACACATCGGGTCTGACATTTCTGCCCGGGATCCACTGGTGGCGCCATCTCTGACAAACGCTGGAAACTTACTTGTAGACCCAATACATATACGAGGGCCGTTCAATATATTCTCGGTATCGATATGAAGGAAAATGCGAATTCAATTTAAATTGTTTTTATTTTTCAATATGATCTCCCCTAACATCAATGCATTTGTTACATCTTGAGATAAGCTTTTTTAAACCCTCAAAATAATAAATTTCCTCTTTCTCTGCAAAATACCGACTTGAGTTCTTCATCATCCGAAAATCTTTTTCCACGAAGACATTTTTTCAAATCCGGAAACAGGAAATAATCGCTAGGGGCAAGGTCTGGACTATAGGGTGGGTGTTGGATTTCTTCGAAACCACAATCTCGCGCAGCAGCCTTGGAAACTCGCGCCATGTGAACAGGAGCGTTGTCATGAAGAAGCAACACACCAGCTGCGAGTTTACCCCGTCTTTTCTTTTTAATTTCCTCCCGCAAATTACTCGTATGCAAAGTGGAAGCGTAGGATGTGGCGTTGATTGTTTCACCTTTTTTTTTGTACTCAATGAGCAAGATTCCCTTTGAGTCCCAAAAAACTGTGGCCATGAGCTTTCGGGCAGACGGAGTGACTTTGAACTTCTTCGGGGGGTCTGTTCCTTTTTTATGCCACTGCATGGACTCTTGTTTGCTTTCAGGGTCATAGTGGTGGACCCATGTTTCGTCCCCAGTAACAATTCGATCCATAACACCGTCCGCGTTCTCACTACACATCTCCAAGAGCTCTCTACAGCATGCGATTCTCAATTTTTTTTCTGAGGCGCTGTGAGCATTCGTGGCATCCACCTTGCACTGACCTTTGAAAGGTTAAGATGGTCATGAAGAATGGTGTGAATGGTACCAATTGAAAGCTTGGTGATCTCTGCCATCATTTTCACCTTTATTCGGGCATCCTCAAGAACAAGTTTTTCGACTTCTTTGATGCTTTCTCCCGTACAAGCAGTAGCCGGGGCGCCGGAGCGGGGGTCGTCCTCAATGCTCTCTCTGCCTCTCTTGAACTCACTTGACCACTTTTGCACAGTTGATAATGAAGGTGCGGAACCCTGGTAAACAGCCACCATCTCTTCATGAATAGTTTTTTGACTTTTTCCTTGCTTAGTGAGAAATTTAATTACAGCGCGATGCTCAATTTTCACCATCATCGTCTCAGTTGCCATTATGATTCTGTTTAACTAGAGATAAAACGCGAATTAATAATCACATTTATATGAAATTTTACATGAATGCACTAAAATAATAGTGTTACTTGATAAGTAAGTCAATTTATATATGCAACCACAGCTTCACCCCGATACCGAGAATATCTTGAGCGCCCCTCGTACAAATAAAAGAAAAAAAATGTATTTACACAAATAGCTAATTAAATCTTAAGCACTTTACGATATCTATACGACATCTATGGTCCTGTTGCCCTGATGTCTTACCTGTTAAATAATTTTATAAATTTATTTTTGTAAGTTATTTTTGTTAAATAAATAAATAAATAAATTTTGACAAGTGACAGTGCTACCAAGTATAATAATACTTTTCAAACATTATAATAGTGTAACATTAATGCAACAACAAGTTTTTGGATACGCGGTTTAAAAGATCTTAGAGGCGAAGTTAGAGTTCCTACTAGTACCGTTACTAAAATGAGTTTTGAACTACTTAATTTCAAACTACGGTCTAGAAAACTGGGACGCTGTTTATGTTGAAAATAATTTTTCTGTCGCTTATAACTCCTTTCTAAAGATACTGCAGTCTCATTTTAGCTCATCTATCTCTCGCTCTCTGCCAAGAAAGTCGGAAATAAAACTGAAGCCCTGGATAAGCAACTCCATTCTTAAACAAATTAAGCATAAAAACAAGCTGCGCCGGAAATGTGTAAGGCATCCGCTTAATTCTGCACTCCGGAGTCGCTTTAAACACATATCTATTAAAGTCAACAACGAAATTCGATTGTGTCGTGATAGATACTATATTTCTAAAATGCGGAACACTCAAGAGAACCCTAAAAGGGAATGGGAAGTTTTAAATAGCATATTGAACCGTGATTCCTTTAAAATACCTAACCCTATCGAACTTCCGACTGATAACTCTATTGTTAAAGATCCTACAATAGTAGCAAATATTTTCAATGATTTTTTTTGTTAAAGTTGGTGAAGCGTCTCCCTACAATTTAAGATCTGAATACTGTTCGAACTGTATGGCAGGGAATCTGGTGGAAGATTCGGTTTGTAGAGACAGTTTCTTCTTTGAACCAATCACTGGTCTTGAAGTGTTATTACTTATAAACTCGCTTAATCGCTCGCCTTCCTGTGGTGATGATGGCCTCTCTAATTACATATTAAAGCACATCGCTCTGAATGTAGTAGATATACTCGCTTTCCTTTTTAACCTAAGTATTTCCACTGGTACATTCCCTGACAGGTTAAAATATGCAAACGTTCTACCAATTTTTAAAAAGGGCAACAAAAGAGATAAAAACTAATGGCCTATCTCATTACTCTCTCACTACTCTCTTCCACCGCGAAATTTTTTGAAAAAGCTGTCAAAAAGAGAATTCTGCGGTTTCTGAAGAGAACAACTTTTTTCAGTCCCTTGCAATATAACTTTAGGGCGAGACTCTCTACTGAAGATTCTCTCATGAGTTTCTGTTCGATTATATATAAAGGCCTGGACTCGAAAAAAAGCTGTGCCGGTCTGTTTGTTGACATAACCAAGGCTTTTGATATGATAAACCATACAATTCTCTTGAGGAAATTACATCGGGCTAGATTTCGACGAGTTATTTATAGTTGGCTGGTATTGTATCTCAAAGATAGAAAGCAAAAAGTTAAAATTGGAGATTGTTTTAGTGAAAATAGAATTATTAAACTAGGGGTACCCCAAGGGTCCGTATTGGGCCCTACTCTCTTCCTAGTCTACATAAACTCCCTGTTTCTTCAATCTTTTGCAGGAAAAGTTACGGCTTTTGCCGACGATCTTGGCATCGCGTACGACTCTGTTAGCCACCTCCAGCTAACAGCTGATATAAACCATGATGTAGACCTACTGAGAATGTGGTTCGCCAAACATATACTTATTGTGAGCAATAAAACGAAACTAATGTTTTTCAGCCTTAGATTGCAGGCTGTGCCGGACCTCGATTTTCACTTTCATTCCGCTAATTATACTCGCCACAAAGTTTCGGTTTGCACCTGTAATGAAGCTTCTTCTAAAATTGTGTTTGATGTGGATATAGCGTGTCATGCGAACTGTTTTAAAATTGACATAGTACATAACTACAAATACCTGGGTGTTATTATTGACCAAAATATGAATTGGTCTAATCATATTACAAACCTAAAACAGTATCTTCGTTGTTGTCTCCGTAGTTTGTTTCATCTTCGTAAATACTGCACAAACAATAGTTTAAGAACTGTTTACTACGGCATATTTCACTCAAAACTACAATATGGATTAGGATGTTGGGGAGGTGCTTACCGCACGAAAATCCAGTCTCTACTTGTTTTACAGAAACGTGCTATAAGAACGATTTGCGGTGTTCCTCGACTCACCCATTCCATGGCACTCTTTAGGAGCCTTAAAATTTTGCCGGTTAGACACCTTTATTACTACAAGGTGCTTAAAATTTTCTTTATGAGAAGTGGTTATTTGCAGAGCCCGATCTATAATGCCCGCAGATCTCTGGTAAACATTCCTTCATTCTGAACCACTCATTTTAGAGATTCCACCTTGTTGGAATCAAGGTGCGAATGCGGATTTCCCAAGCGCCACAAAAAAGAAGAACTACTGTGAAAAGATATAATCGCAAGAGACTGCCAGAATCTTCGCCGAATGCGTATCTCTAAATCTTTCAACAATTCCTATGCCATCAGCATTAAGTGCCGAAGACCAGTATCACCGCTGTCAACATGCCATCAGAGACGCCGCACCAATGTGCTGGCTTTCACCCACCGAGAAATTCCTAGTTTGATGAAGAATGCCGTCAAGCATATACAGCTAAACAAGTTCTACGAGCAAAAGAGGCGGGGAGAACATTGTCTTCTCCAGAAGAAGAAAAAAGAGCACAAGAAGCGCGCGATCGAAGATATTGAGAGTTTGTATCCTAGTAATAACGTACGGTAGTACTTTAGCAGAGTCAGAGTCGGTGCTGACAAACGTTTTCTAGAGACTGTATAACGGCGAAGAAGCCCAACATCCAGCCATGAAGCAGAATAGACCATTCAACTTAGACGATAATAGCTAAAACAACTGTCCACCTTACCAAAACGAAGTAAGGATAGCAATATCTAAGCTGGAATCCAACAAAGCTGCTGGACCTGACGGCCTACCGGCCGAGGTATTCAAAGCTGCTAGATGTGTCTTTGTGAAGAGCATACACCAAGTCATTTCTCAGACCTGGTCAGAAGAGTTCTCAGCTTGTGTGAGGGTCTGAAACCCCTCTGTAACAACCTGATTGGCCCCTATCAGTGTGGTTTCAGACAAAGAAAGTCCACAATCGACCGGATTATCACACTCCGGTTGATCCTAAAAAAAAGTCCAAATCGATACCCACCTTCAACAGAATTTAGCGCGTGACCAGATAGCAATGTTAGCTTTTCCAATTGTTATGTTTCAGCAGCTGTCAAAGTTACCAATGACATCCAGCTGTCAAAATATTCAGTAAGGTTTGCCATTTTATCATCCATCATTTTATAGTACACTTGCTGAACGTGCGGAAATTATTAAAAAATGTCATCGAAATTCCGGCTCAGTTCCGTAAATTTCGGTGTGAGGTCGGCCGTCATCATGGCTTCAGTGTGCAGGCAATTAGTCACACTGTGGAAAAGTTTGAGCGTGAGTACACTCTTTTGGATCTTAAGCCACCAACCAGACAGAGATTGGTGCGAAAGGACGAAAACGGCCAGTATCGAGAAAGACCCATAAATGTGGATTCGGCGCCGATCAGCTGAATTGGGCATCGCCAGAAAGTCAACCCGGCTTATTTTGCCTTATACATCCATGTAAGATTGTGATGACGCAAGAATTAAAGCTGGACGACCATAGACAATGCCGTGAGTTCGCTAATTGGGCGCTGGAAATGTTGGCCGGAGATCTGGATGTTGGCCAAAACTCATCTTCTCGAATACGGCCCATTTTTAGTTCAGCGGCTATGTGGATAAGCAAAATTTCCGTTATTGAAGCAAACACAATCCACAAGTGTTTGGCCAAGCATAAATGCATCCACAAAGATTGACTGTTGGTGCGGTTTATGGCATGGCGGCACCATCGGACCTTATTTCTTTTGAAATGAGGAAGGGGGCATCGTTACCGTCAATGGTCTCAGGTTTAGAGCGATGTTAACCGACTTTCTGTGGTCAGAGGTCGAGAGCATCGATATATCCGAGCTGTGGTTCCAACAAGACGGCGCTACATGCTATACAAGCGACCCAACGCTCTAATTTGTGAAGGAGAAATACAATTGATAGATTTTCGGTCCTACTATTGACGCACTTGCACCGACAGAAAAGTAGACTTCTGTCAAGGCTCAAAAACTTGTGCAGAAAGTTAACTGACAGACAAGACCCGGGGATTAGGACACTGAAGGCGTCGATTAAAAATATTCAAACGTTAATAAAAGAGAATTACAGAATTTCTGTAAGTTCGGGTTCGGACTGTAAACACCAACAACCCGAATATGTTCCCGCAAATAAACAAACTATTTCGGAGAAAAAATCAAAACGACCTTCAGTGTCTTAAAATAGCCCGGACAACAGACAACGAACGGTTACTGACAATAGCAAGTATTGATCCAAATGAGGCCGCTGATGATGACGACTTCTTTGTGATCGAGGATCCACAGGAGAAGGTTGAGGCCATAGGGGCGCCTTTCCAGGACATATACAAGGCCACTGATACCATTGGCCCTAATTATGACCTGGACAATCGCGTCTTGGTGCACGACTTCTGCATTCGAAATGAAATAGAGAACTGGCGATCCGAGGGCTCTGGTTTCACCCGGTTCAGGGACGAAAATATGGCAAATAATGTCATTACCAGAGAGGGTGACCTACCCCCGTTCATTTCGAAGGAAGAGCTCCATGAGATCTTCGACACATTTAGGGCTAAGAAATCAGTGGAGGCCGAAGGTATTCCAAACATCGTGCTTCGACATCTTCCTCTAGAAGCGGTGGACATTTACACCACCCTGTTTTTAATAATGCAATGAATAATGCACAGTATCCAGCGCATTGGAAAACGGCGGTGGTGCAACCTGTCCCCAAAAAGGGAAAGGATATATCCAATCCGGCGAATCTCCGGCCGATAAGTCTCCTTCCGAATATCAGTAAGGTGTTTGAAAAAGTAATCAATAGAGCTCTGTCTAGGTGGGTTGAGGACAAACATATAGTTCCGGATAATCAATTCGGTTTTAAGGCGGGACATGATATCTCACATGCTGCGTCTAAACTGGTGTCCGATATCCAATGGAATAAAGGCAAAAACCAATGCACTGGTGCCTGCCTTGTTGACTTGGAGAAGGCCCTCGACACCGTATGGTTAGAGGGTCTTTTCTATAGGCTGACTAGGCTGGGGATAAGTAAGCCACTCTTGTACATTCTTTATAATATGCTAACCAACAGAACCTCTCTTGTGTTTTAACGTAAACCGCCTGTCTGTAGAGACCTTATGCTTACGGGATGCCCATACATCCATAGGGAGCAAGGATACGCCTTGCCATCAATCCTTTGATACCAATTCGGAACTGTGTTGGAGGCACAAGTTCCACCCTTGGTATGAGTCGAGGCCGACCTAAAACCTCTTACTGTTCTTAGGGTCACAGCACCCAGTACTTATTTGCAACTCTACAATGGGTTAGACCCGTTCCCGCGGTTTGGGTTTAAACCAAGCCACCATGACGCTCCCACAAGGGAGCCTACCTCAACAAGTCAGGCCCGGACCGAAATCCGGGGGGCTCCTGACTCCCATGGTACAGTGATTTAAGTCCTGGTATGGACTACCGGTGGTCCAGCCGCCAAAAAAACCTATGACCGGCAACTTTTTACTGGTCAAACCTCCAGAGGCGTTATCGGAAGTTGTTTACGATAAGACCAGTAATATACTCTGCCCCCGCTTTTTATTAGACAACGTCATTGATGGGCGAAGCCTTGATAATTGGGCGGGGGCCCATGCTAACCAACAGACAGTTCATCGTGAAAAATGGTGATGTGACTTCTGTTGGAATATTTCAAAATAAAAATGGTCTTCAGCAAGGCGCGGTCAATTCGCCGATCCTATTCAACATTTATACAAGCGACTTGATAGGTTCACGTACAGAACAAGTCCAAAAATAGAGGTCATTAATACTCTCGTGCAGTGTGACTTCGATAAGATAAGACGATTTTGCAATGACTGGAAGTTGAACATCAACTTTCAGAAGTCGGAAACCATTCTCTTTAGGACGCCGTTGTCTGGAGTTCTCGATCATTGGACAACGCGGGCAGCCTCTTGCCTGTCGCAATGTAGTCAGATACCTTGGAATCTGGCTAGATCAGTTTCTGTATTTTGATAAAAATGACCAGAGCCAAAGGCGCTTTCGCCCTTACAAAGAGACTGTTTTATAGCAGCCAACTCGATGAGAGGGTAAAGGTAATCTGCTACATGACCCTTATCAGGCCCATGCTGGTATTCGGATGTCCCGTGTGGTTCAATGTACGAGCAAGTTTAATTGAAAAGTTTCGGGTGTTTGAGAGGGCTTGCCTTAGGGTTTGCCTTCGCTTGTACAGAACACCAGAGTCCTCTCCCTAGATCAGATAGATCAGCGGTCCCGTTAATCTTCCATGTCGCTCGGACAGCTGGGGATAGGCGACTCAACTACAACAGAGACGTCGCACACGGCAGTGTGGATCGTCTCAGGTTCAGTAGGGCAGTGGGGAATCGCGATAAGAGGGATGTCGTTCGCCAGGACCAGCATTTCTGGTGGTTGAATGATGGAGAAGATGTTTCGTCGTCGTTTCCGTCAATTACGGACCACCCTCACTAATGAGGCAGAGCTGACCAATCTATTTGCTCTGTGAATAGCGATGGCCAGCTTACATGGGTTTAGGTTAGCATTTAAGAAAGTAGTGGCCGAACTTAGTCACATCTTGAGTTTGTTGTATCCCATTTGTGTATTTTTATTTGCTCGTTCATGTAACGAAAGAAAAAGGGATTAGATTTTGTCAACATGAAAGATGCATACTCGTATTTAGCGGTAAGGGCTGACTATTGACTGGTTGGAGGTTACGAATCCGGTGAGCTTGTTGAGTTGTTGTTGAAGTTTGTGTGTGTTTTTTTTAGTTTCTTATTTTTTATTCGAAGTTCATTTAATTTCATTTATTGTAGTTGTAATGTCTAGTTCATTTTTTTAGATGTACCTCAAAGTTATTTATTTTACGGACTAGAGATTGGTAAGAGAGTTACTTTTACGATTGAGCGTTTAATTTGGTGAGGGCTGACGTCCCCAATTTATTTCGCTTAATACAAGCTTAGACTAACTTAAAAACTAACAGCAGTTAAAGGTTAGAAAGTAAAGGAATGGTGGAGGAGATCTAGTTTAAGGCTAGAAGTGCTCAAGTTAAAATCAGAAAGGGGGAGGTTTGAGTTGACCTTACGGAGCATGCGGGAGATTGGTTCGTTAGAACCATAAGCGGTGCGATGTATTGGAATATACAGGGTGAATGCCTCGAACTCCAACTTTTTAAAATGCTGTAATTTTTTTATTTTTTTATAAATTTTATCGTGCCAAAGCAAAAAATTTTGGAAAATACGTACATCAATTTTCAAATCGTTTCTGTAATTTTCAATATGTCCACCTTTGGCGCGAATAATGGCCCTGAGACGACCGAAGAAAGCATCGCACGCTGCACGCAAGTGGCTCTGCGGTATTTTGGCCCATTCCCGGCGAAGTGCTTGTTTGAGGTGGTCCAAACTTTGGTATTTTTTAGTGCCAAACTTCGCCTTCAAAATACCCCAGACAGAGAAATCCAACGGATTTGCATCCGGAGAATTTGCAATCCGTTGTGTCGAAGAAATGAAGTGTGGACATTGTTTTTTAACCAATCTTGGTTGACGCGCGCTTTATGAGACGGTATCGAGTCTTGTTGAAATGTCCACGGTCTCCGACCGAAATGATTGTTTGCCAAAGGCTTAAATACTGCCTCTAAGACAGTTTCACGGTGTACGATCGCATTAATTATAGCGGCCCAAACCATCGGTGCTGCCTGCTTTCTGGTGGCCGTCCGAATGTGTAAATTTTCGAAGGACCTCTCTGGCAAGTAAACTCGGTCATTTTGTTTGTTGACATATTGCTCGATAACAAATGGCGACTCATCGGAAAAAACCAAATTCGGCAACTCACTACTTTCATGCAAGCGCAGCAACTCCTTCGTTCTTTCGACTCTAAGTTTTTTCTGTTGCGGTGTAACATCGTGTGCTTTTTGGAACTTCAATGGCTTGAGCCCAAGCTCATTTTTCGGTATGTGTTGCATCCGTTCCAACGATATGTTGAGCTCACGAGCCATTTTTCTTCCATTTGGAAGCGGATTTCGCTCAATTCGAGCCTTCACTTTCCGAACCATTTCTGCCGATGTTGCTGTTTTTTTATGACCATCTCCATGGCGTTTTGCAACGCTGCCTGTATCACGGTAACGAGCTATGATTCGCG
The DNA here is from genome assembly GCA_963966105.1 of Volucella zonaria. NCBI lineage: Eukaryota > Metazoa > Arthropoda > Insecta > Diptera > Syrphidae > Volucella > Volucella zonaria. Next base: position 131,590,347 of record OZ014531.1, read on the forward strand.
ACACAAATGATTTACTTTGAGGTGCTGGCTCTAACGATAGCTACTTGTGGTTTTCCAGCCAAATATAAAGCAATCACACTATCTGTCATGTGTCAAAATTTGAGCACAATGTCATGAACGTTTTGGAAATTATAGCAGTCTTAAGTTGGTTGCAGTTCGAGTCATTCAGAGTGTAGAAGAGACGAGGACAGCGCAAATTACGAGGATTAGTGTTGAAGGAAATCGAATTCTAAAGGGCAGCGCAATCCACAGAACCAGAGAGCAGTCGATGAATGAAGAGAATGTTAGCTACGTCTCTGCGTCTTTCGAAGGTATTCAGGTTAAGAATTAGGAGGCGGTCGCGATAGGGAGGTAAGATAAAGAGGTAGTCCGCGAAGGGCAAATCGAAGAAAACGACGTTGAATGTTCTCGATTCGGGATATATAAACTCGCTGAAAGGAGGACCACACTTGGTTCGCATATTCGAATGGGGCCGGACAAAGGTCCGGTTGTTACAAAATTCTTTAGAATATGGTTTGATAAAACCGAGCGATGAATTGGCTTTAAAGATTATCTCATCAATATGCGAACGGAAGTTTAACTCTCTATCGTATAATATTCCAAGGTGGCGAAGGGATTGAATCTTGGGTACAGGTTGGTCATGCAGAAAATAAATTCGAGGGGGGGATTGATTGGACTTACGATACAAAGTCATAGATTAACATTTGGAGATATTAAGCTCAAAGCAATTTTTTATACACCAAGTGGAAAACCGATCGAGGTCTTCTTGAAGGAGAATAGAGTCTTGGGCTGAAGAAATAGTCTTGTAGAAGTTAGTGTCATCGGCGTAAAGAGAGCAGTGGTTAATGGTCAAGATCGTTTATAAGGACTGAAACGAATAAAATTTGGAAACTTCAAATTAAAAAAAAAAAATATTTTCATAATTCATGTAAATTTTTTTTATTTGCTTTACAAAAAATAAAAAAAAATTATTTGGGTTCCCATTTTCCTCTTTTTGGACGCCCTTCTCCATTTATCACTAAAATCTTTTACATCCTTTGCACACTGCTCACTTTTCATCAATTTACCTTTGACCAAAGCCCAATACCTTTCAATGGGACGGCACCGGTGGATTCATGTCTTTTGGGACAAAGTCGACATTTTTAGCAAGAAGAAAGCTCAACGTCGCATGAGCATAGTTAGCTGAAGCTAAATCTGGCCAAAATAATGTTGAACCCTCGTGTTTGTTTAAGAAAGGAATCAACCGTTTTTTTAGGCACTCGTTAATGTACACTTCTCCGTTAACTGTTCCCATTGTAATTAACGATGAGCTTCTGTGTCCACATTGGCAAATGGCCTGCCAAACGAGATATTTTAACCCGAATTTTTCCATCCCAATTGCCCCGATGTTGTTGATTGCGGAAGAACCTCAGCTTCAAACGAGTTGTAAAACTGCGCACCTGGAAGAGTAGTAAAGTCGGCTTTGACATAAACTTCGTCATCCAAAACCAAGCACGCTTTCTTGTTGCCGATCAACTCGTATAGCTTTCGGGCTCGTGTTTTTATGACTTTTTTTTTTTTCGTGTGTTTAGACCTTTAGTTATTTACGATGGTACCCACTATTTTCCTGTCCAAATTTGTATCATGTGCTCCGCTTTTAGCTCCACTTTTCTGTTTTCGCTTAACTGTCAACGTCTCCAAATATCTGTTGTTAACAGAATCCACTGTACTGCGTGCTATGTTTAAATTTTTTGCGATGAAATGGTTTGAACGCGAAGTATTTTCGAGCCATTTGTCGATGATCTTTTTACGGCGTTCCTCTTGACTCACATTTTATAAATATTTTAAACCGTACCGAACTAAAATCAATAACAAACTGAAACTAGAGAATATACAGGCTAATTTGGGTACAAAATGGGATTGCAATTTTTACGCATTGGAAGTATAGCCCGTATTAAAATTTACTGATTTTATTCGTTTCAGTCCTTAGTTAAATTGAATGAAAAAGAGGGGATCTTAGTGGCTGCCTTGTGGGACACCAGAAGTGGCTAAAGACGGGTTTGCGAAAGGTTACCTAAAACAAACGCTATAATAACGGTTCTCCAGATAAGAAGATATCCATTTTAACAATATGAGGTCAAAACCGAGGAAAGCTATTGGGTATATAATTTATTTCGTGCGGTTTTTTTTTTAAAATTTGAACGTTTATTTGAGAAAGACATGTACAATAGCATTAATCAAAGTATTGCCCATCTGAAGCTATGACTTTTTCTCATCTTTTTGGTAATTTGTAGATCCCATCCCAAAAGAACTGCGCCGGCTTGGCAGCCAAGAATGAATCAAGCCAATTTTTGATATTCTGCTCTGATGTGAACCGTATTTCAGTGAGGGCGTTCTGCATCGATCGGAACAAATGGTAGTCAGAAGGGGCAAGGTCTGTTCTATAAGGCGGGTGGGGTAAGACTTCCCATCCACTGTTTTCCAAATAGTTCTTAACCGGAATAGCAACGTGGGGCCGAACGTTGTCATGATGGAAAATTATTGCCTCGTCTCTGGTCGCATATTCCTGGCGTTTTTCGGCCACTGCTCTCTTCAAACGGATTAATTGTGTTCGGTAGAGTTGTCCATTGATGGTTTCACTCAGTTTTAGCGGCTCATAATACAGCACACCCATCTGATCCCACCAAATACAGAGCATTACCTTCGCGCCATGGATATTCGTCTTTGCCGTTGATTTGGCTGGTTGGTCAGGTTTCACATATGATTTTTTGCGCTTGGGGTTGTGGTAAAGGATCCATTTTTCATCACCAGTAACAATCCGATGCAAAAATGACTTCCTTTTGTGGCGTTCCAGCAGCATTTCGAACATGCAAAACCGCCTTTCGACGTCTCTCGGCTTGAGTTCATGTGGAACCCAATTTCCTTGCTTTTGAATATATCCAGCTGCTTTTAAACGTTTTGAAATGGCTGCTTGAGTGACACCCAAGGATTCTGCGAGCTCTTCTTGTATTTGGCAACAATCTTCATAGAGTAATGCTTCCAGTTCTTTATCTTCAAACTTTTTTGGCTGGCCAAGACGTTCATCGTCTTCCAAGCCAAAATCACCACTTTTAAATCGTGCAAATCACTTTTGGCACGTTCGCTCAGCTAGCGCATGTTCACCATAAACTTCCACCAAAATACGATGGCTTTCGGCAGCAGTTTTCTTCATGAAGAAGAACTCCCCGCAAAAACACTTTTTCAAGCACAAAGTTCGACATATTTGAGTGAAAAAAAATTATTGTTGTTTACGCTTCAAATGAATGACATATATATGAAATGACGTACAATGACAGTAACTTTCCAACGCATGTTCCAATAATAACAATGGAATAATACAAGTTACGCCATCTCTTAGCAAACCGCACGAATTAAGTTATAGACCCAATAATTTAAAAAGGATCAATTGATGTGATATTTTATCGAAGGCCTTAGCGAAATTTGTAGCAATAACATCGATGTCGTTTCCATTTTCTAGGGCTGAATGCGCAAAAGGATATGAATTCAACTAAATTTGTAATAGTTGATCTACCTTTCAGAAATCCATGCTGGCAGTGTAACATAAGTGACTTGCACTGAAAGCTTTGAACTTCATATAAAAAACTTTCGAACATTTTAGGTATGTGAGAAAGCTTAGCAATGGGACGGTAGTTGGTTACTTCATTCTTTGATCCCTTTTTGTGAACCGGGGTAATGAAAGTGGTTTTCCAAATTTGTGGGAATTCCCCTTGTGTGAAGGACAGATTAAATAGCGAGGAAAGTGGGTGCACATTTTTGAGAAATATTGATGGGAGCCCGTCTGGCCCGGGTAAAAATTCGTCATTGAGATTTTGTAACTTTTCTTTGATAAAGGTGGGATCAAAAGATTGAGAGAGAGAGGGGCCAATGAAGAAATTGGTAAGGTACTTGAATTGAAATATATGGCGTCGGGTACGAAGAAGTTGTTGGCATTAGTATGTCGGTCGGTCGACGATATATTATCGAACGAAAGAGAGGGGGGATAACCGTCTGATTTTCTTTTGTAGCTGACGAATTAATAAGGTTGGTCTGTGCTATATCGAAAAAGCGGCAGTTATAGAGCTGGGTGAATTGGAGGCAGGTTCCAAGATAGTTAGAGTAGTCATAATAAGAATTGGTTCGAAGTAAAATGAGAGAAGAAGATGGGGTGAAAGTTGTCGACAGTTGATATGGTAAAGGGACAAAACGTTACTGTGGAGTTAATGGGATCGATAGTGCCTTTCGATGGAGTCAGGGAGGAGGCTTGAGTCAGTTATGCTATCAATGAATAGACATTCCTTGGATGAACTAGAGTTTGACGCGGTAAAAAATAAGTGATCATCCGATGAAATCCACTTCAGCAGGGCAGATTAAAGTCGTCAAAGATAAGGATATCGTCGATGGAATCACTTAGGTCAATTAGTTGGTCAATTGCTTTAACAGCAAGGATGTAGGATTCGATAGATTGAGCTGGGAGAATGTAGCAACACATAACGTATAAGGACCTATTGGGAAGTGTTATTATAATTGAAACAAAATCAAGTTTAACAGAAGAAGGGATAGCGATTAGAGAAGCGCTGAGGTTATTGTAAATAGCAAGTAGGACACCTCTGCATGGAGAATCAACTTTAGGGAGGGCAGGATCATTAACCGTAGGGAGAGAGTGATCGTCATATCGGAAAGCATTATAAGAAAATGGGAATAGCTCTTTACGTCGGGGATCAGATTGGTTCCTGTAAGAGCATAGACGTCGAAAGAGATTTAGATAAAACAGCACGAGTTTTAGAGCGCAAACCTAAACAGCAAGGTAGTTTGTTACGTGGAGGAGTAGGGGAATATAGAAAAGATGCAGGCAAAGAAGGCAAGTTAGGAACGAAAAAATTTATCATGGTCAGCTCGGCTACGCTGAAGGTGACAAACTCTTTTAGAGTGTACATAGCTGTGGAAAGCAGCAACCTTTTGGGAAGGTGTTTTGAAGATTTCATGGTACCTGTTGTAAAGCTTCCTGAGACTGGTTATATTAGTAGGAAGGCCTTCCTGTTGGATGGAGACCATGACACTAGTTTTCGGTTTTCCCTCAAAGCAAACAGAGCTGGATTTGTTCGTAAAGATATGCGAGAAAGAGACGTATATTTTCGTACTATATATCTTTTTATCCCTTAGCCTAGAGAGCGTGTGGCGAAAGGGGATCAAAAATTTGGGCAGGGGCCCGAGAAACCGAGGGAGAAGGCGAGGTAGAAGCGGGATTTAAGATATGCGAGCTGATAAAGTTTGGGTATTTGACTCCTGTTGTAAAATCGAAATTGGGAAAGCAGAAGTTAGTGTTCAGTGTGGTTGAGCAGTGATAGTATCAGGAGCAGGGGTTAAATTAAAAGAAACGCGTTGGGGCTTGGATGGAAGAGTGGCAGTTGGTGCTTTTATGAATAGACGTGAAGGAGGTTACTTAGGGACATAGACAGGAGGGGAAAAGTTGAGAAATATTTTGGTTTTAAGTCTCCAGTTGGAGTCAGGTTTAGGATGTGGATGGGAAATGGATCTGGGCGATCTCTAATTAACTTTAGATGAGACGTTACTTGGCTTTGTTTCAATATTTTTATTAGTTGGTTGATCCGTCCATTTTGAGACTCGCAGGTTTTCAAAGTTGAGGTTGATTTTGGGCGGGTTAACAAATGACCATTCATATCTTGAAATTCCGTTTGTTTTTGTGGTGCGATGTTGGGCATATCGTGCATTGGCTGATGGCGATGCCATACCTCTTTTTGAAAAATTCAGAAATCCAAGCAACATCTGCGTAATTGGGGGCACCTTTGACGAGTAATGTGGTGAACATCTGATTCGTTCTGCGGAGTCGGTCTAGCCTGATTTGCCACTCTGAAGGTGTTCATGTCGTGTTAAATTGTGTAACAAGTTTCCATGTGGCGGCGACAGGAGGAGTTGACGTTAGAGCAGTTATATCACCATAAGATTTTTGAATCGATGGGCTTGAGCGAGAATTTGGAGGTTGGGTTGTCGGCACTGGATGTGGCAATGGTTCGGCTTCGGTTTGTAACAATTCAGCCAAAATTGAAGTAATGTAACTGTTGTGCACCGGGGTTTGGGTTTTAAGACCAACGATTTTGTGACATACTGTTTTCCAAATCATTCAACATTGTTCTATTCGTAGTGAGTTCATTATTAAGCTCATTGATTTTATTAAGTATAACATCAAGCTCGTAATGCTTTGAGAGTTGGTGATTGTTTGTTGCAGATTCGAGATGGAGATTGGATGTCGATGATTAGAGATGAATATCTATGTCTTCCCGGAGAGAATTGACGGAATTACATGTTTTCTTGTTGGAATCCATCATTACGGAACCGATTGATATAAATTCACTTAACACTGTATCAAGGTGGCGCTTGAATGTTTCTTCATTTCTGGTTCTGGCATTTTCTAATTCAATGAAATGCACAATTTGTTTTTCAGTGCAATGACCAAAGTCTTACGCACTTTGTTCAAAGATTGATAGTTTGTCCGTTATCAGTCTGACGAGTGAGTTATGATTGGATTCGTTGGAGTCACTGGAGCACTTGGTTGCAAGGAGCACATGGGAGAGAGAGAGATACTAATACACTCATCACAGAAGAACAGCAGATTTTCCGTTAACTCTTTAACGAAGACCGTGTTTCTTTTATTTAGGCCAACACAAATAGCATAGAATATTTTGCCGCAGATCCCCTTACAGGCAGCAATAAAGTCAGCATTATTGTCGTTGAAGGAGCTGTTGGTTAATCCACAAGAAGACATGACGAACACCAGGAAACCGAAAAGCAAACTGCGACAAAAATAAATAAAAAATGCACTAAACGCATGTAGCGAAATGAACAGACTGATAGGTCAACAATAAAAAAAACGCCAGCGATAAAAATTTTTGGGCAAAAAAGGAAATTCACAATTATGGAGTAAAGTAAGAGGGCGACTGAAAACTGTGGCGGTTTGAACTAAACGTGCGAGACTTAATGGTCATCACACGCGCTAGGCAGTCCGAATCGGTGTGTAGTTCTTGAACTTGAACGAGTACCCAAGACGATGAAGGGAGGTTATCCCCCTTGACTAAAACAACGTCTCCGACCTTTGTGTTTGGATGTTGTCAAAGCCATTTTGGTCGCTGCTAATGTTGATGCAGTTACTTTCCGTTCCATTATTTCCAAAAGTTTTGTGTTAGCCGTTGAAGGCATTTCCATTTGTCGAGATTGTTGAGGTTTTTTTCTTCGAAGAGTGCTTGGTGGAGCTCGAATGAGAAGGTTTCCAACGGTGAAGACCGCCAGGTCATTGGAATCTGTAGTCATGGGGCACAATTGCCTTGAATTCAGGAATGTTGCGATTTGCATGAGGAGTGTAGTATATTCTTCAAACATTAATCTAGAGGAACCAATAGTTCTTTGCAAGTAGTGTTTAATTGACTTGACTCCTGGTTTCCATAGTCCGCCAAAGTGAAGTGCCACGTTGTGCTTTGGGACGCTAGGCTTTTCGTGACTTTTGATGACCATGCCGTGGTTATGAACTATCGATGTTATTGCGGGCACCCCTTATGGCAACAAATCTCCAATACGCTGCAATAAATGCGGCGGCGCTCAGATCGCTAACTACTAATTCAATATGAATTACTTTTGTTGACAGGCGTACAAACACGGCAGTGTACCCTTTTGATAACTTGTTGCATCTTTTCTTCAACATTTTTATCTCCACTGGCCCAGCATAATCTGTCCCCGTAACTGAAAAGGACCTTGTGGCAATTACGCGTTCTCTTGGAAGACTGCCCATAAGCTGCAGTTGCGTCTTCGTGTTGTAGGAATGACAACGACTGTTTGAATTTCTGCAACTCTATTTGCGACAAATGTGGTGCGTATCGCTGGGTCTCGCTTTATCCATGATAGAGTGATCATGGAGTACAACCATTGGATTATTAAATTGCATGGTCTCTACAATTTTGTTTAAAAGCCTGGCTAAGAGGAAAGCCACTCAAAGCTCTAGGCGTGGTAAAAATATGCTTTTGACTGGGGCAACTTTAGTTTTCGATGCCAGTAGATACATGCACCCCTGCCCATTGTGCAAAACGCATGCATAAATCAAAGTTGTCGCTAAAACTATGCAATTACACTTCCGCTCCGTCTGCGTCCAATCCAACGTGGAATGTTTTGTGATGCAACTGTTTTAGCCCAGCACGTAATTCAACCCAGGTTTTTCGATATTGTGAGGAATCTATGTGTCTCAAGAACATTCAATGCGCCAAAGTTCTTGTAAAATTTGCTTCGCATTCTATAGGACCGAACAGTCGAGCGATATCCGCGTGTACGGATCGTATGTTTGTCAACCTCAGATAATATTATTTTCAGCTTAAAGATATCTCCTGCTGGATGCCCGTGAATGGCCAATGTTTTAATGGCATCTTGTAAATCAAAATTTAGAGGAAGATTTACTTCTCCTTGATTTTCAAAGGCGTGCTCCAAAATCTGTCACGTAGCTAGAAGGTCTCATTGCAATTTAACTTCGTCTTCTTCTTTGTCCGACCCATAGATAAGTTCGTCCATGTAAAAGCCTTCGGTAAGTACCTTTGTAACTTGTGGGTTTGAATTTTCAACATCAGCTGCAAGTCGGTGTAATGTGCGCACTACTAAATAGGGCGCTGCTGCCGTACCGAATGTGACTATGTTCAGCGCATATGTTCTCATAGGATCTTCCTTCCTGTTTCTCCACAAATTCAAGTGATATCTCGTATCCTCTTCTGCTATCCATATTTGTCGGTACATCATGGCAATGTCCGCTGTAAATACCATCTCAAATTTCCTCCATTTGGCTATGAGGTCTATGATGTGCGGTTGTAGCCTCGGTCCCACCATTAAAGAATCGTTTAAGGAATTTCAATTGAAAGTCTTGCATGAAGCGTCAAAAATTACTCACAGCTTTGTAGTGGAGCTGTACTCTTTCAATACACCATGGTGCGGCAGAAAATAGTGTTCGCTATTTATGATCTCTCGGTGGCACTGCATACATGTGTCCTAGTATACCATATTCTTCCAAACAGTTTTTATTAGCTTCCTGCAGCTTCGCATCGGTAGCTAGCCGTTTTTCGATTTGGAAAGAAAGCCGAACCTCGTATCTACCATCACTTCGTCTTCTGACAGTCTGTTTGAAGTCTTGTTGACACCTCTCCTCCTTCGGTGTTAACTTTCTAACACAGAAGTCTTCTTCTATGTTACAAAATTGTCGCAGCTGCGTATCTAAGGAGTTGTATTGACTCTGTATCGTGAAATTGTTACTCTGCAACTGCGTGTTAGTGCTTCCAGTAAGGATCCAATCCAATTCAGTTTGTTGTGCAACAGGAGATCCCATTTGACTTCTTACTAACCCGTTTAAAATTATAGATGCATACACATCACCTAACAAAATGTCTATGGTCCCTGGGATATCATACGTCGGATCTGCCAATGTAAGTTTGAAGATGTGATGCACCTGGTGAGATGACAGCAGTAAAGTCAGACGAGGAAAACCAAAAAAAAACAAACAATCCAGAGAAAATGGCTTATCGGCTTGTGAGAAAATTGTAGGGTGAACCTGGTGATTTAAAGTACCAGTGGACGTTAATCAATGACCTTCGTTAATATCTTTTCACTTCTAAAGGGCTGAACAGAATATGTATCTGTGTCTGCGTCTGTGTCTGTGTCTTGTAGCGCTGTCAAATCTCTGCCGCGCGGCTAGCATCTTGTGTTTTTACTTTCCAATTTTATTAATACTTAAAAAAGTTTTTTTTATTATTTGTGGATAATAGATATGGACGAACAAGAAGAAATTGCTTTTATTATGTGTGTTCTCCACATGTGCTATTTAGGAATAAAATTAATGAAAAAGTGGAAGCGCAGATGGTGGGTTCGTCCTCTTTATAAGGAAAGAAAAGAAAGAGGATTTTTTGAGACAACTTTCAAACACCTCAAAGAGCACGACGAGGACCTTTTTTCTTAAAGCAACAAGAATGAGAAAGCAGCAGTACAATTTATTGCTAGGTCTGGTAAAAGAAAAATTGAAAGAAACATCTATACGCAAGCCAATTGTAGCCGAATGCAGACTTGTCGTCACCTTGATGTGGGTTATATTATAATATAATAATAATAATATAAATTATGGTTTTGCTTTCTTGTCTATTTAGGTATTTGTCTCAAGGAGTTTCGCAATGGGAGCATCAATAGTCAGGGCCATTATCCGCGAAGTTTGTGAAGTCCTTTGGGATGTATTAAGTCCAGTATACGAGTATATGCCTGCTCTGAATCCTGATGACTGGAAACATATTGCAAAAACGACTTCAACGACAAGTGGCAGATACCAAACTGTGCAGGAAGCATCGACGGGAAGCATGTTCAAATAAAATACCCACCGAACTCAGGCTCCAAGTTCTACAACTATTAAGGCTATATTAGTGTAGTTTTGCTTGGAGTTTGTGATGCGGGTTATACTTTTACTGTGGTCGATGTAGGGGCGTATGGAAGCCAGAGTGATGGTGGTATATTTAAAAATTCAACTTTCGGTTAACAAGTGATAAATACGAGTAACAACATCTGTTTTCCACCATTAAAAAAGCTACTAAATTCGGACAAGTAAGCGCCCTACTACTTTATTGCAGACAGCGCATTTCCCCTTAGGGATAATATTCTGCTGCCATAACCTGGAATTTTACTAAACCTGCCATCGTGTTATAGAAAATACTTTTAGCATCTTGACAGCCCATTGGCGCATTCTCGGAAAATGCATTAATTTTCGCCCAAAAACCGCAGATAAGGTTATACTTGCATGTACTATCCTACACAACTTTGTGAAAATCACAGATTCCACGTTCAACATCCATGCATACTGTCCGCAGAACTTCTGTGATAGTTATGAAAATGGTCAATTAATATATGGAACTTGGCATACAGAAGTCGAAACACTGCCACAAGTTCGCCGGTGTGGGACCAATAATAGGTCAGCGAGATCATTTGAAATTCGAAAATTGCTGACAAACTATTTTATGAATGAAAGTAGAGTTTATTTTTAACCACATTAATTATTAGATATTGGAAAGCTACTGTCATTGTACGTCATTTCAGTATATGTCATTCATTTGAAGTGCAAACAACAATACTTTTTTTTCACTCAAATATGTTGAACTTTGTGCCTGAAATAGTGTTTTTGCGGGGAGTTCTTCTTCATTACTTTACGAGGGACGTTCAACATATTCTCGATATCGGGGTGAAGCTGTAGTTGTATATATAAATTGACTTATTTATCAAGTAATACTATTATTTTAGTGCATTCATGTAAAATTTCATATAAATGTGATTATTAATTCGCGTTTTATCTCCAGTTAAACAGAATCATAATGGCAACTGGGACGATGATGGTGAAAATTGAGCATCGCGCTGTAATTAAATTTCTCACTAAGCAAGGAAAAAGTCAAAAAACTATTCATGAAGAGATGGTGGCTGTTTACCAGGGTTCCGCACCTTCATTATCAACTGTGCAAAAGTGGTCAAGTGAGTTCAAGAGAGGCAGAGAGAGCATTGAAGACGACCACCGCTCCGGCGCCCCGGCTACAGCTTGTACGGGAGAAAGCATCAAAGAAGTCGAAAAACTTGTTCTTGAGGATGCCCGAATAAAGGTGAAAATGATGGCAGAGATCACCAAGCTTTCAATTGGTACCATTCACACCATTCTTCATGACCATCTTAACCTTTCAAAGGTCAGTGCAAGGTGAGTGCCACGAATGCTCACAGCGCCTCAGAAAAAAGTGAGAATCGCATGCTGTAGAGAGCTTTTGGAGATGTGTAGTGAGAACGCGGACGGTGTTATGGATCGAATTGTTACTGGGGACGAAACATGGGTCCACCACTATGACCCTGAAAGCAAACAAGAGTCCATGCAGTGGCATAAAAAAGGAACAGACCCCCCGAAGAAGTTCAAAGTCACTCCGTCTGCCCGAAAGCTCATGGCCCAATTTTTTTGGGACTCAAAGGGAATCTTGCTCATTGAGTACAAAAAAAAAGGTGAAACCATCAACGCCACATCCTACGCTTCCACTTTGCATAATTTGCGGGAGGAAATTAAAAAGAAAAGACGGGGTAAACTCGCAGCGGGTGTGTTGCTTCTTCATGACAACGCTCCTGTTCACACGGCGCGAGTTTCCAAGGCTGCTGCGCGAGACTGTAGTTTCGAAGAAATCCAACACCCACCCTATAGTCCAGACCTTGCCCCTAGTGATTATTTCCTGTTTCCGGATTTGAAAAAATGTCTTCGTGGAAAAAGATTTTCGGATGATGAAGAACTTAAGTCGGTATTTTGCAGAGAAAGAGGAAATTTATTTTTTTGAGGGTTTAAAAAAGCTTATCTCAAGATGTAACAAATGCATTGATGTTAGGGGAGATTATATTGAAAAATAAAAACAATTTAAATTGAATTCGCATTTTCCTTCATATCGATACCGAGAATATATTGAACGCCCCTCGTAATATAAAGAAAACTACTGCCGAAAGTCATCGTATTTTGGTGGAAGTTTATGGTGAACATGCGCTAGCTGAGCGAATGTGCCAAAAGTGGTTTGCACGATTTAAAAGTGGTGATTTTGGCTTGGAAGACGATGAACGTCCTGGGCAGCCAAAAAAGTTTGAAGATGAAGAACTGGAAGCATTACTCTATGAAGATTGTTGCCAAACACAAGAAGAGCTCGCAGAATCTTTGGGTGTCACTCAAGCAGCCATTTCAAAAGGTTTAAAAGCAGCTAGATATATTCAAAAGCATTGAAATTGGTGAAACCATCAATGGACAACGCTACCGAACACAATTAATCCGTTTGAAGAGAGCAGTGGCCGAAAAACGCCCGAAATATACGACCAGACACGAGGCAATAATTTTCCATCATGACAATGCTCGGCCCCACGTTGCTATTCCGGTTAAGAACTATTTGGAAAACAGTGGATGGGAAGTCTTACCCCACCCGCCTTATAGAACAGACCTTGCCCCTTCTGACTACCATTTGTTCCGGTCGATGCAGAACGCCCTCACTGAAATACGGTTCACATCAGAGCAGAATATCAAAAATTGGCTTGATTCATTCTTGGCTGCCAAGCCGGCGCAGTTCTTTTGGGATGGGATCCACAAAATGCCAGAAAAATGGGAAAAAGTCATAGCTTCAGATGGGCAATACTTTGAATAATACTATTGTACATGTTTTTCTTATATAAAAAAAAAACAAATATCTTCAACGTTTCAATTGTTTTTTAATTAAAATAAATAAAATACATAATTCAAATAAAAGGACTATTCTAATTTTGTTTTTCAGTATATACTCGTACTTCAGCCTCAAATAACTCATTGCTTGCAATTTTACATGGTTTTTTTAAGTAGTGGGAATTTTTTGAGTTTGCACAACATAGTGCGGCAAAAAAGTTCGCCCTCGTCGTCAGCATCCGTAGTTGTGCGTGGCCTCTTTGTTAAAAATTCTTTAACACACTTCATGGTACTTGCCAAATCCGACTCCAAATCTAGCTGCTTCTTCTGTCCTGCTCGTTGTGACGAAGTTGAATTTTTTTGACGTTATCGGAGTCTCCACAGCGTTGTCAAAAAACGGCGAAGAAGTATTTTTGCACATCTTCGAAAGGTGATAGAGGCTCTTGCGAAGGTGAATCAACTACATTAACTATGTTGCCTTGTGGAACATAGTTACTTACGGAAATGAAATGGTAAGGAAATTATAAAGAAATGAAAATGGAAGGACTAACCCAAATTTGAATTACTTACGGTCTTGGTTTCAAATGTTCTTTTAAGAACTCTAAGCACCCTACGTACTTCCACCCCAGTTCCATGTTATCTACGCCCGCTTTGACAACTCCCTGTTGTAGCTGTCTCGTAAACCCTTCCACTTTTTTTTTGCACTATCAACTGTAAGCAATGAAAACAAAACAAATGAAAATAAAATTTATAAATACTTTTTTTTACTTACTTGTTATTTCAAATTCGTCCATTTTAGCATTTTTCTTTTAAATTTTTATAATTTGGATTCGATAAATTCCAAAGAATTTCATTTGTTCGTACCGCTTCAATGAATTTTTCGACTTCCATTTTCACAACAAAGAAGAGCTTTTGTGTACAAATTCCTAGACGTCAATCTTGTAGCGTAGCTGGTAGTTCAACAAAATCCAACTTCACGATACACGACAGAGACGCAGATACACATTGTGTTGCGGCTTACGGCTTTCTATACATTTAATGTCTTGACAGCTTGCGACACAGATGCAGATACAGCTACAGATACACATTCTGTTCGGCTCTTAAGTTTGATGAGTTGAACGGCATTTTCGGTTATAAATGTGGCCTCAGAGCTCTGAGCTCAGAGCTCCGTGGCTTGTTCCATCAGGTGGAAAACCTTCACCAGCGCGGTATCCAACAATGCCTTTGTTCGCATTTGGCAGGGGATATCACATTCACCGTCTATGCCTGTTGTTTTATTGTTATTTAGGTTCTGGATGAACATTCAATTCCAGATCCGCTTTTAAAATCCACCTCAGCCGCTAATAATTATTATAATCTATTCATGTGGCCATGGGCTCGTCTAAAACCTCAGTAAGAGTCACTCACTGCTATGATGAATTTCACGTGCTCCTCATCATCTCCATCACGAGCCCGTGAATCAACGGTGCTTCTAGCTCAGGAACGTCTCGCGCCAACCAAGATTGGGCCCGACAATTCACGTGGCAAATCTCAGTTCGGCATAAAATACAACTTTAATGCTGTGGATTTAGCCATTGCCAGTGTGACTAGTAATACTCCATCACCGGACCCGTCTGACAAAAGCAGCTCATCAAGATTTAAGTCGTGTTTACACAGAATTAGCATATAATGATCTTCTTTCTCTGTAATATCTTATATCCGTCGGAGGAAACTGGGCTGTATAAGGCTTTTGTAAATCACCTGCCAGTTGCATAGTCAAGTACGTTTCGAAACCTAATTTTCGAAGAAAATCTGCACCATCTGCTCCAGGCAACAATTGAACACTTCAATGTTATGGGGCTCATGTACACCAGCATATTTTCCATAAAAGATATTCCACTCAGCGTATTACAACCTTTTATGTCATGGGGAATGAATATTATTAAAACAAGACATGATGGATAGGTCAAAGCAGAAAACGCCATAAGCAGTCGTACGAGAAAAATTAAAAAGGTACAGCGTACCTGCTGCTGCAGCAAGAAAGGCTTCCTCTCATTTTTTTTTCGTCTGTACTCAAATGATGGACACGCTTTAATGTTTGCATTATTACTTTTTCAAATTGAGAACGAAGTGAGGAGAACTATTTAAACTGTAGAATACGACTGCATGCAGAAAAATAAAACATACACTGACACCCCACAGAAGAACGTAACTAAAAGTAACCTCACTTATGAGATGGGGTTTCTCTTTATTATCTTCAGCAAAATAGTCTGCACTGCCACACGTATACGTACACCGCATAGGACCTACGTCAATACGAGTATATCTCTCCTAAAAGCGTCAGTCTTCATAAGTCTAAATGCATATTTTATTATGCGTACCCTCTCCGTACCATCAAACTATCTACATATCTATGTCCTTTATTCTGCTGCTGGTGCACACAATTTGGAAGCCCTAATAGACACTTTTCTGACGCTAAGAACGTCGTCATTGTGCTCCTAGTTGAACCAGAGATGAATTTAAACTTCAAAACTCTGATCCGCATAGAGACACAAACTAATTTCAACGAAATATTCTTCCCTTTCAAGAAGAGGGAAACTTTAAAAAAAAAACATTTCTTTTTTTTTTGGTTTTTCATTTACCGACAATAAGCCCCCATAAAAGTCAGAGAAAACTTTCACCAACTCTAGTGCCACCATCAATTCCGGCACCACCTTCAGCTTCCAGAGAACACCTCCAGTTCCAGTTCTAAGAACACATTCAACTTAGCGAGTCCAACTCCAGCTGCAACTAGATGACACCCAAAGTTGAAGAAGAAGACAGCGGCACCACACAAATCCGAAATTTAACTTCGAAGTGATTCTCTCTGGGTGAATGGAGAAGTTTCAAGTGAGATCCGGTTTCTGATATCAGATGCAACTTGGTTTTTCGAATCGGAACTCATCCTGTTGAGATTTAAATGTCAGCGCATAAACGTTGGTAAGTGTGCCTGCCCATTTCTAGAACTGAAGCTCTTTGGACCAAATCAGTCGCCATCGCTTGGAATCTCTCTGGCAAATGTGCACAAGTTTTGGAAACAGAAAGATTGTTATCTTTGTGCGGTAAATAGTTTAGAGGAGCCCATTTACTGGATCGTCATTTGAGCAGAATTCTAATGAGGTTATGCAGTAAACGGAAGACACTACGTGCACATCCTGCAATGTGGGAAATTCTTGAAATTGGAATTAATTTTTGGCTGGAAGTTTGAGAAAAATCAAGCATTAGCCGTGTGCATTATTTGAATGTGATTAATTCTGGAATAATTTTTTGAAAGAAGTCGAAGAAGTGCCCAACTTTTGTGAACTTTTATTAGGCACCCGTTATCTTCCTGCGAGGCAATCCCTAGAGATAAAGATTAGAAGGACAATGTATACGAACTAGAACCATTGGACTACGATGAGCTGTCGCACTAGAACATTCGAATATCCCTAATCGAGACCCAGGCAAGTTCTAGAATTTCTAAAGAGGGGTATGTCAGTAAAGACGATACCATGGAAGTTTGGGACCGTCGAGCATATTATGCCAAATGGAAATATGAATGAACTCTACACAAGACCATGGAAACCTGTGAAGTACTCCCAACGCCACTTCTACAGCTTTTGTTGTACGAGAAAACAGGTTGATCGTGCTGCTCTCATCCCAACCAACTTATAACAAGAATTCGAAATCAGCAAAAATGCTGCCTCATTCGATGACACTCCGAGTAGCTGTCAATCAATCGCTAATCTTTATTCAGTTTCCTCATGTACTAGCGCATTAAGATCACGTGGCTCATGGGCCAGTTTTGATAAACTACTTTTAATTTTGGTGGGGGCGAAAGCCCGAAAGCGTAGCATACGGGAGATTGATTCGTTCGCGCCATAGGTGGTGTGGTGTAGATTACGAGGGTTAGTGTTGAGGAAAATAGAGCTGTGAAAGGACGCACATTCAACGTAATCTGAAAGGGGTCGATGAATGAAGAGAAAGTCGGCTGCATCTCTGCGTTCCTCAAGGGTGTTTAAGTTAATAAAGTTGAGACGGTTTTGATAGACTGGCAGAATAAGAGGATGGTCCCAGGGCATATCTCGAATGGCGAACCGAAGAAAACGGCGCTGGATGCTTTCGATTCTCGAGATATGAACGCGATGATATGGGGACCATACTTGACTGGCGTACTCTAGGAGGGGGGCGAACAAATGTAATATAGAGGGACCTGGTCACGTATGGGTTGGTGAATTCTTTGGACCATCGTTTTACAAAACCTAGTGCATAGTTCGCTTTAGGGATTATCCCATCCATATGTAAACGGAAGTTGAGCTCCCTATCACACAAAATGCCGAGGTCGCGAAGAGATTCAACGGAGGAGATAAGTTGGTTGTGGACAAGGTAGAGTCGGGGAGGAGATTTGTGCCGCTTATGTGAAAAGGTGATAAATTGGCATTTGGTGATATTAAGTTCCAAACAATTTTTGAGGCACCAGATCGAAAAACTATCAAGGTCTTGTTGAAGAAGGAAGGAGTCATGGGGAGAGGAAATGGTTTTGAAAAATTTGGTATCATCAGCGTAAAGGGAGACGGACGAGTGTTTGATGATCCTATCGAGATCATTTATGGTTAATATAAAGAGAAGGGGACCGAGATGGCTACCTTGAGGAACTCCAGAGGTGGCCAAAAATGGAGCGAAGTGGGCTGACCTAAAACGAACACTGTAAAAACGGTTTTCGAGGTAAGAGGATATCCATTTTAACAGTATGGGCTCAAAGCCGAGGGCAGACAATTTGAAGAGTATTAATCGATGAGAGATTTTATCGAAGGCTTTGCTAAAATCAGTTGCAACTACATCCACTTCGTTGCCGTTCTCTAGGGCAGAGATGGCAAAGGATACGAATTCAACGAGATTTGTGGTGGTTGACCTACCCTTTAGGAAGCCATGTTGTCTAGGGGAAATAAGTGATTTGCATTGGAAGCTTAGAGCTTCATACAAAATACTTTCGAGAAGTTTGGGTATATGGGAGAGTTTAGCGATTGGACGACAGTTTATTATTTCGTTCTTTGATCCTTTTTTGTGGATCGGGGTTATGAAGGAGGTTTTCCAAACCTGAGGAAATTCTCCTTGTGAAAGGGATAGACGAAAGAGATCAGAAAGGGCAAGGGAAAGAGACGAAGAACATTTTTTAAGAAATATGGCAGGGAGGCCATCTGGACCAGGTGTAAATTCATCATTGAGTTAGTGTAATTTATATTCAATATAGGAGGGGTCCAAGATGTGAGAGAGAAGTGGGCCATTGGAGAAGGTAACGAAAATAGGATGGATCTGGTACAAAGGAGTCGTTGGTGAAGGATTGTTTAAAGAAGCTGGCAAATAGGTTGGCAATGGTGAGTGGATCGGTTGATGACTTATTGTTGAAAGAGAGGGAAGGAGGGTAACCATCGGACTTTCTTTTGTAGTTAACAAATTGGTAAAAGGACTTAGGGTCATTTATAAGGTTGACTTGCGCATTGTTAAGGTAACGCTGGTAAAGGGAATCGTAAAGTTTGGGAGAAATGAAGATAAGCACCAAGATAGTTGGAATAGTCGGAAAAGGATCTGGTACGCAGGAAAACAGCGCATAACTTGTTTCTCTTAAAGGCTGAAAGAATTAAATATTTCTTTATAAAAAATAGATAAGTCATCATTTACGCTTAGGTTGTGAAAGTTAAAGGGGGATCTGCTAAGATAGTCACTGATTTTGTGAAAGTTTGCTTTGTGGAAGTCATAGGATGAGAGAGTTGTGGGAGGAGTGGACTGGAGAGAAGAGTTATGAAAAAATGAAAGTAAAAGGGGGGGTGGTAGTTGTCGATTGTAGAGAGAGATAGGGGACAAAGTGAGACTGAGAAGTTAATTGAATCTGTTGTGAAAATAAGGTCCAATTGCATGCCCATATAGTTGGATACACCACTGACTTGGCATAGACTTGAGTCTGTTAAGCGATCTAAGAAGAGACATTCCTTAGCTGAGTTGGCATTTGAAGCGATGAAGAACGATTGATCGTCTGATGGAATCCACTGTAGCTGAGGAAGATTAAAGTCGCCGAAAACAAAGATATCGTCAGTAGAGTCAGACAGGTCAATTAAATAGTCGATCGCATCGACAACAAGTTGGTAAGATTCGGTAGGTTGAGCTGGCAGGATGTAGCAACATAAAACGTAAAGGGACTTGAAGGGGAGTGATATTTTTATAGCGACAAAGTTGACTTTAGAGGATGAAGAGATGGTAATGGGAGAAGAGTTAAGGCTGTTGTGGATCGCCAGTAGGACGCCTCGAGAGGGGGAATCATCATGTGGGCGGGTAGGATCGTCGTCGCGGAAAACATTAAAAGTAGGGGGGAATAATTCCTGGTTCTTTATGTCGGGAATCAAATTGGTTTCAGTCAAGGCGTAAATATCAAAGGGAAGAGAATGCGATTGACGTAGGACAGCATTGGTTTTAGAGCGAAGACCTCTTACATTCTGGTAGTAAAATGTAAGAGCGATGTTGTAGGGTGGAGATGTAAGGCGGGATGGTTTAAGTGCTGACAAGGGAGGCACATTATGGACGACAAAATTTATCGTGGTCAGCTCGGCTTCGCTGTAGGTGTGAGACTCGTTTAGAGTGAACGTAGTGGCCGAATGCAGCAAGGCCGTCTGCTACTTTCTGAAGGGACATGCTAAAAATCTCGTGGTACCTGACATAAAGGTTCCTGAGACTGATAGGGACGGTAGGGAGGCCTTCCTGCTGGATGGATACCATGACGCTGGTTTTGGTCTTCCCTTCGTAGCAGACTTCCAGAAAGTTTCGACCAGGCAAATGAAGGTCGTCGTCAAGAGCTTCTATTCCCCTTATACCCAGAATCTGATCCAAAAGAACTTATCGAATGTCGATTAGCTGCTGAAAAAACAAACGAACATCAGGGCCATCGAATACATGATAAATGCCTGCATCTTCGTCTGGAACTAGAAGTTGAACCAATATTTGCCTCAATGGTTACATACGATGCCAAGGAAAAGAAGAGAATCTCTACTTTAAGACGAACTCTCATGTGCAGTACAGTGATGTAAGCACACAGAGCCGAATGGGTGTGGGTATTCTCGAAATCACATGCCCAAGCAATGATTTGTTTTTAGTCACAGGACTGGAGAACGTTTTACAGGGATACATCAAAGATTCAGTGAAACCCTATCTCAAGGAAGGACAACAACGAGATAAAGCCAAATCGGATGCCTTTTACCTGAACTGGCATATGCCTGACGAACGTTTTTAACGGTAACAACTTTGAGAGTGAAGAGAAAAATACGAGGGTTGTCTGAAAAGTTTCCGAAGTCATCGAACAATGATACAAGACATTTTTTCTCAAAATTTTTTTTTATTTTTCTACATAGTCTCCTTGTAACTCTACACACTTCTTCCAGCGATGATTCCATCTCTCTAACCTGTCCAAATAGTACTTGGCGTTTTTCTCTGCAAAATAATTGTTCACGAAGGTGATTGCCTCCTCATTTGACGAAAATATCTGTCCTCCGAGCGCAGTTTTTAGATGAGGGAACAAAAAGAAGTCGCTTGGGGCTAGATCTGGTGAATGAAGCGGATGGTCAAGCAGTTCAAACCGTAATTCATGGATTTTCGCCATGTCAACCGCTGAGGTGTGAGACGGTGCGTTGTCTTGGTGAAACAGGATTTTTTTTTTCGGCAAATGTGGCCGTTTTTCCGCAATTTCTGCCTTCAGCTTGACAAGTAATGATGCGTAGTATGCTCCTGTAATGGTTTTTCTTTTTTGAAGATAATCGATTAAGTAAGATAACTCCTTTACTATCCCAAAAAACAGTCGCCATCACTTTCCCAGTTTTTGTTTTTTTTGGAGCCGGCTCGCCCTTTGCAGTCCACTGTTTTGACTGAATTTTTGTTTCGGGCGTATAATGGTGCATCCAAGTTTCATCTACAGCAATTAATCGGCGCCAAAACTCAGATTTATTGCGCCTAAACTGCGCCAACAGAGCGTTGAAAATGTCCATTCGAACACGTTTTTGGTCTAACGTAAGCAAACGCGGCATCCAACGCGCGGACAGCTTTCTCATGCCTAAATCTTGATTTAAATATTGATGTAACAAACACGTTCTTTGGACATTTTCATAACCTCTACTATCTCTCTCACTTTAATTCGGCGGTCGTCTAACACCATTTGGTGAACTTTAGCAAAATTATCGTCAATGGCTGCAGTTTTTGGACGTCCCGAACGTTCATCATCTCCCAAGTTCTTACGGCCACGTTTAAATTCAGCTGCCCAAAATTTCACTGTGGTAAATGATGGGACAGAGTCCAACTCATTTTTGATTTGCGTAGGCGTATTGACTTTCGAAAACAAGAATTTAATAACTGGTCGATACTCAATTCGACGATACTCACTCAAACGACTGTCAACTAAAAACTGCGAGGCCAAAATGACAGAAACTTCGGTAAATAACTGTCAAAAGATGCACAACTAGCATTCACTAGCTTTTATTGACGAGTGCCGCTCTTTTCAGACAACTCTCGTAGTAACACAAGTACAACTTCAAGTTCTAATAGTTTAGATCGAAAGAGGAGTCTTACTTATAGTCGGAATAATGATGATGAGAAGATGAATTCGTCCAACGATGACTATGTTTTGCAAGAGATCCCCAGGCGACGCTTAGACAGAAAAGATATCACAAATACGTTTACTTCACCAAGAACTAGCACTCCACTGGTTTGTGGCAAGTTGGTATAGCAGCCGAATTGGCAATGAAAAAGTCTTGATTTTTTTCGAGGTTATAATTAAACCCTTAGTTGAGCATTTGGACCACTCGAACTCTCAACGCACCAAGAACAGGGCGTTTTCCACATCAATTTACCGATGATGTATCGACTTTGGTTCATTTGGACATAACAAAAGCCGGCGACTATCTCAACATTGACCAAAAGGTGGCTCAATCTTTAAACGCGACCTTAGGTTGCTTCATAGTTGTAGTTGATATCTTCAACATCATGGACATAGATTCCGTATTTGGACTCATAAAGACCTGATACTAAGTTTTGATCTCGAGAAATTCCTCAATTCCTGATTTGATGCACTACAAAGTCGATTTCATTCGGATTGTGCAGTCATTGCATTATATTGCATTAAATCTACCATTTGCGACAAGCCCAATACCGAGTACCAATTCCAATAACAGTCAAAATTCTTATTGTTCAATGGAGAAATCCTTGCAGGGTGATCTAAGTGCTAATTTTAAACAGCACCACTATTTAGTTGGACTCTGAGCTCGAATTCAGCCTGGCTCTCGATCAGGCTATAGCCGCTTCCTGCCCTCTTATTCAACCTAGAGGTAAGAAAATGCTGCACTGCTGGACATAAGCACTAGGACTGCTTAGAAACACTTGCAGAAACTTTTAAACGTAACAAAAAACACAAGAAAAGTGACTGACTGGGACTCATACAAAGAATCCCTCAAAAAAGAACTGAGGAAGGCAAAGCGACAATCCTGGAGGTTATTCTGCGACAAAATTCCAGAAACCTCTGAGGCATCGCGGCTAAGAAAAATCCTCTCTACAAATCCTATGACGCTTAGCTGTTTGAAAAAAACCGATGGCTCTTGGACAACCTCAAGTGATGAATCACTGGACACCCACTTTCCAGGTGGCTTCCAATTCGCGGCCAGTAGCAACCCAAACAGGATTACTCCAACCGGGGCCAAAATTCATGGTCTGATCACAAGAGATCACAACATAGCTTCAAACCATACAAGTTTGAGGGTGGACGGTATAATACTTGCCGAGCTACAGAGGTCTTCAGACATCATTCTGCCTTCGCTAGAAAATATTATGAGGAGCTGTATAGAACTGATCCACATTCCCCTGTCATGGGCAGAAGTCAATGTAGTTTTTATTCCCAAAGCCGGAAAATATTCTCATGTTGTCCCTAAGGACCTCAGACCTATAAGTCTATCATCTTTCCATCTGAAAACTCTAGATTGACTGATTGATATCCATATACGAGCTAAAATTGATCCAAAACTTCTGTCGACGGCTCAATATGCCTACTGTAAAGGAAAGTGGGTGGAAACGGTTCGACATCCACTGACTAGCCCGATCGAACTATCCCTACAATACAGAGAGTACACAATGGTTGCTTTCCTGGACAAAGAGGATTAACGTCAACACATTCGTAATCACGACCTGCGCTGTCAACTCTGCAGTTAGACGACTCACTTGAGGAGTTGATCAGTCCTATGCTAAACAGCAGGATAATCAACTCCAAACTGGATGAGGCTTCTGCTAAAAGATGTGTCAGCAGAGGTACGCCGCAAGGCGGTGTCCTCTCTCCCCTTAGTGGTCAATGAACTCCTGATATACCGGGTAGCGGATGGTAGCAGGGTGATTGCCTATGCGGATGACGTTGCTATAGCCGCCTCAGGTAAGCATCTTAATACCATTAAAGAACTCCTTCAACTAAATCTTAACAGTTTAACCCGTTGGGCAGATCGCTATGGACTGTGAGTAAACCCCCATAGAACTGATCGTGTCCTCTGTTCCAGGGAATACTAAATTCCAATTATACACTCTCCCTCAATAAACGGTACCAGTTTAGTCTTTCCGATACAGCAAAATACCTGGGTCCCATTTTTGACAGGAAACTAAACTGGAAACCTAACATTCAAGAAAGGGTCGAGAAAGCTACAGTAACTTTATTTTCTGGAAAAAAATCCATTGGAAATAAATGGGGCCTTCAACCTCGCATAATCCGCATACATCTCGGTCATAAGATCGATGCTCACCCATGGGGTTGCTGTCTAGTGGACGGCCTTAGACAATGCAGTCAAATGCAGCAAACTAAGCACAGTCCAAAAAACAGCATGTCTATGCTAAGTGGAGCCTTACGGTCCGGCATTAGACATTCTGTTTCACTTGACACCCCTCGATATCTTCGACAGCTGCGACTGCAGCTATTCGCCTTAAAGCGACTAAACAGTGAACAAATAATTCATTTGGCTACGCTAACATTCTTAATACATTAGGAGTCCTCACAGAGAACATCGATTACACCTTACCTGAACTTTGGTTTGACAAAAACTTTCATGTAAGCTTCCCCTCTAGATCCTTCGAAGACGGAGATGCTTTCATGGAGGACAAGTCAATCCATTTCCACACAGATGGATCTAAAGCCGATAACGGGGTTTTTGGCGGTGTTTTCTCAGATAACCTAATACTAAGTCTCGCTTTCCGCCTTCCAAATCACTGTAACGTGTTCCAGGCGGACATTTTGGCGAATGAACAAGCTCTGTCCTGGTTAAAGAAGAACGTGATATCTGCAAAGGATATCCGCATCTTTTCGGATAGTGAGGCAGCTATCAAGTCCCTGGAGTCAGTCTCATTAAATTCGAAAACCGCCCTTGAATGCCGATCATCTCTTATGGAGATGGCAGAGCAGTTCAACCTTCAAATTTGCTGGGTGCCGAGCCGCAGAGACATTCCAGGGAACTGTAGGGCCGAAGAACTAGCCAAAATTGGAACCACTCTACCTATTCTACCGCAGAAGGGTAGCATTGGAATACCAATCACTACGTGCAAATTAATATTAAAGCTGGATGCCAATAAAAGAACAGACCTTAGGTGGACTGTTCCACCAACAGTCTAGCGACTAAGCAGATCTGGACAAATCTAGATCCGAATCACTCTAAGAGTCTAATCCTTCTAAATAGGAAGCATCTCAATGAAATCATATCAAAGTCCTAAACGATCTAAAAAATGTGGACGTAAACAGTCTCCTACGCTTCATTATTAGCTCAAACTAGTTCCACTAGTAAGAGGATCAGAGATCCACGTGGCATCACAATGGGCCAATAGGCCTAAGTGAGTTGGTGTTTCTAACAGCCACTCTTACCTACCTACCTACCTACCTACCTACTTAGTTGGATTCGTCCTTAGTGAGTTTCAAATCCTCACCTCCACTGCATGGCAATACGATGTATATGTTACTTAATGACTTCACATGATCTCGATGTTCGATATAAAGAACCAGGCGCGAAAGGACGAATAACATCGCTCTATATTCCATTGCCCACAATTGTAATGGACACCATTCTACAATTGCATTAATTTCTGACAGGCCCTCAAGATAGGTTCCTTAGCATTGGGCTACTAGAAGACTTTCAAGGACCACATCAGTCGATTCCCACAATAACCTGAAGTAGCCTATGCTATGAAGTTTAACGTACACTTATGTTCCAGATCAGAAGACCCGTTACTTATTAAGCTGCTTCATTTATGTAGTTAAGAACCTGAAAAGACCTGTTCTCAACCGCTGGATGTTGGGTTGGGTCCTGCCCCACAAAACAGGATAAGTGTCGGTTGGTCTATGGCCCAGCGAGCTATAAAGGTAAAAATGACAACTGCTAATAATCGACAGCAAACGCCTCGGATACGGACCGATCACTTGTTGGCGACCTTTAGCTATCGAATACGGCCAACAATTGGATTCTGGATTTGATTTGATTATTGAGATGTTTAATGCAAACATGTAGCTAAACGAAGTAAACTATGACTATGACTTACGAGTATAACTATTATTTACTACGGGCAAAATGGTTGTTCAGGGGATTTCGAAGGACTGAACAACTGTAGTGGAAATGGAATACTTGACGTATCCGATTTCTTTCACGTAGCATTCGACACAGTGGCTCGTTAAGACCATAAGTTGTCCTGTGGTTATTCGGACGGAAAAGGTGGACAGATCATAAATGACACGGTTGGTATTGAATGGGATTTGGGAGAGAATCGTGGGGCAGTCGATGATGCCGGTTGAGAGTTTGTGAATGAAGAGAATATCGGCGGACTTCCTAATGGCCGAGTAGTTTGAGTCGATTAACATAGGGGGGTAGAATAATGTGGTCTGCCCATGGTAGCCCACGTAATTCGAATCTCAGAAATCTACGTTGGACAGCTTCAATGCACAGAATATGTAAATCGTAGTAAGAGGACCATATCTCTGGCATACTCGAGAATTGGACAAACAAAGGTTTTGTACAGGGATTTGGTGACATAGAAGAAATCAAGTGATCTAGTAGGCCATTGCCTCGGACCCCCTTGTCCGATCCATCGTTGATGGTAAACATTGTTTAATACGCCCCGGGCTACTTAGGAATAATGGGCTAGACAACCATCATGTTGAAACCAGATTGTTTGTCACAACTCCAATGGCAGTTCTTCTAGTAATACTAGAAGATGGTCCAGCAATAAGTTTGCATACTTTTCGCCATTCAAGTTGCCTTCAATAAAATATGGACCTATTAATTTATCCCCAATAATTCCCGCCCAAACATTAACATTCCAAGGATGCTGACGTTTAACTTGTCGCAACCAAAAAGGGTTTTCGGTAGCCCAGTAATGCATATTATGTCGATTGACCGTACCGTGATTGGTGAAAGTCGACTCATCAGAGACTCATCATTTGCTGAAGTGCCCATTGACAAAAGGAAACCCGGTTGCGAAAATCCTCACTAGAAAGTTCTTGATGCATTGAAACATGATAAGAATGGTATTTATGCCGATGTAATATCTTACAGACAGTCGTTTGAGAAATTCCTGATTCACGACTTATTTGGCTAGTGCTAATGTGAGAATCGTGTGCAACGGCAGCTAACACTGCTATTTCATTGTCCTCAACAGCCACCCTATCTGACCGATTCCTTTTCTTTGGTTGCACACTTCCTTCACCAGTGAATTGTTGGATGACCCGATAAAAGGAAACGCGCGATCGTATCTGGTCTGGGAAACCTTGGGCGTAAAGAGCAATAGCACCATCGATGTTCCTTCCACTTTCTCCATAAATCAATATCATTTCAATTGTCTCTTGAATTGAAATAGCCTGCATTATTAATCTGGAAAACGTTACTAATAATAATCAGTTCATCAAAACAAATATCAAACTTCTAAATGAAGTACAGTTCCGTTCAAGTAGAAAAAAAGGGCAGAGTGCACATCATACGCTCTCAGATAAGTTTGGGATAATTTGTCTCTATCTGAAATTTCCTAGAGTCTTAACTTCACTCGAGGCAATAATGACTTCCTCAAAACAAATCTCGACCTTCTAACACCCTAACAACGTTGGAAACCGATTAATGATTTAGGCGTGCCAGTGCAGTGGTATCTAGCACTAAATGAATAAGACCTTTGAGACAAAGTCGTGTGCCCCATTGAGGAATATGACTGAGCAATGAAAATCAGGAATTATCATTTGAAAAATCAAAAGTGACCTTCGTTTGACCTTGAAAATGGGGCTCAAGGTCAAACTCGTGGTCACCATCTTATGTCCCCTTCAGAACCTTGTGACTTTTGTCTGAAACAATTTTCGCGATATCGCGTATTTTTTGAGTAATTTGGATGTCTCAAGTTAAAAAAACCCTATATATATATTATAAAGGACTGGTCCGAGAACTGCGCCTTGTGGTACCCCTACATTAAAATTTACTAGACGCTACTATTTATATGGACATTAAAACAACGCTTAGACAAGAAAGACTGCACAATTTTACGTAGAGATGGAGGGAATCTGAAATTGATCATTTTGTAAATAAGGCCCTCATGCCAAATGGAATCAAAAGCTTTTTCGATGTCTAGTAGTATCATCCCAGTAGATTTACCTAGAGAACGATTACTTTAAAAAAAAATTACAGATTCTTAATAACTGATGGGAAGTATTATGAAAATATCTAAAGCCATATTGTTCGTTGGGATAAATATCATGTTCCTGGATGAATTTTAAAATATTTTCCTTTATAACCTTCTCACATATTTTACTTAAGTTGCTTAATAAACTTACGAGTATAGGCTTATAGCTTTCTAGATCGTGCCACTGATGAGGAAAAAAGAAAATTTGGATACACTGAATAGGAAAAACGACTGAGGACGAAAACGCAAAACATCCCAGAAGACGAACAATGTATTACTAAGAATTAGCATGAAAGATCGTTTTAAAAGTGCTCTTCATATAAGAACAGAGCTGCGTGAATTTAATCAAGTTGACTTAAGCACCAAAACGATACACAGAAGGCTACGCACGGGAGGTAGGTTTATATGGAAGACGACCAGCGAAAAAGATTCTCCTAACCCCAAAAATGAAAACAGCTCGTTTGACATCGGCGAAAAAGTATCAAAATTTAATGCAGGATAATTGGAGATTTTGATTTGAAGCCCGGGCCAACCCCGGACAGTTTATTGAAAAGTTTAATACAAACATATAACTTAACAAACTAAACTTAAAACTATGACGTATAACTATAATTGTTACTTAAACTAAGGTTTACTGACGGGAAAAATTGTTGTTCAGGGAATTTCGAAGGGTTAAACTGCTGCAGTGGAAATCGAATACTTGACGTATCCGATTTGTTTAACGTAGCATACGACATAGTGGCTTTGAGACCATAAGTTGTCCTGTGATTATTCGGATGAAAAATGTGAACAGATCATAAATGACAAGGTTGGTATTGAATTGGGTTTGAGAGAGAATTGTGGGACAGTCGATGATACCGGTTAAGAGTTTGTGGATGAAGAGAATATCGGCGGACTTCCTAATGGCCGAGTAGTTTGAGTCGATTAACATAGGGGGGTAGAATAATGTGGTCTGCCCATGGTAGCCCACGTAATTCGAATCTCAGAAATCTACGTTGGACAGCTTCAATGCACAGAATATGTAAAACGTAGTAAGAGGACCATATCTCGCTGGCATACGCGAGAAGTGGACAAACAAAGGTTTTGTACAGGGATTTGGTAACATAGGGGTCGGAAAATTCTTTAGACCATCGCGTTTGACAAATCCGAGAGCGGAGTTAGTTTTTCTAATTGCGGAGACAATATGAGTGCAAAAATCACAAATGACCGCATTAAAGTAACTGAAGCTACTTTTTGTTTTGATAAATATTAGATGCGGGTTGGAAGTGTTAAATTCTTCCGGGAGTAAGAAATGGCTCTGCATTTTTCTGTGTTGAGCTCGAGAAAGTTTTAATGGCACAATATCGAGAACCTATTAAGATCATCTTGTAAAGATTGAGAGTCAGAGAGGCTTGAAAGCTGTCTACGGTTTTTCATATCATCGGCATATGTAGATAGATATGTAGGAGTGCTTTATGACGTTAACAACATCATTAATAGTCACGATAAAAATTAATGGACCAAGATGAATGCCTTGTGGAACACCCGAAGTGGATTGGATTAGTAAAAAGGGAACGAAAATGGACAAGGTAGTAGCGATTTTTAAGAGGACAGTCTAGTTTCGAAACTAAGAGTTTTGAGTTTGAATAGAATTAACTTGTGCGAGATTCTATCAAAGGTCTTACTGAAATTCTTGGCGATTACATCAATTTCTTCCCCTTGCTCTAGGGCGCACAGTGTACTAGAAACAAACTCAATGAGGCTGGTGATCGGTGATATCCTTTGCGATAACCATGGTTGCTTCCAAATATAGATTTACATTGAAAATATATTGCATCATAAACAATACTTTCAAAAATCTTGGGGATACAGGATAGTTTAGCAATGGGGCGATAATTGGTGATATCGTGCTTTGACCCTTTTTTGTGAATAGGGGTCATAAAAGGGCTTTTCCAAAGATAAGCAAAGACCCTTCAGAAAAAGATAGCTTGAAAATACTAGTGAGGTGATGAATTAGATTATCTGCACATTTTTGTAAGACAACTGCAGGCAATCCATCAGGACCTGGAGAGAAATCGTCTTTCAATTTATGTACTCATATTTTGTCTACATAGTAACTGCGCTGAAGTCATTTCAACTGACGAGGGATATACCATATTTGACAACTGTTTTTCAGATAAAAAAAAGTATTCAGGATCGGGGTCATCGGATTGGGACAAAAACGATTGACTAAAGAAGTTTGCAAATAGATTAGCGATGGTTGTCGAGTCATCTGAAGACATATTAAATAGAAAATTTGAAAGTTGATGGATAGCTATCGGATTTTTTTTTTAGGTAAATGGTAGATTGCACTTGGCTGAGATATCTTTGGTAACGAGATTCAGCGCCAAGGAAGAAGTGATTGTAAGCAGGTAGTTTTGTTGGTCAAAGTCGGAAACAGTTTTAACAAATTGGTGTTATACCGCAAAGGATTTTTGCGTCGAATAAAAGGAGTAGTTTGCCTTATACGGTGGAAGATCTTATCGTAGAAGATAACCACAGCAGAATATACGGTTACGTTATTGTTTTGTAGAAAACTAAAGTCAACATTTTTGAGAAGGTTGTTGAGCGTAGTGTGATTGGTTTTGCGGAAATCGAAGTGGAAGGAAGTTTCTGAAAGCCTCAAGGAATTATTGTCATCGATCGTTATAATTTCGAAAGAAGAATCTCAGACTCGAGATCAAGACAGTTCGTGGAGTCGGATGTAAAGATCAGATCTAGTTTCCGACCCATGCAGTTAGAAATTGGGTTTATTTGAAAAAGGCCAGAGTTTGTGTGACAATCTGTTAAGACGGTTTCTCTGTCAGAAGCTGTATTTGTGGCAACATGATAGGATCCTTCATCCGAGTGCATAGAAGGGATTGACCACATTTATCGCGAGCGGAGAACTGTGTATTGGTTGGGAGGGGCGAACATAGCAACAGAGGATATAAAGTTTGTGTTTGGAGGGAGTAACTTTAACACAGATGAATTCGAAATCGGCAGTAGGTGACTTTTTGACGAGCTCAGGGTTCAAACGAACTTTGATTGCCAGAATTCAGGTGCGAATAGTTCCAAATCCTTGATATTAGATATTATATTAATTTCGGTTAAAGCAAAAATATCACTCGGAAGCTTTTATGAATTGAGATAAATTGAAGATGTTTTTGTACGCAGCCCCCTTACATTTTAGTAGTTGCGTGATAAACGATTGTTTGCTGGATTAGGAACGATAGTACAATAAATGACAAAGGAAAAATACAGGAAATAACTATGGCATGCACGATGTTTTAGAAGCACCTGACCAGATGTGAGCATTGTACTCCAAATTTGGGCGGATAAATGCCTTATACTAGGTAGCACAAAAGTGATCACCCTATCGGAGATGCTATGATTTTTGCAAATGGCGTCAAATGTCAATTCTACTTTGACATTTGTGAAGTAAACAGATACAAAATACACGTCGACAAGACATGAATCGGTATACTCGTAAAGAACGCGAAATAATTGTTCCGTTTTTTTTACTGAATAATTTGTCGCCAGTGTTGGCGCAGCGTGAATTGCGGTGTAGATTTTCTGGTCATCCGACACCAACTATAACGACAAACACTATAACGTTTAGCCGCTCGCCTGGAAGAGTATGGGCCAACACTAGATGCTTCCAGGTCTGGTCGGCCCCGGCGTAGTCGTTTTGCTGACAATGTCGCAGCTGTGGTTCAAGATGTCACAGAGGACCTCGGAGTATCAATCAGCGGTTTTTACAGTGATTTTTGTTGAAAAACTGTAAGATGTTCACTTACAAAGTGCAGACAGTGCATCAGCTGTTACCTGTTGACCGTCAAGCGCGTGTAACCTATGCTCCAGCCATCTTGAATCTGACCACGAGGGAGACAACTGTCATCGAAAATTATCATGAGCAACGAGGCCCACTCCCATCTCTGTGGGTATGTGAAAAAGCCAAATTATCGCTTCTGGGGCACTGTAAATCTGCGTATAACCCACGAAGAGCCATTACACCCGCTCAAAGTTACTGCATGGTGTGCTGTTTAGGCTGGAGGCGTCATTGGGCCTTATGTTTTCGAAAACGCCGCGGGCCATACGACTACTGTGGACGACTAGCTCTACAAAGCCATGCTCAACGACTTTTACCTTCCTCAATTGGATAGATTGAGACTAGAGAACATGTGGTTCCGACAGGATGGAGCAACGGCGCATACTGCTCGAGCCACAACCGAAATTCTGAGGGCTGCATTTCCGGGTCATCTAATCTCTCGTTTTGGCAGTTTGTATTAGATTGATGGAGAAGCCCAACCGAAACCGAACCCGCCAAAGAACTAACTGCCGCTTTTTTCTTTCTTCGTTCAAGTAGATGATGGAAGGTGCGTTCTGTTGTTTCTTCGTTAGGTTTTAATGGAGTGGGTTCGTGAGTTATAGTCTGAAGTTTAATTTTCTTAGTGGCATTCATGGTCGCTACATTTGCACTGGCCGGCAAGATCGCCCCATTTAACTGTTTCAGACTTCTTTTTGTTGGGTTTTTTGAAGTCACAAGTCTATGTCAACAAGCCTCAGACTCTTGAAGCCCTCAAAGAGAATATCCGTCAAGAATGCGATTATCTATATCCAGAAGTTCTGGCAAGAGTGATGGAAAATGCCACAAATCGGGCCCGAATGGTCATCAATTCTGGCGGTGGCCACTTAGCCGAAGGCAGATCCAAAGTTTTTCATTCATAAAAAATATTACAGCCAAAGAAAATCGGATGACAATTTTTGTGCCACCTTGTATATTGAGGCCTGATCAGAGGGGGAGAAGTATTTCTTACATGCATCGCTTGAAGAAACTTAGACATTTCGCAGCATTTTTGACGACATCGAATATGTCGTCATTCCAACGTACTCGTAAGTTGTCACTGACCCACATACCGAGAATGGAAAGTTTTTCGGTTTCGAAGATGCAAATGCCATTCTTGGATAATGGCTGGGTGTTTAAATTTCGCTTAAATGACAGCAGACAGCATTGTGTTCTAGAAGCATTAAATTCAACTCTGTTGATACAAGTAGTTCCCCAATTGGGCTGTTAATATCGGAATTTAATTAACATACTCCGCCGTTCCCATTATACAGCCGAACGAATATAAAAAGCAGAGAATACTGTGGTCAACAAAGGAACATATTGGATTAAAAGCAGGAGACAAGAGATTATTATTGATGAAGATAAAAAAGGGTGTCCTGGGGCACACCACCAATGATGGCGCCAAACTCTGTTACTATGAACTCCAAGCTGAATGTTCTAACCATGATGTTAAAAACGTCCTAGGCGATAATCCCTAACTAGCTATCTAGGCAATAATTCCGTCCACCCAACCTCGATGAAGTGATACTGATGGCCGGATATGCCCTTGTATCACCCAACTAATCTCTAAAATATTATCAGAAGGGCATGCCAGCCAAGATCCTCAGATAAGGTGATATTATTGATAAAGAGAAACTTATCTTAACTGAAGTTGCCGAAATAAAAGCATTACAGTGTCCTCCAGTAATTTAAGTACCACCCTGAAGGCACCTTTGACATCGGGCAAGAAATTGTTCACTTGAGATCTTACTGCTTTCACAACATCAAAATCCTGTGTATCACCATCATCCTGTGTCTCAATATTTGGCGCAGATTAGAGATTCTTCTTTCTTTTTTCATCTGGTGAACGAAACTGAAATTCCACTATTTTTATCCAAACATGTCGTGCAGAAGATTTGGTGTACGCAAGCCAATAACCGCTGATTTGAATAATTCGGTAAGTAGTCCGGCTAATCCTGAAACGTAGCTGTTTTCGATCAGCGTCCACATTGAATAGTCCATTCGGCCATATGGTGGAATGTTGATCGTCTTCGTTGTTAAGCACCTTCCAAATTTCCAAATTTCACCGACTATGACCCTGCTATTGCGTTCTCATACTCGTCTGTCTGTATGCTTCTGTTTCGTATTTGTGTCCTCGGCAAATTTTTGCCATGTTTTGGTAGATCTTTCGAACATAATTTCCGCAGATACATCTCTCTTCTTTGCTTCGTTCCAAATTCTTTGCCGATTGGGGTCGTAAGTAGCTCTCGTCTTTGTAGCATCACCTTGTATACCTCTTATATGCTAAACAAAACTTTCCAGAATACTAGAGATAAGTATGTCTAACTGTTTTTTGATCAGGTGAATACCAGGTCCTTTTATGAAGTTCGAGGTGTGGAAAACGTATGTCAGTTATGAAGCCATTTCGCACCGCCGCGAACTCGATTAGCCTGTTTGTTTATGCCGGCAAAAGATCCTCTCCTTTCCCAACTTATCCTGAGCTCACATCGGGCTTAGGTTTTCGAACTTAGCCTTGACGCAAATTTGAATCAGGCATTCGCTCAGATGCCTAAAACTCAAGATTTCTTGCCTAGTGTTCTTCTGATCACAAGTCCACATTCAAATAGGCTTCCAATCACCCTAGTACTCACCCTAGTAAATTTCACAGTTTTCCATTTTCCAAATGCCGGCCTATCTCACCCTATTTCGAACATGTAGACCGCTTTATTGCGGACTGTTAAAGGTACGAACTTATCACGTTCAAAGCCGAAAAAATTTGTCCGTCTTTCGTTTGTTGGTGCCGTCAACAGTGAGTCTATCCATATCCGAGGCAGTTTGTTTGTTCTCAGAATATAATGTTTTATGTAGTCGGGCTCAACGCCTAAGCTGAAGTGCCAGATCCTTCAGAAGATAGTGGCAGTACCACGCTTTTGAGTTTGAGCACTGCTCTTCGTACGTTCAAAACTAAAGGGTATTTCATTAAGCGCTTCCTATCTTTAAAATTAAATAAAGTGTGTGTGAGATATCATCGAAATTTTTTATTCATTTGAAAGGCCTATCGATGCCATTAATCGTTCAAATGTCCGCTGTGATTTCTCCGTGTGCCGCGCATCCAAAATGTCCAATTTTGCATAACTCTGGCGCATAAATTAGGTTGAATTTGGCCGATGGCATGGGTTATGTTGGCTTTGAAGGCCGCTGTGGTTTGTGGCTTATTCTCATAGACCTGCGACTTTAGAAAACCCCACAAGAAAAAGTCTAACGGGGGTAAATCGCACGATCTTGGCGGCCAGTTCACATCACCTCCACGTGAGATGGCCATGCCCTCGAATCGCTTGAGCAGAATTTCCAATGTAGCGTGAGCTGTGTGGCACGTAGCGCCGTCCTGTTGAAACCATGCCCTCGAATCGCTTGTGCAGAATTTCTGTGTGGCATGTAGCGCCACCCTGTTGAAACCACATGTCGTTGATGTCCATATCATCCACTTCAGGCCAAACGAAGTTGGTAATCATCTACCTATAGCGCTCGTCGTTGATGGTAATGGCCTGGCCAACGTCGTTCTCAAAGAAATACGTGCCGATGATACCGCCAGCCCAAAATCCACACCAAACAGTGACTTCTTCGGTATGCATTGGACGCTCTTGAATCTCATGTGGATTGGCATCGTCCCAAATACGACAATTTTGTTTGTTGACTTACCCATTCATCCAGAAATGGGCCTCATCGTTGAAGATGATTTTTCGATGGAAATTAGGGTCAGTTTCCAACTGCTGCAGAGTCCGTACAGCGAACACACGTCATTGTCTATGGTCATTTTGTACGGGTGCAGACACCAAGTCACGACGCAAAATTCGCCAAGTTGTGGTCTGCGAAAACTGAGTTCTTGTGAACGACGTGAAATTGACTGCCTCTGATTCTCCTGCATACTCTCACAGACAACGGCGATGTTTTCGGCAGATCTTGCGTTTCGTCGACGTTTGCGTTTGCCGTTTACTGAACCAGTGGACTCAAATGTATCCACCACATTTTGATAACACGATTTTATCATTTGCACGTGTTGTTGAACGTTATGTCCGCCCATGGTGATTTGGCAAAACAGACTGAATAAATGACAGCCAATTTGGCAGATGTAGCTTCAACAATATGGCCGATATCAACTGTCAAAGTTCGGAGTTCCTATTGGAAGACCCTGTACTTCGTCACCAGTTCTAGTTTTATAACCTGTCTAGAACCGAAAAATCGTCATATGCCCTGGGTACCGAATATGTCCAAGAAACTCAATTGAGATTTTCGCTAGGTCTGACTCTGACATGGCCACTGACTCTATCTCTGGAGTTCCTTTGCTAATATGTCAGTATTGTGATTTGCCTGTATTCAGTTACATATGAATTAGATTCAGTATACTACCGACTGTTGATAATGGTTATCTTAAGTTACTTCCCGCCTCTGTTCTCAACTTGGTGATTGGATCGGCCATGGAGTAAACGTTATTCGTATTCCGGAATATTACATGATTCTCCGTGTCAACAAACAGTGGCTTCAACGAATAGCTCTCAATTCATCAAATCTATATGAGATATTATTCCCCCAATTAGGAACAAAATTGTGCTGATGCCAGTAATTTACTTTGGACGAAGAAGTGACGCCGTTTGACTCGGGTAAGTAAAATCTTAGATTTTCCATCATAAAAATCCAGAAGGCCTGCGTTAATCTTGGGTTTTTGCAGAACCCAGTGACACCTAGGATGCATACCTAAAAAGTACATCTTCCTAGGTGTGTGCATCAGCTAACAAACGTCTACAAATGTGGAACAAATTATCTATGAAACGTCAAAACTTGCCGCATTTTGACATATGCAATTCCATACATGTGTCATGTCATTATTAACAAGTCGTATCACTCGTAATTTTTGTTTCTTTTTAGCTAAATCTCAATCGAATAAGTGAACCCATTCGAAATGTCGTTGATTCTAAGGACAACAAAGTCATCCTTTCCTTTAACAGTACACTAAAATAAAATTTACCGTTTTCATTAAAGAAAATATTTTCCTTTTCCAGCTAAGATTCTTCTGCACTAAAAAAGAGATACCAAAAAATGTCCTGCCAGAACACCATACAGGACAATTGCAGCCAGAAAACGGTGTAATATTCGACAAGAAACCATTTAAAATTACTCTCGATAAAGGTCAGCCTACGTAGCCACACTGTCGGTCGAATATTCATTACATTTGTGCGGCCTCCATCACTGATGTTTACATAATTCATATGCTCTTTTGCTTGTTCCAGATAAGGTCTACAGTTGGTGTTTGTGTGGTAAATCCAAGAATCAACCGCTCTGCGATGGAACACATAAGAATGTCTTTTTGAAAATCAAATTTCGGTGAGATCTTTTCGTTTTTAGTATTCATCAAGAGGCTATAGCTACTTAATATTTTTGTACAGGCCGGTGCGCTTCCAAGTTGAAAAGTCTGGAGATTATTGGCTTTGCAATTGTAAACAAACAAAGCATAGACCGTTCTGCGATGGGATTCACAAACAACCTCATATTCAGTCGGCTGTTAAATAATGATTTAAGCATCAACGAGATTAGAAGGGGATTGTACATCTTCTAGAAGCACAGCTATGTTTGTTAAATTTTCTTAATAGTAAATAATATGGTCGTGAGAGTGTTTTTGGTTTTCATCTGCGGCAAGGCAGATGGAGTAAGGCTAACATCTTTGAAAGACTTGTATGTGCAATGCCTGCAAGGAAGGTGTATCATGCTTGCAAGTGATCCTCAGCTAAAATTGCCGTTACAGAAATTTTCCTAAACTAGACACAGACATCCCGCACCTTATATATATATATGGATTGTTGACAGTTGAAACCACCTCATTCAGACCTTGCCAAATAGCAATTATGTCACGAAAACGACAACTAAGGAGCACGCTTTGCACACCAGTGGTGACAGGATGCCGCCCTTCACATATTCGTGGCAGTCAACGTCCGCAACGAAAATTCACTTCATAAGAATTTTTTGAATTCGCAAATCTAGTTATTTGTCTGGCGTAGTAACGCATGCTGTCCGAAATCGCATATAAGAAATCACCATCAGTGTCGATGAAAATGAACTGGTCGTACTTATTCTTGTCGAGTGTGCCTTCAATTTTGCTCACCAGATTTTGAGTATGTATATTCCGGGTTGGTACGCATTTTAGATCTTTGACAGAGGATGGATTCGCAAACCAGTTTTACGCACACGAATTTCTTCATGCTCTTCAACAGAAATCAGACAAATCGATCTTAAGCTCTCGGGGAGTGGGTAGCCACCTTTTCCAATTTTCCATAAAAAAAAAATTAAATCTGCCAAGCTGCCATTGAAGATTATTCTCAGGGTAAGTAGCAACGCTTGTCTACACCTTTTTCGACCTAACGAATTGAAGTCATCAATGGACGCAACAGCGTCTGATCGCCCCATTCTACAATCGACAACAGATATGATACGAACAAAATCAGGTAAATCGAAGGAAAAATTTCCGATGGAGGTGCAGTGGTTCAGTATGTGCTATACTGCTACTTAGGTCTACTGAGTCTACTGCCAACGCCTAAGAGCTGCTACTGTTTCGAAGCAACTCATATCATCAGATAGGGACACATTTTTTGTGTCGCCAAGACACTGCAAAAAGAAACAAGGAAAACGAAAATCGGATCTTCACATGGAATCTCCGGATCTTACAGCGTAGCAATTAGGGGAGTCCCTAGGCTGCTATAAAGCAGATATCACCGCCATCCAGAAAGGAGGATGAACAACAATGCTGCTGTGAATAAAAGCGGTGTCTATTTGGATACGAATATTTGTAAGTGGCAGACCAAGATGTATTGAACGTGAGCGAACGCATTGTAAAAATACATTACTATCCGCCTAATGTGACCTCGCACCCGCAGAAAAATAAATGATAATCAAAGAATTTTTCTACGTTCTTCTCGAGGAAAACTAAAACCGATTCCCTGGTATAACCAAATTAGGAAAAAATCACATTTTGGTTAGAAGAGTCTGAGAGCATAGCCTACAAAACCCCACGCCTGCAAATGAGCTTAAGTTAATTGTCATTGCTGCGGGGGAAATATCATTATAGCTAGCTAGGTTTTATATATCCAACCGAGCATAAGAAACCTCCGGTTGCATTGAACAACAAGAATGCTTCGTGCGCTATGCGAACAGAATCGAGGAGAAAAGAACATCCGCTGCTACTGAAAAGGAAGAAACCCGTGGGTAGCGAACTATCGAAAAAATAGAGGATCAACAACTGGAGGACTTACGGAAAAAAAATATCTGGAGCCAGGAGCCTTTAGGGGTGAGCGAGGGAATTTAGTCTCTTTATCATCTATACAGTATAAGATTTTGTCTGCTGTATAATGTAAAGATCTGAAACCGGTTACCAACAAGCTGATTGGACCCTTCCAGTGCGTCCAATAAGCCTTTATAGATTTTAATGATTTTAATCGGACAAGAGAGCATCTATATTTTATTGAATCAACGGACTATAAGACAGCTTTATAGTTTAATTGTCATCCTCACCCAGTTCGTCATCATCGTCGTCGTCGTCTTCGTCTTCATCGAGACCACCATAAACCTTGGTACATTGTGTCATTGACAAATTATTTGTATTCAATGGCTGGAGGCACTTCGCCCACGATAAGGAATCTGGAAATCTGGCGAGATATCGTGGTAACCGAAGAAACTCTATCGACACCAATCGCTTATCAAACCACTATCCGCTTATTTCGTTATGAACGACTCGGCATTATATTCGGTTGCACAACGAACATGGACACAACAGCTCTAGTCTAGCCTAGTCAGATATCGCAGATTTTACACTTTGCACCGACTTGCTCTAAGATTGAATCTTTACTGATCGTCTGGAGGTGTGGATTATTGGTTTCGGATGGCTCGAACATTCGACGGATTTTTAAGCAGTTTGCCGGTGGCTCTGAGATTTTATTCGATTTATCAAAGGTAGGCTATGCCATTCATTGTACGCGCGAGCATATCTGCTGAAACAACAGCAATCCATTTCATAGTCTTGAACTCTTCTCCGTTTCGAAGTGCCAAACCGAATTGAATTCGACTATCGTCGTGTTCAAGACTTCCAATGGCTTCATTCCAAGCTAAGACTGTTTGCTTTCGCTTATGAAGGGGTATGAGTTTGTCCCGTAGGTGATTTACCACCACAGCCGATTAAAATGGATCAGGGTTGACAGCTTTGAGCGTGAGGCAATAACTTCATTTGTTTAGCATTCGACAGCGTCGGCACGGGATTTCTTCCGATTTTGTATGAATCTATAGCCAATGTGGATGACAAGTATGACTGCGGCAAGTAATGTGGCTGATCCAGTGATCACAAAAAATTGCTTAATTGGTAGTCTCGGATACAGAATTGCGAGATGATTTCCCTGAGTTGGACGTAGTTTTACAACTTCCTGCAAAGGTAGAACTTCATTTGCCGACGAAGTCATATGGCTAATCTTCCACTGGGGATTTTTCTCAGTCAAATATCCGGCGCTGTGCAGGTCTTTTAAAGTTTTTCTTATATCAGTGGCTAAGCCGACTTTGCATAGATGCCGGACAAATTGTTCAGCACTGATGGTCGGCTCTTGGCTGGAATTTTTATAAAGGTATTCTGAAAAGTTGATCCTTCTCAATTCATGAATAGCCCACCTGTTGCTAAAGCTAAATCAACCATATTCGGATCACAGATAGCTATAAGCTATTCTTCTCATCAAATCTGGGCTTATGGTAGAAAAATGTCACGAGAAAAAAGAATAGCAACAGCGTACTGACTAGAGCGCATGGAATAAAGTTTTGCTTAAGGCCACACTGTTGGTCTAAATGCGTTATTAATTGTGCAAATGCCGTGCTTGGTGATATGTTATTGTTGTCTAGTCGATCTGACTGCTGGTAAACAATGTCCGATGGGTCGGCAGATGGTGTAGCTGTGTAAATTTGTCATAGAGGCTGTTTTGATTGGCTGGTAGTACTTCCGGTGTTGCGGTTTTGAAGGATACTTTATCGGATTGTATCTGCTTTTAATTTGAGCAATCGCTTTGTAAAATAACCCCCGGATTCATTTGTAGAACTCTGACCATTACAATTGTTGGCCGATCGTGATGTCTGTGTTGATGTAGCAGACTGATAAGTTAAAGATGTATTCCATGAATCGTTGTGAGGATCCAAGGTGATGAGGTGCTGACTGGTATATTGCACTGCTTCGAGGCGTAGCCAAGATCTGACTGATTATAGGGGGCACATAGATTTTGGGGGATGTCTTTTACTTTGATAGAGGATATTTGGGACTTGCATTTGAAATGTTTGAATAGCTGTTTTGGTATTTGTTTGTTGTGTAAGATGTGATGATGGTCTTGCAACGGAACGCCTTCCGGGGACAATTGATTGTGGAGATGGTATTTAGCTTGGTGTTTATCGTGTCCGAAAGCTGGACATTACTGATGAGCGACTTCGGATGGGATTTGGATTTGGTTCAGATTCCTCGCCAGATGAATATCACGTTACACAGTTTGCCGGCTTAACTTTACTTTCTCGTTGTTCATATGGTTCCGTAGTTTTCTGTTAACAAGTTTTCTAGTTGCCGCTGTGACAGGTATATTTGGGAAGCCATATTCCAGCAGGCGATGGCGGAGTTCGCTATTTGTCGAGATCATTTATTTTATTACTTATGATGTCAAAACGTTCAAGGTCAAATCAATTCCTGGATGTCGCTCGAAGGTAAATTGCATTTGTGTCGAGTTTAATCGCTAAATGCTTCACTACTTCGTGTTGATGGCAACCCTAAGAATCGATGGTCGGCCTCTAAGTTTCACAGGAACAATGCGGCAAACAGCAAATTCCTCCACTAGCTCTTGAATTGGACTCTCAACATTTATCAGCCAGCGCTGGCAGAATAACGCTATGTAAGATGTGAATATCGTATGTTGGTACCTATACGCAAGCGGTGAGGGAAAAGCGAAAAACGACCAACAAACCACAGCTGGATGACAACGGTGGTGGCGGCAAAACCATCTATCCACTCAACGGTTCGATTTTTTTCCTTTACTGAGTCTTCTTCGTTTTCTTCTCTTTTTTGTGTGGAAACTTAGCGAGTTGGAGAAAACGAATTCTGTCTGGAGGCCGGATAGGTCTGGGAGTACACACACACGATTTTGGACTTTGTACGATGGCAATGATTGGATTATTGAATTTGAAATCACAAATAATTAACGACTTTTGGAGTTTGGGTTTTTTTTTCTTTATTATTTTTTATTCACACGGATATGAGGAGGCCGTGGAAAGAATATAAATGAGGCGATCTATACAGAATCATGTCTAGTTCTCGCATCGCTGCTGGATTTCACAGATTGTGCAGAATGACGATAGAGAACGAATGCTACTTCGGAGAAGACGGAAGGGTTTAAGCAAGTTGATGCTCTGTCATGTGTTATTCTTTAACATCGTACTTGAGAAAATTGCGCAACATTCAGTAGTCAACACAAAAGGCACCAATTTTCAAAAGCCAGTACGCTGATAATTTTGACATCCTTCCCAGAACACAGCGAGCTTTAACGAGTGCTCTTTCAAACATTGAAACAGATGCAGAATACTTAGTTCGGTTTAGCTATGAATGAGGACAAAATCAAGTATATACTGTCAACAGGCAGCTTCGTTTCTTTGGCCTAAGCAGGCAGTTGAGTAATGAGGACTTGTCAAGAAACACTAAAGAGTCTCTATGGCCCCATCGATGACAATGGGTTTAAAGTATATAATTCCAAGTCCGCTACTTGTTTCTTTCAGATCTTAATCACTTTTGAATATCACTTTATAGCGTAGTCCAGAGTTTTGGCTTACAAAAAAGTACCAAGTGAGGCTAGGGTCGAGCGGATAAGAACGGGAGTTAAAGTCCGTGAGTCTTATCATAAGCGCAGATAAATGGAATAGCCACAATTCTAAGTTATGCACATCCCGAAATTCGGTTGATCTTTTTCCTGTAAATCGTTGAAGCTTTTTTGTAACTAAACTCAAAAGGACGAATCTTCTACTTACTCTAAGCAGCAGTGTTGTGCTCGATATCGGGACTTCCAGATAGTGCTCCAATTTAGCAGCGTTAAGAAAAGAAATTTTCCTTCTATTCCGTATTTGGCATATACATACATATGTATGAACTTCATCATTCAATATTCTTCGTACAGATTAGGTCTGTTCCCGCGAGATTTTTGCAATAATTTGTAAAATGGAATTTTTGCTTAAGTTTGAGGAGTAGGAATAAATTCTCTCTTAAGCCCACAATTTCGCTGGAACACGTTTTTGTAAAATGTGTTTCAACCGTCAGAAGTAACAATAAAAATAAAACAAAAAAGAAATTTCAAAGCAAAGGATGTATGTAATATGCGTTTTATGAGTTTCATTGTTTTAAGTGAGCAATTCGCTTCAATATGAAGCTCTATTTTCTTCTCTTTGTCCATTTCCAAGTGATTTTTGTGATAATTTGCATAAAATTGTCGCAATTCACACAAATTTAAACATTTACGAATTTGGCAGTTCTGTTAAAATTTAATTGATTTGGCGTTTTTACAATTCCTGCCCGAAGAAAGATCTCGTGCAGAAATTTGTAAGAAATGGCAGGGTCGGAAAATGAATTACTCTCTCAAATGCGTTCGCTTTTACAAATTTTTTCTCGCGGAAATTGGTTTTTACAGTCATGGAACAGAACAGACCTTTTTAGTTGACACTCTTACAAATCTTCCACAGGGTCACCAAAAATAATAGGCGCCATCCCTTGGCCTCAGACGAGTACGGAATTACCAAACCAGCCATGCATTTTTACATTTCGCTATAAGGCAAACGGCTATTTACTGTTTTACCTACTTCGACGGTGTAATGTTCAAGCAAATGCAGATACAGGAATTTGTCTGAACGCACCAACAATGTACTAGGCCCTCGTATCTACATACTCGTTCGATAGATACCATACATATCCCAAAGCGAGAGGAAAGTAGATGATCGTCGGCATGGAGTACGACGCAATTCGAGCAAAGAAGATGATAGATAAGACGAACACGAAAGCAACAAACAAAACAATTGTAGTAACCATCTGATGCAAATGAAATGCAACACAACGAAAAAGGGTAGTTTTGCTCTTCTCTTGGTGCGAAAATATAGAATATAGATACGGATTGCAGATTACAGTTGCATGTTGTCGTCGGTAAGTGTTACTTTTGTGCAGTGGGTTAATGAGAAAAGATGAGTATTTTTAATGTGTATGTAAACCACAGGAAAATAATAATTATTATAAATCACGAAACGAACGACGGCGACACTAACCAGACGCACGATCATCAATAACGAACGAACTTAGGGGAGAAAGTAATCTTATCATGCCAGCAACAAAGTATTAATTATAGGAGACATCATTGCCGTTAATTTACTAAAGTAACAATAAAATTGGCCTCAACGATTTATTTTTAAACTGCTGTTATTCAGTTAAGTTCGCTGGTGTTGTTGTTTAATTCGGCCTGAGGACTATTTCGGTATCTTCTTTTTTTAAACTGTATAGCCGTGGAAGCCATAAACAAAGTTTCT
The DNA here is from genome assembly GCA_963966105.1 of Volucella zonaria. NCBI lineage: Eukaryota > Metazoa > Arthropoda > Insecta > Diptera > Syrphidae > Volucella > Volucella zonaria. Next base: position 131,634,725 of record OZ014531.1, read on the forward strand.
TTTTTTATTAATCGATATAACAAATAATTCAATTAAAAACCAACGTTTTATATGCAACACGTTTTAAGAACAACTGAAGACGATTCCTAATAAAATATTTTGAAAAAAAAGACGTTGCCAACAACACGCGGTGTTCCCAAGCGGTCACCCATCTAAGTACTAACCACGCCCGACGTTGCTTGATTTCGGTGATCGGACGAGAACCGATACAGTTTTAGTTTTTATGCATTTTTATTTATATTTCTTAATTTACTCTTACATGCTAGACAAAAAAACGCTTAAAAATTAGCTTAAATAACTTAGAGATAATCTTATACTAACTTACTGGCCCCATGCGGGCACTCTAAGTTAAACCTAACACTTAAATTATGTCTTTCGACGGATCTTACAGTCTATATTTATTTTTATATTTAACGAAACTAAAACTAAGAAAATCAATTTTAAGTAAAAACTTAGTATATGGACATATTATTTTTTTTTATAAAACTTAAACCTAAAAGCCTACATACTACCTAAATAAATCTTAATCTACTTAAACTACTTACATCTAATATGTACATTTTTTTTTTATTTTTTTTTATATTTTTATTTATTTTTTTTTTGGTTTTATATATTTTTTCCTTACAATCTAACTTAAACCTATCTAAAACTATTTAAGCCGGCCATGGCTAAAAAAAACAATAATTAGGCTGGACCACTCTGCTTCACATGAAGCTACTTGTCACTGGAGGAGTTCGACTACGAAAAATCCTCGCCTTCTTCAAGCCACCAAAATTGCTGGTGCTGCTGAGCAACATCCCTCCTGTCGCGAGTCCCTACCGCCCTACTGAACCGGAGACGCTCCGCACTGCCATGTGCGATGTCTCTGTCGTAGTTGAGTCGCCTGTCCGCAGCTGTTCGAGCTACGTGGAAGATTAGCGGCACCGCCAATCTGTCCTGGATCAGACCTTTACTATCTAGATAGAGGAACGCTTCTGGAGGAATAAAGCCGTCAAGGCGAGCTCTCTCGTGATACATATAATTGGGGTAGTAAGCCCCTGAGATCAGGTTGTTCGATGAGGTCTTGCAATGTGCCTTCGAGTCAACTTAATAACAAAATTATCCACTCTTATTAGGTTCGCCCTATTGTACAAGACCTCATTGGGATAGAATTTTATGTACTCAGACTCTGGTGTTCTGTATAAGCGAAGAAAAGCCCGAAGACAAGCCCTCTCAAACACCCGAATCTTTTCCAATAAACTTGCTCTCACGTTGAACCACACGGGACACCCAAATACAAGCATAGGCCGGATAAGGGCCATGTAGCAGATCACCTTCACCCTCGCATCGAGTTGGCTGTTATAAAACAGTCTCCGTGTAAGGGCAAAAGCACCCTTGGCTCTGGCCAGAACAACATCTATATGTTTGTTAAAATACAGATATTGATCTAGCCAGATCCCAAGGTATCTGACTACATTTCGACAAGCAAGTGGCTGTCCATGTTGTCCGACGATAGAGAACTTTCGCCAATTCTTTCTGGTATCCCTAGAGGCCCCAGACAAAGGCGTCCTCAACAGAATGGTTTCCGATTTCTGAAAGTTGAAAATCAATCGCAATATTGCTTAATTTTGCCGACGTCAAAAGCATGTTAATGACCTCAATATTTGGACCTGATCTGTACGCGATTAAATCGTCTGCCTACGCTAAGGCATGGTGAAGTGAACCTATCAGATCACTTGTGTAAATTTTAAATAGGATCGGCGAATTTACCGCACCCTGTTGCAGACCGTTTTTAATGTAAAATGTTCCAGCAGAAGTGACATGCCATTCTTCACGATGAACTGTCTACTGGAGAGCATATCAAAAAGAATATACAGCAGTGGTTTACTAATGCCCAACCTGTCCAGCTTGAAAAAGAGTCCTTCTAGCCATACGGTATCGAAGGCCTTCTCCAAGTCAATCAGGCAGGCACCAGTGCACTGGTTCTTGCCTTTGTTCCATTGGATATCAGAAACCAGTTTCGACACAGCATGAATGATGTCATGCCCCGCCTTGAAACCGAATTGATTATTCGGAACTATATGTTTGTCCTCAACCCACTTAGTCAGGACTCTATTGATTACCTTCTCGAAAACCTTACTGATGTTTGGAAGAAGACTGATCGAGCGAAGATTCGCCGGATTGGAAGTATCTTTATCCCTTTTGGGGATGGGATGTACCACCGCAGTTTTCCAATACGCTGGATAATGTGCATTATTCATTGCATTATTAAACAGGGTGGTATAAATGTCCACCGCTACTAGTGGGAGATGTCGAAGCACGATGTTCGGTATTTCATCGGTTCCCACTGATTTCTTACTCCTAAGTGATTCGAAGATCGTTTGGAGATCTTCCTTCGAAATGAACGGCGGTAGTACCCTGTCGTTGGTGATGACATTATTTGACCTATTCTCGTCACTAAACTGAAGCCCGAGCTCTCGATTCGCCAATTCTCTATTTCATTTCGAAGGCAGAAATTGTGCACAAGGACTCGATTCTCCAGATCGTGGTTCGGGCCAATGATAGCATTCGCCTTATACACTTCCTGGAAAGTCGCTCCTATAGCCTCTACCTGCTCCTGCGGATCCTCGATCACAAAGAAGTTGTCATCATCAACGGCCTCATTTGGATCAATGCCTGCTGCTACAAGTATTTGTTCGTTGTTCGTCGTTCGGGTGATTCTAAGACATGGAAGGTCGTTCTGATTATTTCTCCGAAATATTTTATTTATTTGCGGGAACATATTCGGGTTGCTGGTGTTTACAGCCCGAATTTTGTTGTTCCAATACAAACTTACAGAATTTCTGTAGTTTTCTTTTATTAATATCTGGAGGTTTTTAATCGACGACTTCAGTGTCATGATCTCCGGGTTATGTCTGTCAGTAAACTGTCTGTACAAGGTTTTTAGTCTTGACAGCAGCCTACTTTTTTGTCGGTGCAGTGCGTCAATAGTTGCATTGCGAAATAAGTCTTCGTCGTCAGTGTGTTGATACCGAGGTATCGTTTTGTCCATTGTTCGTTTGATTGTATCGTCCATTAGTCTAAGATACCTGTCAATCTCCTCGTTTGACAGATTTCTGTTGGACGGTGGGTAGGGCGAATTCGAGGAGAGTGCTCTAGTCAGTGTTCTGGTGAAGTGTGTCCAGCGCACCCTACTATAATTGTAGGAATGCCTTTGAACAAACTCATCCAATTCCGCATTTTCGTTGGGAACAGTTATTTCGGTGCTGAGACCGCAATGGTCACTGTCATACACGAAAGTGCGTAGACAGTTTGTAGTTTGTTGGTTAGTGCATGTCAGTTGTATTCGTGAGTCGAACAGCAGAAGATCCAAATAGGACCCGTGTCTGGGAAACGACGGACTATCCGTCGCTTTGAGGCCGAGTCGATACATCACACTGCGCTGACCCCACCAATTGAATAGTAGGTTCCCTCTAGTATTTGGTATATTGTTTCCCCAATCACTGTGTTTGGCGTTGAAATCTCCGCCGATAATAAAATAGTTGTCTTCCAATTCCAGCCTCAGGAATCGAAAAAGTGTCTCGAGCTCTGAGATGAATAAGGTGGATTGAGTAGCCTTAGGTGCATAGACAGACACCATGTACAGCCGCTTTCCACTACGGAGGGGAATATACACGATGCATGCTTCCAGCACCTGGAACCTACGTACTACACGACTGTATACTCTTTTAAAACGTATACCTTTTCTTACGAATATCGCGACGCCACCTCCCTGAATGGAGTTGGGTCGGTTTCTCCGTACTATTTTGTATCTTCTGTGCCTCATTTTATGTCTTTTGGTAAGCTTAGTTTCGCTAACCAAAAGCACATCAGGGGCTTGGTCTTTAAGCAACTTAAAGAGTGCGGCTCGTCGCTCTAACCTAATCAGTGAATTCACATTCACTGCAAGGACCTTCATGGTCTGCTCCGCCACGTGCGTACCCATTACGACAAAAGGTGCGTTAGACCAGGCAGCAGCGCGTAAACTTGATCCACCCGCGCGGTCTGTTCAGTTAAATGACGTTGTAGCTGAGCCATCTGCCCCTGGATAGAGAGCAAGATAGCTAGCATGTCAGGTACTGGTTCTGGTGCTCTAGGTGCTGGGGCCTGAGAAGCAACCTTCGCTTGCTGTACCGTATTTCCCCTACCTGCCGCCATTTGGGCGTAGGTAACATGGGGAGTAACGGCTGGAGTTTGTAAATGCACGGGTGGACGTTTAACTTCCACCTTCTGCTGCCGGGCCAGATTTATTCTTTTGATGTACTGGAATTTGGGACAACCCCGATAATTTGCGGTGTGTCCCGTGTTCCTACACAAAGCACAAGAGAGCTGGCTTTTTTCTGACGTTCCGTCCTTACCCAGAACGCATTCCTCTGACTTGTGGTTCTTTCCACACTTCACACATCGAGGCTGCATTTCGCAGTTCGACGCGGCGTGCCCGAACCTTTGGCAGCGAACACATTGTAAAATGTTTTCGCTCCTCTTTAATTTCTCCCAGTGTACAACCTGGTAGTCCAGGACTTTGATACTCCTTAGACCATCCAGTTTGCTGTCGGGACTTAGCTGAACCAGGAAGAACGGCAGTTTCCGCTTCTCCCTTTTAGCTCTAGCCGTGACAAACGGCTTGACCCCTACGAATTTGAGACCTTCGCACTCCTTCTCTTTCAACAGTGCAAGGAGCTCCCCCGGATCAGTCGACGGTTCTATCCCCCTCAGCAGCATTGTTTGCAGCTTGTCCCCCTTCGGGGTGTAGGAGAAGAACTCCGTCGTCGAATCCTTCAATAAATCTTTTATTTTATAATAGCGCTCCACTGTGTTACAGTGGATCGCGTGCCTATCTACGCTAAGTCTTTTAATATAAAAATTATTGCCTATGGCCGACTTACATAATTCTATCGTTTCCTTTAGTTCCATCTTAAATGTGTTAATGGGTGGAACCCTTTGTTGCTTCTGATGTTGTTGTTGTTGTTTTTGCTGCTGCTGCTGTTGTTGTTGTTGTTTTTGCTGCTGCTGCTGTTGTTGTTGTTTTTTTTGCTGCATTTGTTTTTTCTGCTGCTGTTGTGACTGTTGCCGTTGTAGTGGCTGTTGCCGTTGTAATGGCAGCTGCCGTTGTTGTGGCTGCTGCTGTTTTTGCTGTTGCCGTTGTTGTGGCTGCTCTTGTTGTTGCTGTTGGTGTTTGCTCAGTGATTGCTCGTGTTGTTGCAGCACCTGCCTTATTGTTTTTGTTTGGGGTTGAGGCTGCTTTTGAGCTAGCTGCGTCTGAGTCTGCTGTTGCTGTTTTGATTGCTCTTGCTCATCCTTCTTCCTTCTGAGCATTTGCAATTCTTTAATGGCAAGAACTCTTTGTTGCAGCATTTTGATGCTGCTACTTAGAGACGCCATTTCTTCCTCTTCATCTTCCGATTCCGATGGAGCCAAGGAAGCGAAGATGTTCTGTCTCATACCACCATCTGATGTATGTGCGTTATCGTCAGTGACTTGCCGTGGACGTTTATTTGCTGCTATTTCTGATGTTGAATGCGCCCCTTCCCTCACTCCCTCAAGCAGCTTTTCGTCGGAAGTTTGTCGGGTGGGACGTTGCACCAAGTTAGGAGTTGGCCTGAGCTTCCTCCTTCTCTTCATTTTTGGTGATTGGCTTGCACTACTTGAAGCCTCACCAGATGTTCCAGCCGATCCCGCTATTAACATAGCGGACCGCTCTCCACAATCCATCGCGTGATCTTTATTACGGTACTAGTCTGTAAACTTTAAATCACAACACACAATGCAAATTAAAAGAAAAAAAGTATCTCTGCCCGACTCGGAGTCGAACCTACAACCTTTGCCGTCTCAAGCGAACACACTACCCACTGTGCCACTTGGAGCCTATATGGGATTTGTCAAATGTCTTACTTAAGGATTTAATTCTATTTATTTATTTTTACTTAAGAAAAGCCGAAACACATGCGCACACTACGAAGTTCCGTGAACGACTGACGAGAACCGATACTTTCAACGTAGTATGGTCGTTGGCGACAATTTTATTGGCAATTCTCTGTGTTCCGTTAATTCTTATGCTGTGTTTTGGCGCCAATTTTCTGCGTTCCATCGTAAAATACGTTGGCGGCAGGTAGGGGAAATACGGTACAGCAAGTGAAGGTAGCTTCTCAGGCCCCAGCGCCTAGAGCACCGGAACCAGTACCTGACATGCTAGCTATCTTGCTCTCTATCCAGGGGCAGATGGCTCAGCTACAACGTCATTTAACTAAACAGACCGCGCGGGTGGATCAAGTATACGCGCTGCTGCCTGGCCTAACGCACCTTTTGTCGTAATGGGTACGCACGTGGCGGAGCAGACCCTGAAGGTCCTTGCAGTGAATGTGAATTCACTGATTAGGTTAGAACGACGAGCCGCACTATTTAAGTTGCTTAAAGACCAAGCCCCTGATGTGCTTTTGGTTAGCGAAACTAAGCTTACCAAAAGACACAAAATGAGGCACAGGAGATACAAAATAATACGGAGAAACCGACCCAACTCCATTCAGGGAGGTGGCGTTGCGATTTTCGTAAGAAAAGGTATACGTTTTAAAAGAGTATACAGTCGTGTAGTACGTAGGTTTCGGGTGCTGGAAGCATGCATCGTATATATTCCCCTCCGTAGTGGAAAGCGGCTGTACATGGTGTCTGTCTATGCACCTAAGGCTACTCAATCCACCTTATTCATCTCAGAGCTCGAGACACTTTTTCGATTCCTAAGGCTGGAATTGGAAGACAACTATTTTATTATCGGCGGAGATTTCAACGCCAAACATAGTGATTGGGGAAATAATACACCAAATACTAGAGGGAACCTACTATTCAATTGGTGGAGTCAACACAGCATAACGTATCGACTCGGGCTTAAGGCGACGGATAGTCCGTCGTTTCCCAGACACGGACCCTATTTGGATCTTCTCCTGTTCGACTCACGAATACAACTGACATGTACTAACCAACAAACTACAAACTATCTGCGCACTTTCGTGTATGACAGTGACCATTGCGGTCTCAGCACCGAAATAACTGTTCCCAACGAAATTGCGGAATTGGATGAGTTTGTGCAAAGGCATTCCTACAATTATAGTAGGGTGCGTTGGACACACTTCACCAGAACACTGACTAGAGCACTCTCCTCGAATTCGCTCTACCCACCATCCAACAGAAATCTGTCAAACGAGGAGACTGACAGGTATCTAAGACTAATGGACGAGACAATCAAACGAACAATGGACAAAACGATACCTCGGTATCAACACACTGACGACGAAGACTTATTCCGCAACGCAACTATTGACGCACTGCACCGACAAAAAAGTAGGCTGTTGTCAAGACTAAAAACCTTGTACAGACAGTTTACCGACAGACATAACCCGGAGATCATGACACTGAAGTCGTCGATTAAAAACCTCCAAACATTAATAAAGGAAAATTACAGAAACTCTGTAAATTTGTATTGGAACAACAAAATTCGGGCTGTAAACACCAGCAACCCGAATATGTTCCCGCAAATAAATAAAATATTTCGGAGGAATAATCAGAACGACCTTCCATGTCTTAGAATCGCCCGAACGACGAACAACGAACAAATACTTGTAACAGCAGGCATAGATCCAAATGAGGCTGTTGATGATGACAACTTCTTTGTGATCGAGGATCCGCAGGAGCAGGTAGAGGCTATAGGAGCGACTTTCCAGGAAGTGTATAAGGCGAATGCTATCAATGGCCCGAACCACGATCTGGAGAATCGAGTCCTTGTGCACAATTTCTGCCTTCGAAATGAAATAGAGAATTGGCGAATCGAGAGCTCGGGCTTCAGTTTAGTGACGAGAATAGGTCAAATAATGTCATCACCAACGACAGGGTACTACCGCCGTTCATTTCGAAGGAAGATCTCCAAACGATCTTCGAATCACTTAGGAGTAAGAAATCAGTGGGAACCGATGAAATACCGAACATCGTGCTTCGACATCTCCCACTAGAAGCGGTGAACATTTATACCACCTTGTTTAATAATGCAATGAATAATGCACATTATCCAGCGCATTGGAAAACTGCGGTGGTACATCCCATTCCCAAAAGGGATAAAGATACTTCCAATCCGGCGAATCTTCGCTCGATCAGTCTTCTTCCAAACATCAGTAAGGTTTTCGAGAAGGTAATCAATAGAGTCCTGACTAAGTGGGTTGAGGACAAACATATAGTTCCGAATAATCAATTCGGTTTCAAGGCGGGGCATGACATCATTCATGCTGTGTCGAAACTGGTTTCTGATATCCAATGGAACAAAGGCAAGAACCAGTGCACTGGTGCCTGCCTGATTGACTTGGAGAAGGCCTTCGATACCGTATGGCTAGAAGGACTCTTTTTCAAGCTGGACAGGTTGGGCATTAGTAAACCACTGCTGTATATTCTTTTTGATATGCTCTCCAGTAGACAGTTCATCGTGAAGAATGGCATGTCACTTCTGCTGGAACATTTTACATTAAAAACGGTCTGCAACAGGGTGCGGTAAATTCGCCGATCCTATTTAAAATTTACACAAGTGATCTGATAGGTTCACTTCACCATGCCTTAGCGTAGGCAGACGATTTAATCGCGTACAGATCAGGTCCAAATATTGAGGTCATTAACATGCTTTTGACGTCGGCAAAATTAAGCAATATTGCGATTGATTTTCAACTTTCAGAATTCGGAAACCATTCTGTTGAGGACGCCTTTGTCTGGGGCCTCTAGGGATACCAGAAAGAATTGGCGAAAGTTCTCTATCGTCGGACAACATGGACAGCCACTTGCTTGTCGAAATGTAGTCAGATACCTTGGGATCTGGCTAGATCAATATCTGTATTTTAACAAACATATAGATGTTGTTCTGGCCAGAGCCAAGGGTGCTTTTGCCCTTACACGGAGACTGTTTTATAACAGCCAACTCGATGCGAGGGTGAAGGTGATCTGCTACATGGCCCTTATCCGGCCTATGCTTGTATTTGGGTGTCCCGTGTGGTTCAACGTGAGAGCAAGTTTATTGGAAAAGATTCGGGTGTTTGAGAGGGCTTGTCTTCGGGCTTTTCTTCGCTTATACAGAACACCAGAGTCTGAGTACATAAAATTCTATCCCAATGAGGTCTTGTACAATAGGGCGAACCTAATAAGAGTGGATAATTTTGTTATTAAGTTGACTCGAAGGCACATTGCAAGACCTCATCGAACAACCTGATCTCAGGGGCTTACTACCCCAATTATATGTATCACGAGAGAGCTCGCCTTGACGGCTTTATTCCTCCAGAAGCGTTCCTCTATCTAGATAGTAAAGGTCTGATCCAGGACAGATTGGCGGTGCCGCTAATCTTCCACGTAGCTCGAACAGCTGCGGACAGGCGACTCAACTACGACAGAGACATCGCACATGGCAGTGCGGAGCGTCTCCGGTTCAGTAGGGCGGTAGGGACTCGCGACAGGAGGGATGTTGCTCAGCAGCACCAGCAATTTTGGTGGCTTGAAGAAGGCGAGGATTTTTCGTAGTCGAACTCCTCCAGTGACAAGTAGCTTCATGTGAAGCAGAGTGGTCCAGCCTAATTATTGTTTTTTTTAGCCATGGCCGGCTTAAATAGTTTTAGATAGGTTTAAGTTAGATTGTAAGGAAAAAATATATAAAACCAAAAAAAAAATAAATAAAAATATAAAAAAAAATAAAAAAAAAATTTACATATTAGATGTAAGTAGTTTAAGTAGATTAAGATTTATTTAGGTAGTATGTAGGCTTTTAGGTTTAAGTTTTATAAAAAAAAATAATATGTCCATATACTAAGTTTTTACTTAAAATTGATTTTCTTAGTTTTAGTTTCGTTAAATATAAAAATAAATATAGACTGTAAGATCCGTCGAAAGACATAATTTAAGTGTTAGGTTTAACTTAGAGTGCCCGCATGGGGCCAGTAAGTTAGTATAAGATTATCTCTAAGTTATTTAAGCTAATTTTTAAGCGTTTTTTTGTCTAGCATGTAAGAGTAAATTAAGAAATATAAATAAAAATGCATAAAAACTGAAAAAAAAAAAAACTGATCGTAAAATACGAGTACTAAATTCTCCGGACTGGCATAATGCGTGCCAACAACAGACCGGTCGTCAGACATTTGTAGATAAGAGATGAACATGCGCTACAGAGGCAGCCAACATTGGATCTGACCTCCACCTTGTTACAGCAAAGGTACGAACACGAATCTTTCAAGTGCCACAATTCATAAGACAACAACACAATGACAAAATATAACGTAGGAAAGATGTAATCTCAAGAGACCGCCAGAATCTTTGCCGAACGCGTATCTCGAGAACTTCTATGTCGCCAGATTCAACTACCGAAGACCAGTGGCAACGCTGCCAACCTGACATCACAGATGCCGCAACTGATATGCTGGGTTTCACCCACCAAAAAACCCTTGGTTTGATGAAGAATGTCCGCAACCACATGCAACTGAACAAGAATCGTACAAAGCGGCGTTCCAACGAAGGAAGAGAGCTGCTCGAGACCTCTACGAGCAAAAGAAACGAAAAGAACATTATCTTCTCCAAAGGAAGAAAAAAGAGTGCGACAAGCGCGCGATCGAGTTATTGAGAGATGGTTCTCCCGCCGTCAGGAAGAATAGACTATTCAACTTAGACGATGATAGCCAAAACTTCTATCCACCTGACTAAAACGAAGTAGGGATAGCAGTACCTAAGCTGAAATCCAACTAAGCTGGTGGACGTGACAGCTTATCGGCTGAGGTAATCCGGTCACACACCAAGTCATTTATCTGACCTGGTCAGAAGAGTGTATGCCTGACGAGTGGAATCTCAGCATCGATTGCCCAATCCACAAAAAGGCCGACCCCTTAACTGTCCCAACTACTAGATGGAGTGAAAAGTGACCTTTGTGGAAATTAAAAAAAAATTTTTTTTTTAAGTGTTTTTTTTTATATTATTCAATTTAGTTTGATACACTTATTCCAGCGATTTTCCAACTTCTTGATCCCGTCCGAAAAATAATTTTCCGGAAAGTCTGCAAAATACTCCTCCGTGGCGTCGATGATTTCCTCGCGTGAGCTGAATCTTTTATTGATGAGCCATCTTTTGAGGTTTGGGAAGAGATAATAGTCCGAGGGATCCAAATCCAGTTACCAATCGACGCCAAAAGTCCGCCCGATTCCGCATCAGCAAGTCGAAACACTCTTTCTAAGTGCTCTCGCGTTCGTATTTTTGGTCAGGAGTGAGCATTCGCGGCACCCAGCGGCAGGATAACTTTTACATATGCAGAATATTGCCCAAAATATGGCGTGTGCGCTCAGTACTAATCTTTGTGATATCTGCAACCTCGCGCACCTTCACTTTCCGGTCAGCCAACACCATTTCATGTATTTTTTTGACATTGTCCTCTGTAACCGCATCGGAGGGCTTGCCGCTGCGGACTTGATCGGTAGTGGAGTTGCGGCCACCACGAAACTCTCGAAACCAATATTTGACGGTGTAATCTGACGGAGCATTAGCCCCATAATATTTATCCAACTTTTCTTTTGTGTCCTTCACCGTTTTGCCTCTCAAAAAATAATGTTTTATGAGAGAACGAAAATCGTTTTTGTCCATACTCAACATGATGCCAAACACGTCAACAACAATCAGCTGTCAAAGCAAAACTAAAGACAGTATCGCACTGAAATTTGGCATGTCTGTCTAAATATAAACGGACTTCAAGCCACCATAACTTTTTTTTTGCAGTAGCAGCGCATTCTGGCGGTCAAGTATATCACTTTTCACTCCATCTAGTATATAGGTATAAGCACGTATAAGTCTCCACGACAGCGCATACAAAATCTTATTTGCCATATTGTGTGAACGTGTACAACCCTTCGTCAACAACCTAATTGGTCCATATCACTTCTGGTTTCAGAGCAGCAAGGTCCACAATCGACCAGATTTTCTCACTCCGGCAGATCCTGAAAAAAAAACTCAAGACCAAATCGATTAGGGCCTCTTATGACAGCATTAATAGAGACTAGCTATATATGTAGAGCCACGTCTAGTTTTGGCATCCCAGCTAAACTCGTGTGTTTCTGTAGAATGATGATGGAGAACATTCGTAGCTCCATCGAGATCAGTATTGAATTAACCGAGACCTTTAATGCCAAAAAGGTCTTAGACAAGGTGATGCGTGTTATGTATGTATGTAAACGATAACGCCAATAAAGTTCATCTTAATGATGATATCGTAAATCCCGATCCACCAATTATTCCCACTAGATTTTAAATGCAAGTTTGCAATAACATGGTTTAGGTTTAAGAATTAGGTTAAGACGAAAGTAACCAAAAGAATAAAGATTCAGTTATACTTCAACCTTCTACTCGATTTGTTTCATTTTGACGTTCCGCTATTCTCTCAAAATATAACTCGCCCTGTGAGGTGAATTCTTCATCGTTGTTTTGTGCAGAACCCACAACCGAACGCTCAGAACTCAGCGAGCTGCCACTGGTGTGTGCGCTGGTATTGAAACGAAAGCTGCCAAAATGGGTTTAGCGCTAAATGAGGGCAAAACCAAATACAGCGTGTCCCAGTTTAGCAGTATTTTCACCCTCTCCAAGTTATAGGCCGTTACCTCTGATTTCGAGGTAAAACTTCTTAACAGGCCGTAGCTTTCTAAGGGATTCAGCTTAAGAAACCATTGTGAACATTTTTGAAAGAGAATTTCAGTGTGCATAAAATAGTAAAATTTCGTCGAGTTCGATGAGCGCCAGCCAAAATTATGGCATTTTAAAGCTAACATTTTGAAAAATCGTTGGATCTATTTCATCAGAAAAATGCGTTTACGAGTATATTGAAATTTTCAACTTTTAGGTTAAGTTTTTTTCATCAAAGCTTTTTGTTGTCAGTTAACAAGTAAAACAAAGTTGCAAAATTAAGCCAATGATAAATTTTCTGCTAATTTGTGGAATGTTTTTGTTTAATTCGGTGACAACTTTTGAAATATGCCGATGTTACTTTATTTACTGATTAAGAGTGAACGAGTAAAGTGTTTAGTAAATGTTTAAGAAAAATGTTTTCGATTCGCGAATACGCCGATATAATTTTCGTTTACGGTTTCTGTAATAGGGATGCAGGGTTAGCTAGATTAGAGTACCAACGGCAATATCTTAGACGGAGGATCCCTTCTAGGCCAACTTTCATCAATGCTTTTCACCGCCTTTCAACCGTCGGCTCAGCATATGGATTAAGAAGAGAAAGATTGTCTAATATAACAACAGCAGAAGAGGAAGAAAGAATTTTAAATGCTGTAAGAATACAGCCATCTATTAGCACCAGAAGGCTTTCAGCACAGTTGCAAACTCCAAGAACTACAATCCATAGAGTTCTTCAAGCCAACTGCGTTTACCCATTTCATTATATGGCCGTACAGGAACTTTTGCCAAGGGACTTCCAAAAAAGGATTGAATTTGCCAATTATAGAAGCCCAGTTTACGAGAATGGACATTACCAACCAACGAAGTTCCCACTATTGGGCAGTGTCTAATCCTCACTTAACACCAACAACATCTTCTCAAAGGTTGAAATGCAGATGTTTTTCTTAACTGTATACCATTTTACAGAAGGTTTAGCGTGAATGTCTGGGCTCGCATATTGGGTAGTACTTTAATCGGGCCATTCATACAACATTCTATTTAGAATTTTTGAGAGATCAGTTACGGGAACTCCTGGAAAATGTTCCTCTTGCTCAGAGACAAAGAATGTTTTCCAACATGATAGAGCTCCTTGCCATTGTAGCAATATTGTAACTTCGTTTTTAAATCAAAAATTTAATAGACGGTGGATTGGCCGATTTGGTCCTTTTCCTTGGCCACCTAGATCTCCTGACCTAACGCCAATGGATTTTTTTTTCTGGGGTGCCATAAAAGGGGGAGATTTCAAGTCGGAAAGAGATCCAAGAGAGAATAAATAGAGTGGCAGAGGAGGCCACTTTAGCAAACATTAATTTGCAGTCTGAAATCATCAAACGCGCTATAACGTGCATCCAAAGGCACGGGCAGCATTTCGAAAATTTACTATAAAAACGTTTTCAAATCTTAACGCGTAACAGTCCTTTTTAGGACCACAAAAACTATTCAAAAGGATATTAAATTTATTTTGTGACCCATTTGCTTGAACAAAATGGTGGTTTGTAATAACTTTCGTTGTACGTAGGTGGAAAGGTCACATAAAAATCGTAGATAATGAAGAGAAGACAAAAGCTTTGATGAAAAAAACTTAACCTAAAAGTTGAAAATTTCGATATACTCGTAAACGCATTTTTCTGATGAAATTGGTCCAACGATTTTTCAAAATGTTAGCTTTAAAATGCCATAATTTTGGCTGGCGCTCATCGAACTCGACGAAATTTTACTATTTTATGCACACTGAAATTCTTTTTCAAAAATGTGTACAACGGTTACTTAAGCTAAATTCGTTAGAAAGCTACGGCCTTTTGAGAAGTTTTACCTCGAAATCAGAGGTCCCTCACTTTAACGGCCTATAATTTGGAGGGGGGGGAAAATAAAGGGTTATACTGCTAAACTGGGACACCCTGTATATGCTGTTAACACGAAGGTATACACAACATCGACGAATTGGAAAGAACCTCACAATTGCTAGGTATACTTTCGACTTAGTAAGAGACTTTGTCTGCTTTGGAATATTTTATCTACTACACTGCTTGTTCTTTGCATACGTCTTTATTCAAATGTATATTCAACTCTTGAATTAATTTATTTATTAATGTTGTTATCTATAACTTCGCCCACTATGTTTTTCTATGTATATGCTTTGCTCAAGACCTCCCTCCTCTATTTTTAACTCTATTTTTCTTACTTCTTCTGTTCTGTTTAGTATCCTGCGCTTATAACCCAAACAAAAGTTGCTCACCTAAGCCCTCTTTTAGTACTCCTTCTGAGTTTTCTGCGCTATTTGAGCATATCATTACATATAAGTGGCGACGTCAATGCTGATTTATTCAAAAATGACACTCGTGCCTTCCAAATCAAAGATATAGCATCTTCTTTTGGACTCTAAATCGTTAATGACTGCAACCCTACGCGATTTTCTGACACCTCAACTCTCAGCTTGCTTGACCTTATCATTGTTTCGGATCCATCATCTGTAATACGTTTTGATCAACTTTTTCTGGACTATATTTCTGACCATGATCTTCTTTTCTGCACCTACAATACAACATTGACTTTCTCATTCCTCTTTATCTTTGTCTTTTACAGTCAAAGATAACGTTATCGACATCCCACCAGTACTAACCGCAATCCGATCAGCTCCTTGGAATTGTTGTAGACTAAGTGCTGATCCTAAAAAGAAGCTGAATTACTTTCAATATCTTGTATGTAAACTTTATGACGCATATGTACCCACTACATCCGTAATTGTTCGTAATAAGGGTTGTTTTTGGTTTACGAGTGAATTTGTTGCCCAAATTAAAAATCGAAACAAACTTTATAGCAAATGGAAACACAACCCCTCTCATTCTAATTTGGCTGTAAAAGAGTGCATAACAATGCAACCTTAGTCATCCGGACTGCCAAGCGAAACTACTATGCTTCTAAATTGAGCTCTCGGTACTTACGAGTATGTTCATTTCACCAAAATTTATGATTCCCTTTACCAGCGCTATGTTAACAATGCGCAAGTCCACCTAATAAACGACCATAAGTCTTTTTTTCCAATTTGTTAACTACAAAAGAAACTCCCATGGTTACCCTCCTTACCTCTCCCTCAACAACAAGTTATCAAACGATCCACTCACCATTGCTAACCTGTTTGCCACCTTTTTTTTAAACAATCCTTCACTAACGACTTTGTACCATATCCATCCTATTCTAATTACCTACTGAACATCTCCAATGGCTCACTTCTCTCTCACACCTTAGATCCGTCTTATATCGAATATAAATTACACCAACTTAATGACGAATTCACACCAGGTCCAGATGACTTCTTCTCTTTCCCTTTCTAATCTCTTTCGGCAATTCCTTTCATAAGGAGAATTTCCTCAGGCTTGGAAAACCTCCTTCATAGCCCACATCCACAAGAAAGGGATCAAAGAACGAAATAACAAACTATCGTCCAATCGCTAAACTCTCCCATATACCCAAACTCCTTGAACGTATTTTGTATGAAGCTCTAAGTTTCCAATGCAAATCACTTATTTCCCCTAGACAACATGGCTTCCTGAAGGGTAGGTCTACCACCACAAATCTAGTTGAAATCGTATCCTTTTCTCTCAGAACCCTAGAGAATAATATTGAAGTCAATGTAGTTGCAACAGATTTTAGCAAAGCCTTTGATAAAATCTCTCATCGATTAATACTCTTCAAATTGTCTATCCATACTGTTAAAATGGATATCCTCTTACCTGGAAAGCCATTTTTAGAGTGTTCGTTTTAGATCAGCGCACTTGGTTCCATTTTTGGCCATCTCTGGTGGAGTTCCACAAGGCAGCCATCTAGGTTCGCTTCTTTTTATACTAACCACAAATAATCTCAATAGGATCAGCAAACAGACGCACGATACCAATTATTTTTTACACTCACATAGATGCAAACATCACAATTCAATATCTGTGCGTACCAATGTTAGCAGCTGTTGGAAAAAGGTTAAGCTTTCGTGTTATGGGGCACACAGTGCACCAGTTCATTTTGAAGTGAACCTAGTGGATTTCTTGCGAAAGCCAAAGTTACTCGTATATCGATTAAATTTCTATTTAAATCGAAATGTTCCAATTGCGAGGAAGACGATTCGGAATACTTGCAAGTGGATTGGAATACCGTTTTGCAGAATGATACAGAGGAGCAAACTGTGCTTAAAGAGAATATTCTTCAGAATGAAAACTGTTTTGAAAATAATATGAATACTAACAATATAATTAACCCATTAGATGAAAACGCAGTATCAGTTAAGGTACCGCAAGTCAACGACCTTGCTATTAGATATTTTGCAGGATACTGCTATTTCAAAACAATAAAAAAGATGAATAAAATCTGTGAAAATTGTGCGGGAGAAATGTTAAAAGACAAGCACGATTTCAATCTAACAGAAGTACTGATAAAATTAAAAGAATATGAGAATTCGAAAGAAAATACAGTTCTACTGTGGCCGTCCGAAAAATATTTTCAAGTATGCCGTCTTCCTACACAAATATTCTCCGCATACTTTGAAAAACTGCCTTTTCCTTCTAATTTAAGAGAAAACATAATCAAAGAATGTATAAATATGAAATTTTCGAAATGGTTTGATACCTCTAGTGTATGTTACGAGCACAAGATTAATTTAATAAATTTCCTAATAATTGTATTGCTCTGGAAAAATTGTAAATGGGTTCTTGATAAGAACAGAAATAAAAACACGATTCCCAGAAATAAAATTAAAAAAATTGCAAAATGTAATGAACGCTTAAAAATGTAAGTAAGCCGACATGATAAATTGACAACGATTATTGGAGGGTTGAGAGGGTGGGGGTCGATGTCCTGCCACGTCCTCGCTCGTGTTTCCTGGAAACTACTTAAGTAAGTGTGCTTTAACTATAATTTATCAAAACATGTGATTTCTTAGAATTAGTTTTTCAATTTTGTATTGGGTCTACAAGTGAGTTTCCAGCGTTTTTTTTCCAAAATTTGAAGTTTTATTATGAAAACATAGTTACAATGCTTTATTCAAAGTATCGTCCATCGGAAGTTACAACTTTCCGCCATCTTTCTGGCAATTTATGAATTCCGGACCAAAAAAATTTCTCGTCTTTTGAGCCCAAGAACTTATCGAGCCAATTTTTGATTTCCTCTACTGATCTGAAGCGTATTCCCGTAAGAGCGTTCTGCATCGAACGAAACAAGTGGTAGTCAGATGGTGCCAAGTCTGGACTGTAAGGCGGGTGAGGCAGAATCTCCCATCCACTATTTCCCAAATAGTTTTTCACCGAAACTGCAACATGTGGCCGAGCGTTATCTTGATGAAAAATTACGGACTCATGCCTGGTCTCATATTCTGGCCGTTTTTCTTTTAATGCCCGCTTCAAACGAATTAGTTGGGTTCGATATAATGGTCCTTTGATGGTTTCACCACTCGGAAGCAGTTCGTAGTATACGACACCCTTTTGATCCCACCATATGCAGAGCATGACCTTATTCACGTGAATACGATGGCGGGTCAATAAGTCCGTGACTTTTGGATTAAAACACAGATTTTTTGATAAAAAAATTATTTTATTTTTCAACGTAGTCTCCCTTGAGCTCTATACACTTTGTCCAACGCTTCTCCAATTTTTTTATCCCTTCCAAAAAAAATGATTTGTCGAGGTCCTCAAAATAGGCCTTTGTTTGCGAGATGACTTCATCATTGGAGTCAAATCTTTTTCCACCAAGCCATTTCTTCAGGTTTGGGAACAAGAAGTAGTCGCTCGGAGCCAAATCTGGAGAATAGGGTGGATGAGGGAGCAATTCATAGCCCAATTCATGGATTTTTGCCATGGCAACTGCACATGTGTGCACCCTTGCATTGTCTTGGTGGAAAAGAACTTTTTTCTTGGCCAAATGAGGTCGTTTTTTTTTCAAATCGTCATTGAATCGGTCCAATAAGTTGGCATAATATTCCCCATTGATTGTTCTTCCCTTTTGAAGGTAGTCAATGTGGATTATCCCGCGTGCATCCCAAAAAACAGTCGCCATAACTTTATTGGCTGACAAACCCACCTTGGCCTTCTTTGGCGCCGATTCACCCTTAGAAACCCACTGTTTTGACTGTTGTTTGTTCTCTGGTGTGTTGTGATGGATCCATGTTTCGTCCACGGTTACAAAACGGCGCAAAAACTCCTCCATATTGCGATTAAACAACGCCAAACCTTCTTGTGAAGTTGTTACACGATTGCGTTTGTGGTCGACTGTGAGCAAACGCGGCACCCATCTTGCGGAAAGCTTTCTCATGCCCAAGTGATCATTCAAAATTGAAACCACTGAGCCATGCGAGATCCCTACGGCTTCCACAATCTCTCGCACTTTCAATCTTCGGTCGGCCAACACCATATCGTGAATTTTTTCGATTGTTTCGGGTGTAGAGACCTCAACTGGGCGTCCAGGACGTTCGGCATCTTCAGTGCTTGTACGGCCACAACGAAATTCAGTAAACCACTTTTTTACCATTGAAATCGATGGTGCAGAGTCTCCATAGTATTTATCAAACTTAGCCTTGGTCTCGGTAATGGTTTTTTTTCGCAAGAAATAATGCTTAATAAGCACACGAAATTCACTTTTTTCCATTTTCTCCTCAAATTAGTGAGTAGTCTGATAAAAATAGCTGTCAAACACAAACTAACTGACGCAGCAAGTTTAAATTTTGACAGGAGTCAACTGACAGATGCCTGTTGACAGGAGCAGTGTTGCTGTTTCAGTAAAGAATATTCATAATAAATCCATTTCTCATCACCAGTGACAATACGATGCAAAAATGATTTATTTTTATACCGCTGCAGTAACATTTCAGACATGCAAAATAGCCGTTCGACGTCTCTTGGCTTCAATTCGTACGGCACCCAGTTTGCAACCTTTTGAATTAATCCCAGTGCTTTTAGGCGCAGGGAAATGGCTTGTTGCGTGACTTTCAATGATGCAGCAAGTTCTTCTTGAATCTGACACGGATCCTCATCCAGTAAAGCGTCCAATTCCTCGTCTTCAAAACTTTTGGGCTTTCCGGGGCGATTTTTGTCTTCAACTCCAAAATCACTACTTTTGAACCGTTTGAACCACTCGCGGCACGTCGGTTCACCAATACATTCCGCCCCATAAGTTTCCGAAGGCAAACGATAGGCCTCAGCCGCACTTTTCTTCATATTAAAGAATAAAAGCAGCGCTTCCCGCAAATGACGTTTATTTGGCTGGAAACTTGCCATGATTTTGCTCGATAAAATGTACGACACCGATAGAACTGCTCAAATATAACGCTGCAAGGTTGTTGACAGATACAAAACCTACAAATAAAACACATGGGGTCTGACATTTCTGCCCGGGATCCACTGGTGGCGCCATCTCTGACAAACGCTGGAAACTTACTTGTAGACCCAATACTTAAGCCGCCTTTACTTAAGTGGCTAAGAGCAGTGATCAATTATTATACAGGTATATATATAGATAATACTATGTACATATATTAGAATATATATTGTACGTGGTATGTCCCAACATTTTCTACCGTGCCGAACCCTTACTCTTAAGGTACGCTTTGAGTTTGGGCAATAAAAAAAAGTCGCACGGGGCCAAACCCGGACTCATTTTACAAAACCACTGATAAAAACATGTTTCTTCTGGGATTGATTTGATTGAACCCGTAGTAAACAACCTGATTGGACCCTGTCAGTGCGGTTTCACGCCAGGAAAGTCCACAATCGATCAGATTTCCACACTCCGGCAGATTTCAATTTATTTAATATAATTCGGGATTGTACAAATAAGACTTACAAAATGTCTTTTATAGCACATATTTTAGGGTACGAGTAACATTCATAATTCAGATAATATAAACATTATATGAGAAAAAAAAAGTAAACAAAATAAACAAAATATTATATGGGAATAAGTAATGTACTAACAATAAATATAGGTAGGGAAAGAAAGAGGAGAAAAGGGGAAATCAGAAAGGAAGAAATAGGGTATGTTTAAGAGTGAGAGATGGAAGAAGTATAGTTGTTGTGATTACCTGAGATGTCTTAAAGCGGTATTTTTAAAAGATGAAGCTCCCATTATTTGTTTTGTTGTTGTAGGAAGGGAGTTCCAAAGTCTGGTGACGTGGATGAAAAATAGGCGCGAAGAATTTAAGTAATTAAAGGATGGAATAATGATATTTTGTGTTCTGATTGATTGGGCGAATTGGATCTTTTCCATCAAATAAGCGGGAGATCTTGTTTGGATGATTTTGTGCATAAACACACAACATCTTAGTTCAAGAAACTGTTTTAAGGAGCAACCAAGGACCGAACTATGATGATGGGATACATGATTGTATTGACGCAGCTCATACACATACCTTATCATATCGTTGAAGGCAACAAGCAACTTGTGTTGTGATAGAGAGTCAAGCTTGCAATAAACTACGACAGAGTAATCAATTATAGGCATGAATAAAGTTTTAATTAGCCTGAGTTTAGTACCTAATGGGGTGAAGCTAAAATGTAAGCCAAAGTTTGCGAGGTCCAACATAGATTCGTCTAACAACAAAGTTGATATGGTCTACGGCGGAGAGTGAGCGATTTAATTTGAACCCGAGATTAGTAACAACCTCCACAAAATTGAGTTGTCTGTCGTTCAGGAATATTGGCGGTATTTCATCCGAGTTGATTATATTTTTAGCTATTAGAATGAGCTGCGATTTTGTTGGATTAAGACTGAGTCCATTACATAATGACCAGTTATATATTTGAGATAAATCTTCGTTTATTCTGACGACCAGATCCTCAACGAGTCCTGAAGGTCTCGAAAGATATATCTGGGCATCATCAGCATACAGATGAATTGCAACATTTGAGCATACTTTAGGTAGGTCATTAATAAACAGACAGAACAAAATTGGACCAAGTATTGACCCTTGAGGTACGCCTGTAGTTAAAGCGCGGAAATCGGAAGAATCGTTATAATGAATAACCCTTTGTTGGCGATTGTCCAAGTAATTAAAAATCGTTCGAACAGATCTTTCACTGAACCCAAAATACGAGGGGCGTTCAATATATTCTCGGTATCGATATGAAGGAAAATGCTAATTCAATTTAAATTGTTTTTATTTTTCAATATAATCTCCCCTAACATCAATGCATTTGTTATATCTTGAGATAAGCTTTTTTAAACCCTCAAAAAAATAAATTTCCTCTTTCTCTGCAAAATACCCATTTATTGCCGACTTGAGTTCTTCATCATCCGAAAATCTTTTTCCACGAAGACATTTTTTCAAATCCGGAAACAGGAAATAATCACTAGGGGCAAGGTCTGGACTATAGGGTGGGTGTTGGATTTCTTCGAAACCACAATCTCGCGCAGCAGCCTTGGAAGCTCACGCCGTGTGAACAGGAGCGTTGTCATGAAGAAGCAACACACCCGCTGCGAGTTTACCCCGTCTTTTCTTTTTAATTTCCTCCCGCAAATTATGCAAAGTGGAAGCGTAGGATGTGGCGTTGATGGTTTCACCTTTTTTTTTGTACTCAATGAGCAAGATTCCCTTTGAGTCCCAAAAAACAGTGGCCATGAGCTTCCCGGCAGACGGAGTGACTTTGAACTTCTTCGGGGGGTCTGTTCCTTTTTTATGCCACTGCATGGACTCTTGTTTGCTTTCAGGGTCATAGTGGTGGACCCATGTTTCGTCCCCAGTAACAATTCGATCCATAACACCGTCCGCGTTCTCACTACACATCTCCAAAAGCTCTCTACAGCATGCGATTCTCACTTTTTATCTGAGGCGCTGTGAGCATTCGTGGCACCCACCTTGCACTGACCTTTGAAAGGTTAAGATGGTCATGAAGAATGGTGTGAATGGTACCAATTGAAAGCTTGGTGATCTCTGCCATCATTTTCACCTTTATTCGGGCATCCTCAAGAACAAGTTTTTCGACTTCTTTGATGCTTTCTCCCGTACAAGCAGTAGCCGGGGCGCCGGAGCGGGGGTCGTCCTCAATGCTCTCTCTGCCTCTCTTGAACTCACTTGACCACTTTTGCACAGTTGATAATGAAGGTGCGGAACCCTGGTAAACAGCCACCATCTCTTCATGAATAGTTTTTTGACTTTTTCCTTGCTTAGTGAGAAATTTAATTACAGCGCGATGCTCAATCTTCACCATCATCGTCTCAGTTGCTATTATGATTCTGTTTAACTAAAGATAAAACGCGTATTAATAATCACATTTATATGAAATTTTACATGAATGCACTAAAATAATAGTATTACTTGATAAATAAGTCTATTTATATATGCAACCACAGCTTCACCCCGATACCGAGAATATCTTGAACGCCCCTCGTACCACTATTGGGCAGTGTCTAATCCTCACTTAACACCAATAACATCTTCTCAAAGGTTGAAATGCAGATGTTTTTCTTAACTGTATACCATTTTACAGAAGGTTTAGCGTGAATGTCTGGGCTCGCATATTGGGTAGTACTTTAATCGGGCCATTCATACAACATTCTATTTAGAATTTTTGAGAGATCAGTTACGGGAACTCCTGGAAAATGTTCCTCTTGCTCAGAGACAAAGAATGTTTTCCAACATGATAGAGCTCCTTGCCATTGTAGCAATAATGTAACTTGGTTTTTAAATCAAAAATTTAATAGGCGGTGGATTGGCCGATTTGGTCCTTTTCCTTGGCCACCTAGATCTCCTGACCTAACGCCAATGGATTTTTTTTTCTGGGGTGCCATAAAAGGGGGAGATTTCAAGTCGGAAAGAGATCCAAGAGAGAATAAATAGAGTGGCAGAGGAGGCCACTTTAGCAAACATTAATTTGCAGTCTGAAATCATCAAACGCGCTATAACGTGCATCCAAAGGCACGGGCAGCATTTCGAAAATTTACTATAAAAACGTTTTGAAATCTTAACGCGTAACGGTCCTTTTTAGGACCACAAAAACTATTCAAAGGGATATTAAATTTATTTTGTGACCCATTTGCTTGAACAAAATGGTGGTTTGTAATAACTTTCGTTGTACGTAGGTGGAAAGGTCACATAAAAATCGTAGATAATGAAGAGAAGACAAAAGCTTTGATGAAAAAAAGTTAACCTAAAAGTTGGAAATTTCAGGATAAACGCATTTTTCTGGTAAAATTGGTCCAACGATTTTTCAAAATGTTAGCTTTAAAATGCCATAATTTTGGCTGGCGCTCATCGAACTCGACGAAATTTTACTATTTTATGCACACTGAAATTCTCTTTCAAAAATGTTCACAATGGTTTCTTAAGCTGAATCCCTTAGAAAGCTACGGCCTTTTGAGAAGTTTTACCTCGAAATCAGAGGTCCCTCACTTTAACGGCCTATACTTTGGAGGGGGGTGAAAAATGCAATTTCTTGTACGGTGGAACTTCGGGAATATGCCCTTAAAGGGTTATACTGCTAAACTGAGACACCCTGTACATGCTGTTAACACGAAGGCATACACAGCATCGACGAATTGGAAAGAACCTCATAATTGCTAGCTATACTTTGGACTTAGTAAGAGACTTTGTCTGCTTTGGAATATTTTATCTACTACACTGCTTGTTCTTTGCATACGTCTTTATTCAAATGTATATTCAACTCTTGAATTAATTTATTTATTAATGTTGTTATCTATAACTTCGCTCACTATGTTTTTCTATGTATATGCTTTGCTCAAGACCTCCCTCCTCTATTTCTAACTCTATTTTTCTTACTTCTTCTCTGTACTTTTGTCCCCTGGATATGCATTTGAAACAGGTTTATGGCATTATTTTTTTGTTTTAATTATGGAAAGTAATGTTTTCTCGAATTACCTGAATAGTGTGAATAAAAACTGCATTCGTGAGTTGATACAAGTTTTGTCCATATACCGGGAGGGATTTAAAGTTCGCCACCTTAATGCACGAAGCCTAAACACCTTCAAATTACACTATCTGAACTACTTGATTTTGAAGTCCAATGTTAGCCTCAATCAAACTTGCCTTAGACCGGATATTCCAGACATTTTTTACTCCTTGCCCAATTACGATTTATTTAGCAATGACAGAATAATGGACATGATAGGAGGAGGAGTAGTAATATATGTTAGTTTTACGCTAAAATGTGATTTTCGTAGTGCATCTGATTTGAAAGATATTGAATATCTGATTGTAAAAGCTCACGATGGCTCCTCTAAATGTTTAGTATCCTGCGCTTATAACCCCAACAAAAGTTGCTCACCTAAGCCCTCTTTTAGTACTCCTTCTGAGTATTCTGCGCTATTTGAGCATATCATTACATATAAGTGGCGACGTCAATGCTGATTTATTCAAAAATGACACTCGTGCCTTCCAAATCAAAGATATAGCATCTTCTTTTGGACTCTAAATCGTTAATGACTGCAACCCTACGCGATTTTCTGACAGCTCAACTCTCAGCTTGCTTGACCTTATCATTGTTTCGGATCCATCATCTGTAATACGTTTTGATCAACTTTCTCTGAACTATATTTCTGACCATGATCTCCTTTTCTGCACCTACAATACAATATTGACTTTCTCATTCCTCTTTATCTTTGTCTTTTACAGTCAAAGATAACGTTATCGACATCCCACCAGTACTAACCGCAATCCGATCAGCTCCTTGGAATTGTTGTAGACTAAGTGCTGATCCTAAAAAGAAGCTGAATTACTTTCAATATGTTGTATGTAAACTTTATGACGCATATGTACCCACTAAATCCGTAATTGTTCGTAATAAGGGTTGTTTTTGGTTTACGAGTGAATTTGTTGCCCAAATTAAAAATCGAAACAAACTTTATAGCAAATGGAAACACAACCCCTCTCATTCTAATTTGGCTGTAAAAGAGTGCATAACAATGCAACCTTAGTCATCCGGACTGCCAAGCGAAACTACTATGCTTCTAAATTGAGCTCTCGGTACTTACGAGTATGTTCATTTCACCAAAATTTATGATTCCCTTTACCAGCGCTATGTTAACAATGCGCAAGTCCACCTAATAAACGACCATAAGTCTTTTTTTCCAATTTGTTAACTACAAAAGAAACTTCCATGGTTACCCTCCTTCCCTCTCCCTCAACAACAAGTTATCAAACGATCCACTCACCATTGCTAACCTGTTTGCCACCTTTTTTTAAACAATCCTTCACTAACGACTTTGTACCATATCCATCCTATTCTAATTACCTACTGAACATCTCCAATGGCTCACTTCTCTCTCACACCTTAGATACGTCTTATATCGAATATAAATTACACCAACTTAATGACGAATTCACACCAGGTCCAGATGACTTCTTCTCTTTCCCTTTCTAATCTCTTTCGGCAATTCCTTTCATAAGGAGAATTTCCTCAGGCTTGGAAAACCTCCTTCATAGCCCACATCCACAAGAAAGGGATCAAAGAACGAAATAACAAACTATCGTCCAATCGCTAAACTCTCCCATATACCCAAACTCCTTGAACGTATTTTGTATGAAGCTCTAAGTTTCCAATGCAAATCACTTATTTCCCCTAGACAACATGGCTTCCTGAAGGGTAGGTCTACCACCACAAATCTAGTTGAAATCGTATCCTTTTCTCTCAGAACCCTAGAGAATAATATTGAAGTCAATGTAGTTGCAACAGATTTTAGCAAAGCCTTTGATAAAATCTCTCATCGATTAATACTCTTCAAATTGTCTATCCATACTGTTAAAATGGATATCCTCTTACCTGGAAAGCCATTTTTAGAGTGTTCGTTTTAGATCAGCGCACTTGGTTCCATTTTTGGCCATCTCTGGTGGAGTTCCACAAGGCAGCCATCTAGGTTCGCTTCTTTTTATACTAACCACAAATAATCTCAATAGGATCAGCAAACAGACGCACGATACCAATTATTTTTTACACTCACATAGATGCAAACATCACAATTCAATATCTGTGCGTACCAATGTTAGCAGCTGTTGGAAAAAGGTTAAGCTTTCGTGTTATGGGGCACACAGTGCACCAGTTCATTTTGAAGTGAACCTAGTGGATTTCTTGCGAAAGCCAAAGTTACTCGTATATCGATTAAATTTCTATTTAAATCGAAATGTTCCAATTGCGAGGAAGACGATTCGGAATACTTGCAAGTGGATTGGAATACCGTTTTGCAGAATGATACAGAGGAGCAAACTGTGCTTAAAGAGAATATTCTTCAGAATGAAAACTGTTTTGAAAATAATATGAATACTAACAATATAATTAACCCATTAGATGAAAACGCAGTATCAGTTAAGGTACCGCAAGTCAACGACCTTGCTATTAGATATTTTGCAGGATACTGCTATTTCAAAACAATAAAAAAGATGAATAAAATCTGTGAAAATTGTGCGGGAGAAATGTTAAAAGACAAGCACGATTTCAATCTAACAGAAGTACTGATAAAATTAAAAGAATATGAGAATTCGAAAGAAAATACAGTTCTACTGTGGCCGTCCGAAAAATATTTTCAAGTATGCCGTCTTCCTACACAAATATTCTCCGCATACTTTGAAAAACTGCCTTTTCCTTCTAATTTAAGAGAAAACATAATCAAAGAATGTATAAATATGAAATTTTCGAAATGGTTTGATACCTCTAGTGTATGTTACGAGCACAAGATTAATTTAATAAATTTCCTAATAATTGTATTGCTCTGGAAAAATTGTAAATGGGTTCTTGATAAGAACAGAAATAAAAACACGATTCCCAGAAATAAAATTAAAAAAATTGCAAAATGTAATGAACGCTTAAAAATGTAAGTAAGCCGACATGATAAATTGACAACGATTATTGGAGGGTTGAGAGGGTGGGGGTCGATGTCCTGCCACGTCCTCGCTCGTGTTTCCTGGAAACTACTTAAGTAAGTGTGCTTTAACTATAATTTATCAAAACATGTGATTTCTTAGAATTAGTTTTTCAATTTTGTATTGGGTCTACAAGTGAGTTTCCAGCGTTTTTTTTCCAAAATTTGAAGTTTTATTATGAAAACATAGTTACAATGCTTTATTCAAAGTATCGTCCATCGGAAGTTACAACTTTCCGCCATCTTTCTGGCAATTTATGAATTCCGGACCAAAAAAATTTCTCGTCTTTTGAGCCCAAGAACTTATCGAGCCAATTTTTGATTTCCTCTACTGATCTGAAGCGTATTCCCGTAAGAGCGTTCTGCATCGAACGAAACAAGTGGTAGTCAGATGGTGCCAAGTCTGGACTGTAAGGCGGGTGAGGCAGAATCTCCCATCCACTATTTCCCAAATAGTTTTTCACCGAAACTGCAACATGTGGCCGAGCGTTATCTTGATGAAAAATTACGGACTCATGCCTGGTCTCATATTCTGGCCGTTTTTCTTTTAATGCCCGCTTCAAACGAATTAGTTGGGTTCGATATAATGGTCCTTTGATGGTTTCACCACTCGGAAGCAGTTCGTAGTATACGACACCCTTTTGATCCCACCATATGCAGAGCATGACCTTATTCACGTGAATACGATGGCGGGTCAATAAGTCCGTGACTTTTGGATTAAAACACAGATTTTTTGATAAAAAAATTATTTTATTTTTCAACGTAGTCTCCCTTGAGCTCTATACACTTTGTCCAACGCTTCTCCAATTTTTTTATCCCTTCCAAAAAAAATGATTTGTCGAGGTCCTCAAAATAGGCCTTTGTTTGCGAGATGACTTCATCATTGGAGTCAAATCTTTTTCCACCAAGCCATTTCTTCAGGTTTGGGAACAAGAAGTAGTCGCTCGGAGCCAAATCTGGAGAATAGGGTGGATGAGGGAGCAATTCATAGCCCAATTCATGGATTTTTGCCATGGCAACTGCACATGTGTGCACCCTTGCATTGTCTTGGTGGAAAAGAACTTTTTTCTTGGCCAAATGAGGTCGTTTTTTTTTCAAATCGTCATTGAATCGGTCCAATAAGTTGGCATAATATTCCCCATTGATTGTTCTTCCCTTTTGAAGGTAGTCAATGTGGATTATCCCGCGTGCATCCCAAAAAACAGTCGCCATAACTTTATTGGCTGACAAACCCACCTTGGCCTTCTTTGGCGCCGATTCACCCTTAGAAACCCACTGTTTTGACTGTTGTTTGTTCTCTGGTGTGTTGTGATGGATCCATGTTTCGTCCACGGTTACAAAACGGCGCAAAAACTCCTCCATATTGCGATTAAACAACGCCAAACCTTCTTGTGAAGTTGTTACACGATTGCGTTTGTGGTCGACTGTGAGCAAACGCGGCACCCATCTTGCGGAAAGCTTTCTCATGCCCAAGTGATCATTCAAAATTGAAACCACTGAGCCATGCGAGATCCCTACGGCTTCCACAATCTCTCGCACTTTCAATCTTCGGTCGGCCAACACCATATCGTGAATTTTTTCGATTGTTTCGGGTGTAGAGACCTCAACTGGGCGTCCAGGACGTTCGGCATCTTCAGTGCTTGTACGGCCACAACGAAATTCAGTAAACCACTTTTTTACCATTGAAATCGATGGTGCAGAGTCTCCATAGTATTTATCAAACTTAGCCTTGGTCTCGGTAATGGTTTTTTTTCGCAAGAAATAATGCTTAATAAGCACACGAAATTCACTTTTTTCCATTTTCTCCTCAAATTAGTGAGTAGTCTGATAAAAATAGCTGTCAAACACAAACTAACTGACGCAGCAAGTTTAAATTTTGACAGGAGTCAACTGACAGATGCCTGTTGACAGGAGCAGTGTTGCTGTTTCAGTAAAGAATATTCATAATAAATCCATTTCTCATCACCAGTGACAATACGATGCAAAAATGATTTATTTTTATACCGCTGCAGTAACATTTCAGACATGCAAAATAGCCGTTCGACGTCTCTTGGCTTCAATTCGTACGGCACCCAGTTTGCAACCTTTTGAATTAATCCCAGTGCTTTTAGGCGCAGGGAAATGGCTTGTTGCGTGACTTTCAATGATGCAGCAAGTTCTTCTTGAATCTGACACGGATCCTCATCCAGTAAAGCGTCCAATTCCTCGTCTTCAAAACTTTTGGGCTTTCCGGGGCGATTTTTGTCTTCAACTCCAAAATCACTACTTTTGAACCGTTTGAACCACTCGCGGCACGTCGGTTCACCAATACATTCCGCCCCATAAGTTTCCGAAGGCAAACGATAGGCCTCAGCCGCACTTTTCTTCATATTAAAGAATAAAAGCAGCGCTTCCCGCAAATGACGTTTATTTGGCTGGAAACTTGCCATGATTTTGCTCGATAAAATGTACGACACCGATAGAACTGCTCAAATATAACGCTGCAAGGTTGTTGACAGATACAAAACCTACAAATAAAACACATGGGGTCTGACATTTCTGCCCGGGATCCACTGGTGGCGCCATCTCTGACAAACGCTGGAAACTTACTTGTAGACCCAATACTTAAGCCGCCTTTACTTAAGTGGCTAAGAGCAGTGATCAATTATTATACAGGTATATATATAGATAATACTATGTACATATATTAGAATATATATTGTACGTGGTATGTCCCAACATTTTCTACCGTGCCGAACCCTTACTCTTAAGGTACGCTTTGAGTTTGGGCAATAAAAAAAAGTCGCACGGGGCCAAACCCGGACTCATTTTACAAAACCACTGATAAAAACATGTTTCTTCTGGGATTGATTTGATTGAACCCGTAGTAAACAACCTGATTGGACCCTGTCAGTGCGGTTTCACGCCAGGAAAGTCCACAATCGATCAGATTTCCACACTCCGGCAGATTTCAATTTATTTAATATAATTCGGGATTGTACAAATAAGACTTACAAAATGTCTTTTATAGCACATATTTTAGGGTACGAGTAACATTCATAATTCAGATAATATAAACATTATATGAGAAAAAAAAAGTAAACAAAATAAACAAAATATTATATGGGAATAAGTAATGTACTAACAATAAATATAGGTAGGGAAAGAAAGAGGAGAAAAGGGGAAATCAGAAAGGAAGAAATAGGGTATGTTTAAGAGTGAGAGATGGAAGAAGTATAGTTGTTGTGATTACCTGAGATGTCTTAAAGCGGTATTTTTAAAAGATGAAGCTCCCATTATTTGTTTTGTTGTTGTAGGAAGGGAGTTCCAAAGTCTGGTGACGTGGATGAAAAATAGGCGCGAAGAATTTAAGTAATTAAAGGATGGAATAATGATATTTTGTGTTCTGATTGATTGGGCGAATTGGATCTTTTCCATCAAATAAGCGGGAGATCTTGTTTGGATGATTTTGTGCATAAACACACAACATCTTAGTTCAAGAAACTGTTTTAAGGAGCAACCAAGGACCGAACTATGATGATGGGATACATGATTGTATTGACGCAGCTCATACACATACCTTATCATATCGTTGAAGGCAACAAGCAACTTGTGTTGTGATAGAGAGTCAAGCTTGCAATAAACTACGACAGAGTAATCAATTATAGGCATGAATAAAGTTTTAATTAGCCTGAGTTTAGTACCTAATGGGGTGAAGCTAAAATGTAAGCCAAAGTTTGCGAGGTCCAACATAGATTCGTCTAACAACAAAGTTGATATGGTCTACGGCGGAGAGTGAGCGATTTAATTTGAACCCGAGATTAGTAACAACCTCCACAAAATTGAGTTGTCTGTCGTTCAGGAATATTGGCGGTATTTCATCCGAGTTGATTATATTTTTAGCTATTAGAATGAGCTGCGATTTTGTTGGATTAAGACTGAGTCCATTACATAATGACCAGTTATATATTTGAGATAAATCTTCGTTTATTCTGACGACCAGATCCTCAACGAGTCCTGAAGGTCTCGAAAGATATATCTGGGCATCATCAGCATACAGATGAATTGCAACATTTGAGCATACTTTAGGTAGGTCATTAATAAACAGACAGAACAAAATTGGACCAAGTATTGACCCTTGAGGTACGCCTGTAGTTAAAGCGCGGAAATCGGAAGAATCGTTATAATGAATAACCCTTTGTTGGCGATTGTCCAAGTAATTAAAAATCGTTCGAACAGATCTTTCACTGAACCCAAAATACGAGGGGCGTTCAATATATTCTCGGTATCGATATGAAGGAAAATGCTAATTCAATTTAAATTGTTTTTATTTTTCAATATAATCTCCCCTAACATCAATGCATTTGTTATATCTTGAGATAAGCTTTTTTAAACCCTCAAAAAAATAAATTTCCTCTTTCTCTGCAAAATACCCATTTATTGCCGACTTGAGTTCTTCATCATCCGAAAATCTTTTTCCACGAAGACATTTTTTCAAATCCGGAAACAGGAAATAATCACTAGGGGCAAGGTCTGGACTATAGGGTGGGTGTTGGATTTCTTCGAAACCACAATCTCGCGCAGCAGCCTTGGAAGCTCACGCCGTGTGAACAGGAGCGTTGTCATGAAGAAGCAACACACCCGCTGCGAGTTTACCCCGTCTTTTCTTTTTAATTTCCTCCCGCAAATTATGCAAAGTGGAAGCGTAGGATGTGGCGTTGATGGTTTCACCTTTTTTTTTGTACTCAATGAGCAAGATTCCCTTTGAGTCCCAAAAAACAGTGGCCATGAGCTTCCCGGCAGACGGAGTGACTTTGAACTTCTTCGGGGGGTCTGTTCCTTTTTTATGCCACTGCATGGACTCTTGTTTGCTTTCAGGGTCATAGTGGTGGACCCATGTTTCGTCCCCAGTAACAATTCGATCCATAACACCGTCCGCGTTCTCACTACACATCTCCAAAAGCTCTCTACAGCATGCGATTCTCACTTTTTATCTGAGGCGCTGTGAGCATTCGTGGCACCCACCTTGCACTGACCTTTGAAAGGTTAAGATGGTCATGAAGAATGGTGTGAATGGTACCAATTGAAAGCTTGGTGATCTCTGCCATCATTTTCACCTTTATTCGGGCATCCTCAAGAACAAGTTTTTCGACTTCTTTGATGCTTTCTCCCGTACAAGCAGTAGCCGGGGCGCCGGAGCGGGGGTCGTCCTCAATGCTCTCTCTGCCTCTCTTGAACTCACTTGACCACTTTTGCACAGTTGATAATGAAGGTGCGGAACCCTGGTAAACAGCCACCATCTCTTCATGAATAGTTTTTTGACTTTTTCCTTGCTTAGTGAGAAATTTAATTACAGCGCGATGCTCAATCTTCACCATCATCGTCTCAGTTGCTATTATGATTCTGTTTAACTAAAGATAAAACGCGTATTAATAATCACATTTATATGAAATTTTACATGAATGCACTAAAATAATAGTATTACTTGATAAATAAGTCTATTTATATATGCAACCACAGCTTCACCCCGATACCGAGAATATCTTGAACGCCCCTCGTACCACTATTGGGCAGTGTCTAATCCTCACTTAACACCAATAACATCTTCTCAAAGGTTGAAATGCAGATGTTTTTCTTAACTGTATACCATTTTACAGAAGGTTTAGCGTGAATGTCTGGGCTCGCATATTGGGTAGTACTTTAATCGGGCCATTCATACAACATTCTATTTAGAATTTTTGAGAGATCAGTTACGGGAACTCCTGGAAAATGTTCCTCTTGCTCAGAGACAAAGAATGTTTTCCAACATGATAGAGCTCCTTGCCATTGTAGCAATAATGTAACTTGGTTTTTAAATCAAAAATTTAATAGGCGGTGGATTGGCCGATTTGGTCCTTTTCCTTGGCCACCTAGATCTCCTGACCTAACGCCAATGGATTTTTTTTTCTGGGGTGCCATAAAAGGGGGAGATTTCAAGTCGGAAAGAGATCCAAGAGAGAATAAATAGAGTGGCAGAGGAGGCCACTTTAGCAAACATTAATTTGCAGTCTGAAATCATCAAACGCGCTATAACGTGCATCCAAAGGCACGGGCAGCATTTCGAAAATTTACTATAAAAACGTTTTGAAATCTTAACGCGTAACGGTCCTTTTTAGGACCACAAAAACTATTCAAAGGGATATTAAATTTATTTTGTGACCCATTTGCTTGAACAAAATGGTGGTTTGTAATAACTTTCGTTGTACGTAGGTGGAAAGGTCACATAAAAATCGTAGATAATGAAGAGAAGACAAAAGCTTTGATGAAAAAAAGTTAACCTAAAAGTTGGAAATTTCAGGATAAACGCATTTTTCTGGTAAAATTGGTCCAACGATTTTTCAAAATGTTAGCTTTAAAATGCCATAATTTTGGCTGGCGCTCATCGAACTCGACGAAATTTTACTATTTTATGCACACTGAAATTCTCTTTCAAAAATGTTCACAATGGTTTCTTAAGCTGAATCCCTTAGAAAGCTACGGCCTTTTGAGAAGTTTTACCTCGAAATCAGAGGTCCCTCACTTTAACGGCCTATACTTTGGAGGGGGGTGAAAAATGCAATTTCTTGTACGGTGGAACTTCGGGAATATGCCCTTAAAGGGTTATACTGCTAAACTGAGACACCCTGTACATGCTGTTAACACGAAGGCATACACAGCATCGACGAATTGGAAAGAACCTCATAATTGCTAGCTATACTTTGGACTTAGTAAGAGACTTTGTCTGCTTTGGAATATTTTATCTACTACACTGCTTGTTCTTTGCATACGTCTTTATTCAAATGTATATTCAACTCTTGAATTAATTTATTTATTAATGTTGTTATCTATAACTTCGCTCACTATGTTTTTCTATGTATATGCTTTGCTCAAGACCTCCCTCCTCTATTTCTAACTCTATTTTTCTTACTTCTTCTCTGTACTTTTGTCCCCTGGATATGCATTTGAAACAGGTTTATGGCATTATTTTTTTGTTTTAATTATGGAAAGTAATGTTTTCTCGAATTACCTGAATAGTGTGAATAAAAACTGCATTCGTGAGTTGATACAAGTTTTGTCCATATACCGGGAGGGATTTAAAGTTCGCCACCTTAATGCACGAAGCCTAAACACCTTCAAATTACACTATCTGAACTACTTGATTTTGAAGTCCAATGTTAGCCTCAATCAAACTTGCCTTAGACCGGATATTCCAGACATTTTTTACTCCTTGCCCAATTACGATTTATTTAGCAATGACAGAATAATGGACATGATAGGAGGAGGAGTAGTAATATATGTTAGTTTTACGCTAAAATGTGATTTTCGTAGTGCATCTGATTTGAAAGATATTGAATATCTGATTGTAAAAGCTCACGATGGCTCCTCTAAATGTTTAGTATCCTGCGCTTATAACCCCAACAAAAGTTGCTCACCTAAGCCCTCTTTTAGTACTCCTTCTGAGTATTCTGCGCTATTTGAGCATATCATTACATATAAGTGGCGACGTCAATGCTGATTTATTCAAAAATGACACTCGTGCCTTCCAAATCAAAGATATAGCATCTTCTTTTGGACTCTAAATCGTTAATGACTGCAACCCTACGCGATTTTCTGACAGCTCAACTCTCAGCTTGCTTGACCTTATCATTGTTTCGGATCCATCATCTGTAATACGTTTTGATCAACTTTCTCTGAACTATATTTCTGACCATGATCTCCTTTTCTGCACCTACAATACAATATTGACTTTCTCATTCCTCTTTATCTTTGTCTTTTACAGTCAAAGATAACGTTATCGACATCCCACCAGTACTAACCGCAATCCGATCAGCTCCTTGGAATTGTTGTAGACTAAGTGCTGATCCTAAAAAGAAGCTGAATTACTTTCAATATGTTGTATGTAAACTTTATGACGCATATGTACCCACTAAATCCGTAATTGTTCGTAATAAGGGTTGTTTTTGGTTTACGAGTGAATTTGTTGCCCAAATTAAAAATCGAAACAAACTTTATAGCAAATGGAAACACAACCCCTCTCATTCTAATTTGGCTGTAAAAGAGTGCATAACAATGCAACCTTAGTCATCCGGACTGCCAAGCGAAACTACTATGCTTCTAAATTGAGCTCTCGGTACTTACGAGTATGTTCATTTCACCAAAATTTATGATTCCCTTTACCAGCGCTATGTTAACAATGCGCAAGTCCACCTAATAAACGACCATAAGTCTTTTTTTCCAATTTGTTAACTACAAAAGAAACTTCCATGGTTACCCTCCTTCCCTCTCCCTCAACAACAAGTTATCAAACGATCCACTCACCATTGCTAACCTGTTTGCCACCTTTTTTTAAACAATCCTTCACTAACGACTTTGTACCATATCCATCCTATTCTAATTACCTACTGAACATCTCCAATGGCTCACTTCTCTCTCACACCTTAGATACGTCTTATATCGAATATAAATTACACCAACTTAATGACGAATTCACACCAGGTCCAGATGACTTCTTCTCTTTCCCTTTCTAATCTCTTTCGGCAATTCCTTTCATAAGGAGAATTTCCTCAGGCTTGGAAAACCTCCTTCATAGCCCACATCCACAAGAAAGGGATCAAAGAACGAAATAACAAACTATCGTCCAATCGCTAAACTCTCCCATATACCCAAACTCCTTGAACGTATTTTGTATGAAGCTCTAAGTTTCCAATGCAAATCACTTATTTCCCCTAGACAACATGGCTTCCTGAAGGGTAGGTCTACCACCACAAATCTAGTTGAAATCGTATCCTTTTCTCTCAGAACCCTAGAGAATAATATTGAAGTCAATGTAGTTGCAACAGATTTTAGCAAAGCCTTTGATAAAATCTCTCATCGATTAATACTCTTCAAATTGTCTATCCATACTGTTAAAATGGATATCCTCTTACCTGGAAAGCCATTTTTAGAGTGTTCGTTTTAGATCAGCGCACTTGGTTCCATTTTTGGCCATCTCTGGTGGAGTTCCACAAGGCAGCCATCTAGGTTCGCTTCTTTTTATACTAACCACAAATAATCTCAATAGGATCAGCAAACAGACGCACGATACCAATTATTTTTTACACTCACATAGATGCAAACATCACAATTCAATATCTGTGCGTACCAATGTTAGCAGCTGTTGGAAAAAGGTTAAGCTTTCGTGTTATGGGGCACACAGTGCACCAGTTCATTTTGAAGTGAACCTAGTGGATTTCTTGCGAAAGCCAAAGTTACTCGTATATCGATTAAATTTCTATTTAAATCGAAATGTTCCAATTGCGAGGAAGACGATTCGGAATACTTGCAAGTGGATTGGAATACCGTTTTGCAGAATGATACAGAGGAGCAAACTGTGCTTAAAGAGAATATTCTTCAGAATGAAAACTGTTTTGAAAATAATATGAATACTAACAATATAATTAACCCATTAGATGAAAACGCAGTATCAGTTAAGGTACCGCAAGTCAACGACCTTGCTATTAGATATTTTGCAGGATACTGCTATTTCAAAACAATAAAAAAGATGAATAAAATCTGTGAAAATTGTGCGGGAGAAATGTTAAAAGACAAGCACGATTTCAATCTAACAGAAGTACTGATAAAATTAAAAGAATATGAGAATTCGAAAGAAAATACAGTTCTACTGTGGCCGTCCGAAAAATATTTTCAAGTATGCCGTCTTCCTACACAAATATTCTCCGCATACTTTGAAAAACTGCCTTTTCCTTCTAATTTAAGAGAAAACATAATCAAAGAATGTATAAATATGAAATTTTCGAAATGGTTTGATACCTCTAGTGTATGTTACGAGCACAAGATTAATTTAATAAATTTCCTAATAATTGTATTGCTCTGGAAAAATTGTAAATGGGTTCTTGATAAGAACAGAAATAAAAACACGATTCCCAGAAATAAAATTAAAAAAATTGCAAAATGTAATGAACGCTTAAAAATGTAAGTAAGCCGACATGATAAATTGACAACGATTATTGGAGGGTTGAGAGGGTGGGGGTCGATGTCCTGCCACGTCCTCGCTCGTGTTTCCTGGAAACTACTTAAGTAAGTGTGCTTTAACTATAATTTATCAAAACATGTGATTTCTTAGAATTAGTTTTTCAATTTTGTATTGGGTCTACAAGTAAGTTTCCAGCGTTTGTCAGAGATGGCGCCACCAGTGGATCCCGGGCAGAAATGTCAGACCCCATGTGTTTTATTTGTAGGTTTTGTATCTGTCAACAACTTTGCAGCGTTATATTTGAACAGTTCTATCGGCGTCGTACATTTTATCGGCAAGTTTCCAGCCAAATAAACGTCATTTGCGGGAAGCGCTGCTTTTATTCTTTAATATGAAGAAAAGTGCGGCTGAGGCCTATCGTTTGCCTTCGCACCAAGTTAAGGCGCGGAAATCGGAAGAATCGTTATAATGAATAACCCTTTGTTGGCGATTGTCCAAGTAATTAAAAATCGTTCGAACAGATCTTTCACTGAACCCGAAATACGAGGGGCGTTCAATATATTCTCGGTATCGATATGAAGGAAAATGCGAATTCAATTTAAATTGTTTTTATTTTTCAATATAATCTCCCCTAACATCAATGCATTTGTTATATCTTGAGATAAGCTTTTTTTAAACCCTCAAAAAAATAAATTTCCTCTTTCTCTGCAAAATACCCATTTATTGCCTACTTGAGTTCTTCATCATCCGAAAATCTTTTTCCACGAAGACTTTTTTTCAAATCCGGAAACAGGAAATAATCACTAGGGACAAGGTCTGGACTATAGGGTGGGTGTTGGATTTCTTCGAAACCACAATCTCGCGCAGCAGCCTTGGAAACTCGCGCCGTGTGAACAGGAGCGTTGTCATGAAGAAGCAACACACCCGCTGCGAGTTTACACCGTCTTTTCTTTTTAATTTCCTCCCGCAAATTATGCAAAGTGTAAGCGTAGGATGTGGCGTTGATGGTTTCACCTTTTTTTTGTACTCAATGAGCAAGATTCCCTTTGAGTCCCAAAAAACCGTGGCCATGAGCTTCCCGGCAGACGGAGTGACTTTGAACTTCTTCGGGGGGTCTGTTCCTTTTTTATGTCACTGCATGGACTCTTGTTTGCTTTCAGGGTCATAGTGGTGGACCCATGTTTCGTCCCCAGTAACAATCCGATCCATAACACCGTCCGCGTTCTCACTACACATCTCCAAAAGCTCTCTACAGCATGCGATTCTCACTTTTTTCTGAGGCGCTGTGAGCATTCGTGGCACCCACCTTGCACTGACCTTTGAAAGGTTAAGATGGTCATGAAGAATGGTGTGAATGGTACCAATTGAAAGCTTGGTGATCTCTGCCATCATTTTCACCTTTATTCGGGCATCCTCAAGAACAAGTTTTTCGACTTCTTTGATGCTTTCTCCCGTACAAGCAGTAGCCGGGGCGCCGGAGCGGGGGTCGTCTTCAATGCTCTCTCTGCCTCTCTTGAACTCACTTGACCACTTTTGCACAGTTGATAATGAAGGTGCGGAACCCTGGTAAACAGCCACCATCTCTTCATGAATAGTTTTTTGACTTTTTCCTTGCTTAGTGAGAAATTTAATAACAGCGCGATGCTCAATTTTCACCATCATCGCCTCAGTTGCCATTATGATTCTGTTTAACTAGAGATAAAACGCGAATTAATAATCACATTTATATGAAATTTTACATGAATGCACTAAAATAATAGTATTACTTGATAAATAAGTCAATTTATATATACAACCACGGTTTCACCCCGATACCGAGAATGTGTTGAACGCCCCTCGTATAATTTAAGTTTCTGGCATAGTACCATGTGATCGACGCTGTCAAAAGCTTTGGAAAAGTCTAGCAAACACAGTACCGTCAAAAAGTCCTTATCATATTCCACTCTTATGTCATCAAGGATTTTAACCATAGCTGTTGAGTAGCTATGATTCGCTCGAAAGCCCGACTGAACTGGGGATAATAAATTGTGTTGACATATGTAATTCGAGATTTGGTTGGCTAAAATCTTCTCAAGTACTTTGGATAGACATGGTACGAGTAATATACTTATCGGACGAAAGTCGGTTGGCAAAGAGGGGTGAGGTTTTTTTGAGACAGGAATAACTTTAGCCAATTTCCAAGTATCAGGAAAGGTGAAAGCGGTGATGCAAAAGTTAAAAATATGCGTTAGGCTGCTTAGGATATGGGGTAGGATCATCTTTACAAATCGGATAGGTACACCGTCCTCTCCTATAGCATTCGATTTTAGCTTACGTATGATATTAACAACATCTGTTTCAGCGACAACGTGAAAATCAAAAACGAAGTCATATGTTACTCGTAGATCATGATTACGGGTGAAAGGTGGTTCGTTGATAGTAGAAGAAATAAATGTATT
This sequence comes from Volucella zonaria, assembly GCA_963966105.1. Lineage (NCBI taxonomy): Eukaryota > Metazoa > Arthropoda > Insecta > Diptera > Syrphidae > Volucella > Volucella zonaria. The sequence goes on from OZ014531.1 coordinate 131,674,694, forward strand.
GGTAAGTTCATTGACATTAGGTATTCTATCAATTGCCGATTTTTTTCCAATACCAATTGCGCGTAAGTTGTTCCACAGCTTTTTCGAGGTTTGTTCAGGCCTCAGCTTGGATAAGAAATATCTTTTTTTTGCTCTTCTTGTAATATAAGTAGAGCGATTACGTGCCCGACAGAATATCTCCCAATTAAGATTTGTTGGCAATGACTTCCATTTAGCATATAGCTTATTACGTGTTTTCATCGCATGGTGTACTTTACTAGTGAACCATGGACATTTTTTGTTACGTATTGCAACCGTCTTTAAAGGGATATGCCTGTTGAATAAGCCAAGTACTAGAATTTGCAAATAATTGACTTTGTCGTTCACATTAGAGGCAAAATAGCAATTACGCCATGGGAGAAGGCTTGCGTCAAGTTGTAATGCGTCATTATCTACAGTGGAAAAATCTCTCAAATTAAATGATGTCGGTATTGGGATACGACGTAAGTCGACGTTGTACGTACAGAAAATAAGATCATGATCTAACATACCACCCAGAGGTAGCTGGTCTTGGAGTAAGACATTGGAACGATTTGAAACCATGATGACATCAAGTAGGCTTGGGGGGTTGTTAGGAGAAAAGCGGGTAGCGAAGGAGTTCACAATCGATAGCCCTGCACCAGCCGTGAAATCTAAAAGTTGGCGAGATTTATTGTCGGTTTTTAGAAGGTCAGCATTAAGGTCACCACAAATGATAATGTGCTCGTAGAGTGCAGTATATTCGTGGATTGCTGTAAATAATGGCTCTAGAGAGTAGCATCGGTTTGGATTGTATGCAACTCCAACGAGGCATTTATACGAGTATATGCCATCGCTTATTTCTATTAAGAGATACTCAACCACGCTTTCTTTCGATTTCTTCAGTTGTCTGAATTTTAGTGAGGTATTACAGTATACTACAACTCCACCACCACATGTAGTGGTGACCCTATTATTTCTTATAAGTTTGTACCCTGCTTAGCTATATCATCATCCATGTCCGAATCAAACCAGGTCTCCGTAATGCAGATTAAATCAACCTCCAAACCTTCAAAGACATATTTTAAGTAATCAAGTTTACTTAAACTTAGACTACGGGCATTAATATAGCATACTTTTAGGCTACTTTGAACTTCTGAAAGAACTTTTATCATTGACCGCCCAGAAATATAATTGAAATCACCAGACTTTGGGAAACTACTATGGGTCAACATTAAGATAAACAAACACAAATAGTGCAAATAATGGGAGCGCAAACGTATACCGTGAACAATTAAAGCCGTATTCACAACAACTAGAAAGAATGACAGGAAGATAGAAAGTGATTAGTAAAATATGAAGGAGTACATAAGTTGTAATACATTAATATATTAATTTGAAAGATATAGTAGTTTGAGACAGAGTTTTTTGAATTCACATTTTGAGTACGACTGGACTTAAGACTTGGATTGACAGTTAACGATATTTGTTGATATCCGATTTGCTCCTTCTTCATTCCTAAGTTTGTAAGTGGCGACAACTTCATTAAGCTTGTCTAGGCTGTCAATATTTATTTGATCTGAAGTTTCAGTAACTTTGATTACAATAGTTCCACGTGATGAATAGGCAGAGAACATTTGTTTTGACCTCTTATATTTTATTGCATTTCGCATAATAATTCGGTTTTTTGTTGTTAGGCTTTCGTGTAGGTAATTACGCTGATCAACAATAAATCCTGCATCCCGTGTCGAAAATTGTCGCGAGTGAGTTTTCTTGAAAGCTGACATTGCTCTCAAAACAGACAATTTATCATGGGTCGAGCAGAATTTGATGATAATCACCGAATTTGTCTGTGGTTTTGCGTGAAAAATTCGACTTATGCTAGGTGGTGGGCAGTTGAGAGAAGTGCAAATAGTGTTAAAAGTAGTTTCCAGACTTTCTCCAAGAAGAAAGAGAACTCCCACCAAAATAACATCAGTGGCGACATTTTTTGCGTTCAGTGCCTCTATTTGTTGTCTTAACAGTGCCAGTTCTGCATTAATTATTTGTTCGGACGTTTTCAGTTGCACTTGCTCTTGTTGTTGTTTTTTGATATACAGAACTTCCATTTGCAAGTGGCTGATGTTACTCTGAATGTCGTCAAATGCAGAAACTCGACTTTTTAAAACGTCAACTTCCTTCTCGATAAGTGAAGATTTTTCAATTAAAGATTTCTCAAAAGACTCGATACGGGAGGTTAACCTTTCTTCCATGTCTTTCAAGCAGGATTCAAAAGACTTAAGCAACTCACCCTGTTCCGTGATCTTCTTGTATAGGCTGGAGAAACATTCCGACGTCATGGTTTTAAGTGACGGAGATAGCAAACTTGATGGTGATGGACATGGTGAGGGCGTCAGTTGTTTTTGTTTATCCTTTTGTGTGTTGGATCGCGTATTCTTTCCATTATTGTTTGTTGACATAGTGAGTGGACGTATAGGATGTGTAGTCTTTTTTTTTTTTTTTTTTGAAAACCGTAAACAAATATTGAGTGATTTTTATACGAATAGCAAGAAAATTTATTTAACTTTCACCCAACAACTATGTATTATGACAGATTAGAACTATTAAATAAATTTTATGTGTATTTTTGTTAGAGAGATTAACAGCAGTAAAGATAAATGGAAAATTAGATTTTAAGGTATTTAAAACTTAATAATTGCAGCCGCTATGAGAAACACGTCTACTCCATAACTCAAATCACTCAAACACAGATCCTGGAGAAAACCCAAGAAGTCCAGATCGATACCCACCACCTGCTTGTCGATTTTAAGGCTGCCTATGACAGCATTTATAGAGACGAGCTATATAGAGCGATGTTTGGTCTTGACATCCCTGCCAAACTCGTCCGTCTGTTTGCCTAATGTCGGCTATATGATTCTATTCAGTTTACTGTGTTGGTTTAGATCCCATTCCACTTGTTCGCACTCCATACTATATTCGGCCGTCCAAATATTTTGCGAATAGTTTTGAAAACTCCATTTTACATAACTTGAAAGAAAATGGAGCAAATACGTACTCGTAAATTCACGTTTTCCGAATAAGTTCGATCTTGCTCAATGTTTGGAAATTTATCAAATTTTGTAGTCCTGAGCACAAAATTTGACAAAAATCCCGTAATGTATCATAAAATAAAAGACAAGTTCACATCTAGTATTGTTACACATTTTATTTCTTGTTTAATTGAGAAGCGAATTAGAGAGATGGTGCGAACCAGACTGCCGATAGTTTATCATGCTCTCTAATATTCGGTCTTGTTATTACTCAGTGCAAGTGTGTAATCATACGTAATCACTAGTACATCACAAATCCAAATCGGGAAATCGCTCTTGCGCACATATTATATATCTTCAACCCCATAACATGTATTAGCCCTTAACACCTCGTGCTTCAAATACCAATCACTTTTATAATGTGATGCAACGTCATACCCACTCCCTCCAGCACTTCCACCTTCACGGACCTTCGATTTCATGATCTTAAAAATTATATTCCTACCCCCATTTAATTTACATTGCATAACAAGTTACAACCAAAATAACAAGCACACGTACATAAACCCAAGCAAACCGGTTATACTGGGCAATGTCAACGTATGATGCCTTTGCAAATCGCAGTCCAATTTTTCAATTTAAATGCATTTTTATTAATATCTTAATTTACTCTTACATGCTAGACAAAAAAACGCTTAAAAATTAGCTTAAATAACTTACAAATATTCTTATACTAACTTACTGGCCCCATACGGGCACTCTAAATTAATCCTAGCACTTAAACTATGTCTTTCGACGTTTTGACAGGTTTTTTTTTCTATTCTTATATTTAGGACAATACAGCTTAAACTAAGAAAACATTTTTAAAAAGCAAAAACTTAGTATATGGACTCTTTTGAGTTTAATACTTAAAACTAAAAACTTACAGACTACCTACAAAATAAATCTTAATCTACTTAACCTACTTACATATAATACATTCATACACATATATGCAATACATAACACATATACACTTCATATATACATATATGCATATACATATACATATATGTATATATTTATATTTTATTTTTTTTTATAATTTTTTATTTTTATTTATTTATTTATTTTTTTTTTTTTGTTCTTAAAATCTAACTTAAACTATATAAGCCGGCCATGGCTAAAAAACAAAAATAAAAACAAAAACTCTGCTTCACATGAAGCTACCTATCACTGGAGGAGTTCGACGACGAAGCATCCTCGCCTTCATCAAGCCACCAAAATTGCTGGTGCTGCTGAGCAACATCCCTCCTGTCACGACTCCCTACCGCTCTACTGAACCGGAGACGCTCCGCACTGCCATGTGCGACGTCTCTGTCGTAGTTGAGTCGCCTGTCCGCAGCTGTTCGAGCGACGTGGAAGATTATCGGCACCGCCAATCTGTCCTGGATCAGACCTTTACTATCTAAATAGAGGAAGGCTTCTGGAGGAATAAAGCCGTCAAGGCGAGCTCTCTCGTGATACATATGATTAGGTTAGTAAGCCCCTGAGATCAGGTTGTTCGCTGAGGTCATTGCTCTTGCAATGTGCCCTCGAGTCAACTTAATAACAAAATTGTCCACTCTTATTAGGTTCGCCCTATTGTACAAGACCTCATTGGGATAGAATTTTATGTACTCAGATTCTGGTGTTCTGTATAAGCGAAGACAAGTCCTAAGACAAGCCCTCTCAAACACCCGAATCTTTTCCAATAAACTTGCTCTCACATTGAACCACACGGGACATCCAAATACAAGCATGGGCCTGATAAGGGCCATGTAGCAGATTACCTTCACCCTCGCATCGAGTTAGCTGTTATAAAACAGTTTCTTTGTAAGGGCAAAAGCACCTTTGGCTCTAGCCAGAGCAGCATCTATATGTTTGTTAAAATACAGATATTGATCTAGCCAGATCCCAAGGTATCTGACTACATTTCGACAAGCAAGTGGCTGTCCATGTTGTCCGACGATAGAGAACTTTCGCCAAAGGCGTCCTAAACAGAATGGTTTCTGATTTCTGAAAGTTGATTTTCAACTTCCAGTCATCGCAATATCGTTTAATTTTATCGAAGTCACGTTGCAAAAGTATGTTAATGACCTCAATCTTTGGACCTGATTTGTACGCGATTAAGTCGTCTGCGTACGCTATGCTGTGGGGAAGTGAACCTATCAGATCACTTGTATAAATGTTGAATAGGATCGGCGAATTTACCGCACCTTGTTGCAGAACTTTTTTAATGTTAAATATTCCAGCAGAAGTCACATCGCCATTCTTCACGAAGAACTGTCTACTGGAGAGCATATCAAAAAGAATATACAGCAATGGTTTACTAATGCCCAACCTGTCCAGCTTGAAAAAGAGCCCCTTTAACCATACGGTATCGAAGGCCTTCTCCAAGTCAATCAGGCAGGCACCAGTGCACTGGTTCTTGCCTTTGTTCCATTGGATATCAGAAACCAGTTTCGACACAGCATGAATGATAGCATGCCCCGCCTTGAAACCGAACTGATTATCCGGAACGATATGTTTGTCCTCAACCCACTTAGTCAGGACTCTATTGATCACCTTCTCGAAAACCTTACTGATGTTTGGAAGAAAACTGACCGACCGGAGATTCGCCGGATTGTCCCTTTTGGGAATGGGGTGTCCCACCGTTGTTTTCCAATGCGCTGGAAAATGGACAATATAAAACAGGGTGGTGTAAATGTCCACCGCTTCTAGTTTGAGATGTCGAAGCACAATGTTGGGTATGCCATGGGTTCCCACTGATTTCTTACTTCTCAGTGATTCGAAGATAGTTTAGAGGGGTAATACCCCTTCATCGGCGATGACCTGATGACCTGATTAGCCTTATTCTCGTCACTGAACTGGGTGAAACCAGAGCTCTCGAATCGCCAGTTCACTATTTTTAGAAATTGTGCACAAGGACTCGATTCTCCAGATCGTGGTTCGGGCCAATGATAGCATTCGCCTTATACACTTCCTGGAAAGTCGCTCCTATAGCCTCTACCTGCTCCTGCGGATCCTCGATCACAAAGAAGTTGTCATCATCAACAGCCTCATTTGGATCTATGCCTGCTGTTACAAGTATTTGTTCGTTGTTCGTCGTTCGGGCGATTCTAAGACATGGAAGGTCGTTCTGATTATTCCTCCGAAATATTTTATTTATTTGCGGCAACATATTCGGGTTGCTGGTGTTTACAGCCCGAATTTTGTTGTTTCAATACAAATTTACAGAGTTTCTGTAATTTTCCTTTATTAATACTCGTATCTGGAGGTTTTTAATCGACGACTTCAGTGTCATGATCTCCGGGTTATGTCTGTCGGTAAACTGTCTGTACAAGGTTTTTAGTCTTGACAGCAGTCTACTCTTATGTCGGTGCAGTGCGTCAATAGTTGCGTTGCGGAATAAGTCTTCTTCGTCAGTGTGTTGATACCGAGGTATCGTTTTGTCCATAGTTCGTTTAATTGTCTCGTCCATTAGTTTTAGGCAATTCGCAGTCCATTCAAGTACAGATGGACGAATGGTTTTTTTTTATTTATTTCCTTCGTTACGTATTGTTTTTGCATATGAGGTAAACGACTTTGCATGTGTGGGTGACAAGTGGCAAGAGCAAAAAGCGAAAAGAAATAAAAAGATCTTTCTGCTCTTTGTGAGAACATGCAGCTTTTTAAAACGCTATTTTTTGGCTTGATTTCATTTTCATAGGACACAACTTCCCATATGAATGAGACATCTGTATAGATTTATTATCTGTGATATAACTTTATCTCCAATACCTTCAGTGACGCTAGGCAGACTGGAAAACGTAATAACCCGATCTCGTAGAAACTGCGGACCGCTCCACCATAAATCTAAATTAGGTAGCTTTCGTGGCATTATACCGCGGGTGGCACAGTCAGCGGGATTTTCGGCCGACCGCACGTGATGCCATATTGACACTGGAAACTGAGCGACAATTTTCGATATTCGATTGTCTACGAACACGTTACGCGGCCGCGGATATCCTTGAATCCAGTGCAAAACCGTGGTTGAGTCTGTGTAAGTAAAGCACTCGATTTCGTGGAAGGCTAGAGCGTCCCTTACCTTACTAAGAAGCTTAGTAAGTAGCAACGAGCCGCATAATTCAAGTCGTGGAATCGAAAGAGTAGGCTTCACTGGAGCGATTCGCGTCTTCGCACAAATAATCGCAGTTCGAACACCGTCAGAATTTAACACGCGGGAATATACTGCCGCAGCGTATGCTGACTCTGAAGCATCAGCAAAGCCGTGCAGCTCCATAACTTCGTTTCGGTTTAATTGCAGCCATCGCGGAATTCTGAGATTACCTAAGGAGCTCAAATCTGATTTGAAGTCTGACCATTCTTCATGAAGGTCCGTGTCCCATCCAATTTGTCTTAGCCAAAGGCACTTCATAAAAATTTTCATTTTGACGACGGTTGGAGAGAGCCATCCCAAAGGGTCAAAGATACGAGCTATATATATTCCCTTTTCGTAACATGGGGACCGATGGCGTGTGGCGATGAACAGAAATGGAAGCAGTCAAGCTCTGTATTCCACAAAAGGCCTAACGTTTTGACTCCACCTTCTCCGATAGGCAGCTCGACCGATGCCTCCCGATACTCGACGTCGATGGTCTGAAGAAATTTGAACGAGTTCGACGACCACTTTCGAAGTTTCATTCCCGCACTTTCTAAAACCTGACAGAGATCGTTACTAATGTCTATCGCGTCCTTAGTGCATTCGTAAGTTGACATAAAGTCGTCGACATAAAAATCGTTTATGATACTATTTGAAGCCTGGGGAAATCGCGCGATATTGTTAATACCGATTTGTTTAAGGACTCTAGTGGCTAAGAACAAAGCCGAGCCGGTTCCATATGTGACCGTTTGGAGTTGGTAATCGCGTGGTTCTTCGGTAAGTCATTCTCTCCAAACAATTCGTTGAAAATGTACCTCGTCCGGGTTAATTAATATTTGACGGTACATTTTCGCTATATCGGCCTTGATCGCAATCTTAAATTTTCGAAACTTTATGAGACACGTAATTAAGTCGTTTTGTATGGTGGGTCAAACACGTAAATAATCATTCAGCGAAAAATCATTCGTGGATTTACACGACGCGTCAAAAACTACCCTTAATTTGGTCGTTGTACTTGATGGCTTGAGTACCGCGTGATGGAGTAAATAATATGAAGGAAGGTCGCGATCACTTTGTTTCACAAAGGACATGTTTCCTAAGTCCTTGTATTCGCGCATAAACGACACATATTCATGCTTCAAACTCGAGTCCTTTGAAAATCGTTTCTCCATTGCGAAAAGTCGTTTAAAAGCCGCGTCACGGGAATCTCCAAATTCAACGGGACCTTTCGTAAAAGGTAAACTAACACCGAATCTACCATCAGGCCTCGTAAAATGTGTTTATTTAAAATGATTTTCAATGCTGTCACTTACCTCGAATTCGGCACTCCGCCCACCCGTAATATCTTCGTGCTCAAAAAAGCGTTTTAACAGCACGTCAGCATCAATATCAAAGGTAGTATGAAAAACGCCTAAGCCTGGATTCTGTGAAATATTACCCGCCAGGACCCATCCAAAGATAGTTTCTTGAGCTACAGGTGAACCCGAAGGATGAACAATCCTCTCTTCGAGGAGAATATGGAAAAAATATATCTGCTCCCAATAAAACATCGATTTTAGTTGGGCGGTTGCAGTTTGGATCTGTCAATGACAGATTGCTAAAATACGACAGATTGACAATGGGTATTTCGATGCTTGGCTGATTATTTGTCAAGGACGATAAAACAAAGGCTTGCACCGAGAAGCAGTTGGTGTACCCGTTTGATGATATACAGAGTTCGACTTGGCCTTTAGTACCGTTACCACCTTTACATTGCTCTACACTAAAAATGGGAATTCTTGTATGTCCGCGTTTTAACCCGAGCCGTTGTATACACGATTCCGAAATTAAAGTCGCTTGTGACCCTGAGTCAAGAAGAGCTCTACACGGCTGTAGATTATCGCTCCTATCCTTGACCATGATTATGGCCGTAGGTAACATTGTGAAGCACTCGCGATATGGATTTTGGACTAAATTAATTGGCAGACCTCCTGAAGCCCCATTTGAAGTGCTTGGTTGGGACTATGGCTGTGACACGGTTTCGTGATGGAGCATCGTATTATGTTTTAAGCCGCACGTCTTACAATTCGAAAATTTGCACTCTACAAGGATGTGCTTAACGCGAGGGCAATTGATGCAGATTTTATTGGAATTAACGAAGTCGAAACGCGCTGGGACCGTGAGATCACGAAGCTCGGGGCATTGATACAAAAAATGCTTCTGCTTGCATTTAAAACAAGCCACAAATGCTGCACTCAACACACGTTTACCCGAATCCTTCGAATAGGATTTGTGAACACTCGACTGACCGCGTCCGGCGGTGTATGATAAATTTAAACTTTCCAATTCATTAATACGATCCTTCAAAAATCCGTTAAAATCGGACAATGACGGATTTATTTTGTCTTTAATTACGCAAATCCACAACATTCGATTGTCCGAGTCTAATTTTTTCACCGGCACATAGACCAATAAAATGTCCCACGAGGCAACCGGTTGTTTCAAGGCGTGCAAAGCATTAATGTTTTCGTTCGGTGTCGTAAATAGCCTTTTAATTTCACTAAGTGAGCCATTTTTGAGCACAGGCTGTTCGAATATGTTGTCCAAATGTGCAGCCATGATAAATTGTGGTTTATCATAATGAGCCTTGACTAAATTCCAAGCCACGTCAAAATGTTCGTTGCTAGGAGAGATATGCTTTATAATAGACGAAGCCTCTCCTTTCAGCCACGTTTGAAGGTACTCCAATTTCTCGATACCGGTGATCGTAGATTTAGATTACACTAAAACGGAGAATAAATCGCGAAACCGAACCCACTCGTCAAATCTTTAATGGAATTTTAATTTCGGGGAGCCTTGATGACATTTCTTGTTTCGTAATTGATATTGGCCGTCGCGACGAATCAGATAATGATTTTACAATCTCGTTTAGCGCGCACTGACTTTCAGCTAACGATTTTAATGTTTTGCCTATGTAACTTTCTTTGTCTGTTCGCGAACCGATACCTTTTTGACCTTGAATGATCTCGGTCAACCTTGCATGCGCACTAAAAAATGTACTCTCGAATTCGACTCGATAGTTTGTTTCCTCCGGTATTTGATTTTCGGCAACCAAAGCTTCGATTTCGTTTCGAATGCGTTCGAAGTCGTCATATGCTGCTCTAACTTAGTCTGACGCAACAGGCACTCAGCTAACGGAGGAGATGACGATTCACAAAATGTAACAATCCGTGTTACTTGGCCTTTCAGAGCTGCCCGTTGTCGCTTTAAAGCCTCCATGACCTTCGATACAAATGTTTGTGGTGATATATTGTATATGTACGTCCACGAACTAATTTTTGCAACAAAAAAGGTTGTTTTCTGTATGTAGAATTGCAATTGTTGTCGAACTCTGCAATTTGTGTTTCCGAATTATTTGCACAGCGCAGCTTCGAGCGTTTTGCATGAGCTGAAATGTTTCGATGACGCACAATACACGATTGCCGCGAATAATAAAAACCAATTGAAATCCAAGAATATTATACAAATCCGCGCTCGAATGGACCAATTTTGTGGTGTATTCGGAAAAATTTACCTTGGATTTCAATTGAGCTGAAAATTTAATTAAAAGTTGGACTTACGAATATCAATAAGGAAAAAAAAAACCCACGTTTATCAAGTTCGGCCGTAGACAAAAAAGTCTAAATTTTTTATTTGGCGGAAAAGGAAATGGACAGATTAAGAAATGAGTACAAATTTCCTACGCAAGCAAATATCCCACTTAAGGTGGCAATGCAAAAAATGGTGCAAACACTACGAGAGTTTTCGAAGATCGGATAATTCAGGAATGCGAGCATGGAAAGAAACCAATATAGATGAAGTTTTTGCCTACATTGCTATTCTTCTTTACGCTGGAACAGAAAAGTCTTCATCAGTTGATATTAAAGATTTGTTTCACGAGTCGCATTTGGTATTTTACCGAGCTGTTATGTCCTTGGAGAGACTTGAGCAACTATCCAGGTTTTTAAGGTTTGACCAGGCAAAAAGAGGACAAGTTGTCAGCTTTCCGATAAATATGGAATTTATTTCAGAACAATTTGTCAACTTTTTACAGGCCGTCAAAAGAACTATACATGAGCAACTCGTAACAATTGCAGCTTCCGTCAGTATATTCCAAGTAAGACAGGAAAATATGGCATAAAAGTCTTCTGGATTGTGGATACGACGACGAATTATCCTTTGATTGGTGAAATTTATATCGAAGCACAGCCTGGGCAGCAACGTGTCAAAAATGTTGCGTTCGATTTAGTTATTCGTCTGGGTGATCGGTTTCTTGATGACGAATATTATAATGGACAACTTCTTTACAACAAGTGTCCCATTAGCAAAAGAATTATCTCGCAGAAAGACGATTATTACTGGCACTATAACATCAAATAAACCAGAGTTACCGGTCCAATTCAGAGATTCCCAGAAAATGTAGAACAGGCAATCGTTTTCGTCAACTTTTTGTTTTTCGGAATGCATGAGTCTTGTGAGTTATTATTCTGATACCAAAAAAAAATGTTTTGCTTTTATCAACTGCCCATGCTGACGAAGAAATAGATGAAAAAACAAAAAAACCGAATATAATCTTCGGCTATAACGCTAACAAAGGTGGAGTGGATACCTTTGACCTGATGCTTCGAAACTTCTCCTGTACAAGAAAAATAAACAGGTGGATTAGGAAAATGTTTCGATACAAGATAGATGTGGCTGGTCTTGGAAGTTATCGGATGTATAATCTTACAAACCCGAATTGGTGTACGATGGTGTCACAAAAGCGAAAAATCTTTTTGAAATCGTTAGCTCTTGAGTTGGCAACTCCACACATCCATAAAAGAATCGAAAGGGGCTCATTGCGCAGATCGGTGAAAACAGCACTCAGTTGGATTGGTTTCGAATTTACGTCATTCGTTTTTCCTAAAATGCGAGCAAATATTTTACGCCAACGATGTGTTCCTTACATTCTTTCACGCAAAGGGTTAAAGGCGGCACAATAACAACTGCTGTTTGTGATTTGTGCAACACTCCTACTCCAAACATTTTATACGAGTACATATGTGAAGAATGCTTCATGAAAAATGATGGTAAAAACACAAATAAAGAAAATGAAAGGAATTCAATCTTAACGCTATCGAACTCTTCTGGGGAATCACAATTTAAATGTAAACGAAAACATTCGGACACATGTAATTTCTTCACTTTACTGCATTTTTTATATTTCGATTATTTATTATTCGTTTTTAAGTTTTCTGGATAGATAGATAGATAGATAGATAGATAGATTGATTTATTATTGTTTTTGATTTACATTTTACAAAATTGTTTGATTTTCTTTAATCGTTTAAGCTTGGCTTTGCCGTCTGCCCGATTGACATCAATTAAAAAATAAAAAAAATAAAAATAATAATAAATAAATATATATATATTGTGGAAAGTTAATTTTAAAATAAAGTATTCATAGTTTTTTTTTTTTTTTTTTTAATACAATAAACGTTTGATCTTTTAGAAGGCTTCGTTTATAATTCGGTCTCTATAGAACATGGCGGTTTGATAATAATTATTGATCAGCAATGATAAAAAAGAAAAAAATATAAAGGCGCAAATTTTAAAAACGTTATAATTTATTTAATTCAGCGATCAAGACAAAATTATTTTAAATGTTGCGGACTGGTAGCCGATGTATCGCGGTTGGTGGTTGCTAGGTAAAAGAGAGCGATAAAGCAATGCACCCGCACACGAAGCTTAATTCTCCGAGATATTCCGTTGTACAATCATATGTACAAGCAAGTGCAAAAAAAAATATTTAATTGATATGGAAACTATAGATAGGGTATTGTACGACATGTTTTTAGCAAAACATAGAATAAAGCAAATTACAATGAATAAAATAATATGTTTTAAGCAAATTAAGATTGATGATAGATAAAAGCTTGCATTCCCGAACACGCCGGCCCCTCTGAAGGAATTTCAGGAACACGGTAGAATAGCCAGCTTTGTTATTGGACGTTTAAAAATGCCATTTTTGGTACGAACAGAGACCACTCGTACAAGATCATCTTTTCCCGGATGAAGTGCATCAATTCGTCCTAGTGCCCATTTTGATGGTGGTATATTGGGCTCCTTAATAACAACTAGGTCACCAATTTGAAAATTCTTCGTCTCATCTTTCCATTTAGGGCGTTGTTGAAGCGATGTTAGGTAGTCAGAGTGCCATCGACGCCAAAATCCTTGCAACATATTTTGTATGAGCTCCCATCGTCCAAGTCGATTAAGTGGGACGTCTAGACAGCTGGGCTCCGATATCGCCGTGTACGGTCTGCCTATAAGGAAATGAGATGGAGTTAGAGGATTTAAATCTGAGTCAGAAATAGCACAAAGGGGCCTAGAGTTTAATAGTGCTTCAATTTGAGAAAGCAAAGTAGACATCTCCTCAAAGGTTAATATGTTATTCCCTACAATTCTTCGGAGGTGTTGTTTCACGCATTTGACCCCCGCTTCCCAAAGCCCTCCAAAGTGAGGGCTGTGAGGTGGAATGAACTCCCACTTGATGCTTTCAGCCGCTAGTGCTGTTGAGATTCGTTCGTTGTGTTCCTTGGATCTTACCAACGTATACCATTCGGACAGTGTTCTCGCAGCTCCTTGGAAATTGGTTCCGTTGTCCGAGTAGAGGACATTGCATTTTCCTCTTCTGGCAATAAATCGCCGCAAAGCTGCTAAGAAGGCATCGGTGGACAAATCACTGACGACTTCCAGGTGTAAAGCCTTTGTTACCATACAGACAAATAACGCGAAGTACCCTTTGGTTAGCTTTGGATTCCTTCCTTTGGCTAGACGAAGTGTAATTGGTCCAGCGTAGTCGCAACCAGTGTGGGCGAAAGCAAAAGATGGCGAAAGTCGTGAAGAAGGCAAATTTCCCATGAGCTGTGAAGATGTGGCTTGACGTTGGCGAAAACATTTCATGCAATCGTGTACGATTTTCCTGATTAGGTTTCTACTTCCAAGAATCCAAAACTCCTGACGTACAAATGAGAAAAGTTCCGATACACCTGCGTGGAGAAATTTTAAATGAGCCTCTCGAAGAATCATTTGGGTGGCCGGATGGCTTTTTGGCAAGATTATAGGATGTTTTATCCCAAATGGAACGCCTACAGCATTGGACAGTCTTCCTCCAACTCGCAACAGGCCAACCTTATCAAGAAACGGCGATAAAGATGAAAGTTTAAATCGGTTAGAAACACATTTGTTAGACTTTAGAGCTTTAATCTCTTCCATAAACACCTTTTGAGCACACAGAAGGCAAATTTGCTTAGCAGAAAACAATTCTGTAGATCTAATAAAATCTAACAAACGATCAGTTACTGACAATTTGCAATTTCGGGCAAAACGAAGAACTAAGGCTACAATCCGAATAAATCGAAACCATGAAGATACTCTTTTTGCTAATTGATCTAAAACTCCTTCCTCCACTGATAATATATTGACAACAACAGATTCTTTCCTCCTTTCTGGTACATCCCCTAATTCAAAATTTTCCACAGTAATCGGCCAGAAACCAGAATCCTTGGAGAGCCAATCCGGACCATTCCACCAAAGTTTTAACTGCAGTAGTTTTCTGGGCTCGACCCCTCTCGATGCACAGTCAGCTGGGTTTTCCTCTGAGCGAATATAATTCCAAACAGAACGGGGAAGAATATCAAGAATCTCTGAGGTGCGGTTAGCGATAAAGGCACTCCATCTACGGGGGGGAGAGGAAAGCCATGCTAACACGATTTGCGAATCACAAAAAACAAATGTTTGGAGAGGTTTCACATCCAGAGAAGAACGAATGAGTTGAACCAGACGACTTAACAACAGAGCCCCACACAGTTCCAGACGAGGTATGGTTAGCTGTTTGACAGGAGCTACACGGGTTTTAGCAGCAACAAGTTGAATCTCCATGGTTCCACTTTCAGACAAACTACGCGCGTAAACAATTGCCGAATACGCCTTCTCGGAAGCATCTGAGAACCCAATCAAATCAAACCGCTTCGAATCTAACACACATCTTCTCAGAATGTCGATCTTTTCGAAATATAATAAATCCTTTCGGTAAGCAATCCATTTGTCAGCAATTTCAGTGGGCAGTGGATCATCCCATCCAATTTTCGCCTCATGCATCCATAACTCCTGGAACAAAATTTTGAACAAGACAATCGCAGGTGCTAGAAAGCCTAACGGGTCAAATATTTTTGAAATCTCTGACAACAGCATTCGCTTAGTGGGTGGCGATGAAGATTCCTTTTCTACAGAAATTTTAAAGGTGAAGGCATCGCGGTGAGGACTCCAAACTAAACCGAGAACCTTTGTCCAATTGTTAGCGCCGTCAATATCTAAAGAAAAGGTTGGTTCGCAATCTAAACCCTTCAAAATGGGCCAGCAGTTTGAGTTCCATTTACTCAACTGCAAACCTCCACAGGCCAACAGTTCAACCAGCTCCTTTTTTAAGCTTAAAATTCCTGCCACCGAATCCGACCCTGTCATGATATCATCAACATAAAAATCGTGCAAGATACAATGCGACGCATTGGGAAATTGGTCCATGTAATCTGAAGCGAGTTGTTTTAGTACTCGCATTGATAGAAAAGGGGCAGGTGAAGTACCGTAGGTTACAGTACGTAGCCGATAATGTCCAATAGGTCTGTTAGGACTTTCTCGCCACACGATACGTTGAAAGTCACGATGTTTCGTATCGACCCAAATTTGCCGAAACATCTTAACAATATCAGCACAAAAAACATATTTATGCATCCGAAAACGTAAGCAAACGTTAATTAAATTGCGCTGAAGTGGGGGCCCAATATGTAACATTTCATTTAGGCTGATACCATTTCCATCCTTATGGGACCCATCAAAAACAACCCGCAATTTATTTGTGACCACAGCATGATGTGGCAAATAGAAAATCTTCCCAGAGGTAGGTTCGATATCGCTTTCTGGAATAAGCTCCATGTGCCCTAACTCCTGATAAGCCTCCATAAAACGACAATACTCCAAGCGAAGATTCTCATGGTGAGCAAAACGACGTTCCATAGCTGACAACCGAGATAAGGCTCCTGAGAGAGTATTCCCAAACTTTACATCCCTATGTCGAAACGGCAATTCAACAATATATTTATTATCGGGTGCACGAGAAAAGGTTTTACAAAAGTTCACGTCTGCAAAGTCCTCAGAATAAGTACTGTGAAGAAGTTCTTCCATCTCCCAAAACGACTTCAGCAGAAAATCAACATCCGGTTCCATTCCTACACGCAACGAGACAATATCCTTCGCTGCGATGTTTCCGGTTATTACCCACCCAAAAATGGTATTGTGTGCAGTCAAACTACCCTCTTCATCTGTACGACGACCGTCAAGCAAAATACTCCAGGCTTTGTCAGATCCTAGTAGAACATCAATACGACCTGGCATGTTAAATCCTGGATCGGCCAATTTTAAATCATCCAGCATCAAAGATTTATTAAAGGCAAAAGGCAGTAGAGGGGTTTTTGAAGTTATTTGGTTCAAAATGAAGGCTTCAACTTCCATTTCATTTGCATCAAAACAAGATTTGAGATGTAGGCTTACGGCGCCTTGTGTAATGCCAGCGTGTAGAGAGGAGATACCCGAAACAGGAAGACGTGCGTGACGACGACGAAGGTCTAACCTTTTTACCAAACCTTCCGTAACAAAGGAAGCCTGTGACCCGGTGTCGAGCAGCATACGGCAACGCTGTGTCCTACCAAAAACGTCTACAACTTTGACCACAACTGTAGGTAAAATGCCGGAAAGACGAATTTCATTTTGGGTATGATTGCTAATAATCGATAAAGAGGCATCTCTAGACGTCGAAGGTTTCCCTGCCTTTGGGTTGTTAACATCATTAACCGATGGATCCAAATGTACTAGGACATGATGACGAATATGGCAATGAGGACAGCGAGTTTTTGAACGACATCTCGAAGACGAGTGATTACTACCTAAACAGTTATAGCATAATCTTTGATCCCTGGCATAACTGCGGCGAGACATAATGGGCAAGGCAATAAATTGAGGGCATTTCGGCAATATGTGGTCACCTTTGCACATGGGACATACCGGATTCGAAATCGCAAGGCTTTTTATGTTATTCGCAGCACTACCCGAACGCGTCAAATGTCTATTCCCGCGGTTTTTCGAGTCGCTCGGTCGCGTTTCGCATGCTTCTAAAGCATCGCATCTTTCCTCCAAAAACTCGATAAGTTCCTGAACGGTTGCCTTTTCGGAATTATTTGTATAGAGCGCCCAGGCTCTACGCGTGTCAGAGTCTGTTTTACTGAGCAAAAGATAAATCAACCACGGATCTCTGCTTTCGGATTGCAAAGCCTTCAAAGCTCGTATAACTTCATCGGATTTATCCGCTAAGCGACGCAAATGTCCACTATCCGCGACTATCACCGTTGGCATTTTCAGAAAACTTTCAATATGCGCGTTAACAATGTATAACGGCTTATCATACCGACGCTTAAGTTTTTCCCACGCTTGTACATAATTCGAATCCGCGATTTCGATACCGTTCAACAATTTTGCCGCATCATCGCGCAAAAATGATTTTAAATATCGCATTTTTTGAGCACCAGAAAGATTTTTCTTACAGTCAATGCTCCCTAGGAACATATCCCTAAACTCTGGCCATTCACGATAATCACCACCAAACGGAGCTATCTTAAATTGCGGTAGTTCAATTTCAGCGGACACCTTTAACGCGGAACTGGTGGGAGAATTTTTAAGAAGATTGTCCAACAAGGCGGCTTGTTGCTTAAGAAGTTCCTCAGAAGATTCGACATTATCTTTAACACGCGGTGGAATGGTAGATGTATTCCTACGAACAGCCTTAAGAAATGCACTTTTTGCCTCAATGTATTTTATTTCGGTTGCTTCAAAATCAATTTCAGGGTTACCGTACCCATCTTCCTCGAAATATTGAAAAAGCTTATTTTGATTCTCGCAAAAGGCCTTCCACGTCTCCTCCAACCGTGCTAACCGCGTTTCTAAACCATCTAAATCTGTTTTATCGGCCTCCAAAATATACGTATGCGCACGAGTTATAGCACCCTTCAAATGTCCCCGAGATTGCTTTAAGACATTCATAACTAACTAGGGATTCTAATCGTAATAGTCAAATTAAACCGAACACGTGGGATGGATAGTTTTATCAAAACGCGCTTTCACAATAATCTTCTTGTTCAACAACTCGAATATGGAAACTCCAGCAAAATCCTTAACAGCACACCGATACAGCCTAGCAGACAGCAAACAGGAAATTCTGTAGATTACCTTTTACCAAATACTTATCCAATGTCTCAGATCCAAAAATCTAGCAACCACCATTTAATTTTAAATACGTTTCAAATTACAACCAAAATCCGGCTCGAAGGACCAACTTTGATCAGCAATGATAAAAAAGAAAAAAATATAAAGGCGCAAATTTTAAAAACGTTATAATTTATTTAATTCAGCGATCAAGACAAAATTATTTTAAATGTTGCGGACTGGTAGCCGATGTATCGCGGTTGGTGGTTGCTAGGTAAAAGAGAGCGATAAAGCAATGCACCCGCACACGAAGCTTAATTCTCCGAGATATTCCGTTGTACAATCATATGTACAAGCAAGTGCAAAAAAAAATATTTAATTGATATGGAAACTATAGATAGGGTATTGTACGACATGTTTTTAGCAAAACATAGAATAAAGCAAATTACAATGAATAAAATAATATGTTTTAAGCAAATTAAGATTGATGATAGATAAAAGCTTGCATTCCCGAACACGCCGGCCCCTCTGAAGGAATTTCAGGAACACGGTAGAATAGCCAGCTTTGTTATTGGACGTTTAAAAATGCCATTTTTGGTACGAACAGAGACCACTCGTACAAGATCATCTTTTCCCGGATGAAGTGCATCAATTCGTCCTAGTGCCCATTTTGATGGTGGTATATTGGGCTCCTTAATAACAACTAGGTCACCAATTTGAAAATTCTTCGTCTCATCTTTCCATTTAGGGCGTTGTTGAAGCGATGTTAGGTAGTCAGAGTGCCATCGACGCCAAAATCCTTGCAACATATTTTGTATGAGCTCCCATCGTCCAAGTCGATTAAGTGGGACGTCTAGACAGCTGGGCTCCGATATCGCCGTGTACGGTCTGCCTATAAGGAAATGAGATGGAGTTAGAGGATTTAAATCTGAGTCAGAAATAGCACAAAGGGGCCTAGAGTTTAATAGTGCTTC
Source organism: Volucella zonaria (assembly GCA_963966105.1). Taxonomy (NCBI): domain Eukaryota; kingdom Metazoa; phylum Arthropoda; class Insecta; order Diptera; family Syrphidae; genus Volucella; species Volucella zonaria. The sequence continues at coordinate 131,694,166 of OZ014531.1, forward strand.
AATTTGAGAAAGCAAAGTAGACATCTCCTCAAAGGTTAATATGTTATTCCCTACAATTCTTCGGAGGTGTTGTTTCACGCATTTGACCCCCGCTTCCCAAAGCCCTCCAAAGTGAGGGCTGTGAGGTGGAATGAACTCCCACTTGATGCTTTCAGCCGCTAGTGCTGTTGAGATTCGTTCGTTGTGTTCCTTGGATCTTACCAACGTATACCATTCGGACAGTGTTCTCGCAGCTCCTTGGAAATTGGTTCCGTTGTCCGAGTAGAGGACATTGCATTTTCCTCTTCTGGCAATAAATCGCCGCAAAGCTGCTAAGAAGGCATCGGTGGACAAATCACTGACGACTTCCAGGTGTAAAGCCTTTGTTACCATACAGACAAATAACGCGAAGTACCCTTTGGTTAGCTTTGGATTCCTTCCTTTGGCTAGACGAAGTGTAATTGGTCCAGCGTAGTCGCAACCAGTGTGGGCGAAAGCAAAAGATGGCGAAAGTCGTGAAGAAGGCAAATTTCCCATGAGCTGTGAAGATGTGGCTTGACGTTGGCGAAAACATTTCATGCAATCGTGTACGATTTTCCTGATTAGGTTTCTACTTCCAAGAATCCAAAACTCCTGACGTACAAATGAGAAAAGTTCCGATACACCTGCGTGGAGAAATTTTAAATGAGCCTCTCGAAGAATCATTTGGGTGGCCGGATGGCTTTTTGGCAAGATTATAGGATGTTTTATCCCAAATGGAACGCCTACAGCATTGGACAGTCTTCCTCCAACTCGCAACAGGCCAACCTTATCAAGAAACGGCGATAAAGATGAAAGTTTAAATCGGTTAGAAACACATTTGTTAGACTTTAGAGCTTTAATCTCTTCCATAAACACCTTTTGAGCACACAGAAGGCAAATTTGCTTAGCAGAAAACAATTCTGTAGATCTAATAAAATCTAACAAACGATCAGTTACTGACAATTTGCAATTTCGGGCAAAACGAAGAACTAAGGCTACAATCCGAATAAATCGAAACCATGAAGATACTCTTTTTGCTAATTGATCTAAAACTCCTTCCTCCACTGATAATATATTGACAACAACAGATTCTTTCCTCCTTTCTGGTACATCCCCTAATTCAAAATTTTCCACAGTAATCGGCCAGAAACCAGAATCCTTGGAGAGCCAATCCGGACCATTCCACCAAAGTTTTAACTGCAGTAGTTTTCTGGGCTCGACCCCTCTCGATGCACAGTCAGCTGGGTTTTCCTCTGAGCGAATATAATTCCAAACAGAACGGGGAAGAATATCAAGAATCTCTGAGGTGCGGTTAGCGATAAAGGCACTCCATCTACGGGGGGGAGAGGAAAGCCATGCTAACACGATTTGCGAATCACAAAAAACAAATGTTTGGAGAGGTTTCACATCCAGAGAAGAACGAATGAGTTGAACCAGACGACTTAACAACAGAGCCCCACACAGTTCCAGACGAGGTATGGTTAGCTGTTTGACAGGAGCTACACGGGTTTTAGCAGCAACAAGTTGAATCTCCATGGTTCCACTTTCAGACAAACTACGCGCGTAAACAATTGCCGAATACGCCTTCTCGGAAGCATCTGAGAACCCAATCAAATCAAACCGCTTCGAATCTAACACACATCTTCTCAGAATGTCGATCTTTTCGAAATATAATAAATCCTTTCGGTAAGCAATCCATTTGTCAGCAATTTCAGTGGGCAGTGGATCATCCCATCCAATTTTCGCCTCATGCATCCATAACTCCTGGAACAAAATTTTGAACAAGACAATCGCAGGTGCTAGAAAGCCTAACGGGTCAAATATTTTTGAAATCTCTGACAACAGCATTCGCTTAGTGGGTGGCGATGAAGATTCCTTTTCTACAGAAATTTTAAAGGTGAAGGCATCGCGGTGAGGACTCCAAACTAAACCGAGAACCTTTGTCCAATTGTTAGCGCCGTCAATATCTAAAGAAAAGGTTGGTTCGCAATCTAAACCCTTCAAAATGGGCCAGCAGTTTGAGTTCCATTTACTCAACTGCAAACCTCCACAGGCCAACAGTTCAACCAGCTCCTTTTTTAAGCTTAAAATTCCTGCCACCGAATCCGACCCTGTCATGATATCATCAACATAAAAATCGTGCAAGATACAATGCGACGCATTGGGAAATTGGTCCATGTAATCTGAAGCGAGTTGTTTTAGTACTCGCATTGATAGAAAAGGGGCAGGTGAAGTACCGTAGGTTACAGTACGTAGCCGATAATGTCCAATAGGTCTGTTAGGACTTTCTCGCCACACGATACGTTGAAAGTCACGATGTTTCGTATCGACCCAAATTTGCCGAAACATCTTAACAATATCAGCACAAAAAACATATTTATGCATCCGAAAACGTAAGCAAACGTTAATTAAATTGCGCTGAAGTGGGGGCCCAATATGTAACATTTCATTTAGGCTGATACCATTTCCATCCTTATGGGACCCATCAAAAACAACCCGCAATTTATTTGTGACCACAGCATGATGTGGCAAATAGAAAATCTTCCCAGAGGTAGGTTCGATATCGCTTTCTGGAATAAGCTCCATGTGCCCTAACTCCTGATAAGCCTCCATAAAACGACAATACTCCAAGCGAAGATTCTCATGGTGAGCAAAACGACGTTCCATAGCTGACAACCGAGATAAGGCTCCTGAGAGAGTATTCCCAAACTTTACATCCCTATGTCGAAACGGCAATTCAACAATATATTTATTATCGGGTGCACGAGAAAAGGTTTTACAAAAGTTCACGTCTGCAAAGTCCTCAGAATAAGTACTGTGAAGAAGTTCTTCCATCTCCCAAAACGACTTCAGCAGAAAATCAACATCCGGTTCCATTCCTACACGCAACGAGACAATATCCTTCGCTGCGATGTTTCCGGTTATTACCCACCCAAAAATGGTATTGTGTGCAGTCAAACTACCCTCTTCATCTGTACGACGACCGTCAAGCAAAATACTCCAGGCTTTGTCAGATCCTAGTAGAACATCAATACGACCTGGCATGTTAAATCCTGGATCGGCCAATTTTAAATCATCCAGCATCAAAGATTTATTAAAGGCAAAAGGCAGTAGAGGGGTTTTTGAAGTTATTTGGTTCAAAATGAAGGCTTCAACTTCCATTTCATTTGCATCAAAACAAGATTTGAGATGTAGGCTTACGGCGCCTTGTGTAATGCCAGCGTGTAGAGAGGAGATACCCGAAACAGGAAGACGTGCGTGACGACGACGAAGGTCTAACCTTTTTACCAAACCTTCCGTAACAAAGGAAGCCTGTGACCCGGTGTCGAGCAGCATACGGCAACGCTGTGTCCTACCAAAAACGTCTACAACTTTGACCACAACTGTAGGTAAAATGCCGGAAAGACGAATTTCATTTTGGGTATGATTGCTAATAATCGATAAAGAGGCATCTCTAGACGTCGAAGGTTTCCCTGCCTTTGGGTTGTTAACATCATTAACCGATGGATCCAAATGTACTAGGACATGATGACGAATATGGCAATGAGGACAGCGAGTTTTTGAACGACATCTCGAAGACGAGTGATTACTACCTAAACAGTTATAGCATAATCTTTGATCCCTGGCATAACTGCGGCGAGACATAATGGGCAAGGCAATAAATTGAGGGCATTTCGGCAATATGTGGTCACCTTTGCACATGGGACATACCGGATTCGAAATCGCAAGGCTTTTTATGTTATTCGCAGCACTACCCGAACGCGTCAAATGTCTATTCCCGCGGTTTTTCGAGTCGCTCGGTCGCGTTTCGCATGCTTCTAAAGCATCGCATCTTTCCTCCAAAAACTCGATAAGTTCCTGAACGGTTGCCTTTTCGGAATTATTTGTATAGAGCGCCCAGGCTCTACGCGTGTCAGAGTCTGTTTTACTGAGCAAAAGATAAATCAACCACGGATCTCTGCTTTCGGATTGCAAAGCCTTCAAAGCTCGTATAACTTCATCGGATTTATCCGCTAAGCGACGCAAATGTCCACTATCCGCGACTATCACCGTTGGCATTTTCAGAAAACTTTCAATATGCGCGTTAACAATGTATAACGGCTTATCATACCGACGCTTAAGTTTTTCCCACGCTTGTACATAATTCGAATCCGCGATTTCGATACCGTTCAACAATTTTGCCGCATCATCGCGCAAAAATGATTTTAAATATCGCATTTTTTGAGCACCAGAAAGATTTTTCTTACAGTCAATGCTCCCTAGGAACATATCCCTAAACTCTGGCCATTCACGATAATCACCACCAAACGGAGCTATCTTAAATTGCGGTAGTTCAATTTCAGCGGACACCTTTAACGCGGAACTGGTGGGAGAATTTTTAAGAAGATTGTCCAACAAGGCGGCTTGTTGCTTAAGAAGTTCCTCAGAAGATTCGACATTATCTTTAACACGCGGTGGAATGGTAGATGTATTCCTACGAACAGCCTTAAGAAATGCACTTTTTGCCTCAATGTATTTTATTTCGGTTGCTTCAAAATCAATTTCAGGGTTACCGTACCCATCTTCCTCGAAATATTGAAAAAGCTTATTTTGATTCTCGCAAAAGGCCTTCCACGTCTCCTCCAACCGTGCTAACCGCGTTTCTAAACCATCTAAATCTGTTTTATCGGCCTCCAAAATATACGTATGCGCACGAGTTATAGCACCCTTCAAATGTCCCCGAGATTGCTTTAAGACATTCATAACTAACTAGGGATTCTAATCGTAATAGTCAAATTAAACCGAACACGTGGGATGGATAGTTTTATCAAAACGCGCTTTCACAATAATCTTCTTGTTCAACAACTCGAATATGGAAACTCCAGCAAAATCCTTAACAGCACACCGATACAGCCTAGCAGACAGCAAACAGGAAATTCTGTAGATTACCTTTTACCAAATACTTATCCAATGTCTCAGATCCAAAAATCTAGCAACCACCATTTAATTTTAAATACGTTTCAAATTACAACCAAAATCCGGCTCGAAGGACCAACTTTGATCAGCAATGATAAAAAAGAAAAAAATATAAAGGCGCAAATTTTAAAAACGTTATAATTTATTTAATTCAGCGATCAAGACAAAATTATTTTAAATGTTGCGGACTGGTAGCCGATGTATCGCGGTTGGTGGTTGCTAGGTAAAAGAGAGCGATAAAGCAATGCACCCGCACACGAAGCTTAATTCTCCGAGATATTCCGTTGTACAATCATATGTACAAGCAAGTGCAAAAAAAAATATTTAATTGATATGGAAACTATAGATAGGGTATTGTACGACATGTTTTTAGCAAAACATAGAATAAAGCAAATTACAATGAATAAAATAATATGTTTTAAGCAAATTAAGATTGATGATAGATAAAAGCTTGCATTCCCGAACAATTATAGAGGTGTATTATGTCACATTCGCAGTTAAAAAGGGCTAAAACTTCTGCTTCAGACTTAACATTACTGCCTAATGTGCTTTTCCTTATTTCACGTAGAACTGGACATTTGCCAACAAAATGGATGACATCCTCTCTTTCTTTCAGGTTACATAAACTACAGTAAATTAGGAGGTCTTGCCGATGAGGTATGTACTGAAGCCTTATCAGTTCTCCTCTCATTTTAAAAATCGCCGAGATAAGTTCCTGTTTATTTCTGTTACGGAAGTAATTACGTTCGCACAAGTTGTGAGAAAGAAGGCTGTAGATTGATCGGTGCACTGATGATTTAGCCTCGTTTATGCAGTCCAATCTGCATTGTTCGTCTACCTTAGCAACAAGAGTCAAGATTCCTTTTCATCTTTTATTTGTAAATTGGTTCCACAGTAGCCCGCAAGTTCTACTAATTTGTTATACCAAAGATGTTTCTTCTCGATCGCTTGTAGTGCTAGAATTTTAGGAAGTCGTTCATCTGGCATATTAAGAACTTTTGTAATTTAATCAACATGATACTTGAATGTTCTTATGAAAAGTGGTGACATGCTTGTCTCAATTATGATCATGTAGTTAGGCGTGCTTTTGGGTAAGCGAAAGCATCTTTTTACGAAGTACCTAAGAAGGTTTTCGACAGTTTTATACTTTTCTCCTCCCCAGACCTGTGCTGCGTACAACATAATAGGTTCAGCCACTGCAACAAAAACTTTATATTTAACGCTATGATTAATTGTTTTGTTCGAAAAGCAATTTTTCCAAGTTGCGTTTATAGCACTTTTTGCTTTAACTAATTTGTCTTTGAGGTGACTTTCCACATTTAGGTTGCTCGTTATCGTTACTCCCAGATATTTGTAAGCTTTTACGATTTCGATTGGCTGCCTGTTAAAATGCCATTTCTCGTTCCTGGCTGTTCTAATCGATCCTTTTCGAAAAACCATCACCTTCGACTTGCCCAAATTTACCCTCAGGTTCCAAAATCGGCAGTATACCTCAAGACGGTTAATCATCAGCTGGAGAGTTTCGGGGGAATAAGCAAACATTACAACGTCGTCCGCAAAAAGAAGAGCTTTGATAAGAGTTTCCGAAATTTGTATACCACCAGGTAGGAATCCGACTAAGTCCTCAATGAAAAGGGCGAAAAGGTTTGGGCTAAGGGTGCATCCTTGCTTGACACCCATCTTTGATTCAAACCACTCCGAGATTTCAGATCCGTTCAAGTTTTCTATAATAAACATTTTATGTAAAGTTTATGTCTAACAGGTTTTATAAAAAAAAAATTTCTTTAAATAAAGTATAACGAATAAAAATAAATAAAATAAAAATAAAAATAAAAAACTATAAATTGGATCTTGCGTGAACACGGGTTTGGGGTTAAAGCCAACTCTGTACATGGTTTTGTATAACGGTGGTCCAAAGAATTCACCAACCCATACGTGACCAGGTCCGTTTATAGTACCTTTGTTCGCCCCGTCCTAGAGTAGGCCATTCAAGTGTGGTCTCCATATCCTCGTGTTCATATCTTGAGAAGCGAAAGCATCCAGCGCCGTTTTACCGCACCACTCCATACCTAAAATCCGTTCTCCTTCGCCAATACAACCAACCCAGGTTTTAAGTTTAAATAATTTAAGTTAGTTTAAGATTGCATAGCTTGTATTAAGCCTTTGCCCCCACCAAAATTAAATGATACTGTGCCCCAAATCTGACGCGTTAAATTAATCTAAGCAACGATATATAATTTGTTTTTATTTTTTACCATCTTTCTCTTTAATTACATGTGTATACAATAAATATTTTTTTTTATTTCACTCCACATAATAGTACAATACTATAATATATTTATAAATAAAAGTTTTTTTTAGCGCTTTATTTTATTTTTTATATATAAGTATGTATATGCTTCGAAAAAAACATCGCACCTATGCTAATTAGTTTTAATTATATTAATAATTTTTATTTTTTATTTTTCGATTATTATTTTTGTTACATGAATAATATTATTTTATTTATTTTTGTTTTCTGTATACCTACATATGTACAAAAGAGGCTATAAAATTGTATTTTTATTTAAATAATACTTTAACTACAATATTTAAAAGTTTAAGTTAAACTTAAATTAAAAACAAATGAAACACAATTAATTGAAGTTGAAAATGTTTTTGAGAGTTTTTGTTTATTTTTCGTTATGAAATTTAAGCATAAAATAAAAATAAGAAATACAAATTTACTGCAGAAATATTTGAATAAATCTTTTACTATTAATAAAGTCTGTAATATATTTTTTTAAGTATAAAGCACTTAGTCTGGGTATCGGTAGTTAGTGGTTTATGTAAAACGAAATATGGTATAGTGTATATCAATACTATTATAAGGCAAAATGCATGAACAAATGTAGTCTATGGTATGTGTTTTGTTGAGGACTTATCACAATTTTAATTTAAAAATATCGTTTTTATTGAAATGTTATGATTACAATTGACAATAAACTAGTTTACATATTTAAGTTATAAAGACTTAACTAAAAGAAACAAAATCCCACTCAAATTGAATGACACCACTCTGAGAGTCACGAGACCTTGTTATGGACAGCAACTGAAGTGCTGTAGAGGGATATACCTAGTCCTGCCATAAGTTCAGTTACACAGCGCTTATCGTTCAAAACTTCTTGCGGGAATGGAACCGTTAACTTTTTTTCAGAACACATGCACTGATCAGTGAAGAATACTAGTCAGTTTGGTTTCAGTTTGCAAACTATTGACATGGAGTGGGGCGTTAAAGAGAATCGAGTCGCGGTAATAGCGTTCCATAAGTGCGGAAAGAGTGCTGGTCAAATTCTCGAGTTGCTAAAACCACTCGGAATATCGAGAATATTCATTTATCGGGCTATTGCTCGCTAAGGCGAATTATCTGGAGTAGAGGACAGGCCAAGAAGTGGTCGTTCATACGAATGCGGTAGTAAAGGCAATGCGTGAACGAATTCGGGGAAATTCTCTTAGGAAGCAGAAGATCAAGTCCAAGGAATTGGATATATCAACCAGATCCATGTCTAGGCTGATTCTGGATAATCTGCATAAGCCTATCGTCGGTCCACGGGTCATCTTCTAATTCCTCAATTAAAAAAAAATTAGGCTGGAAAGATGCAAGCGACTTTTGCAGTGGCACGCGGACAATGGCCATGAAAACATTCTGTTTACGGATGAGAAAAATTTTACCGTGGGAGAACGGATTTTTGTTCAAGAACAAAATGACAAAATTTATGCCACTTCATCTAAGGAAGCGAAAAAAGTTGTTCCAAGGGTTCAACGTGGACATCAATCGCGCTTCCGTAACGGCTTGGTGCGGGGTCTCTCACCATGATGTCACATCCCTCTATTTCTGTGAAAAAGGCGTAAAAACTGGTGCAAAGGTGTACCAAGAACATGTGCTAGAGGGTGTTGCGAAGGGTTTAACCAATACCCTTTTCAATGGATGCAGATGGATCTTCCAACAGGACTCTGTTCCAGCGCACAAAACCAAAACCACGCAGGAGTGGCTCAGAGTCAATATTCCTGGCTTTATAGTTTTTTAATGGCCGTCGGGAAGTCCAGATCTGAATCCACTTGGTGGTCAGAATTGCGTAAGAAAGCTATAGGCTAAAGGTGGGGTCTACAACCCAAAGTCATGCATTAGATCTCCCATTGGTAAAATGGGCTGGAAAAGTGTACAAACTTCTTAGAAAAAACGCAAAGTCCTGCCTGTGTAAACATCACTAGCGCATTAAGAATCTCTCCAACTGCGACCATTCAAATGTTGCTTCTTTTGCTCTCCACATATAATTTTTTAAGCTTGCATATTCTAATTTACTATGCCCTTAAGCTGGGAAACGCTCAGCAATTGAAAGAGCCAAATATAGGACCGGCCTTAATTTAACTGAAATTGACTACTTCAAGGTTGTAGGGCCAATGTCCTATGCCAAACATATGACATAATTTTAATCGGTCCCCTGTCGAATCATATGTGAAATTGATACAACTGTGAGACATCTGGATTAATGTACTCGATCCTAAGCGATCAAATGATTGATCAACCTAAAGGAAATAGGTTGGCTTAGTTTGCCAAGTCAAATCAAAGCCTGATATAGTCTCAGAGAAAATGAGATGTTTTATTTATTGGCCCATAAGTAGCTAATAAGGCCCAAATTCACAGTTCACGACGCCGTAGATCTAGACAATGGTGAATGGACGAATTAGTTAACAGCTCCTATATAAGTTTTAGAACAGATAGTACGGTTAATTGATCCTGGCACGGATCAAAATGTGATCATAACTAACAAAGCTATCAAAAAAGTTCACCAACAATACATTAAAGGGGATAATCACAAAGCAAACCACCCATTAACTGACTTGGACCATTAATTTATTGTAGGCAACTTACCAGTATAAGTAGACATCATGGCTGCTAAAACTTCGATGAAGTTTTCGTATTGCCACAAACCCTGCTACAGCTTTCCCTGGTCAAATCTCTCAGAACTTTTCGAGAACTCCTATGTTGCCAGCATCGAGCACAAAAGAACAGTGACAATACAGCCCATAGGGCATCAAAAACACGATTTGTTATGTACTAGGTTTTACGCATCACAACAACTGAACTCCTTGTTTCTGAATAGTGGAGCGAAACCAGTGGCGTACAAGCGGCGCTGAAGGGAATAGCGAGAACTATTCGCGAATCTACGAGCAAAAATGAAAGAGCTAGACAAGCATTTCCCGAAGGCTGTGGAGAAGATTCTTTACAAAAGGCATTCTGAAATTTAACCAGGAAGTAAAAACAACGTGCCAAGGACATAAATTCCAAACACAGGCATGAAGGCATTTAGATGGACTGGTATGATAGTTACAGTGTCGTGGTCTGTTCTAAGAGTTTTACTTCTCCAGACTGTTTAGCGGCGATGACGAAGAAAATTCAAGTAGCCAGTACAAATCTTTCGACAGACAGAACGCCAGTCGATCCACCTAATAAGGAAGAGTTTGGATAGCGATATTTGTGAAATGTGGTCGGATGTGATCCCTTAAAGTCCCGGTATCGTTTACTTAATTCCCTTCAGGAAATAACCTACCAAGGGATCAATGTTTTTTAATGTTTAGTAGAAGATCCTATCTACCGTATTGTGTGAGTGTCGAACGGCTGTTGATATACAGTCCAATAGGTCCCTACTATGTGGTTTTAGAATTGGTCGATCCATCATCGAGCAGATTTTCAATCAACTATTTACCAAAACAACCTGGGGCTCTCCTTCATTAAAGAAATCTACAAGATCCTTTTCAATATTTTGTGGATCCTGCTGGACTGAACTTCTCAAACAACACCGTGATAATTTGTTGACAAATGATAAACTTAACCAACTGGAATTGGTCAAAATATCATATCTTATCAGTCGCTGTTTCTGAATTAGGTAATCTCCCGTTTAATGTGGTCCGTAAAGGATCGAGGAGATTAGCCAGGAGGTAAAAGACATTACTGCAGCTCTAAAACACGGATAGCATAGATATTAATAATTTGAGGCATTGCTCTCTGACTATCGTTATATGCGCTAGTTAGATTTTGAAGGAAGATAGTTACTACAGGGATAATTGGACTCGTGAATCATCCAAGTCTAATGGCTGTCTTAAGAGATGAAAATCTGATCAACATGCCAAATTTGGATAGGAAAAATATGTTACATACCTACTTCGAAAACATTTGTATCAACAAGCAAGCCGCAAGGAATGGTTTCACAACCTAAAGTCAGAGTAGGCAATGTAGTAGGTCATTCGCAGTTTAAATCTGCGCGCCCAGACGTTGTTATTTTACAAATAATATTTACGAATACTACAAAAATAGCTATCATAAATAGTTAAGGTCAAAAGGGAACCAATGAAAAATGTTAGTTCTGTTTTCAACTTTTATATATTGAAGTGATCACCATCCTAAAGGCAGGAGAACAAAAACCATTTCCCAGATAAATTTTATGGCATCAAAAGCCAAATTAACTGAAATCGCTCTTAAGAGTTCTGCTGACGAGATTCCAATCATAAAGAAAATAAGCGTGTCCAAGAGACATACCCCTAACATACGAATATTTAGATGTGGGAGCGTGCGAAGTGTTGTACTGCCACCTAAGTTTTCCGAACAGATGCATAAAAGTCTCAGAGCTCTTCGCTTAAAATTCGTCGGTCTTTTTCAGGATTTGTCTGTTTTACCACGACTTTAAATTCACTTATGAAGCATTCGTACCCTTGAGCTATATAGGGCGATGGCCGAATTTAGAATTAATCCAGCTATATCGCATAACGCTGGAGAATCCGTCATGCAATGCGCAGTTTATAAGCCACTCTTAGGAACCACTCCAAACGTGTGCCGATTTTAGCAAAAAATGCGCTATCATCTGGTGCTGGAACAGATTTTTTTTGTTTTTTTTTTTATAATTAGCGTGCGCTCAAGGCATTTAAGTACCCTTAAAATGTTTGTACACAGCGCAGGCAAAGGAAAATTACGGAGCAATAAAATAGAAATATCGATTTACATTGGTCTTAAATGTTCGAAAGCTATACTGAATAGGATACAGAGAGCTCGGCAGGGCATTCCATAAGCGAGTTGTACGTCTTAGGAACGAATCCGAAAGTGGGCTTGAGGTTGTAGTGATGGGCATTCATAGCGAAACGGGTGTTACGGTTGAAGGTTTAAAGGGACGGAATGCTACTGGCTATTTAGCAGGTGCAGAGATGTTTTAGGCGCACCTGATCAAATGTGAGCGTTGTACTCCAATTTTGGGCGAATGAATAATGCCTTATATATAGAGGCCAGATCAGAGGGTGTTAAATAATTCTTACATCGCTTGAGGAAACCCAGACATTTCGCAGCATTTTTGGCGACATCGAATATGTGGTCATTCGAACGTAAGTTGTTATTGACACACATACCGAGAATGGAAAATTTTTCAGTTTCGAAGATGTACTAAGCGCCATTCATGAATAATGGCTGGGTATCTAAATTTCGCTTTAAAGACAGCAGATAGCATTGAGTTTTGGAAGCATTAAATTCCACTCTGTAGATAGTACCCCAATTGGTTATGCCGTTAATATCTGAATTTAATGAGCTTAACAGACGCTGCCGTTCTCGTTCTACAGCCGAAGAGCAGGAACGTGAGTCCGGGAACGAATTTGAAAACCAGAGAGTACTGTCATCAGCAAAGGAATATATTGGATTAGAAGTAGCAGACAAGAGATTATTGATAAAAATTAAAAAGAGTGTCGGAGACAGAACGGAGCCCTCGGACACATATTTTGTGAATATCAGACTTGAAACCATCCAAGACAACTTAAATTGAACGTTCCGAAAGGTAATTTCTAATCCATTAAAGAAGAGAGTCACCGATCCCAAAAGCACGCATTTTCGACAAAAGAGCCTGATGCCAAGCTTCTTAGAATGCCTTAGAAATATCAAGTGCAACTATCTTGCTTTCGCCAGATTGTACACTTTGGTGAGACATTCCATCAGACCACCAGTGGACCTGTTGCGACGAATACCGTACTGCCGGTCATTAAGAGGTTTCCGTGTTTCGAGATATTTCATGAGCTGATGGTTTATCAGTGTTGCCATGACCTTGGAAAGAAGGGACGTAAATGCAATGGGTCTGTAGGATTAGAGAGAAGAAGATTCGCCTATTTTAGGGACGGGCTGGACAAATGCTGTTTTCCATCTGCTCGGAAAGAGTCCTAAAGAGTAGGATTGATGAAAAAGCTTACGCAGTGGTTTTGCCAGCATGGAAGAACACCTCTTCAGAAGAAGGGGAGATATACACTCTGGGCCAGCAGATTTATGTATGTTGAGATCTTTAAGTACACACGACTTCGAAAATGGATTCATCCCATTGAATATTCGATGCACTCAAGTGTAGGCGGAGACAAAGTACAATCTGGAAGTGTTGAGCTGGCCGCAAAGTGTACCACAAGCAGATTGGAACTGCTTTTATTTCACGTGACGGAGTTAAAATAAAATTGTCAACCCAGGGTAGGCCCCGAAGAGCAAATCGAAGTAAACGACGTTGAATGATCTCGATTCGGGATATATAAACTCGCTGAAAGGGGGACCACACTTGGTTCGCATATTTGAGAAGAGGCCGGACAGGGGTAATGTAAAGAGATCTTGTGACATAGGGGTTACAAAATTCTTTGGACCGTTCATTGTAAAATCAAGTGATGAGTTAGCTTAAGGAGTTTTTCATCAATATGAGAACGGAAGTTTAACTCTCTATCGTATAATATTCCAAGGTCGCGAAGGGATTGAACCTGGGGTATAGGTTGACCATGCAGAAAATAAAGTCGACTGATTGGACTTACGTGATAAAGTCGAAGATGGACATTTGGAGATATTAAGCATGTAGAAAACCTATCAAGGTCTTGGGGTGAAAAAATAATTTTGGAGAACTTAGTGTCGTCGGCCCAAATGGAGAAGGAGCAGTGTATAATAATCCTCTCAAGGTTTATAGTTAAAATAAAAAGAAGGGCACTGGATGGCTGCCTTTTTGGACACCGGAAGTGGCTAAAAATGGGGTTGAGAGCGCTTGCCTGAAGCGAGTCCTATAAGAAAGGTTTACCAGATAAAAAGGTACTCGTATCTATTTTAATAGTCAAAATGTAGGATAGACAATTGTCTTCAATATCTAGGTATAGTAAAAAAAAGCCGACTACACTAGCTTGGCTAGACCGAGTAAATTGGCCTCAATGCATCAGACAAGTTTAAAGCGAAAATGACTAAGCCTCCGTTTAAAGGAGCAACCGATCGCTGATTCTAGAGCGCTTGATGTAGATAACGGGCATCAAAGAAGAAAATCGGAAGGGTCCAAAAAACGTAAATGAGGCAATAAATTATTTATAACTATTTAAAAGAACGTTGGAGACAAAAAGAAACCCAGTGGCACATCAGCATTTACTTCGTAAATATCAGGCTTGAGACCACTCAAGACAATTTGACAGAGTGATTCATTGATCCCAAATGTGTTTTTAACAAACGAGCTTGACTCGAGAGTGTCATATCGTTTTGAAACATCAAGTGCAACTATCTTGGTTTGGCCACATTGATATACAATATATTTGTACGGTTGTTGAATTTGTTTTTATGGTACGATCATGATAGTGCATCGGGATGGAGGATCTAACGGAAGTCGTTGTTTTTTTAACGAGCGATTATGAACTTCTAGTATATTAATGTTATCGTATTAATTGTTGCCTTAATTTTGGGTCGTAATAGTTGGATCGCTTATGATTAAAATTTCTTCTACGAGTATTTTCCTTTATTGGGTTTTCTTTGTGTGACCGTAGCCTAGGAACCTAGCTCTGATAGCCTCTTCGTAGCTTGAGACACAAGTTTTCCTCTCGTATAAAAGAGGGCATTATTTCTGGCTATATCAGTACCTGTATCGACCAGTTGAACATTTGAATTTAGTTTTTTTTGCCTAATATTGATCTGATTAATATTAATCACCCAAGGATCCAACCTATCAAGGGCCGTTGAATAGGTTAGTAAATTGTTAAAAATCAAAAATTGTCAAAATCGCATTCCATGTCAGGCCTCGTTGTATACCGAATATTTTAAAATCAATGTTACCAGATTAGAAAAAAAAAAACTGTGCGCCTACTTGTGTATAAACAAAACATAACTTTTCTACATATAGTTTCTGTGTTTAAAAGTCAATCTTTCCAGTGATGCGAAGTTACAAAATCCATGTTAAATCTAGAAGAAAATTACAAAATTAACCACAAATCTTGTATAAACATAAATTTGTGTTTTGCTGTGTGCGATATATGTATTTTTGATTCCAAAGTAAACAGCTGTATGACATGATGATGACTTTAAAACAGTTTATAGTGTAACATTGAGCGATTTCTACATAAAAATCAGTACGATTTGGTTCCATAATTTCTGCTTTCTTTTGGACGAGTACGAAATCAACTAACGGTATACAATACAATAGTTTAGGAATTACAATTAAAGCACTTTTAAGAGTAGAACTGCATTTTTCTTTTGTTTTTTTTTTTTCTCGATTAAGCATTTTAAAATCGTTTTCTATTTGGTGTACGAGTAACATTTGTTTCCACAATTCGTATAAAAAATAAAGATAAAATAAAGAAGCAGTATAATAAAAATTATCATATAATTTTAATAAAACTTTACAACTTTTAAATAAAATTATATTTAAGCTTGCAACTTAATTGTTTGTCTTAGAGATATGACTTGACCTAATAAGCATTCAGCGCATCAAAATCTTAGATCTATTTGAACTAAATGTCTTGTTTTAAGTCCTGAAAAAGATATAAATCAAAGTGACTGTTCTTACCTTACCTTCAAAATAGACTGAGATGGGATAATCTTACGAATAGATCTACAATAGGCTTTAAACGACGTCAGCGCACAGATTACACCATTCTTAAACTGTATCAGGATTAGAACGGCAGGGCTCTTTCTAAACCAATATCAACAATAACATTGCAACCAACATTAGCAAAATCGGAATCAGATAGCAGGCAAAAGATGTCTTCTGGCGTCTAAGAAAATTACATTGATACCTGTTTAACCCCTATCTACAATACATCTCTCTCAACTTCTCATCAGTAGCATTTGGGTAAGCTTGCTAAAAATTCTTAATTGCTTCATGTGCCGAACGGGCTGCTTATAAAGATTTGCTGCAAAGGAAGTTGGCAGCTTCACGTGATGGAATCCGTTGAACCATTTTATATATAAGAGAGTGAAAAGAGCATTCTTAGATAGCAAATTCCGAATAGAGGAAGTCCCAACCGATGCCCATAACTTTTTTATCGATTCCAAAGCCGACTATGAGGCGAACTATTCAAAGCTATATGAGGACTTGGTATAATTGCCAAACTCGTTCAATATAAAAAATTTCTCAACAAGACTAATGCGATGCAATAGATATTAAAAAGGTGTTAAGTAGAGTGATGTGCTTTTATGGCATGGCAACGTGCGAAATCGTGTGGAATTCACATGCTAATCTAGAGGTTCAAATTTTCAAAGCCAATCGATCCAAATATTTGGATTTGTAACTAAATATGGATAGTTACAAGTATAAATGATACGTACATACGTTTGCAATGATTAGATCAGAGAAAGAACTAACGGAAGCCTACAAGGACGAAAAAATGAATCTACATAGAATGAACCATATTTGTAGACTGTTAAGCGCTGATGACGATCAGCATTTCAGCATCAATTCCATCTACCCGATCGCGACAAAATGATGGTAGCCAAATCCAAACTTAAGTCCAACAAGGCCGCCTCTCTGAATGATGTGAAAGATGACTTTGTGAAGAACATGCATGCTACAAATTATCCCTAAAATATGGTCGGATGGAAGCAGATGAATGGAACCTCAACATTATATGCATTAGTCTCCGTAACATCCGCTATACGCTATACTACAATATGTAATCGAACTTCTGTGTGGTTTCAGGCCTGGCACCTACATCACCGATCAGATTTTTACATTACGGCAGATTTTGGAAAAGACGTTCGAAAGCCAAACCGATACCCACCACCTAATTGCTGATTCTAAGGGCTGTAAATAAAAGCGTATATCGGGAAAAATTACAACGAAGCCTTGGCCATTTTTGGCAGGGAGATGTTTCTTATTCCGTTTTATAATGATAAAGGCGACACGTGAAATTGTAACACTTGCCAATAGGTTACAACCATGCAACTATCGTTGCATACTGTGAAAATATTCGTGACAGTTCTAGACAGCCGACGAAGTATTATTGGCATTAAATACAAATAACCTTAGAACAACTGATTGGGCCCTCGTTTGAAAGGCTACTGTTTTAGCTTGAATTTGTGTTATTTGCATTTAAAAATTGTGAAAAATAACAAGAAATATGGATACACTTTGCAATACTAGTACGAAAAGGAAAAGAACGCTGCGCTGGCTGAAAAATCTGATGGACTTCCTCAAAAAGCCGAGCAAGACAGGCATGTCAGCACTGTCTTGGACCATTTACAAAAGTCTGGATTCCAAAAGGAGGTCGATATATGGGTTCTTCATGAATTGAGTGCAGATTTAGCATCTGCGATACGTTGTTAAAACGCAATGAAATCAAGCCATTTCTGAAAGATTCATAAACAGTTATGAGAAATGGGTCACGTACGACAATCAGAAGCGCCAAAGAATAGTGAGCCGTCACATGCATTTGCAAAGTCAGGATTGACAGCGCAGAAGATGATGCTGTGCGGGTGGTGGGTCTGGAAGAGAATTATCCACCATGAAGTGTACTTCCAAATAGTCAAACGGTTAATTCTCAACTCTACTGTGAACAACTCGAGAGATTACCTAATGAATCTGAAAGAAAACGGCCCGAATTGATCAACAGGTAAGGTGTTGTGTTCAATCACAACGAAACATCACACAGTTCTTTGATGATCCGTCAGAAATTACGAGAGTTTGGTTGAGAATTTTGATACATCCATCGTATAGTCGAGACATAGCACTCTCTAATTATCACCTGCTTTGGTCTATGCAGAACTCCCTTAATGTAATTAAGCTGGTTTCAAGACAAGTCTGTAAAAACCACTTGATTCAGTTTTTCATTCAAAAACCACAGAAGTTCTGACATCATGAATTTATCCAAAAAATGGGGAAACATACGATACATACATAGGAATGGCACGCGATATGTATGATGAAATTAAATCAAGTTCAAAGTTGGAGTACACTAAAGTGTGTAAATCGTTGCTTTTCGATGTCGTGCAAAAGATTAAACGGAAGCAGTACATAGTAAGAGACGACTTCTCATCTCATCTTGTCGCTGATGGCAGCGTTATGATAGCAACGACATGACAACCTATAGATAAGGGCGCTATACGATAACAGGTTAAGAATTATTTGTACTTATACCGAACATCTACATTGCCGTATTTCAGAAACCGTAAGCCCAATAAAAAAAAAAATAGGAGTTGACGTACAGATAAAAACTCCGATGACGTTAAAGCACATTGAGTTAGCGTGGAGTGGCTAAAATAAAAAATAAATGGCACGCGCGGCAGTCCGGTCTGAAGAGGACCAGAGGACCTATGTTTCTCTCAGTCATTGTATTATTCGCCTTAGCATGATTTGTTGCCAACTCCGAACGGCGCAATAGTGTGAGATTTTTTCAAAAATAAAAAGTTTTACTTTCGGAGGCTTTCCATTGCCTGCCGAAAGCGTGCTGACGTTGTTTTCCAGTAGATTTTTCCCTACCGAGTTTTGATCCTTGCGTAGCAGTCGGCGAACTTTTCCACTGCGCTTTTATAGGTATGGCTACACAACAAACGCATCACAATATTGGACGATGTACAGGATATTTAAAACAAAAATGCTAGCGACAGAAATGAAAATGTTACGAGAATCGACGACGTAACAATATGTGGTCTAATGGAAGTGCCGCTAATGGATAGTGATAGAAAGTCCAGATTCAGTCAAGGTTTGAAGAAGGAGATCAACGCATCACTCAAATGCAAAAACATCAGTAAAATCTGTAGAATGGTTCCAAAGTCACCAAATTTAGCCAACTCAACAAGCGTTGCAGTAACAGTGCAGATACGTGGAAGAAATATGTAGCATACACGTTACGTATTTCAACAGTTAATAAAGGGTAATGATGACAGGTTTCTATTAAGTCGAAAAACAAATATAGAGCATACAATTTTTTTTTTCTTAAATTTGAAAAAAATATGAAGTGTGTAAAAAGTGATAATTGCACAAAATTTTACTAGCGGCCTTTGTAACTTAGTAACTATAGACCTGTAGGTTGATATTCCATGTCAATTAAAAGAGAATGTTCACTTGGAAAAAAAGAGAAGAATATACACAACAACGAAACAATGTGGACTTGATAAAACTGAAATTAAAAATTTAACAAATAAATTTGATTAAACATACAGTAATGTCTCGCTAATCCGAATCTCAATTGTTTGCCATTATTTACTCTATCGAATTCGAAAAAAAAATCATACAAATGCATATGGTTTTTATGATAATTTCGTGTATGTACAACCAAATTACGACCGTAATCATGCCCACACTTTAATTGTTCATTTTGAAAGACGTATACGGTGTAGAACCTTCTTTCATTGCAAGCCGAGGATGAATTGCAAATTTTAGAAAATGAAATCCAATAGTTTGCGGCCAAGAACTTTCTATAAATTCAAAAGTTGCAACCTAATTCCGGGACGACTTTTTCTACGAAGTTGTAAAGTTAGACCTTTCACTGAGCCAGATTTATAACGCTGATGAAAACGGCCTCCCATTGCCAGCAAATGAACTAAGGACTGAAAACGACATGATAGCAACATTATTTTTAGCACGGAACTGCACGTCACTAATCCAATTTATGGATCAGAATGTCTTTAGAGTAACAAAGCTCAGCTACAAAAAAGTGTTATCATCATAAACAAAAATTCTGAAATAACCAGTTTTGAAAAGCATAACACTAAGAGACACTGTTTTCTTTTTGGCTAGTGCCTGGGAAGGGTTTTCATAGGAAATTATGAAAAGCAGTTGGAAAGTCAAATGAATGGGTTATTGATCACAATATTCCGCTTCCTAGGCATAGTATCCCATACTCTGAATTGACAAATTTCACTGAAACTATTTAAGGTACGAGAGTGGATCAAGAAGTATCCGCTTTTAAACACAGCTGATATTGCTAAGGAAAGATGGTATTACCATCGAATACTACCATCTTGTAACGACGTTACTCGTATACGAAATTCATCGATTAGTGTTTGATGGAAAAAGAGCAATATTAATTCGTAATTAGATTTGTATTTACTTATGGGAAACTTAACACTCATCAAGTGGGTATGAATAACTTATAATGCCGCAGCATGGGATAGAATTTCTCTGTTTGAGCTCAGTGGTTATTTCACTCCATGGGTGGCATCCAACATTTAAAGGCGAGACTAAATTCCCAGAAGTTGGCTTGTTGTTGATTTCTAATCCACTGCTCATCTCACTTGATTTTCGTTAACTGAAAAAAATGAATGTCCTTCGTGCGAGGGTGGGATTCGAACACCGAACCTTTCGATTTAGAAGCCAGTCCACTACCACTTGAGCCACGGCCACATAACTTGGATACACCAATGACAACCGTGGAATTTAAACGCGGCCGAACATCTGTTTTTAATGAGAACCGCCCAGGCCGATCGGCAGACGTGATGATTACTGAGAAAATCGATAAAAAGGTCCGTGATATAATTTTTGCAGATCGCCGACCGAAAATGTGCCAAGTAGCAGAAGCCGTAGGTGTATTGTACGGAACGGCAATAGACATTCTACATGATAAACTTAGGATGAATAAGCTGTCAGGTAACTGAACTCCGAAATGCGCAGGAATTTTTGAGTCGAATAGTCACCATTGATGAAGCCTGGATCCTTTATTATGGATTTCAGAGATCAAGCGATAATCAAAACAACGGATTTTTCTAGATGAATCTATTCTAAAGAAAGCAAAGATAGTCCCATTTGTTGGACAGCTCATGGCTACGATTTTTGAGATCCGAAGGGAAGAATCCTCATGTACTTTTGAAGAAAGGAAGCACGAAAACAGGGCAGAACTATTGTATAATAAATTATTGTACCGAGATTGATAAGAAATTGTCGAAGAAAAAAAGTGATATTCCACCACGAAAACGCCATCAGCTCCATTCGGGATCGTCGTAGCCAAATTGTATGAATTGCTGCCAAATCCCACCGAACCAGCTCGACTTTTTTTTTGTTCGCAGGAAAAAAAATCAGCTCCAACGAAGAAGCCACCGGCAATACAGAAGACTATTTTGAAGATTTCGGCAAAAAAAGAGAGGAGCTTTGGGAAAAGTTTTTTTTATATCGTCCTAAAAACAGATTACGTTGAAAAAAAAGAAGAGAACAACATCCGTTTTCATCCCTAAGGCTATGTTTATGACTAGGCGATGCGCATACTTACTAGCGATCAATTAAACGCGCACATATGGAAGTTTTAATAGTACAGCGATTTAGCGAAAAGTGAGTGACTTCAAGCTACTGCTAAACAACTAGAAAGTACAATCAAAATATTTTGAATTAGTTTGACGAATATAGCTCGTACAATATGGAATTGTGTGCGAAAATCTATGTTTGTGGAATCTTCGTCATTCTGATTACCACAAGAAAATACTAATTACAAAATCTTGGAGGTGGGTGGAAAGAAAATGCGGTTTGGAGTGTTAGTAAGAAATTATTTTTATTTCATAAAACTTATGGTAGAATCCTTTTGTATCTGTAATATCGCTTCTAGATATATTAAGGGGGTTCCCCCGTGTGACGGCGTTTTTTAAGCATTTTTTTTGATTTTTTCTGACGTCTAACGAAAAGATAGAACTTTGAGTTTGTTACCATTTATTTCATTTATCTTCATTAGAACGTAACTTGGACCACTCCGAAGATAAAAAGGACACTCACTTCCTCCACGATTTCGGCTGACTGGCTTATCACAAAGAAAAAAGCAACTAGCCTTTTAATCTGAAAGCCAAAGTGCATCGAATAACCTAGAATCATTTGAAAATATTGAAAATTGGGTTTTTGGCAGACTTTTGAAATAAAGTTTCAAATTTCATGATTTTTTTTTTGTTTTCGTTGCGAAAAAAATAGAAATACTCGGAATTTTAGGATGATTCTAGGTCACTCTGTGCGCCTGCATGTGGTGAGTAGACTACCCCATGAATTTCAAGTGAATCCGTCAAACCGTTCTCGAGACTGTTTTGAGAGAAACACGTTTAAAGTTTCAACTACGGTTAAAACTATGAAAATCTTAACTTACTATCAATTCGCGATGCGGAGTTTGACAAAACAACCGACCATAAAAATTTCCTTCTATACTTGTATATACTTGTCTATATTTGTATAAGTACACATTCGTATAGAAAGGTCTCAGGTATCAAGTCGACACGTTACAATAGGCCCGGCCTCCTACTACTCAACTCAGCTCCGAACATCCGCTTTTTTAAACTGTTGTATCTTTACTAGCATATTCTACACATGTTAAGAAACCAATTTATGCAAAACAAATCATTTTTTCAATCAATGTTCATAGGATAATATTATTGAAATTTTTTAGGAAACTGTTGGAGACGAACTCTCTTCGCCATAAACACTCGATTGCTGGTAGCGATGTTGCTTGTGATCGTACATAAATGTAACCCAATACGGATACATATTGATGCAGAAGTAAACGATTTGTTGGACAAAAGCTACATTCAGGATAGCACGCAAGCAGATAGTGAAGAGGAAGAGTTAATACACAAACCTCGACAGAAGACTAAACATGAGTATGTATATGTAAATGCATTCGCTGCTTCTTTGAAGTAGGCGTTTATCTAAGAACGATGATTCCGTTTCTGATAGCTTATCTTTACAAAAACTTAAAGAAAAGACTGCGATTGCACTGTCGGGGAAAACAGCCATTTAATATTGATTTAAACAAAAAAAAAACCAAAAAACTGTATAAGATTTGTGAACTTTTGTATGAATTCTATGATTCCTTTTGTATTGCAATTTTTAAGCTAAAGCAGTCATAAATATAGATTCTTCCCGTTGAATAACCAACCGTTTTTCTTCTGTTTTGTACATATAAATCCAAATTGCTCGATAACCTGAATTGGCAAGACATTTCTGTATAACAAAAATAAAACACAAAAAGACAAACGAACGTGTTAAAATAAAGAAAATGCACTTTATTTGTTTTCGATTTTTTTCTTCTTCCTTTTTTTTGAGTTTTAGTTTGTTTTTCACAAAAAGAAAAAAAGCTTTAAAGATAAAGAGATAAGTGGTGAAAAATCCAAATGAAAAGATAGAACATAATTTACACACTATTCCTAGATAATAGCATTTCAATTATTATAAATAAAAAAAAAAAAAACATAATATGTATTAAAGTATTTTTTTTGTTTTTGTTTTTTAAATGAGGACTTGTTCTTGTTTTGTTACTTGTTTTAATCTCATTATTTTCTAATACCTGGGTTGATTGCTTTTTTCTCAACTTGACTAAGAACAAAATTGCTAAATTGCAAAACAATACAAAAAAAAAAAAATAAAATAAAACGTTTACTATATTACTACACAATCTCGCAAAACGTAAGACGTAAAAGGCAAAAAATCAACGACGACAAACGTGTATTACGAGTATACCATATAGCAAATTAAAAATTAACCAACATACAATCGTGTGTTTGTTTTCTTTATATTCTATGGATTAAATAATTTTGTTTGCATTGTAAGTAAGTATTAAGTTTATTAAATATAAAAAAATAGTTTTATTGATTTTTATTTGTTTTCTTTTTATTGTTTACTACTAGCTCCGAAAGAAACAAAGTGATGTTTCCTTTTACGGAAATTGATTTATAATATGAAGGTTGCAAAAATCTGTTGCAATGCAAAATGAAGTGAAATTGCAAAAGAGAGAGAGAGAGAGAGAGAACAAATTAAATTGAACAAAACAAAACAAAACAAAACAAATGATTACAACGAGTAATAAATGAACTTAAACGATAAAGTGTTAAGTTATATCCGAGTATGTGGGTTACATATACAATAATTAAGGCAGGATGACAAAAGAGATAAAATAGTTTAGTTTATATGTATGTAAATCTTAAAAACAAATGTGAATATAAATGTTGACGTTGGGAATTCCAAATAAAGGTATTGAACGATTTCAATAATAAAATGTTTAAGAAATTTAACAACGAAACAAGACAAACAAAATCATTTAACGTTCGTTTTTTTGTTTTTGTTTTACATAAAATTTATATATAGTGTGATTGTTGTTTTTATTGTGGTGGTGTATGGTGTAGTTACTTTATAATTAAAGCCTACTGACTGCTATTGCGTTACACTGCCGTTTGCTGCTGCTGCTACTGCTGCTGAGAAGAAGAGGGGGAGGATGTTCCTATTTAATTTAGTAGCTATCTTGTTTTTGTTTTCAATTTGTATTTATATTTATCTTCTCTTTTTTTTTATGCAAATATATTTTATATATCTATAATTATATTGTTATTTTCAATTTTTTGTTTTAAAGTTCTTTTGTTTCTTTTGTAACATTCCTTCGCTTTGTTGTCGTGTCATGTTTCTGTGCAGGGGGTGTTTACAATTTTTTGAATTTTAGTTTTTTCTTTTTCAATTGTTTGTTTATTATTTTGTTTTTTGTTTTTTGTTTTCTTTTTTTGTTTAATATTCCTCATCCTCGGGTGGTATTTCATCTGGTGGAGCAAACCCATCCTGTGAAAATATAATACATTTTGAGTATAAGGTCAACTTACGGGTCTCAGTTATTCAAATTAAATAATTTTTTTAATTTTGCTTTGTGAGTCTTTCATTGGAAAAAAAATACAAGTGTTCCTTATTAGAAAAAAAAAAATTATAATAAAAATAATTCCTGAATCGTTATTAAGTTAGGTGCTTTGTGGGTTCTTATCTAATACATTGCGATTCACTTGAATAAAGACGACGCTTTTATTTAACAAAACAGAGGATTTTGTCCTGCAACGTGTTTTAAAATGTGAATATCTGGAAAGGTTATATCGACGCAGTGGCGCTTTTTAAAAGAGGCCATTGTTACGTTACAATATTCAGCGATTGAACGATGTGCCAAGTGTAAATTTAATTCGGTTATGGGTGCGCAAAGGTTCTGCGAAACTACTTTAGCTCTGAATACAATTTAGCCCGTTCGCAGCAGAACATCAAGAAACACCGACAATATTCGTGAGGTAGAACGAAGCTTCTGTAAAAATTCAAGAATCTCAGTCCGGAAAAGATTGCCTGCTTTGGGAATCCTAAAAAATTTCACCCTTTAAATTTTCAATTGGTGCAAGGACTTAAGGAAAATGCCTTTAATCTACGCAAAAAAAAACTTTTGGAAGAGATTTCGCACTGTGCGAAATCTGTTGGAGCAGCGAGGCGCACTTCCAGCTGAATGGGCACATAAATTAGCAAAACTGTCGATAGTAGGCTTTACGAAAACATAATCCGCGACATAAACCCAACGACCTTTACATTGTTCAAGAGATAGTGTTTGGTGATAAATGTGAACAGCGAAAATTGTGGGCAAATGATAGGATTAGTTTATACCTTATTTACAAGCACATCCATCTTACTCGTCACACACGTGGTTTCATTCAACTGCTCAACCGCTACAACTTCCCCACGAAAAATTATCAACCGCTTTAGAGGCGTCCTGTGACCACCGAGATCTACGGACTTATCTCCGGTGTATTTTTTTGCATCAAAAGAATAACCCGCGCGGTATGTCACGGAGGTGAAGGAAAATATCGACGTGAAATTCAAAACATCCAGTCAAGCATGCTGCAACACGTGTGGCGAAATACGGCGGTCTGCTTCCAACAGTGTGTGCGACTAAATGGACGGCATTTGCACGATATCATTTTCAAACTATAGAATTCGCATTCTTTCTTTTTATGGTAAACAGTAATAAAACAATATGTCTAATAGTTTTTGTTTTATTCACGTTTCACAAATACCAATAGCAATTGAAAGCCATGACAAAAATCGCTGTAAAAGGTGGGTGACGGGGCGCTTTATCCAAGTTCGCAAACATAGTTCATATAAAAAAGGCAGTGGCCAAATGATTAGCAATCGTGAAGATTGCTTAGAAAAAGAATCGAAGTAAGGACAGAATTCCTTACCAATCAAGTTCGGTTTAAACCAATCAAAGGTTGTTCTGCTACACTACTTCATTTGGATTACACTACATACATAACAAATGCCTTAAAATCCCTCAACCACGTTACTATTATATTTTAGTACTTTGACAAACTTCAAGTCTGTACCTAGTCCTACCAAGTTCAGTTACATAATTTCCAGCGGCGCTTATCGTTCAAAACTTCTTGCGGGAATAGAACCGTTAACTTTTTTTCAGAACACATGCACTGATCAGTAAAGAATACTAGACAGTTTGGTTTCAGTTTGCAAACTATTGACATGGAGTGGGGCGTTAAAGAGAATCGAGTCGCGGTAATAGCGTTACATAAGTGCGGAAAGAGTGTGGGTCAAATTCTCGAGTTGCTAAAACCACTCGGAATATCGAGAATATTCATTTATCGGGCTATTGCTCGCTAAGGCGAATTATCTGGAGTAGAGGACAGGCCAAGAAGTGGTCGTTCATACGAATGCGGTAGTAAAGGCAGTGCGTGAACGAATTCGGGGAAATTCTCTTAGGAAGCAGAAGATCAAGTCCAAGGAATTGGATATATCAACCAGATCCATGTCTAGGCTGATTGTGGATAATCTGCATAAGCCTATCGTCGGTCCACGGGTCATCTTCTAATTCCTCAATTAAAAAAAAATTAGGCTGGAAAGATGCAAGCGACTTTTGCAGTGGCACGCGGACAATGGCCATGAAAACATTCTGTTTACGGATGAGAAACATTTTACCGTGGGAGAACGGATTTTTGTTCAAGAACAAAATGACAAAATTTATGCCACTTCATCTAAGGAAGCGAAAAAAGTTGTTCCAAGGGTTCAACGTGGACATCATCCCGCTTCCGTAACGTTTTGGTGGGGGGTCTCTCACCATGGTGTCACATCCTTCCATTTCTCTGAAAAAGGCGTAAAAACTGGTGCAAAGGTTTACAAAGAAGATGTGCTAGAGGGCGTTGTAAAGGGTTTGACCAATACCCTTTTCTATGGATACAGATGGATCAAAACCACGCAGGAGTGGCTCAGAGTCAATATTCCTGGTTTTATAGCAGCAGAAGATTGATCGTCGGGGAGTTCAGATCTGAATCCATTATAGTAGATTGTGGTTTGTGGTTAGAATTGGAGAACATGGCCTGCAAGACTCTCCACTGTAATTTGGAATGTTTTAAAACAGCACTAACCAGAACAGCTTCCACGATCTCCATGGAAACTGTACATGCCGCTACAGTCCACATGGCCACACCGTTTGGAAGCCTATGTTAAAGTAAAAGGCAGTTATTTCGAGTGAATCTAATTCTTTTAATAATCAATATTGTGGTCTAATAAATGAAACACTTTTGAATACAATATGTTTACTGTTTTTTTTTTTTTTGATACATATTTGCAACAGAACTTATGGCATATTGTAACAATTTGATTCAAAACAATTTTAACCATTGTGTCGTACACAAAAATCTTACAAAAATAACAGTGCTAACATTTCGTGGTTTACGTGAAATGTTAATTGTCGATAGGAGACCAAATAAGCGAACAATTGCACGAATTGTGCAGGGATTTGAGGAGAACCATACTCTCTTAGATATCGAGAAGCGTCCTCATCCACGTAAACTGCATACTCAGGTTTTTAGTGGGGTTGAGTTACTAGGCCTTATTTTTTCGAAGATGATGACGGGCAATTCTGATCTCTACCTTAGCATATTGGAAAACTTTTTTTGGAATGGAATGGACTTGAGGAACACAGGACAATTTTTGAAGGGAAAATTTGGAAATCGGATATTTTATCAAAAAGGACCCGTGAGTTGGTCTTCAACATCGTGTGGTTCAATGCCTTGTGATTTATATCTTTGGAGTTTTCTGAATGATTGAGTTTATGCTAATGCTCCCCAAACTACTGAAGCAGTAAAAAAAAAAATATGTGTCGGTATTCGTCTTGATTACACAAGAAATATGTCAGAATATAATCAAAGTTTGATTGTCTGCAAAGTAGGTATGAGTGCACGCATGACTGAAGTTTTGTTTTACACACACAATGGTATTTAGTTAAACTTTCAAACTGAAAAACTAGTACAGCTCATACCATACAAAATATGTGTTTTTCCATTTAAAATATGTACACGTTTCATTAATAAACCTTTACCAAGTCTTTCCTTGCCAATCGACGTACCAATTGTTCAAAAAGTTTCCAGAATAGCCAACTTGGGGCGCTCCCATCCATCTCCCATCTGACCGATTTGTTTGTTATTATATTAGTACAACTGTCTGTCCTTCATAACATATTTGAGAAAGGTACAGCGTTGTGTTTATGTCGATCTCTTTTTATTCCCGGTGATTTTTGAAATTGATACAAAGGCTAAGCAACAACTTTGTATTAAATTTTGTGTTAAAAATTAACGGCACAAAAATATTGGGAATGTTGAAAAGGTATTTTTGCAACAACGCTCTAAAGGCAACATTAATTTACGACTGGCATGCACGCTTGAGAAGTGATCGTGAGGCCATCGATTATGACGACAGTTCTGGCAGGCCATCGACATCAACGACTGTAAACTGCAAATTAACCATCAGGCACTTAGCCAAGATGACCAACAACTTGATTGGGTCCGTTCACGATCATTCTGGTAGCGAATGATTTAAATTTCCTGCCTTCGGAAGTTGATTCAGACCTACTATTGATCAAACGTATCACTACTGGTGACGAAACATGGGTTTGTGAGATGCAAATAACTCACCTAGCGAGTAAAGGTGAGATACTAATTGTTTTCAAGAATTACAGTAGTGTTCTGCATTATGAATTTCTTTCTGAAACTTTCTGAACAAGATGGTATTTGTGTACAATGGAATCTCTCAAGGCTCACCGGTATCAGTAGTATTATTCATTATCGCTTTTGACGGTATGATCAAAGTTATCAGATCATTGTCAAATATAACCTACTGACCACTGTGTTTATGCAGATGACGTTTATGTCCTGTGCAAACATAACAAAAATTTGCTTCTAAAAGTTATTTAAGACACCTAAAGTTGGTCTTTTTTCTCTGAAATTTTACCAAATAAAATGCAAAACTTGTAAATCGCTCAAGTATTTGCGAGGGTTAATATTATTAATTATTTGAGCAGTAAAATATATGTATAATGTTCATATTAACACCTTTTGTACCATCTCAAAAACTCTTGTACTTATCAAGACAGACTACGATTTAGTAATCCATTATCAGCATTATAAAGGAACCCCATGATCAAGTTAAAAATATATTGGTGCAAACTGGTCGCCCTTCTATAGAACAAAGAATCGAAGCAACTTCGAAACGCATTCCATCAGTTATCAGCATGTCACTAAGAAGTTCAGCAAAATAAATGAATCTTCGGATTAATGATATACTACTCGTATAATGGCGTCGCCACAGTGGAGCGTCAACGGTCATCCCTAATATCGAACCTAACAGAATGTCCACAATAAGAATGCTATTTACAAGCTCGCGCTCAAGGGATTTATGTACACTTGACATATTTGTACACACCGCGGGCGAAGGAATAGGGAGGGTGGTGTAAGAACGCTCAGTAGACTAACGGCGGTTTTCATAACCTCAGCGAGACTACTACAAAAAATAAACCACTTTAGAAATTACCCCGAATAAGAACGGGTATAATGTTGAGGATCCCAGCAAACGTTTTAAGGACAACGAATTTTGACTTTGCACATGGAATGTTAGAACCCTTGATAGACCACGTGCTGGTTATAAATTTGCGGAGGCCTTCTATTGCTATAAAGCAGATATTACAGCAATCTAAGAAGCGCGATGGGACTGGCCGGTCAGAAAGCGGATGAAAAAATACGGTTTCTGCTACGGCGACTGCTACATTGAAGGAAGACACTTATTTGGATGTGGAGTTGCTATTCGAGGGAGACGTAGGCAAGATGTCTTAACTTTTCGACATGTAAGCGATCACCTCATAACGACCTGATTCAATGCATAATTCGGTAGTAAACGCCTGATTTGCGTTCATGCCCGTATGGAGGATAAGGATGGCATCACCAAAGACTAACTCTATGAACTCATAGACCGAACATATGCTCAGTGTCTCGCCTTTGACACCAAAATCATGCTAGAAGATCTTAACGTAGGGCTGAATAAAGAAGCCGCCTTTTAGCCTGTCACTGGCAAACACAGTCTGCATACACCAAGTCCGGCAATGGATTAAGGTTTTTAGAATATTTAAAAATCTTTGCCGATTGCGTTCCACACAAGTTCATTCGAAGTCTTAGCCCCCCATAGAGAAACGTAGAACGTCAATGTCAACGAGCCATCCCCGGCACAAACATACCTTTGGTTTGACAACGAATATAGGTAAGTACACGTCACCAAACCAGAAGCGTATAAAGCTGCGCTGCACCGAACGAAGAGCTGTTCGTGAGCTCTACGAGCAGAAAAAGAGGAAAGGGCACATGTTTCTCGGAAAGAAAAAGAAAGAAGGGGAAAGTCAGAGTTGAAGTTTTCAAAGATGAACATGGAACTGACAGACAGAATGAACCATTCACCCTGGACGAAGACGACAGAGAATTCTTACCCACCGGCTAACGTAGCAATATCGAAGCTAGAGTCTAAAAAAGTTGTTGGCAACACAGACGCACTCCCTACTACGATATTTAAAGCAGCTGGAGAGTACCTGGTTGGGCACATGACCATCTCATCTAAAAGATATGACGAGATAAAGACGTAAGCGATCATGGGTCAAGAAATCAGACCCTTCGAAAACCACGGTGGAACAAATCTTCTAAACATCGCTTATAAGATATTTTCTGCCGTATTAATCAACAATCTGGGTTTTCCATAGCAGTGCCAGGCCAGGAAAATCTACACTACGGCAGATATTGAAAAGGACCAGTTAATTACAGACAGACCCTCACCACATATTCGTCGATTTCAAAGCCGCATATGAGAGCATTCTAAGGGACGAGCTATGTTATAAAACGCCATGTCGAGCTTTAACAACCCTGCCAAACACGTCAGGTGGTGCAGGATGACCATAGAAAATTTTCGCTGCTTCATCAAGATTGGTAATGAATTAACTAAGACCTTCAATGTGAAACATTGAACGCGCTGTCATGTGATTTTTTTAACAACGACGTTGATCTCATGAATTGGACACATTACGAAGAACACTCTACCGAATTTATGAAGTGCAATTTCTTTCTTTAAAGCCATTTGAAAGGAGATGTTTATGCCAACGCTCTCTAGTCAATTAAAGCACTCAAAGGCGACATCCGTGCTGTTATCAACTAAATAGAGACAAAAATGTGATAAACAATTTGATCAAAACAGTGCAACAGAGCTCATTTGGCTGGTATTCTTTTTCATTATTTATTGTTTTCTACGTATTTTCTTGATAAATCAACACTTCATATTGAAAAATCTGACAATTTTAACAACAAAAAATAACTAATTAAGGCAAATCAACCTACCACACTTATTGCTTAAATTTATAGAACGATTTATGGAATCTCATATTGGGACCAAAGGCAACAACGAATTTTTGTGTGAATAACTATATTCATGCGCTCCGAAGCTAGATAAAGAAGAATGGGCGCTTTTGGACAGCACGAAATATTTTGTCGGAATTCTGAACAGGGAATTAATGTATGAATATAATGGGAATGAATTAAAAAGGCTAATAAAATGCTGCTGTTATCTGAAAACTATCAATATGACAGATTAAATTTTAATTCGGAATGTTACATTGGTCGTATTCTCGTACATAGGCGGGAAGTCCATACTTTACTTATACATATGGAACACTGGAGTGGTGGATTGCAACAAACAAGAAAACAACACTCAGAAAATGAAATTCAAACATAACGGTTAACAGTGCACTATGTACCACTCCTACGACACTACCTTGTACCAGCGCTGGTTGATTTAAAGATCGAGCAAATGCCTGGCGTTACGGCTCAGTAATTTATGCTTCTTCAAGGGTCACGGCATTGGACACTGCACAACCTTGCTTTCCGGCGATCCAATAGCCCCATATGAAATTGCTGCAATATATGCAATCAGAAAATTATAAAGGGGCAGAGCTAATGTGGATGGAATCTTCTAATGTAAGGGTATATAAACAGCACACTATCTTTGCACATAGTTCAAATTGCATTTGCCATTAAGTATGATCGAAATTTGGTAAAAGATTAAAAGCATACGCTCAGTATCGCATGCATATAAGGTTAACGGTAAATTCTTAGCGTCATCATGATAGCAATCACCGACATCCTCGATAGCAGCGTGAAAGGACGTGTTTTCTTCTGACCACATAAAAAGCACACATTTCTCTTTGGTGATTCAAGTTATATTTTGTTGTGATGGGATTATTAAAAATAAATTCATTTGAAAGTAGGTACGTTTGTCATTAGTTTATAGTAATGGTCAATATCAGGAAATGTACCTAGATATGGGGAGAGGACCACATTGCTCAGAAGAAAGACGTGAAATCATCTGCACAATGAAAGACCTCGGTTCATCGATTACAGAGGTAGCCAAACTGTTAAAATGTTCCCGAAAGGTTATTTATAATGCCTTACGTCATGTGAAGCTTTATGGGAATACCAACAATGTTGCAAAAGATCCGAGTCCAAGGAAAACCACAATGAAAGAGGACAGTCTGATCTACAGAGCTAGTGACGCCAACCCATTTTTGAGCTCTAAAGCAATAAAGAACAGCGTTTTTGCAAATCATTCCATTTGTGTGTCGGATAGAACTATAAGAAGGCGTCTGCAGCAAAAAAAAACTGAAGAGGATGTATCGCACAAAGAAAGCCACTCGTAACCGACAAAAAATGTAAAACTAAGGAAGTCGTTTGCAAAAGAACACATTCACAAATCGATGGAGGAAAAGTGTACTGTGGGGTGATGAATCCAAGTTCTGCAGGTTCGGATAGGATGGAAAAAGGTATGTATGACGTCCACCAAACCAACAACACACTCCGAGATACACACTAAAAACAGTGAAAGCGGTGGAGGAAGTGTGATGGCGTGGGCTGCTTCTTCTTGGCATGGCGTGGGACCAATTGTGAAAATAGACACGAAAATGGATCAACACGTCTATAAAGGCATTATTGAAGAACGTATGGCGTTTTACGAGGGTTGTCTGAAAAGTTTCCGACCGCAACGTAAAGATAGCGGCACTCGTCCATAAAAGCCAGTGAATGCTGGTTGTGCATCTTTTGACAGTTACTTACTGAAGTTTCAGTCATTTTGGACGCGCAGTTTTTGTTGACCGTTTGAGTGAGTCGATGTGAGTGTTTTTCGTGAAAATGGAAAAAATTTAGTATCGAGTTGTTTAAATTGTTTGATTTGCCTACGCAAATCAAAAATGAGTTGGACTCTGTGTATGGAGACTCTGCACCATCATTTACCACAGTGAAATTTTGATAAACGTTCGGGACGTCCAAAAACTGCAACCACTGACGACAACATTGCTTAAAGTTCACCAAATGGTGTTAGACGATCGCCGAATTAAAGTGAGAGAGATAGTAGAGGTTATGAAAATGTCCAAAGAACGTGTTTGTTACATATTAAATTAAGATTTAGGCATGAGAAAGCTGTCTGCTCGTTGGGTGCCGCGTTTGCTTACGTTAGACCAAAAACGTGTTCGAATGAACATTTTTAACGCTCTGTTAGGCGCAATAAATCCGAGTTTTGGAGCCGATTAATTACTCTAAATGAAACTTGGATACATCATTATAACACATTGGCTGAAAAGTCCGCGCCTTTTTATAGTAAAACACAAAATTTTTGCAAAATTCAACTTTATTTATCAATATAGCTGCCTTCGAGGGCGATACACTGATTGAAACGATTTTTCAATCTTTCGATTCCAGTTTTGTAGTACGATTTCGGTTTAGCCTCAAAATAGGCCTCTGTTTCGGCGATTCGGTCTTAAATCTCTTTCCGGCGAGCATTGTTTTGAGGTCTGCGAACAGGAAATAGTCGCTGGGGGCTAAATCTGGAGAATACGGTGGGTGGGGAAGCAATTCGTAGCCGAATTCTTTCAATTTTGCCATCGTTTTCATCGACTTGTGACACGGTGCATTGTCTTGATGTAACAGCACTTTCTTTTTCTTCAAATGCGGCCGTTTTTCTGCGATTTCGTCCTTCAAACGCTCCAACAACGCAACGTAATAGTCGCTGTTGATAGTCTGCCCCTTTTGGAGATAGTCGATGAAAATTATTCCATGTGCATCCCAAAATACGGATGCCATAACCTTGTCAGCCGAGGACGAGGTTCGTCGCCTGCTCGCCTCTCAGCTGACTGCCGACTTGACTCTGGTGTGAAGTGATGGAGCCAAGTTTCATCCATTGTCACATACCGACCCAAAAATTCGGCTTTATTGCGGTTGAACAGCTTTAAACACTCCTCTGAATCATCAACACGTTGTTGTTTTTGGTCGACTGTGAGCAAACGCGGCACCCACTTTGAACACAGCTTTCGCATGTCCAAATATTCGTGTATGATATATGCAACACGCTCTTTTGATATCTTCAGAGCCTAAGCTATCTCGATCAACTTCACTTTACGGTCATTCGTAATCATTTTGTGGACTTTTTTGATGTTTTCATCTGAAACAACCTCTTTTGGACGTCCATTGCGTGCATCATCTTCGGTGCTTGTATGACCACTTTTAAATTTTTCAATCCACTTGCGAATGGTTCGTTTCGCACTTATCAAGCCATTTCTTTGCATCGGCTTCATTTTTTCCCATCAAAAAGCAATGATAAATCAACACACGAAATTGCTTTGAATCCATTTTTTTTCACAATAAAAGTTGCTTCACTCACAACGCTATATCTCGAGAACTAATCGTCCGACAGCTGTTAAATTTATACACGTATCTTTTGAAGGTTGGTACTAACTGAAAATGGTATGGATTTAATTCAAGTGGCGCCCTCTCTTAGAAACGGCACGGACTTTTCAGCCAACGTGTTACGCCCGAAACAAAAACTCAGTCGAAACAGTGGACGAGCCGAGCCGGCTCCAAAATAAGCAAAAACTGTTTTTTCGGCTGGGAAAGTGATGGCGACTGTTTTTTGGGATAGTAAAGGAGTTATCTTAATCGATTATCTTCAAAAAGGAAAAACCATTACAGGAGCATACTACGCATCATTACTTGCCAAGCTGAAGGCAGAAATTGCGGAAAAACAGCCACATTTGCTGAAAAAGAAAATCCTGTTTCACCAAGACAACGCGCCGTCTCACACCTCAGCGGCTGCCAGGGTGAAAATCCATGAATTACGGTTTGAACTGCTTGACCATCCGCTTTATTCACCTGATCTAGCCCCAAGCGACTTCTTTTTGTTCCCCCATCTAAAACCTGCGCTCGGAGGACAGATATTTTCGTCAAATGAGGAGGCAGAGAAAAACGCCAAGTACTATTTGGACGGGTTAGAGAGATGGGAGCATCGCTGGGAGAAGTGTGTAGAGTTACTAGGACACTATGTAGAAAAATAAAAAAAAAAATTGAGAAAAAATGTCTTGCATCATTGTTCAGACAACCCTCGTATGCATGACAATGATCCTAAGCACACTTCTCGCCTTGTGAAGGGTTATCTTTGCGATCAAAATGTCAGCGTCTTGAAATGGCCAGCCCAGTCAATCGATCAGAATCCGATCGAGAACTTATGGAACGATGTCGAACATCACATTGAAACAATAAAACCGCGAAATGCATCTGAGTTGTGGAACCAAATTCAAATCGCATGGACATCTATTCCTAAAGAACGTTGTCAGGCTTTAGTGCAGAGCTTTTCAAGAAGATGTGCAGCTGTGCTAAAGAATAACGGGCTTCCGACAAAATACTAACTTCTACGTTGTGTCTATAAGGTATTTCATACGAGTATTTCTAATGCAATGCAATATAATGTGCTATTTATGTAGCCAGGCATAGTTTTACAAATGTGTGTTTAACTTTTTTATTTTTAGAAAAATAATCTCATCTTTTCGTGGATTAAATGATCTTTTTGAACGCTAATAAATAATATAAGCAAAAAGTCTTTGTTTTGATTATATTCAGAAAAACTGTCTTTTTATTGATAGAAGTGCAAGTGTGCTATTTACGTGCCCACCACTGTATATGTTAAGGTTTTTCTTTCGTCTTTTAATATTAATTGGTTCTCTAGGGAATATGAAGAGCCCCTAGTGCTGAATAGGATCTTCTCTCCCCACGTCCTTTTTAGCATAATTTTGCCTTTAATTTGTCTAATTGTTGACCGAATAAGTCATGATTTAACCATCCAGCCATCTATGTACCTCATCGCACATGCAGACTTTCGACTAAAAGTGGTATAAGGACGCCATTTCATTACTGGATAGATAATTGTATCCTCCTTTTCATTTCTAGACAGAAGCCATTATAGTGTCAGCATAAATTACTTAACCAATTCCGAATAAAATTTTAATAAAATCTGTTTCCGATCCGTAGCCTTGACTTTCTATTGAACCAACTCATGTACAAGGCAAAACAGCAAATTTTCTATTTGGTGGTTTCCATTTCAATACTGAAGAACCAATACACAAGAACCTTCGGCAGACGGTCTTCTTTGAAAAAAAAAATTGTTGGAATGTGTCGATATGTATTTGTAATAATATCTACTAGCTACCAATACCAAAATTATTCTTAGATTAGTCGATGCAATGCAGTAAGCAAATGATGTTAATGAAACTACCAGTTTCGACAAACTTTAATATTAAATACCAGAGTTTTAAATGTAATTATAAAATATTATGCTGTAGCAAAACATATAAAATAAATTTAGCAAATAGAGAGTCAGATAATATTGTTTAACATGCTTTCAAATATCTTTAGTTTTCGAATTTTCAAATCGGCATGGGTTTTTATACGAATTGTTATCAACAGCAGCAGCACTATTTATACAAAGTCCATCTTGAGGCATACGTTTTCCACAAGTATCTATTGTTTGGTCTACATCGCTTGGAAAAAAATAAGTATGTACGTTTCTGTATTTACAAAAGTCAAAATAAACGACAAGAAAAGCTTCAAACTTGTGCCAGCAGTTTTAACAAATGTGTGCTCGTAGTAGTTCTTCTTTAATGAACAAAGCCGACAAAATAAACCACTTGCTTAGGAACAAAAAGTTTGCTAAAAATACAAGACAATAGAAAAAGCGTATTGTCAGACGATACTTACCTTTTAAAACGGTTAACTATGTTAAAAGTAATGTTTGTTGCTTTCCCACAAAGGAAATGGTAAAAAAATTTCGAAAATATATGCAAAGGCCATATTAATTCTTTTCTCCGTTTGTACAATAGAAGGAAAATAAAAAAAACCACCCTTAATCAGATCGCAACGGCGATCTTGAAAGCAACGTTTGGATGTAGATTCTTTTTGTTTATGGCTCCACCCATTTTCGTGTTTCTTAGGTTATATTTGCCAATTTAAGAGATGATAAAAGAAATTTTAAGTTGGTATGGACTATAACTAGTTTTGCATTCATGTAGCTCTCTAATTCAAAATAGTTGGCCAGTGGTCTCTTAAATTTACTCACAAAAATTTCAATTAAAAAAAAAAAGGGAGCTTCAGGGCATTTTTTTTTCTCTTTCAGCGGCCCTTTGTATTCGTTGTAGTAAACTTCCCATTTTTTTGAAATTTAAATTTTTAAGAGAGCAAAATTTAAAAGACCACTAGTCAACTGTTCTGAATAGCACTATACTACACATAGTTCAAAGCCAGATATGCAGTCTCCGAGCTAGCGAAAGCATAAACATCAAACATCAGATCACTCAAAAGAGAAACAAACAGGAAAACAAATTTTTGTTTTCAATGCTTATTGGTGTATCATCGGTTTCAGTGACTTGGGCTCTAATTAGATTCTGTAAGGTAAATAAATATACTAATATTAATCGTTTTGGATATCGTATTGAAATGAGCGAAATTTTTGTTTCGATGTGCATAGGTAAAAAAAATTTTAAAACTATTCAGTAGTTTGACCGCTGAATGAAATAATCGGATAGTTGGTGAATTTGATTAAACGCGTCCGTCTTCCCTGTGTAGGAGGTGGAGTTAAAAGTTAAGGCATCTACCATACATATAATGCCCATGCAAAACTTGGATCTCCCGAAACAAAAAACAACTAAAGAACGTCAAAGAAGTCATAATCTTAAACGGATGTGTCCGCGGATAAGATGTTTTCATCTCGCGAATTCCGCTAATTCCTTCTAACTTCCTTTTCCGGATCAAACGACTCCGATCCCCCTGTCACCCTCTGCTTCGCCATGACCGTCAACAAGTCGCAGGGACAGACACTAAAGACGATCGGCGTAGACTTTAGAATGTCTTGCTTCGTTCACGGCCAATTCTACGTCGCCTGTTCGAGGGTCAGGGGCTCCTCGAATCTCATTATTTACGCTCACGAGAATCAAACAAGTGGTTTAGTATAAAGAGAGATCTTGATTTAAAGTTAGCTCCATACCGTTCGGCTTATGCTGATTCCCTCCGCAAGCAGAGGAGTGGATTTAACTTCACTCCCAGCGTCTAGGTTCACTAAACAATCTAACCTGGCTATGAGTGACGCGAAACCTGGAACCAATAAATTAAAAATATGTACTTAAGGTGATTGAATAAGAAGTAGTTAAACATTTACTTTGGATTTACCTTTGTGAAACAGGAAACTAATTTTTTTTTTTTTTTTTGAAGATCTTAACTTTCAAGAGAATACGAGAACTTTTTAAACTAAAACTAAACACCTCACACGGTTTTAGTTACCTGCAAAAATGTTTGCCTTTCGTGCCCTGGTCAGAATTGAACGTCCGATTGAGAAACCAATACACTACCACTTGCGCCACCACCACCCACTAAGTCTTATTCATTAGAAGCCTATGTAATATTCTGTGTAATAATATTCAGAGACCTTTATCAATTATTCACTATACCAACGCTAAACAAAGTTGCGGGTATAAGCTTGGTATTCAATAATTGATGAGATGATTGGAATTTCTAATTAGTGGAGGGAGAGCTCTTTTATTCTACTCCTTTCCTTTTTTGACATGAGAAATTGCAGCAACTACCGCCCGGTGAAACGAATGTCTAGATAGTCGAAAACGCAATGTTATTAAACCTCAATAACAGCATTCAAGTTTTCCGAGGCAATACGATTGGAGGAATGAAAACTCGTGATGCCACAAAAGTAGATTTCTTTTTCTACTTTGTAGCATAGGCCGAGTTTTGAACCCAGAATTCGATCATTGCGCCACGCCACGTCTCGGCCCCAAAATTTGCTGTTAACTAAGATGAGGACCTACAAAAAATATGAAGGAAAAACTACAGCAGAGGAGATGAAAATTTTAGTGAAGTCTCCAAATTAGGAAACCAATTGTGGAAATGTACAATGAAGGCTGTCCGAAAATCCGATCCAACAAGTAATAAAAGCGCAGGTTTCATCTTAGTTTCAAAGAAAACATAAAAATAAATAGAGCATTAAAATGCAGAGATATCAACAAACCCTTGGCCTATATAATAACGTGATTCAAAATAGGTGTGCAGTGCCGCACTCAAGTAAAACAGAAAATTTGACTTTCAGCTGCTCTGTTTCCACTATTTTTATTCCATGTTTCATCATCGAGTAATTAGGATTCTAAGTAGTTACTTCAGTCAGAGGCTTCCTTGTTTTCGATGTCGCCCTTATAATCGTTTTTTGGCTATTACTCCGTTTATATGACAGCTCAATGCGCATTGAACCAATGCGCATTAAAAGGGTGGTTTATATGAAATTATCCAAAATGAGTGGGAGAAAATTGATAGAGTTTAACAAATAGTTGATTGAACTGACAGTTTTTTTAAATTCGAATTGCGTGTAAATTAATTCGGAGTTGAGAGAATGATAAGAGCGCGAGAGAGTAAAATATTTCAATGCGATTTGAAACTGTTTATATGATATTTCAATTCGTATTGAGTATTTCAATGCAATGGTGTTTATATGAACGTGTTGAACCAATGCGCAATGAGCTGTCATATAAATGGGGTATGTGAAATGAAAAGTGCGTGGTGAACAACAGGTAGTTAACAAAAATTGAAAAGGGTCAAATCCTTCCATTTAGGAGGAAGGCGAATCGGTGAGAAAAATTTGTCGTCGATTACGATTCAATGAGTCGACGATAAGAAGGGTTTTTAAGACCAAAACCCCAGAAAGTGGTGTTTTAGAGAGGTCGAAAAAGATAGATGCACTACTCTAAGAATCGACCACCACATAAAGAGAACACCTTTGAGGAACCGGTTCGTTACTGCACCACAAGTAATGATAGATATAGTAGAAAGACCGGCTTTTTGCCTACCAGATGGCAAAAAAAAACCTTCTTACGCAAAGAATTAAGAAAAGCCGTCTGGAATTGGCAAGAGAAAGGCAGAATTGAAGCCGAGGTGACTGGCCAAAAGTCATCTTCTCAGATGAGTCCAAATTCCACCTGGAATTTCCAGATGGAAAGACCGCAGTTCGGTGAAAGGAGGTATGTGCTGCAGCTCGTCCGAATAGATCTAAGGGTGTCACAGTTTAGGGATCATTACTGTCGCTGGAGTTGGAGCTCTGTGGATGGATCCATAAATGCTTAAAAGTACAAAGAAGTTATGGAAAATGGAGTGGTTCCCACTATAAAGAAAGGACGATTCCGCATCTTGCCAACGCTCTAAGACAGTAAATAATCAATGAATTGTCCATCCCCAAGAACTGGGGATAAATTCACTCCATTGGCCCGGAATCGTCTCTGACATGAATGCTATTCAGCATATTTGGCACCGAATGGATGTAAAACTCAGAAATAAGAAGTCATATCGAAAAAGTTTGGTATGAAGAAACTGACACCAGCTATATTACCAGCCTTTACAATTCAATGCCAAACAGGGTTGAATCCCTTATAAGAGCGAAAGGCGGCCACTCGTCATATTGAACAGAGAAAACACTTTTTCTTTTTTGTAATGTTAAATATATTTTGTAATTTATAAACCTAGAAACTCATTGTTAAAAGGTTACGTTTATTAAAGATTTTTTTCCCCTGGATTAACACGAACCCCGCGTTAGTTCTTGTGGTTAAACCACTTAACTTTCACCGAGATACCTCAGCCCCCCTTTGAACACCACAGTAGAAAGAGCAGTCAAAATTTTCTGTTTTACTTGAGTGCGGCTCTTTTTTATTTTATACATCTTCGTGTATATGCATTAAGTTTTTTTTTTCACGTATTCTACGTATTCTAACTATTTATTAGTTTATCACTCTTTGATTTTTATAGAGTATGTGTCTACTATTTCGAGTATTCGATGTCTACAAAAATCTATTGTCTCAAAATTAATTCAAATTCTTAATCTATATTTTGAAATCTCAATCTAATTGCTAGTGCTAGGGGAACTAACAACTACATATGCACTCGCATATGCTTAGAGTCAAGTCAATAAAAATTAATATTATTTTCCATTTAAATTTCTACATTGTTAACAGTTTAGGCTCTTATTTATATTCATCCCTTTCCGCCACCTTCTACGGTTTAAACTTAAAACCTTTTTAGACTTAAACAAAAAAAAAGCAAAACAAGAACTATAAAAGCTCAAAAACCATATTGTTACATTATTTGAAAAAATAAGTAAAAATGCATTTTAATTAAATTTTAATTAAATGAAAAAAAAAAATCATACAAAAATTATTTCAACAAAATATCATGTGTGTGCAAAAATTATTAGTTCATTAGCTTTAGTCAATTCACAACTTCAAAAGCAGATTATTAGTTGTAGTCTGGTTGCTTCCATTATTCTAATCCTTCTGTTTCATTGTCATCAGATTTGATCTGATCAGATTTAACAGTCAGTGTGGCATCCCCGCCATTCTATAAAAAAGGCGAAAAATTGAAACTACTTTAAACAAAAAAAAAAAAAAAAAAAACTTCTACATCCAGCCATGTCTTTCCGCGTGAATTTTTTTCTTTTTATTTCAAAATTTCAAAATAACAAAAAAGCTTTGTTATCCAAACAAACAAAAAAAATAGTCTAAATGCGGGTTATGCGACAAGTCATGGCAATGGGATTGGAGAAAAAAAAAAACAAGAAAAAAGAAAAACATAGAACTCAAATTTCTAAATATAAAAATCTTTAAGTGAAACATATAGAGAATATAATATAATCCATGCCGTTGTTAGTTTGTTCTTCTATTTAACTATCTTCAATCTGAATAGTCTAATTTGTTTCCTTTACCAGCCTGCAAAGCCAATTTATCGATTAATTCTCTTTTTGTATGATTATGAAAGTGTTAAATTTCATTGTGGTAAGCCTAATTTTAAACGGTAAAATATTAACCATAACCAAGCAAAAATTAATAAAATTAGTTACAATAGGCATGGATTAACAATCCAACTTTCCATATTTCCTCATCAACATTTACATTTAATTGTATGCAATTCTCTTAGATTATTTTCTAAACTATTGGATTGAATTAAAATTTTCCTATTTTCGTTTTCCACAGATTTACAAATTTCGTAAAGATAATTAAAGCAGTCGTATGGAGCCGAGTCCATATTTGTTACTTTCGTGAAGCATTACCACTGGGAACTTTTCTTTTGGTGCTCTTCAAACTCCGTGGATTTCAGTAAATAAATAAATTTTTTGCGTACTCCGAACGGCGGTAGAGTTATAGGCTTTGTCATAGGCAGTTGAAACGTTGGTGATGTCAGAAAAATAAATTACTGAACTATCAGTGTTGCCCGAAATCTAAATGTGGATACCAGCACAAGTTTAAAAACAAAGCCTTTTCTCAGATTAGGAAACATTCTGAACCACCATGCATTAACCAATCTCAATGTGAGAAGTGAGATTGTTCACATAACAAGGCATGGATCCTTGCTGGATATGCGAAACAGAGTGGGGTCAACGTTTTATCATTGCTACGAGAACAGATCAATAAGTACTCGTTTTTTTTTAAAGATAGGTGGCGTCGCTAAGGAAATTTGGCATTACCATCGAATACTACCGCATCCGCAAGTGTTATTTATATTATTATAGCTCAGTGGCTATTTGGCTCCATATGTGGCATCCAATGTTTAATGGCCAGTGTAATTGGACTTGTTGCTGTATTCTAAGCTCATCTCGCGTGATTTTAGTTGCCTGAAAAAAAGGAGAAAGAAGAGCTCAAGTCGAATAATTTGCAGAAGAACTGGTTTGCAAGCTCTATATAATATGGAATTCCCTGGGAAATCAAGTAGCCAATAGGATGTACGCACAATCTCTGTGAGTGCTTGTTCAAGGTAATGCAAAAGTCATTACCCTATCGGAAGGCGCTATAATGTCAATTCTACTGTGACGTTTGTGAATTAAATACATAGATACAAAATACAAAGCCACGAACCGCTATACTCCTAAAGAACGCGGAATAATTGTTACGATTTTTTTTTGTGGAATAATTCGTCGGTGGTGGTGAATTTCGGCGTAGAGTTCCCGGTCGTTCGACACCAACTGTGCAAACACTACGACGTTTAGCCGCTCGCCTAGAAGAGTATGGGACAACACGAAATGCTACCATGTCTGGCTGGCCCCGGGAGCAGCCGTTCTGTTGAGAATATCGCAGCTCACGCAATTGGGCATCAATCGGCAGTCTTTGCAGAGAATTGGGCCTGGAGAACATGTGGTTCCAACAGGATGGAGCAACGGCGCATATTGCACGAGCCACAATCGAAATTCTGAGGGTTGCATTTCCGGGTCGCCTAATCTGTCGTTTTGGCGATTTGCACTGGCCGGCAGATCGCCTGATTTAACCGTTCCAGACTTCTTTTTGTGGGGTTTTTTGAAGTCACGAGTCTTTGTCAAAAAGCCTTAGACTCTTGAAGCCCTTAAAGAGAATATCCGTCAAGAATGCGACGGCCTATCCCCGGAAGTGATGGAAAATGTCACAAATCGAGCCCGATTGGTCATCAATTATGGCGGCGGCCCCTTAGCCGATATCATTTTCTCGACTTAATGGCAAAAAATTTAAGACATCAAATAAACATAATCCATAAGCAGAACCAAAGTTTTTCATTCATAAAAAAGATTACAGCCAAAGCATATCAGGTGACAACTTTTGCGCACCTTGTATTTATACTATACTTCCGTTTTTTTTCTGTTTAGTA
Source organism: Volucella zonaria (assembly GCA_963966105.1). NCBI lineage: Eukaryota > Metazoa > Arthropoda > Insecta > Diptera > Syrphidae > Volucella > Volucella zonaria. The sequence continues at coordinate 131,738,489 of OZ014531.1, forward strand.
AACATATTAAAGTTTAAAGAAACAATTTACGTAACATTTATCAACTCTGATTCTGGGTGGGATAATTGAATTGCGTCATTTATTGAAGTTCAAACAGTCCACTACAATCGATAAAATCGGTATTAAATGGAATGTTTGAAACGAAATTTAGGAATGCAAATATTGCAGCCAAGACAGAAATTAAGAGAATCAGAAACTAGAATAACGATTTTCGCGAATAGTTATTGAATAATTATTATGCGTCAGTTAGCAAGAATAACTCGCATCTTCAACTGGAGTGAATTGGAAATATTTTCGGATATTGCAAAAGAGAGAAGTCGAATGGCGGGTAGCTTACGCTACAAAACAGAATGTCAGCTTGTTCGTGGCCTAGTGACCAACTATGAAACGCCTCCAATAAGAATAGAAACTTTGTTACAGACGACTATAGATATAAATTGTTTTTTTAGAACGGAAAGATACTTCGTTGCTCCTAAGAATGACAGATTCTTCTAACTAAAGTGAAGACTGGCGCTACACAATCACTCTGGCGAAAACGACGACTCTTATAAATAATAGATTAACTCCACAAACTAATGATATCTCAGTAGCGATTGGGGTTTTCAAAGTAAGAAACGACAATAATCAGCTTAAGTGCAGCCACAATGAAAATGGTAAAAAATACTTGCGACATTGTGGAAAAAATCTTGGTCTACATACAGCTGGTGCTGAAACAACAGCGGCGAGACCTTGACATTCGATGGGAGTTCGCCTATTGGGCTATTTAGCACTTTGATGTCGGTCAGTATTTTTATCGAAAAATTGTGTTAAGTGACGAGGCTCACTTTAGGTCAATGAGTTTGTAAGAATCTCAGATTCTATTGATTGGACATTTCTTAACAACTTTATTTCCCTTAAATATTAACCCCTCGTTATCAACGACGCCCACATCTGTTGCATTTACCAACCCACCATACCTCTCATGGTTCCAATGAACCAATCTCCCGTTCCCATGGAACTGTTTTCGCTTCGATTTCAACCGCGATACAAATTTTCCTAAACTAGATCTCCTTTACAAATTTTCTTAACCCTAAGTTCTAATTGCCTAAGTCATAGTTGTAAGCTTTAAGCCTAGCTTGTAATGTAGAGCGCGTCCGCCCTCATTTTTACGTAGAATTGTTACGTGTGATAAAAATTGAATTTTCTATAATCATCGTCGACGATCTGCCACGGACTTGACACCAATGAAGCACCAAAGCGCTTACCAAAGAAGATTAAATGCAATTTGTGTTGTGAAGTAGCAGTTGTTATTCACTATAAGTTCTTAAAACAATAAATGCAAAAATGAACTGCAATATAAGCATGAGAAATTGGTGGTTAACAAGCCTGCATTGTTCAACATACACTGGGTTAAGTTATACAGACAAATATGTATATACTGCTAAATATAACCCGACGAGACATGCTATTATTTTTTTTTAAAGAGGTGGAAAGTAAGAACAACGCTATTAATCCAATAACAGCGCTACAACAACGCATTCAAATAGTAAAATTCACCATGAAAATGATGAACATTTCACTGAAGAAACATTTCGAATAGTTTTTAAGTTTTCCTGGTCAACGAAAAGCACCTTCTCGTACAGCAATTGTTAAATTGGTTCAGAAATTGAGCTATTGGGAAAAGTTAGTGATGTGAAGAATCGGCATCGTGCCCGTCGCGTAAGAATAGCTAGATAATATTGCTTCTGTAACTCGAATATGGTTTAGTTGATCTCAGAAATTGGTCATGTTACAGATAATATTCCATAGAATTGTACATAAGACCTGGTTCTGAAATCCTAGGTGGTTCAATTGACGCAAGTACTTCAGCATTTCGACTATTAGCAGAGTCGTAATTTATCCAGTTGAATCGAAAAATCATTTTGAGCGACGAGACACAAGGCTTTGTTCATAAACAGAAGTCTCCCGTTTGCGTCTTAGAAGATTCAAAAATGAATGTCAATTGCCGTGTTATTGATTGGTCAGAACCTGGAGTGCATGTTACCGTAAATGGATTGCGCCTGCAAACCATTATCAATAAATTTTTGTGATCGGAACTTGAAGATATGGATGTGAGCGATGCTTATTTCCAACAAGACAACGCTATGGCACATGTGCCAAAGTCCTGAGAAAATTTTGCCAATAAAGTCATTTCTCAAAATTGTGATGAGGTCATGCATCAACTGCAGTACAAAACTCTTCGTCAACCATTTTATTCTCCGGACTTTTCCCCAATGGATTAATTATCAGTTGTTTAAACCCCTCTATAATTTCACACCTGTCAACTACCGGTTTTTTTTTTTTTTAAGAAACGTATCAGATTAATGGCGAATACTTTGATCAATAAAGTTAATTCCTTCCAAAGTTTCATTAAAAGAACGGCCATTTTATTTGCAAGAACCTGATGCATGTATTCGCGCTATCTGAAGACACTTTAAGCTCAACCGAAATTACTCCTTTGCACATCACATCATTCAATCGAGTCCATGAGCTGTAGTGTTATCATCACGTCACGTGGCATTGAAAATTGAAGACAGAATCTATGAGTAAAAGGAAAAATCGACGGCCTGTGCCGTGAGTGAATTACAAGTTAATGGAAGCAACATAGACATAAATTGATTCAGATCAGAGTAGAATCAGAAAAACAAAGTAGTGAATTAAATCTAGATCAACATAAAGATCACTTAAATAAATTTGATTGATCGATTTAAAGAGAGTTAAAGAATCAGTTGGTAATTTTTGAAAACAAATAAGTTGTGAATTAAAAGTAGTGCAGTCATTGTATAATGGATATGTATGGTTTTACTTAAACTGTTAGCACTATTACTTAAAAACTACTGCAACATTTTTGCACTTATGTAGATGCATAATTGGGTTTTAATGAACATGTTTGAATTAAAAACAAAATGATTGACTGACGACTTACATCATAAAAAGTGACATTTAACTTACAAACATTGGTGGATTGTAGTTTGAATTATTCGTTTTAGTAATAACGATTATCAGAAAAGAAGAGAAAAAAAAGTTATATACATACGTACACTATTAATAACGTCTTTTAGATGACCTTAATGTCGGAACATAACGGCCGACCAGTTTACGAAACTTCAAACGAATTCAAACGAATTGGATTAATGGTAATAATAATAATAGTTCACCTAGAGAATATATATAACAAATAAACTAAAGGCACATTTCATTCATAATGTTTGTTGTACGAGTATACGAGTGCGTGATCTAGTTACAGATACTAGTTACTAATATTCGTGCAACTATTACAAACATTTATCGTTCACAAAGCGTTCAACTCTGAATGGAAATGCATGAAATATGATAGAAATGTTCTTGTTGTTTTCTTTGTACAGAATGAGTTTGTTCAACTATTGCAAATTATTTTAAGCAATGGTTTTCATAAATTTGCATTAGCCTTAAGCACAGATACATACATATATATATAAATATATCTATATGTAAGTCCTGTTTTTTTTATTTTTTATTTACCTCTGTTGCGTACAAAATATCTAGGATCTTTTGGACTAATGGAGGTGTCTGCCCTTCATCGGCATCTTGACATCTAAAATAAATTTATTAATTACTGTTAAATGACGATTTATTAAATTTAAATTAACTTACAAAATTTCAATATCTCTCAGTTTGCTAAAATAGAAGTCTCTCTCTTTTTCAAGGCCTTCCAAATTCAGTCTCATATCCATTATCTACAAATACAAATTTTTACTTAAGAGGTATTGTTTTGAAAAGATGATAAATAAACATTTGAATACCTGACTCGATAGCTCCTCGATTTGTTGATTCGATACTTGATTTGTTGGTTCGGAAGCTTTTTTCATAGCGCCACCAATATTTGACTGTACTGAGGAGCGAGCGCTAACTGGTGCCACCGCCGGACGTGGTTGAACTTTAGAGACTATTTATTAAATTTTGATATATTATAAAATTTTGTAAATTGAATTTTTTATACATAATAAATCACTACATAGGTTGAAATACTGTACAACGATATACCATAATTTGTTACTATTGTTCGACGTAAAGCACGATCTTTTTTTTGTAAAATTTGTACAAAATTCATGTTTAAAATTGCTGTTTAGTTTTTGTGAATAAAATAAATTTAAACTAATGTGATGTTAAATAATGAAATATGGTATTTACTGGAAGTGCTCAAGAACAAATACTAAAATAATGGAAAGAAAGTTCGACAGTTACCATTAAGATTGCTTTCTAAGGATACGTGCTAGGTTTTTAAAATATTTAGAGAAGATATTAAATAGAAGACTATAAACAAGAACAATAATGTTTTAATCCTAACGTACAAGCTTAAAAAATATAAAACCTAAAATTTTTGCAAACACCTCACTGATGTACATGGAAATTATGATAAATAGGTCCGGCTTCTGAAGGGGTGTCTGGATACTGTACGGTGTCAACAGAGTTGTAACTATGTCTACACATCAACGGGGTAGCCCCACCAGGTTTCGTCGAACCGGACATGACTTAGCAAAATTATAAGCCCGAGTGTTAAGCAGGAGATAGATAATATCGTAGCAACAGTTCTGTCAAAAATAACAGAAGAAGACGTATGGCCGACGAATTCGCTTGACTGAATCAAAATAGTGGCTGCACCAGTGAATCAGTGGTTGCACCAGAATAAACGTCACATTTTCACTCCAGTTCAAAAACAGTGCGTGGCCAGCTATTGTCTCCACTCTAGAAAATAATTTATTTTCAGGTTATAATGCTAATAAAGACATAATGTGCGGCAAGTCCAGGAATATCCACCAAATGATAATTTTGCCCTTATGCATGACTCTGCCCCTTGTTACAAGGCGAAAAAGATAACTGCCTTTTTGGGACAACAAAATATCGAGGTTCTGGAATGGCCAGGCAAATCTCCGGATCTTAACCCGATTGAAAACTTATGGGAGCTCATGAAGAGAAAAATATGAAGGAAAAATATTACAAATGAGCGTCAATCAATCAAACGTCTAATTGAAGTTAGGCATAGGAGCGAAGAAATTAAAAAAAAAAAAATGTTTAAAATGCATGCAAAATATGCCAGACTGCGGGCTATGATAGATGCAAGAGGAGGTGTAATACAACATTAATAATCTTATAACCTTCTTTTTCTTTTCGTTTCAAAACTTAATTTTCCAATAGCTTTTAAGTCTATTTTATACTAAAAATTAAATAAATTATGTTACAATTGAAAAAACAAAAGTTATGTGCGTTTCGGTTAAAAAATACATTTTTTTTGTAAGTGGCCGCAATAATATGACCGAGAAGCTCTCGAGTGGACATCTACACTATTGAACAACCCACAAATATGTATCTCGTTATTGAAGAAATATGTGCGAAACAAAGTTAAAGTGCTTATAAAACCTTTTTTTTTGTCGCAAAACCTAATAATATTCATTAAATTAATCTAATATTACTATTTAGTACAAAATAAACAAAATTCCTCAAATATGATGGAGAAGTCTACATGCAGAACAAATACTAAAGAGTGAGTCCCAACAGCTAGTGTGGAAGTTTCCATTGAATTGTATACACATTTATTGTGAAATCAATGTAGAATCGGTCTATGGCAGTTATGAATGGAACAGAAAATCGTTCACTACGACTTCTATTGTAAGCGGCCATCCGAAGGTCAAAATTATCGATGACTTTTTGAAGAACAAGCGGATCAATGGCCGCAATTTCAGTTTGGATGTTATTGGTATAGACCTTTCTCTTCAAATAACCCCACAGGAAGAAGTCTAAAAGTGTCAAATCGCCAATGAGGAGGCCAATCAACTTCTTCTTTAACCAAAAGGATGTGGTCTTCAAATTTCGTACGCAATAAATTGATTGATTGATGGCTTGTGTGAGCGGTAGCACCATCCTGTTGAAACCAGAGATCTCTCCTCCAGCCTCATCTTCGCAAAATTACGGGCCAATGATGCGTCCAACCCCTAATCCGCATCACACAGTTCCTTTTGTGAGATGCATTGGTTTTTCGTGTATCTCGTATGGATTTTCCGGTTCCCAGAAACAACAACCCCTTCATCCGAAAATGGGCTTTATCGGAAAAAATCAAATTCGATTAAATTGTCCTGGCGATCCAACATCCAGTTAAAAATCGGCGACGTCAAAAATGCGTTGTTGCGTGGTAAGTGACTACATGACTAAAATTGCCAAAGATTGTATGACAACTGTCAAAAAGTAAATGACAGTAATTGACAGCCAACATCCACACTATCTGTTGACTCATCCTTTACAAGTAAATAAGGCAAAAACAAAAAGCACGCTATTTTTTAGTATCTGGTGGGCCCCTGCATTGGCATCGGTAACTGCTTGAGGACGTCGACGCATTGACAGAACCAAGTTTTGGGTGATTTCTGACCAAGCCTCTGTTAGAGTTTCACAAACGGTTGTGGCATATTTTCGAAGTTTTCGCTCCATTTCATCTTATATGTGCTCGATGGGATTTTATTCCGGCGACAGTGGTTTCAGCTGTTTTGGTACATTGTACAGGAACCATTCCTTAACTACTAGAGCTGTACGCTTTGGATCGTTATCCTGGTGAAAGATCCAGTCTGTATATTTATATTTATTCATGGTACCATCAACAAAGGCTAAATTCCCAACTTCAGTAGATGACATACCTCCCGAAACCATGACGTTACCCCACCATGTTCGGAGTTTTATTTTTTTTTTGTCCAACACTGAATTTTTTTCGCCATATCTTCTTCCGCCCATCTGATACAAAAATGTTATATTTACTCTCATCCGTAAATATAACCTTTGTCCAGAACTCAATACCTTCATTTAAATGGGTCTTTGCAAAATCAAGTCGCAGTTCCTAGTTTTTGGGAGAAATAAATGGTTTTTTCCGCTCGGCTTCGAAAGCCTGCCCGATGTAAGACTCTGCGAATTTGGTGAACTTTTTTTAATGAATCCGCGAGGTGATCCGTCAATTTTGGTGTACTTATTTTGGGATTTTTACCAACTTTCTTCGAAACTGCTCGAATGTCCCTGTATAACAGCTTTCTTGAAAGTCCCGACCGAAACTTATTTTGAATAGTTTCGGTTTCATTATAATTTCTTATGATTGTCTGGACAGTACTTCGCCTTAATTTCATCTCTTGTACTCGTATATTGAATTACTAATTCGGACTAACGCGTGCTACACAAAAAACGACCAAACAAAATAAGATATGTAACTGCATTTTGAACAGTGGTAATAGTAATAAGCTGTATGTAGACTTTTGTTCCAAAACATTTAATGTATTTTGTTTATTTTGTTTGTACCAAATAGTAATATTAAAATAATTTAATGAATATTGTTAGGTTTTGCCTCAATACAAACTTTCATAAGCATTTTGTTTTTGTTTAACATGCTGTTGGTAGTTCAAATTGGGACTCCTTTCATTTAACCGATGGTTGGAAGAGTCCCGAGACTGGTACATTGATGGCAAGTCTAGCAACATATCCATACGTTTTTTTAGTTATCAACCTTCAAACGATACGTGTCAACATTTGATGACATTTGGACCATCCAGATATTGAAATTTTAGTGAGGCACCTTTTGATATTTTCAAATCCATGGGCATAAACCAGTTTCGCATGTTGATGGGGAAAAATAACGTTAAAACTCAAGAATGGCTTCCAAAGTATTATAAGGATTCTCCTCCGTCGAAAGCAACCACTTGTCGCTGGTTTGTTGAATTCAAACCCGGGCGTACAGACACAAATGATGCTGAACGCTCTGGGCGCCCGAATTAGGCTGTTACGCCCGAAAATTAAAAAAAAATCCACAAAATCGTTTTGAACAACCGTAAAGCGAAAGTGCGTGAGAAAGCTGACACCGTAACGGTATCAACAGACCGTGTACATAACATTTTGCACGAGTATTTGGGTATGCGAAAGCTCTGCTCACAGTTGACCAAAAACAACAACGCGTTGATTTAGAGCGCTGCTGATAATTTCATGCGGTATGTTACAATGGATGATACATGGATCCACTACTAAGCTCCGGAGTCAGATCGGTAGTCAGCTGAGTAGACAGCGAAATATTGATACCAAACAAAGCGACCAAAAGCCCAAACTTCTGCTGGCAAGGTGGCCGTATTTTAGGATTTGCATGTTATAATATACATCGACGATCTTGAAAAGGAAAAACATCACAATGCCGAATATTATATGGCGTCATTGGTGCATTTGAAGGAAGAAATCGCGAAGTGCTCTTTCACCAGGACAATACTCGTATACCGTGTCACAAATCGGTCGCAACGATGGCAAAACTGCATGAATTGCACTTCGAGTTACTTCCGCATCTACCGTATTCTCCAGGTTTGGCCCTTAGTGAGTCTTACCTGTTCACAAACTTAAAAAAAATTCTCGCCGGAAAGAGGTGATCGCCGAAATTGAAGTGTATTTTGAAGGGTTGGACAAATTGTTCTATAAAAAAAACATATAGAGCGCTGTAATAATTGATCGGGACTTTTCGAACCACCTGTAATGACTCAGGGAGGATGTATCGGTAAACGAACGTAATTTTCGACATTGATTTGAAAAGTTTCGTTCCAGAGATTTCACCGTCGGAAATGAACCACGAAGGAAACCCTAAACGGTAATTAACGGCAATGTCTTAAGGGCAACGGTAGATATAGACTAAACGAAATCGGTTCAGAACATTGCACAGAACAAGCGAGTATCCCCTATAACAATAAGTCGACATTCCTCTCCCATAAGAAAGGTAAAGAAACTCGACAAATGGGTACCACATGAATTGAACGACTTCCAAAAACTACAGTGACTAGAAATCTATGCATCGCATGATTTAAGACACCAAAGTGAACCTCCATACAATCACCAGGGATGAAGTCGCTGGGCAGCGATTAGATGAAGACGAAAAACCAAAACACACCTCCAATCCCGGTTTTCACCCAAAAAAAAATTATGGACACAACGGTCTGGTGGACATCGCAAGGGCCAAATCCACTTTTCATTTGTTCAACCAGAATAAATTGACACAGTTCATACAAAATTGGATGAAAAGCGCCCTGTGTTGGCCAGTAGGCATGGTCCAATCCAATAATGTTGGCGCCACTGCGAAACGAAAAATGAACACCGGTGTTCGGATCTGCACGTGTAATGTTCCGAACTTGAACAATAGGCCTAGTATAGCTCCAAAGCAGATATTACCATCATCCATGGGCCGAACAAAAAGAGGATGAAACTCTGAAATATAGTATACTGCGGTGACTAATACAGCGAACAAAGAAGCAGCGTGGGGATTTGTTGGTAGTGCGGTAGACAAAGGCAAGATGTGGTAGGCTAACTGACCTTGCTGCGAATTCCTACCTTAATATTCAAACATGGCGATGAACGTATTGTATACTTATGTCCAAGGATTTCGAGCGACCAGTGTAGACTCGCACAATTAGTAGTAGTAGTAGTAGTAGTAGTAATTGACTTTATTTCATTAAAAAAATGTTACAAAAAAAGTTTTTAAGTCTATTTGGTTTGGCACACGCCGTCTACCTCGTACAATTGCATACTTAGTTGCAGACTACGGGTATCTTAAACACCATAACAACGGAGAAATACTATGAGCAAATTTAACGGCTGCAATCCACTAAATGACAAAGCCATTGGCTATAGAGTATCCCTGAAGCTTTTTCCAACGACTTTAAGTGCTGAAGATTAATGGAATTGCTGGCAAGAACCCGTCAGAAATGCCGCAACTTATGTGCTGGGTTTGATGAAGAATGGAGCCAAATAAAATGTGTTTTCAAGAGCTGTGGAACTTTTTTAGACAATAACGACAGGAATTGGGTCCGAAATAAGCCTTTGTTCATTATGAAGAATGATTAATGGCTTTATGTACATCACTTCAAATGCATATGGTTTTCTCGAAAATTTTTATACGAAGAGCATCCTGTCGATCCAATTTTGAGACACTATTTCGAGCATTTGGGGCTCCACATAGTTTGCGCTTTATCAGCATATAACAAAGTTTTTACAACACCCCATAAGAAGTAATCGAGTGGCGTTGAATCGCAAGATTTCGGTGTACATTTCGCCATACAATCGAGTCCTCAGTAAGTCAATGGGCAGCATGATACGTAGCGCTATCATTATGGAACCATATATTGCCCGCATCAACTTCGCCCATATTTTGGAAGAAATAATTGTGATCATTATGAAGCAACGTTGGCCATTGATAGTGAAAAAAGGGGCATTTTCCTTGTTCACAAGAATAAGCCTTATCACTGAACACAATTTTTCGATAAAAATGTAAGGGTCGGCTTCAAAATGCTCAAGAGTTCAACCGCGAATTTCTGTCTCAAGCCATGGTGTTGTAGAAATAGTTCCATCACCAGTGGATGACGACCGAGATTTCTCAGCAAAATTGTTCAAACAATGGACAGACAAAGGCCAAGCTGTTGAGATCGAAGGTGAGGCATAAGTCCACAAAGATCGAACAGAAACTTGTAGACTTCTGGAAATTTACTGATAGTTACACTCAGTACGAAGGATATAGAAAAACCGATTCTGTTGGTGGTGGCGGCGGCGAATTGTTACGTAGAATGAAACATTCAGCTTAGGCGAATTTTCCGTAGAGGTGACCAAACTGAAACAAATACAGCAATATCTTAAACTAAGTACAACCAGCCTGCCGGACCGAATGGAATACCTGCCGCGCTATTTAAGGTACCAGAAAATAGCTTGGTAGAAGGTGTCATCAACTAATTTTAAATATTTGGTCGGAGAAAGTGTATCTAATAATGGAATCTCAAACTCCGATATCACAAGAAAAAATAACTTTTCCTCCATATAATCCGATCGCCTAAAACCTTCCGCTAACGAACTGGCTTATCCCTATCAGTGCGGTTTCAAGCCGGTACACACTTGAGAAAGCTTTTAAATCTGATAATGACACTTTAGCTGAAACCAAAAGAAGAGAAGAATTACATTTCGCAATTGCTGTTTTTTTCGTCTAAGAAGGAAATTGAGAAATAAGGCCTTGTCAAGAAACACTTGCTTCCAGTCCTGCTGTATGATAAGGAAACCTGGACGTAAGCGAAGACACATAAAGTTACCTTTAGCCTTTCCAAACGGAAGATTCTTCGAGTGATTTGTTGACCCATTTTGACAGGCTTAGGAGAAGGAGATATTAATATGAACTGTACGATTTGTATAGCGACAACAATTTCATCGGTCGCATGAGATGGCTCCATTTCTTACCCAGAGGGACGCCGGAGTTTCGAAAGAGATCTTCCTTAGGTGTCGAAGGATCTTAAACATTTTAGGTGAGTAATTAGAGGCAGTTAGCAAAAGCCGTGGTAAGTGAAGAGGTATATTGGTTGCCGCCCAGGTCTACTTCGGACTGTAACGCCATCTTAATAAATAATGTGTGTTTTTTTCAGAGGTTTGGTCCTAGAATTGGCAACATTTCACGATAAACCATGCTTGCAAATTGTGCAAATTTATTTCCAAATTCGTGGTTCAATTCATTCAGTTCAGATAAACCAGAGGATATGGACGACTTGAATGCCAACATTCGCCGAGTTGCTAATATGTTATACGCCTCCAACGGCTTTGGATTTCCAGATTGTGAGCCAGCTGAGGCGATTATACGCCTGAAATCATATTTACTTACTAATGGCAACAAATTATCTTTCCACTAAAGTCAATAACATGACCATGACCATTGTCACAATTTTATACTTCTGAATTTCAAAAAGAAAAAACAAAAAAAGACCCTATATACGTTGGATCAATCACCTAACAACACCCTGCAAAAGCTTGAATGATGAATGACTTTTCTAATTCACATAAAATAGATATAAAAGGTTAATGCCTTTTTTACACCTTCTCCCTCATATAAAATAAAAAGATTTATTCGAGCCTACTTTTATCAGAAATTAACTCGTTCTACGAGTACGTAATACAAATTTAAACATCTTCCTTCGTGCATCGATGACCTATTGCTAAGACAGACTACTCGTAAGATAACGTTCTCACAATTCTATTGTTATTCGACTTTACTTTGCATACAGCGTCTAAATATACATACCATACATATGTAAACGTCGTACATTCCCCAATTTGCACACCAATTTAAACTAATTTTGCCTGGGTAATCTTTGTTTTTATACAAAATAATATGACTACTCGGAAATCACACCACCAAAAGCACAACAGATATATTTAAAATGATTTTTTTTTTGCAAAATATAAAGCTAATAAGCCCAACACTCATAGTCAATTTCACATTATACAGCATACAGCAAAATTTACACACAAAAATAATAGCAACAGAAAGTACATTTAAAAGAAAATAAAAAATAAAAAGGAAAACCAAAAAAATAAAAAGGAAAACCAAAAAAATAAAAAAGAGAAAAAGAAATGATTAATGATGTAAAATAACATACTCGGCCGAGTAGCAGCAGGACGAGTAGCTCCCAGTGTTGATGTGGCAACCGGTTTTCTATACGAGGAAGCTGCATTAGAGGCAGCACCTGGTAAACTTTTTGGTGCAGCTCCTGAACCAAAGCCCATTGGTGCACCATCTCTAGCAGCATGTGCGTCATAATCTCTGCCATCGTAATTAGCGTCGAAAAATTTCTTAAACCATTGCAGAAATTCAAAATTATCTTGGAATCGACCTTTAATTAGTTTGTCAATTGGTATTATCTATAAAGTTAGACAGAAAAATAAATAAATAAATAAAATCAAAAAATAAAACACAGCAGCCACAGTGAACGAAGGACGAGTAATTGAAAGAAAAAGAGCAAATAAATTTAAAAAATAAAAAATAAATAAATGAATAGTAAATCAAAGAACAAAGAAATAAATAAATTAAAAATTATAAAGATCTTAAATGAAATTTGTGTTTTAAAAGAGAGAATGATGTTTTTCTTTTTTTTTCGATTTTTTTTTCGGGGTAATGAGAAACGAAATACATATGAGTGGACTTTGACAATTTTGAACCCTTTAAGGCACATTTAAACAAGAAGTTAAAGTTCAAGCAAATGAAGGATGGACGGGAGGAGTTTTTAAGCCTAACGAATACCTTATTTCATTTATTTTCAAACATGTTTTTGAGTTTTATTTAACAAAAGTTCGTGCACAATTCATACAAACACACTGTGACACTTTTCGTGCAAAGTTCCGTCATTATTTTTTTTATTATATAATATGCACTGCAATCGGCGACAATGTCTTAACCAATTTTACCCTACAAATTGTTTCGGTTTGTGGTTTACGCTTTAAAAAAAAAAATTGAAGGATGATGAATTTTTGGAAAGGCGTGTTGGATCGTGCTCCTATTCTCCGGACAGTGAAGATAAAGGTTTATGTTCACTGCCTTTAAGGAACAATCCCATCTCTGGACGAGTTCCTGCATTAAATCCAAGGATTACAAGTGAAAAGATTGCTGACAGGCCTGTGCTTGATAAATCGACTGCGTTTCGGCCGAAAAAGAGAGCTGGTAGTACTGGGGAAACTCTAAAAAATTGTGTATGTGTATCCTGGCCATCGAAAAAGCACCTCTGTAAATAGAGTGTATTTCGTTTGGAATTTCTTTTCATTTATAATTCTTTAAATACAAAAGTACAATTTGTTGGGCAAAAGTGTGTGACTCTTAAAATTATTCCGATATACCATATATATGTTTTTAAATAACAAGTTAGTCTCAGAAAGCAAGGCAAATGTTATTACAAAGAAGTCTCCTGGTTTCTTTCTTCACTATTCCCAAATTTATCTGAGAAAAATATTTCAGTTACAAAGCCGTTGTAACTAAGCCACATAAAAAAAAATTAAGTGGACTTACCGATGAAGCATAATTTTTTTGTCGAATGGTGAACAGTGAAACATTCGGCAAAGGTGGATGTTTATGTCTTTTTCTGTGCGGTGGAATTCGGAAATTTGCTCACCTTTACTGCGAAGGTCGATGCTCAAAAAATTATCCAATTATATATATAAAAAAGGGATTGTTGGCATCCGCTAAAATGCTACTCGAACATGGAAACCGGGATTGACTCATATAAGAGAGCAACGATCCGAAACATTGAAGTCGTATCTGTCAAGATGTATTGGTTATCTTAGTCTCTATCTAGATCTAGATGTCTGGGGACTTACGAGGCACACGATCAAAAGAAAGCATGTGGACAATAAAACCGCACAAAATGTGACTGTAAATTGTCGACAAAAGGTGTTACGCAATAATTGGAAATGGAGAAGACTGGACGACATATTAAGCAGTTTAGGCTTTAAAGAAATGTCAAAAGAGATAATTTTGTTTCCCTAAGCCAGCCAAGCCGTTGTTTTCTTTTAAACCACACGCTCATGTCAAACACACTACAAGTAATTTTTAAAAAGAATTTACTATAAAATGCTTTAATAATATGTGAATAGATGAGCCGAAGGCAATCGTGTACACCTGAGATAAGAAAAACAAAACCAAAAATAAAAGTATAAACGAAATTACAAATGACAGAACAACACGACGAATGTAATCAATTGAAAGTCTCCTCCAATATACCATACATTTCTCAGAAATTATCAGCATAATCACTTGAAGAAGGCTCAACAGAAGCAGTCTGACAGGATGGTATGTAACCTCAAGTCACTGCTAAAACAAAAAACGCGATGAGTGGTTTGGACGACGATTGAGCTGATTGATAGCTAACACGGTTTCAGTCAGCTAAAGTTGAAGTGGCCCCTTTAATCTGCATGCGCAAACTCTTTTATAGGCTTATATTGCAAGCGCGATACCGCACAATATTCGATAAAGCTACCGTGGAATAACTCCTCACATGGAATCAATGGTGTCGCCTGCATACAGCTAGCTTCTTGATCTGGTGATCCTCTTTCAGAGCTATTCCAACATATTCAAAGCACAGATCGGAAAGGTCCTTCAGAAAGAGCTGCCAGCATTTCTGTCCAAGGAGAACTACAAGATTGTGGGTCAACTGTCCGGCAGTGTAAAAAAAACATATTCGTATGTTTACGAGTAAACCACCGAAAATCTCGATGTGATGTCACTGTTGAGATGGCATCCTACCTGAAAAAGCTACTGCACTTGGAATGTTAAGTCCCTTAACAAACCTCGTGCAGCCGAAGAACCCACGGAGTTCCTAAAATGCTATAAAGGATCTCTAACCGCTACCCAAGGCGTGCGATGGAATGACGGGGTTTTAAAATGATGAAAAAACTACTACACCGCGATTGCAATTGGCAGCGGTTAATTCGCTGCGGATTTATAACGAAGGGCAGTCTTAGGCAAGAAGTCTTGACTTTCAGGCATGTGACCAAGCGCTTCAATCCGATTTTAACGCAAAGCTAGGACGGGAAGACGTCGCTAATAGCAGTCGGCAAATATAGACAGCACGACATCAACCCCGACAATGGATGTCTGGATTAAATGTCATCGATGATCTCTTTACCTGAAATTTATATTTTATTTTTATATAACGAGGACAATTCAAATATCTTTGGATTCGTTTATTACAATATATGTATATATAATCGATCGTGTCTACCGTTTTTCGTTTTTCAAATTAACAGAAGGTCACACTTGCAGATATTGTAGTAATAACACTCACTCGGGGTATTGAATATCATTTCCAAGAAAATGAAGTATAAAATTAAAAGTGGTGTTCTAAAATTAGCACAAATACACAGTAAAAAAAACATTGCATCCAAAACAAATAGACCAAAACAGTGCACAATTGCAAAGATACTGTAATAATTAAAGTGATGATATGCGGCACACGCCTAGTGAAGCGCATAATTTTCTGTGGTCACGGAGACAAAGCACTTATCATACAAAGTAACCAAATTAAAATTTCATTGACGCACTTAAGGAGCAACGATCACGATCACGCCGGCAATATATGAGTGAGGCGTAATGAATAATAGTGACGAAGACTTTAGTGGACAAAAAGAAAACATATGCCAATTGGGAGTAGTTCTTGCACATATGAGTAAAGTATGTTATGCAGGGCAACATGACAGATTTGGACCACCATTATAAACTTATAATTCAATTTGTAATACTCAAGTTAAGTAAGCAATCTTATTCTACAATAAATCAAAAGAAAAATGTAATAGATATAAACTGTACACCAAATAAAGTCTTAAAAATCAAAACTTTCCACCGATCTGTTTAGTTTCGTGACGTTCTACCGTGTCTGTGAGTAGATTTAAATCAGTGCATACCAGTGTGTGCGGTGGGGAATGAAGGATTGAATGAGTGAGTAAGATTGATTGGCATAATTTATGATTTAAAAAGTAAATTCAGGGCTTGATCTCTGATCATTGTTTCCAGTTAGAAAAAAAAAAAAACAGCAATTATTGAATTAAGCTAGACAAGATCAGATCAAACCACCAACTACTCTTTCAAAAACCATGCAAATTATGTACATTCACACATATAAAACATGGTTGTTTGATGAAAAAAAAAAAATCGTGCTTCACGCTAGTTTCTCCCTTTTCGTGTTGAATAGTTGCGTGAGAACTCTGCCAACTAACTCTCGTCAGCATCGCCCACACAACTATTGTCTTTGATTTTGTAATTTTCATTTAAACTAACTAGTTGAATGTCCTGTCCTTGGTGTTGATCTGCTTGGTTGTTGTATCTGACGTTTCTCAATTAAATCACTACTTCCACAGATCCCTCCACCGATGCTGGCACCACAACCGGAGGTACCTTGACCTAATTTGATACCTCCTCTCGCTATTAACGGCTCATACTCACGCCCATCATAATTGGCATCAAAGAATTTCTTGAACCATTGCAGAAACTCAAAATTGTCTTGGAAACGTCCTTTAATCAACTTATCGACCGGTATTATCTAGCACAATAGCATAAGAAATACAAGTACAGAGAGAAAAAAGGGGAGAAAAAAACAAAACACAATTGCAAAAAGTGCATTCATTATTTGTTGGTGGTGGACAATGTTCTTAAAAATTACATTTATCGTTACAAACTCTCTTTTAAAATAAAAATTTACATCGGATAATTGAAATAATTCAAACATAAAGGAAATGGCAATGTGGTTGCTTTAACTAGGTACTTACTTTGTCGACGCTCATCTTTTTAAAGGAAGCCTGAAGAATTTTAAAATTCTGAATGTACTCATGATCGAGGTTTGTACGAAACTTGACACGTTTCATTGGCACTGACCCAGGAAACAGCATGTCCATGAACTGACAGTAGGCGGCACCTACAACGTAGCATAATAAAATAATAAAAGAAAGTTTATGGTATCAGAATGGATAAAAAAATATAATAAATGTGAACTTTATTTTTAGATTAATCGTAACTTACCTGTACAGAGTTCTTCGATTTTTGAAAATTGTGCTTGTAAGCAATCGTTGACCCAGGATAACATATCATGTCTGGACAGATTGTCCGTCGTAACATTTGTGGAGTAAACGTTTACGGCCATTGTTCAGCTGCAAATGAAAGAAAATTTGATTTCGTTTAAGTCAAACAATCGATCTGTTGTGACACTAAGAATCAATTAACTTTATATTCGTATGTGACTCGTTTTTAAGGAGTGTGTAGTGTATAGAATTGCGTCGTCTTGGAGCGCGTAGTTAGGTATTCATGCTCGAGTGGATTTCCGTTTTTATTTTTATTTTTTATTTTTTGATATATTGTACGTAAGCACATATACGTTTACCCGCCACGAGTATGGGGTCATTGTTCAAATTGTTCTCTATAATTAGGTTTTGCTGTTACTTTGCGACAATTTTTTTTTAAGGGTTGGTGAGGTAATTGTAATATAATTGCAGAACACAATGAACCGGTTGTAAAATGGAGGCGCTAATGTGGTCCTGTTGAAGGATAAAAGCTTGCTTCTTATGTTCATTTAATAAATCAAATTATAACGACCATTTCACGTGCTGGGATGTAATAATTTTTAGTGCACTGAAAAATGCACCACCAAGGGCCTTGTTCCTTGTGTTACGTGTTTTTAGGACATTTTTATCTGTTGTAAGGAGATAGGTGAAATACTCGTATATGGACAACCTACTAAGAAAATAATCCTACATCCATCAGGTGAGGTCCAGCGTTGTTTAGTCGATGAAATCCAATCTCTAAAACTAATGTGGTACATTGATACCTCACCTACCATATTTGTTGTTTTATTTCTTCTTTCATCTGCACTTGAAATATAAAAAGGGTGGTGCGATTATTATGCGATTATTAGACCGTACCAAGACTTGGCATCCGCCAAAAAAAATTATTTCACCGACTGTTCCACTTTCCGTAGGTTGACATGATATATCGATGAAGAATAAATTCACATCACAACTTCATCGCAGTGCCTGTTGGAGGCTATTATTGAATTTGTGATGAGCGTATTCTGAATTTGACTGCATTTGGGGTGAAAAAATTCAACATGAGAAAGTACATGTGCTGAAATTCATCCGTATATACATATATACCAAAATATATAAACCTTCCTTGTTGACAAAATTGACTCACAATTATCTAAACGTTAGAATTCTTCAAAACGAGGAGATCCGGTAGAAGAATTACTTGGATAGATAGAATATCTTACTAACTTACTTGGTTTTATGTGAACCTAAGCCTCAATAAATACGTTAGTGTGTGGCCAATTTCTTCCAATCGCGAACTCTAACTTGGTTGATGTCCCCACACAAACCGAGGTCTTTCCCTGAATCATTGTCCCTTTGGGGTAATATCAAAGCCGGCTTTGGTCAAGTTTACGTGTCCTCGCCATACAAACACCAAAGGCACACCTTTTTTTTTAACCAGATCGATGTAGATGTGCATAGACTTCTCTTTTATATCTATTCATCCAAAGCCCGTCAATGGTAATGGGACCAAAAAACAATCGAAGAATCGTGTGTTCAAAACAACCAAGAATATCTTCACTTTTTTGACATCAAAGATCTCATTGAAATTTAGATTAAACCTGGCAGGTTTAGGAGGAATGCCAAAACTAAGCATGACTCTGTAGAACCTGCATCAATAGATGCTCTAATATTCTGTCATAACATCGATAAAAAGATAATGTCGATCTGGATTTTTTTGGCTCTTTCTATGACCTGCATTAGTTTGAATAGTTGATCAGCTATGAACTTACTGTGACTAAAACTGGACTGATCACAACGTGACAAATGGTTTCAGATGTTCACACAATGAAGCAAAAAAGGTCTTGTCCGCAATTTTAAGAAGATTGATGCCTCTGCATTTAAGACCACAGTTAATAATCCTGATAGAATTTCACCATTATTGTGACTCTTGGGATATCCGTAGACATACCATGGCAACAATAAGGAAATGGTCTGAACTTACATTGACAGCTCAGGATGCTCGAACATCTTAAGAAACGCGTTGCGTCGATCGCAATTGAATATTACTTTGTGAATATTGAAGTGAAGAAATCCATCAGTTACGGAAGATATTTCATATGTCCGTAGTAAAACCTTTGAATTTAGATCACTACACAGGGCGAAAATAGACAACGATTAATATGCTATGACGTAAATTATACACTGGAGAACCTACTTAACAACTAGAAACGCTCTTCTTCTATGGTCTATACAATTGCCATCCAGAAGATGCGTCGGATAGTAAAAGGATTTCTTAAAATAAAAACGTTTTATCTACAGCTCCCACAAAAGACTGCGAAAGTTAGGATGCGTAATCACTATGGGAGACCGGCTCGGATGGATGATGGTTTACGTTTAGGCAATAAATGATCCCCTTGTTGAATAAAAGTGCTAAATTTGCCAACGTGAATCTAATATCTATGTGTGGACGAATATGAATTCGCAACTGCTGGAAACAAGGTTCAATCAAATGGGCTATGTGCCGAACGATAGAAGAGACGCCTCAATATATTGGATGTACACTCTTTCAAATGAGAAAATGTCGATTATACAATAATCATTCCCTGGCCCCTGCCATACAATATTCAATACGATATGGGTAAAATAAATAAATACAAATATTGTACGCACGAGTAGTGTAGTCATAAATATTCATTAACAACTAAACGCATTCATTGTGAATGAAGTATTCAACCCATCTATTTCATGTTGGCTACTATTTGGTTTGTGAATTTTATGCAACATTACAGCGTAAAAATTTGTTGGCTTCAGTTGATATAAATCGTGGAATGCAGCTACATCTAATGGGACCCCTTTAGGAGACCTGCACTACTGAAAACCAAGAAAAAAAGTCTAAAGCAAACAAATCCTAGCCGTCGACAACTATTCAATTCATGAGCTGCGTGCTTTAATCGATAATACTGGGCAGTGTCTATACCGTGCTGGAAGACCAGTGGCAGTGGCTCAAGTGGTAGTGGACTCGCTTCCAAATCGGAATGTTCGGTGTTCGAATCCTAGCCTCGCCTCAAAGACATATCATCCATTTTTTTCATTTAGCGAAAATCAAGTAAGACGAGTAATTGACTAGAAATCAATTAATGAATAAAATGGCGGACATTTCTTTTTGTCTATATTTATGAACAGACTAGCGTAGACTAAAGTGAACGTCTCTTCACGAAACGCTTCAGTTCATCACCTAATCAAAGAAGTATTGTAGTACATACAACTACGACCTATCACCCACCCCGAGGAAAGAACGTAAGAACGAACGAAAGAAAGTGGTATGTTGAAGGATGCAAGAGAAAAGCGGTAGTTGAAAAGGCGCTCAAAGACTCGCCACACAAGAACTGGAGTAGTGTCCCGGCTCAATCGAATCGAAAACTCCTGCAATTATAACGTCATCTGGTTGGTTTGTAGATATAAGAAACCTGCACTATAAGATTTGCAAAAAAAAAAAACATTTTTTCATTGCTTTCAATGGTCCTTTAGGGCCTCAAAAATAATATCCCAAAAGATTGTAACCGGAAAATATCTCGAAGTACTTGTTTTTCAAAGTATGGTACAAGGCCACCAGGTAGGCTTCCTATAATTTAAAATTTTAAACGCGTTTATCTCAAGACTGCAGTTTTCAAGTTGGCCGCACCCATAACTTGAACAATTTTCAACCAATTCACTTCAAATTTTAACTAGATTTTTGAAAATATATTGTCTAAATAACTACGTAGGATTTTGTTTTATATGGCACCGTTCATTTGTTATTAACAATTTTCTGGCGATTTTTCTGCGAATTTTTGTTTGATTTTGGAAGTGCGAAATTCGGGCAAAAATCAATATATCAAAAAAATCCTACGTACATCTCTAGTTGTCGTTACGTACAATAAAAAAAAATTAGTGACATCATAATTCAAAATTTACAGGAGCTGTTAATACGGCCGTAGACCCTTACAAAAAAGAGAGGTCAGGTCATCTGAGAAACGCTGCACAGCCGCCATTTTTAAATTATTCTATAAAAATTCTGTTTAACAGTCAATCATATGTACAATAAACTTCTACGTTTGTAAACTCGATTTATTTTATATTTTTCCTGAAAAAAAGTCACAAAAAGGCTATTTTTCCAGCCTCTAGAGTGACCTTATCCCTTAATCTTAGAAAGCAGATATTTTATGGATTAAATGGAAATCTATAGAACTGGACACCGTAGATGCATTTAAACAACATTTCTAATATCTGCTTAAGTAAGAGAGTAACAAAATATTACGAAAGCGCTGGTCCAGTGGCCGTGGCTCAAATGGTAGTGTATTGCCTTCCCAATCGGATAGTTGGGGGTTCAATACCACCCGTGCCCGAAAGACTTTTTCAGGCAACTAAAATCTCGTGAGATAAAAGGTTGCCTAAATAACAACACGAAGTTAATTTACACTAATAATTTAGTCTCCCCATTAAATGTTGAGTGCCACCCATCGAGCGAAATAACCACAGAGCCCAAACAACTTTCTCTGCTCTCTATCCAATTTTCCGAAAAACTTAACACGTACACGGGCATTTTAAAAGTCGTCACATCCTCTTAAGTGTTAAGTTGTTTTAAAAAAAAAAAAGTGAAGTAGTCCCCTTCCTTTCCTGTTAAATGGCGAACATAATGAAAGTGAAAAATTCGGCTAATACTTAAATGTCAAGTCTGGGTGTATCGCCCGCATATGCGAGTACTTATATATTCTACATACAAGAACGGTGTCTTGGAGAAATCTTGTTCAATGGTCTTAAGCTGTTTTCCATTAAAATTTATTATAAGTGGTCTCTGACGTTGGACTATATATTTTTTGTTTGCGCAATACAAAAACAGTGCCCACTCAATTCCAGGTGGTACACTAAAAAACAGAGAGATTTTCTCAATTTTCAGGCAATGCAAACATTTTACGAGTAATTTCAACAAAAAAAACATCTCATCTGTGCACAAAAAGCTAAGACAAACAGAATTTTGAGTAAACAAACCTGGGGCATGTATCTTCTTGTACAATAGGTGAATTCTAACCACAAAACTACAAGTAAACTTGTCTATTAACAATTGTGCAAACTCTGACAATTAGGAGCAGGTGATTTAAAACTTTTCTACTTTCTGTGTCGAAAAGTTTCAAGTTGACAAACTGTAACAGATCTTGGAAATATTCGTAGCTTTAAAACCTTGACATTCGAATTGAGAATTGTTGAGTTGTTACAAATCGGATTTCACGAGATTTTATAGGAATCTTAATATTCGTATGCGAGTATAGTACATAAAACAGTAGTAAAACTACTTTTTCTTAATTCACTGATTTTGAAATTAGGCCCTCGTTTTTACTTCTTACTACAAGTGTATTGTTTATTACTTGTTAAATCTGCATTGCTAACAAATGCCTTAAGAATTGTAAAATTGAAGTTTTGCGGTAAAGCCCCCAGACCGCGGTCACCACCCTACAGTCAGCAAGAATTTATTTTTTTACTTTTCAAACTGTTAAGGATCAATGGGAGTCCTATAGATTGCATAGATACACCTACTTCTTTATGGATTTTAAAGCAGTAAACGATAATATTAAAAGCTTGATGGTGTACTGAAGATAACTGAGTCCGCGGTCTGTTTTTCTAAACCAATCCAATCCGTGCGGCGCAGAACTAATTTAAATCGACGCGGGTTAAAAAGAAAGGTTCTGGTTGGAAAAATAACATATGTTGTTGGGGGATGTCAATGTGGAAGAGACTTTTTTCAAGATATCCGTTTTAGCTCCTGGATTTCCAGAAGCACAGTTTTACAAGAGATGAGATTACTTATTAATTTCAATTTTATTTTCAGCCAGCCGGTGGATTCAATTTGTACTTGACAGCCAACACAAATGACACATCCCTACTTTCACACGATGTAATCAAAGATGAATTAAATGAAGTGTTTAGGGAATCTGCACATTCCCTAGACTGTAAAATTTAGACACAGCCGTCGAAATAATGATTAACAAAACCATTTATTTCGCAGTTAATGGCAGCAGATTGAAAGTGCATGAACAATGCACGTAACATCTTACACGAATATATGCAGATAAAATAAAATGCGATGTGTGCCACGTTTGCTTACAGTTGACAACAAATGCACTCTCATGACAAGGTTGAGGTCATGTTAAAGCGTCATTTCATAAATATGGGATTGTATCACAAAGGACAAAACAATAGAAATTTAGGAAATCGCCGAAACCAAACCAAAGAAGGCAAAATTCAGAGTTGGAAATAGGGAGAGTGTACATGCCAGAAATGAAAGAACAGTCAAAACAATAGATTTCTGTAACGAATGTGCACCAAAGAAAACAAAGATAGTTTAATCGGCCAGAATGGTCATGAGCACAGTTTTTTTGGGATTCGCAGGGAATAATATACATCGACTATTTGGAAAAGATAAAAGCAATTAAGTACGGGGCAATGTGCAGAGTTATTGGGTGAATTCAATGAGGAATTGAAGAAAAAACAAGTCCTCGTTTGCAAAGTTATTTCTTTCACCACGACAATATCAAGGTTTACCATTCTGCTATTTCAACCGTGAAATTGAACGAACTGCGCTACAAATTGTTTCCCCATTCACCATATTCTTTAGATTTAACCCCTTGCGACTATTTTCTGTTCCCAAACAGGAAGAAATGGAATTAGAGGTTTTTGGGGGGCGTTATTCTCAACATTGTCAAAACATGCACATACATAAGGCACTAGAGACAATCAAATGTGCATGAAGAGCATGTTCTCAACGAGTCCGAGTTTCGGAGTTGTCTGCCAAGTTGAGAAACGGTAATTTTGAAACGGAAATTTTGAATAACCTCATTCGGTTATGGCAAAAAAGCGTGACGATGAGATCTTCTTTCGGAAAAATCCCATTCTTATGGTAAGAGAACTCAATGTAAGTCATATTACTACCCATTAACACCTAGCAAAGATGGAAAAAAATCATTAAGTTAAGAAAATGGCCACCACATCATCCATCGCAAAATAACCTTCAGAAATCGCTATTTCCACAGAGTTTCTGTCGTGCCTCCATCGTTTAATTCTGAGGACCAGCACAGAAATTGCCTCTAACCACTCAAGCGGGGCTTAGTGTATGGTGTGGTGAATAATTCATCTAAAGCAAAAACACTCAGATCTGGTTATTCTAAGGTTCCTCTGCACACAGTTATAGGGATTTTATTGCGAATGCTGCACCCCCTTATTACCCAGAGTAATTATCTCTAGATTTCTCATTGTTTCGAAGTCTGCAAAACTACTTTGATGGAAACAATTTTGGATCTCAGATGCCCCAGGTTACAAAAAAAAATCAAAGTCAAACAATTTTTTTTGACAGCATCAAGACGTTACCCATAACGACTGTCTAAAGAAGGATATAACGTTAACTACTAAATTGTTGCACTTAGTCGAAATTGTTTAACATTGAACAGCTCTACGGAAAAATGTTTTGCTATGCAATGAAGTCTTCGCTTAGATCATTGGTTCTTAGCTTTTCCAGGACTACAGACAGCTGTGAATGAAAAATATTTTGTCTGGCATATGGTCATTTTTTGAGGAAGGTGAATGAAAGAGAGGATATAACCACGAACCCTATTAGCTATACGAAGATATGCATGGAGTACCAAGCACCTGCATGGGCATCTTAAAACAATAAAAAGCCTCAGTTGTCTCGGTCAGAGAATTTTTAAATTTGAATATGTGTAGATATTAATATGAAAGAAAGTTAAGATCAGCAATAAAATAGAAAACTAGAAAATAAAAAGAAGGGGTTAGATTGAGAATAATTAACTATTGCTTGACGAATAGCATAGCTTGTGGTCTTCTATCAACTAAACGCTCTAACTGTAAAGAATACTTGGCCGAATAATCGAATTTCTATTACTGGAACCAGTAGGCTTCATCTATTTGAGGAGAAGAAATTGAAAGTATGGTAATACAAAGAGGAGTTCTACACCGTTAATTTTAAACATGTACTCGGAACAAAAATTTAAATAGGCACGGACAAACGATGAAGGCGGAATCATTAGATATGCGAGTGGTACAACTGTGAGGGCTTACGAAATTGGCAAGCTTGTTGTTACAATAAACTACGTTCGATTATTGGCAAATATGAGTTAAAGATTAATACTATTGAAACCAAGTTCGATTATTTAAAAATAACCAATATGGACAAAATATAACAACACCGCATACCTAGGATCTATTGTATAATAAATAGCAACGCAGATCCCAAAAAGGAAAAAGAGAGCACAATAGAAAAAAACAAAAACAACATTTTGCAAAATGAAAAAGGTGCTTTGCAGTAGAATATAAAAGTCAGACTTACTAAGTTTAATATCCGTTCAGTCTTATTGTATGGAGTTGAGTTACATAAAAGGAGTATCCCGCATCTCGTGCATTGATAGAGTTACAAATGAAAAAGTCTTGAGATAGATAAATCGTAGGAGGAGATGTTATTCGATATTTAAATTCTAAAAATAGATTTGGACCATGTACTGGAGAAGCAACAAATACCACGTGAAGTGCGTCATCATTCAAAGAATATTGGAGGAAAGAATATCAATGGGACGTCAAAAACTGAGATGGCTGGCAATGCAAAAAACTAGGGATAACTTTCAAACCCTGCATTATTTTTTTTTTTTTTTTTTAAGAACTTTACACTCAAGTGGGTATTACTGCACTTAAAATGGCTGAGCACGAGTTAAATTTTTAGAAAAATGAAACAAAGAGAGAAAGAAAGGTTTTTGAGATCAGTGGTTATTTCGCTCCATGGGTGGCATCCAACATTTAATGGAGGGACTAAATTATTAGTGTAATTGGACTTGTTGTTGTATGCTAGGCAACCACTCATCTTACATGAATTTAGTCGCCTGAAAAAAAAGAATGTCTTTGGGCGCGGCTAGTATTGAATCCCGAACCGTCCGGTTCGCAAGCCAATACACAACCACTTCAGCCACGGGCACCCGCAGTTTTCAGTTTTGATTGGCAAATCCCCACATATCAAATTTATTTCGAAAATCGGTTTTCAAATCGCGAAACGTATGAAAAATTACGTTGTCCTTATAATTAACTAACTCAGTTCGCTTTTTATTCATGTACAGTCTACATAACGCAAATAACACGTCAACGTAATGCGCTTACAAATGAGGGAAAGTGTAGCGGAAGATCCGCAGTTGTCATCAGCGTCGATCGTAATAGTTTGGCCTTTGTCCGTCCACTTTGTTGGAAATTTTAAGAAACGATCTCGGACCATAACTTTCGATGGGAGTTTACGGATTAGGCTTTTGAACAGCTTGAGGTCGACCACTACTTTCATCGGCAAATCGTATTTGATGACGAGGCGCAATAGTGAACAAGCGAAATTTTTAATCTACAAGAGACTCATGAGATTCAATTACACTGACAAAATACAAAATTACATTGTCAATACACCAAGTTACAAGACAATCATCAGTGATAATTTCTTCGAAAGTATGGACGACATTGGCTGAAAAATTGGACATGAGAAAGCTACGCGCAAGATGGGTGCCGCGATTACTCACAATGGAACGAAAACAGCGTCGTGAGGATGTTTCAATCGAGTGTTTGGCGAAGTTTCACAGCAATAAAGCCGAGATTTTGCGTCGATTCATAACCATGGATGAAACATGAGTCCATCACTTCACACCCGAGACGAAGAAACAGTTAAAACAATGAACTCAAAGGGGAGAATCGGCTCCGAAGAAGGCGAAAACAGTTCAATCTGCAGGCAAGGTCATGGCGTCAGTTCTTTGGGATGCGCGTGGGATAATTTTCATTGATAATCTTCAGAAAAGAAAAACAATCAGTGTATGATGCGGCGTTTGAAAGATGAAATCAGGAAAAAATAGCGAAGAAAAAGAATTTGTTTCATCAAGACAATGCACCAGTTCGCACATCCGTCATCGCGATGGCCAAAATCAATGAGTTAAATTTCGAATTGCTTCTTTATGTGTCCTATTCGCCTGATTTAGCCCCCTCGGATTATTTCGGAACTTGAAAAAATGGCTCGATGGTAAAAGATTTGCCAACAGTAAAGAGGTGGAGTCTGCGGTTGATGGCTATTTTAAGTAGCTCGACGATTCTCACTATAAACAGGGTATTGACGCTATTGAACATCTGGGAAAAGTGTATTGAACTCAAAGAAAACTACGTAGTGAAATAAAGATATTTTTTTTACAAAATTTTTGTGTTTTCTTTGTTAAGTCGGGTACTTCTGGGACTAACCTCGCAGCTAAATATCTCATTCGTCGCATGCCCCTTTAAATATCAACTTTCTTCATATAATGTTAATATCGCTATTATCGTGGGTTTGTGCCATTTGTACGATCTGTGACGCCATCTTTGCCGCTACTGTGGTAAACATTGAAATTCGTTGTGGTATGCCAAAAATAGGATCTCTTACATATCAGAGATATTAGCAGTCAATGTTACACATCTAAAAGCTAAGATGCGGACGAATCTGACTCAGATACGAGAGAATACATACGATTATACTCGTCTGTATCCTTGCTTATATTTAACATGCAGCACCCACCCTTTCTTCAGAGAGAACAAAAAAAAAAACACTTCCAAAATGGAACGCAGAACAAACAATTGCAATTACATATGTTAGTTGTGATAAGACGAAATGCAGGTTAACTTTAAACTTGGCGAGCACATCAACCCCAAAGATTTTTCTCAAATTTGGCAGTTATTCGTATTTTCATTTTGGTTTCAGTTGCTGTTACAAATGTTGGGTTATCTAGAGATTGTTACCCACTTTCACAAGTACACTATGATGATTTTTATCACTTCTACGTACATGGTATTGCACTCAGTGTGCGCCAAACATTAATAAAATAAAGAATAAGAGAAAAAAGAAACAAAAAAAGTGTTTTAATGTCCTCTCCATGGAATGTGCTCGTAGAAGAGAAAACCTTTTGATACTCCGACTCATTGCTGTACATACTTGTACACTTTCGGTTCATAAGCACCCGGTGAAGTGTGCCAGTAATGAAAGTCTGTATAGTGTCATAATTAGCGCTATAATAACATGAAACAATGTCCCCTGGGAGAGACACAAGTACACGAGCCACAAAATGGAAACTAAAGCAAATTACCAACTGGATCAGATTTACTTTCAGTCTTTTGTGTTTGTCAATCGCGCTAAATTTTTTTTCTTTTGAATTTCGCCATAATTAATAGCGGAAACAATGCAAAACTTAAAAAAAAAAAATAATCGTGAGGGTGTGCTTTTTGTAGTCTAAAGTTAGTTTCATTTTCCTTTCCAGTCAATTACACATCCACTAATTTGGACAAAAGTGTGGAAATCATTACCAATAGACAAATTTAGAAGGTTAACAAAGAATGTTCTCAGATTTAAGAATAACAATAGTGTCATCCGTTAGGTTTTTGATGAATTGCATAAGACCGCAAGACGACGTCGGAATCAGTTTATTTGCAATCATGAGGTAATTGCCACTTGTGTGATAAATGTGTTGAACTAATAAACCGCGACTAGCGTTATCGCATTTGCAGCATTGAACAGATATTATTTAATTATGACTATTACATAAGACTCGATTGAGCTCAAACTATGTAGATAATGTTACGTTACGTTTCCTTGTAAATATAGTGAAAAAAAAACATTTAACTTTATCCAAGGTTGTAGATTGTATTTGCAATATCTCAGTCAACCGCACGTATATTGATGCAGCTTTGATTACAACACAAATGTTTCTTTTTTTCTAGAAAAAAAAAATTGTATAACCACAAATGGGACAAAGAATAAGAACTTCAATCAAAGTGTCAGTTGTTTGATATGATTAAAATGATATCGTTCAATGTGTTCTATACCTCTATCTCTATCTCTATCTACCTTAAGCAATAGATGGATGGGACGGACATGACATTGTATTCCTTTTCTTCGTCATTTTATTCTATTTGAACTTTATCATCGATGCCACCATATTTTGCAAAAGTTTAAAAAAAAAATAATGTTATAAAACGCTTTGCAAGACAAGAGATGGGTCAGAGTCCGGTCCTGATAGTTTGACCTTGGAAACTACAGGAATGTTGAACGTAGTCTAGCAGTTCAAAGGGGAAAGGGATCGAGAAGCAGACGCAGGGCCCAGCCCAAAGAGGCTGCAGGAGACGGCAAAAAGAAACAGACTGGCACAATTAACAACAACTGCGCTCTTGGAGCTAAAGCTGACTCCTTTTCTTCCGTCTGAAACAAGGTGAATAGGAAAAAAGTTCATGTATATTTTACACATGATGCCCGGTTGAAGCCGGTGGCGTACAAACAGTAAAATTCGAAGTTTCAATGGACGGGAGTCGACGAAATCAAAAGGAGTGGTTGTTCAAGCCACACAAGATGTCTGGATGAAGCCAGTGCAACAACCAGCGAAAATCGTAGTTACGTATGGTAGGCGGAAATTGGTTGCAGGGGGAAAAATACACCTGGAAAAACAATCCCGGCGATAATCATCCCTGAGCATCAGATGCGAATGCAACTGGTGCAGCAACCAGTGTAGACTGAAGCTCAGGTAAAGGGAAATTGGATGACGCGAGAGAACTTACTACAATGACAACTTTCACCTAGCCTCTTAAAAAGGAGGAAACGGGATTGTTTTCTAAGGTTCCGCCATATTCTTTCTGATGCTGCGGATTGGAAAGTCCAGCCGGCTCTCCGAAGGTCAACTGAAGGAGCTAACCAAAAAGATATATTTGTATTTAAGCGGCGAGCCGCATTGTCGAAAACTGAGCTCACAGGTTGAAGAGCGCCATGCAGCAAACCCTTACAGGCTAGGTAATCCTGTTCCAAAAATCTTCCATCGAGACTTCAAAGCTTAAGATTTTCAGTACACCAAAGTTAATATGCGATTTCTGCTTGATTTTGGGGAAACTCAAGAAATAGAGGATGAGTTTGCTGGGGGAGTTTGCTCCTTCGTTTACAACAATAAAATATTGGGTGGCAGAGTTTAAGCGAGGCCGTACGAGTTGCCATGACGAACATCGCAGTAGTCGTGATTGATTGAAAGTGCGTAAAGTAGCAGATATGGTAGTCATTTCAAAAAGTGCTGTACATCGCATGTTGGCTGAAAAATTGGTCTTGAGGAAGCTGTGCGCAATTACTCAGTCGTGAGGATGTTTCAATAGAGTATTTGGCGAAGTTTCACAACAATAAAGCCGACTCAAAGGGGAGAATCGGGTCCAAAGAAGGCGGAGACAATTTGATTTGTTTTTTGATTATCTTCAGAAAGGAAAAATCAACGGTGTGTATTATACGCACTTGGCGAAGAAAACATTTGTTTCATCAATACAATGCATCAGTTTACACATCCGTCATCACAGTCAATAAGTTAAAGTTCGAATTGCTTCCTCACGCACCCTATTCGCCAGAAATACTTTAAAGCTTTAATTTCGCAACATAATTTTCTTGGTTCTCAAAACACTTCGTCTATCTTTTGCTCAACTGTTTGAAATAATAAAATTTGTTGGGGGCCGCAAAATAGGCGATGCATCGTTGGAGTCTAGAAATTAGGAACTAGAGGCTAAATCCGAAAAATATGGCAGATGAGGGAGCAACTCCTAGCCTAGTTCATAAAATTTCGCCACTGCGACCACAAACGTGTGCACCCGTGTATTTTCTTGATGGAAAAACACTTTTTTCTTGGCCAAATACAGTTGGTTGGCATTCCTTCAAATATTCGTCGATCATCGTTGTTTCTTCCTTTTGAAAGTAGTCGATATAGATTATGCCGTGTGCATCCCAAATAACTGTGGCCATGATCTTGTTCATCTGACTGTTTCGACGGTTTGGTTTCCGGTGTGTGGCGGTGGATCTATGTTTCATCCACGGTTAAGAGGTTGAGGATGGTGCTGGTACAACGTCAAATTCATTTTTATCAATAACTGTCACACACAAACTAAATTACGCCTCTTGCTCAAAACAGTAGTTTTTAAAAAAAAAATGCTTTTTAACTTACAACGCGGGAAATTCAAAAACTCACGGTTTCATGAATGCGCCCTGGTACATATAGTATGTATGTAGTTCTCAATGCAAAATCCTAGGTGTACTGCAATTAAGCACAAGAAGGTTCTTCGAATTCGAACCAGGAAGAAGAGAAAGCAGAAGGAGGCACAGAGAATATCTTTAACCAGTTAAAAACTTGATGTCACAAGTAGAGAAATTGCCTAACATATTGTAGTTAAGCAACGAAAAGTCACAACATTTAATGTACGACTATGTATTTATTTTTTTTAATGGAGCAATGCGAAAATTACAATAGTTTTCCACACAGAAATACTCTCAAGCTCGTATGAAGTTCGACTGCTGCCGAAATTGAACCGGCAGAACATCATTCCAAGTTTAATAGAAAATAAATAATAAATCTATCTGTATAAGACGACTGAGCCTCTATTAAGTTGAAAGCTTTCGAATACAACATTCTTACCACCTGCAGCACAAAATCTATTGCAGAAGCCTCTTAATCACAACCTAACAACTGAAACAATTTTTTTTTTGTTTTTTGTAACGAACAAAATATAAAACACAATTCTATCAGAAATTCAAAGGAAGTTAACTGATAAAGTCAACAAGAAAGCACAATCAAAGGTGTATGTAAGCGAACAAATGTTATACGGATTCCACTTCCAATTTTACCACAACTGTCACGTTATCACATTTTCTATTGCATTTTAACATTTTATACTCGTAGCAAATGTTCCATTCCGATTAGAGTCAGTATGTTCAACTCGATTCAAAAGAAATTCATTTCCATCCACTTGTTCGGTCGTCTGTTGTCAACAAATGGAAACATGAATAAGTACACCCTTCAGAACAATGGAAAAGATAAATCATTACTCTACTCTATACGGGTACAACAACATGTGTAACCTAGTTCTCGTTCAAAAACCTCCATGAACTGTAATATCATATTTTTTGTTTTTGCTGCTGCTTCAGTTTATGCCTTTTACAATATATGTACTCATTCATACATATAATCTCCCACCATTTGCCAAAATCGCTTGCAAATACGTCGTAGCGATTAGAACATAAATCCCGACCCATGAATAGCTCAAAGGCTAAATAGCAATAGCAAACACAATCCGCTCAAACTAGTTTGCTGTACAGTTAAGGCAATTTTTTGTTGTTTTTTTTCCTCTCTATTTTCTGATCTTTTTTTTTTTTTTTTTGTAAGTTTGGTTCCAGACTTGTTGTTCACCATCGGTGCGGCCATCTCCATCGCAACCGATTTGCGGCAACGCAGCACCAGTCGAGTTGCGGTCATATGCAAACTACAAATAGGCCACCACACGAATGTGTTAAGAAAATACATCTTTTTAATTTAAGCGCTTGCAACTGGCAACTCACACAGCTTACAAAACTCACAACTGTCGGCTAGCAACACACAATCTTTTATAAAGTGTTTGACCTCGTCACTGCTGCTGCCAAGCACAAACCAAAAATAAATGAATCATCATCATGGAACATCTCAGATCACACACCACGAGAAGTGCGTTGAAAAATAAAATTGTTTCAACAAAAAAAAAAAAAACAGAAATAATGTGTAGGTTCTTTACATACTCGTATCAAAGTAGGCAAAAAACTTGTTATCCCACTACAAGTCAATTGGTAATGCTAGTGGGTACAAAACATAGGGCCTAAAAAACGGAAGCTCAGTGGGAAACAAAACAGGCGGATTAGTGTTTGGTGTTCGCCCATCCCATTGATAATACGATGAGTGTGCATTATTTTGCTTTTGACCACATTCGACGTCAACGGCAACGGCAATGGCAACGTCAGCGACGACGACGACGACGTGGAGTACTGCTGCATGTAATGGCAAAGCGAAGCAATGCACCCCTTTAAGAGTTCATCATGTTTTGGCCAGGAGAACAATGCTCGTATAGAATACATTGTGCATACAGACAGTACGAATAAAGCATAACCGTATAACATTTTTGTATAGAGTTGCCAGTTATCAGAATTTATCAATAAATTTCAAATGAAATACATATAGGGTCAGTTGGGGTAAATGTAATAAGCATTATTAGCTTTTTTAACACCAACACTTTAAAAAAAAATTAAGAAAACATTTTTTTAAGTACATACTTCAAACTTCTGGAAACGAACATGATTGTGAGTGTTTACATTTACCCCAGATTTTTTTAAAATCCTGGAGTAAATGGAAACATTCCGTTCGTTTCCTAATGACACTAGGAACTTCGGTGTGGGCCAAATGTGAACAAACATAAATTCGCAATTGACGTTTTGCGTGGAAAATATCTTTTCACAATGTTTACATTTACCCCATAAACCAATATTACCTATGTCTACAAATGCAAAATACCAAAAAACAAAGGTAGCATACTTAAAAAAAAGTAAAAAATGAACACATTTTATTGATCACTTAGTTATTAAATGTTACATGGACGCAGTTCGGTAAGTTAACTTAAACTACTTTTCGGTCTTATGGTAAGCACGTGTTCCCATGATAGTAAGAGTCGGCTCAGGCCGGATACCAACGATATCCTCCAAGCAAATCTTCTTTTTTTCATGTGGAATCAAGGCGAACGTTTTCTTTAAAGTGTCCAAACTCTTGAGAAGGATCACCTCAACTTCGTTTTGTTGGTAGGACTATGACGCAGACGTATTTGAAGAGAATAGTGAGTCTGTTCCCTCCCTTAAATTGAATCAGAAGAAATTGACCTTTCTTTAATTTCGTTGGATCGGCAGGATCCAGCTGCTCGGGTTCTACATCGACTTCGAACTCCTCATCCCACTGACTTTCATCTTCATAAACAACTTTTTAACAAGCAGACTCCTCTGAAATCGAGCTTGTTGTTCGTTTTTTCATTATTACTATTTTTTTAGGTTCACTTGCTGGTTTCCTCTTGGGCTTAGGTGTTTTTTGGCAATTCTTGTTTCTTTTGCTTCTTTGAGTCGCTTGAGAACTTTGTCCGACGTCAAAACCTCGCCATACGTCATTTGTTTCAGTCTTGGTACGGGTTTCTTTGCTTCGACTGCAGATTCAACGAAATGACGAAGAGATATGGTAAAACAAATCGCTAATAGAAGTGCCAGGGTGAGCTATGGGTTAAAAGTTGTAGGTAAATGTAAGCATTTCGAAAATTGTAGATTAATTTAAAAGTGTCGAATATCTCATATTCAAAAATATGCTGATGTGCGCTAATCGAAGCTGTTTTAAGGGAATTAGCCAAGTCCGTACGGTTCTCAGTCATTATGTCATCGTTGAATTGGATGGTATCTAATCCAGTGAGAGAAAAATATATTGGCTTTTAGTACCTTCCTACTAATGTCGCCTTCAATATTTTCTTGTAAAAAAAGTTCTTTAAATGTTGCTGATTCCACTTCGACTTGAGGAGTTGATTATGCGCGGTACCTTTCAAGAGTCTGGGGTGGAAATTCGTCCTGAAGAAACTTAATTCTGTCCACAGGGAAGATTCCGATGCTTACAAATCTAGAAACTATGTTTTGACGGCTCATCGACTCTGTCCAGATTTACCCGATAAGTTGGGAAAATAACTGCTTACTAATGCGCATGCAACCTTTTCCCATTTGTGATTTCCTATAATTTACATATAAGTTTTTTTTTCCAAGCAGTTTTGACTGGCCCAAACACACATTTGTCTAGTGGTTGCAGCTTGTCAATAAGATGGCTAGGAAAGCGCATTAATACTACGTTATTTTGCAAAGCTTTTTGAACTATTTGGACAATTATGTGACTGCAATGGCCATCGTACACTAACAATGCTGATTGATCAGGCTCACCATCTCTTTCACGAAGTTTTCCAACGAAGGGAATGAATCCATTTGATAGCCAGTTGAGAAACTGAGGCTTTTCCATCCACCCGTTTGCTTACGATGCGTAGGGTTCCAGGAAATCCAGCTTCATGGGTTCATCTAGCCTATACAGCAACGCCCTTAAAAATTATTAGCGGTGGAAGTGCGGAACCATCTGCAGAAACGCATGCTAATACAGTAGTGGACTCACGTGCAAATCCCCCTGAAGCCCTGCTCAACGCTTTGCCTTTTACCCCCAATGCACGGATACGGCTGGGAACATGGTGGAATCCACTTTCATCGGCGTTGAAAATGTATTGTGGCTTATTTGTAAGTGATTTTTCCTTAACGACTTTTTCAAGTTTATTATAAAAATCGTAGACGACTTCCGGATTTCTCGCGTCTTTTCGCAGCTTTTGAAGATGCTCTGGCTTTTTCAGCGATAGCCGGGGATGGCGCCTCATGAACCCCAAATACCAATCCTCCCCACTTGACAGGAATGACAGTTATTCGACCAGATCCCATGGCCTCTAGCGGTGTTTTTCGTCCCTTTATTCGATGAAATATCACGGCTTTTGGAATGCGGTAGTATTCCTTGCACTGCCGATACGTCATTCTTTTCTTAACTATGTCGTTTACAGCATTCTGTATATCTTTTAAGTCGTATTTAACGATGGGCTACTTCCTTATGTAGGTTCGAGGCTCGATTCATGATCCGCAAATTTTTCTAGTAAAATAACTGTTTACGTTTACCCCAAAAACATACTTACATTTCCCCCATATGCTAAAATTACCAGCATATGTTTACTAAATGTAAACATGACAAAAGCACAAAAATAACTACAAATTTAAGGAATCACATTGTAGGAAACTAGTTTTAAGCACTTTGAAGTTGATAAATGTTATAGAAATATTAATTACCCTTCTCGTAAAAACACCTTCCAAAACAACTTAAAAAATACTGACAAAACTGATTTTCAACTTTCGCATGCGATATCTTTTCTCGACTGAAATTTTATGTGATAAATGAAAGCAACTGGCGTCTAAGTGCGACGACAGTATGGCGTCATTTCAAATTTTATTTTTTTTTTTGCTCTTGGAATTCGACAGTTAAATTTGAAAGGGTTAAATAACCACCGTTTACAATTACCCCATGTTTACATTTACCCCAACTGACCCTGATGGATGATTCTTTTAAAGGTACTTTTTCCAGTGAGGATTTCATGAGAGATCACGCATGCGTCGTGTCACACTGATATGGTATTTTTGTTCAATATTATTTGACATTTCATCATGGAAAGACTTAGCCCGGAACAGGGTCTACAAATTATTCAGCTCTATTACGAGGAATGTGTTTTGTGCGCTTAGAGCAACTTATGGTCCACATAATCGGCCTACTGAACGCACAATTGGCTGTGTCATCGAACGTGAGGATATTGGTTTAAAAGCATATAAAATTGAATTCGGGCAAGAACTGAAGTCAACCGACCTTCCGAATCATAACCTTTTCAGTCATTAGGCTCTTGAAAAGCTTCAAGAAAATCCACCGTTTTCGACCAAAATATTTGGGGTGCGAAGCAACCAACCCGAAGGGGTTCAAGAGCTGCCATTACATCCAGATAACTGTTAATGGCACCCGTTATCGCGCCATGATAACAGACTACTTGCTGACTGAAATTGAAGTCTCGACGACATTTGGTTCTAACAAGACGGCGCCACTTGCAACACAGCCTGTGAAACCATGGATTTATTGCGTGAATGATTTGGCGAACAGTTACTTGCATGCTTTTGATCAGTGATTTAGCCGCATAGATCATATAACATCACACCTCAAAACTTGCTACGTAAATCCTAAGCCGGTTATGAATAAGCCCGGTACGGTTGAAGACTCGAGTCATTGGTAAAACACCACTTGTAATGCTCGACCGCGTCATCGAAAATTGGAACTTCAGAATGCACCATGTTAGCCGCAGCTACGGCCAACACTTGAAAGAAATAATCTTCAAAAATTATATGTAAAGAATGGTTCTTTTATTTGATAATACATAAAGACTACCCGATAAAATTGAATTTTCCGATTGTTTTTTTTATTTTTGAAAAAAGTACCTCTAAAAGAATCACCCTCTACTTGTAATCAACTTCAATTTCAATCTCTGCTCTTGACATTAAGTTGCCTACTGAATTTTCAACCACCACTGTAATTTGGAGGCGGAACAAAATAGTAAAACCCCTTACCACGATACATCCATATGTACATATGTATAATCGAAATCACAAAGTTTCCCATTGGCCACACCATTGTTCGGTCCATGAAAAAAATCCACAAGATGATTTCATGAAAAGTTAAAGGACAATAACTTTCATCCATCGATTCACTTTCGAATTTCCCTATTTTCATGTCAAGTGTATGAAGGAGATGTGTCCTACATTGTGCCAATAATCGATTCGGTCAAAGAGCATACAGATTAATTAATATTCACATGTTCGATACGAGTATTGAGAGGAAAAAATTGCCCTCATCGTGTTCGAGTGTGAGATATGTATGTATTTTAGCCAGACCTTGATACGTAGGGCTTATCGATTTTCACATAAATTTACTTCAAGCACGAACAGTGTCCATGTCGTACAGTAAAAATATAAACAGATAGCTTCAGAGAGACTATATTTGATGGCACTCATATACAAATGTATGTATACTCGTACACATACATTCGTACCCCTCACTCAATTTGAACGTATTACTCTGTTTGATAAATATCGATTTTGGCAGGAAGTTTCAATTGCTCAAGGAAAATCCTGTAGAGGTTGAGAAAGGTTAACCGATGAAACTAAATGTCAAAAGGAATAACGCAGAATGTGGTTCAAGTGAACTTTAAAATAACCATATCCTGACTGTAGAAAAAGTTGGCGTGACGTAAAAGGATATTATTTGTGCAACTACAGCAGTTATTATTGTGAATTTAAAACAAAATCATTTTCCGTTGAATTATGAAAGCTTATAATATGGTGAAAACCACTTTACGGTTTAAGTCTTATCGACGCGGGAAAGTTTAAGCTGTTTTCAAAATAAACCGCGGAATTCGTTTCCAACAAAAAAGGTTCCTATTGTGGACAGGCTAAAGATTTGTAAATCGCAACTAACAACATTACAACGTGAGAATATTTCACATACAGGTCAATCAAAGAACTCAGTTGGAAGCAGGACAATTCAGCCACATGCGGATTTACTGGTGACGATCATACATAATGAAATAAGGACACCGCGATCTAGACGTAGAAAGTTCGGACCCATATTCGGTCAATTGCAACTACCAAACAGGCATCACAATTATTCAGAAAGTGCAATAGGATAGATTAAGCAGGCAGAAATCGATAATTTACGGCGTACCTAAAATTAAGATATGAATGTGGCTATCTAAGGCTTATCAATAACAGAAAAAATAATGAAAAGTGTTCAACTGAACCGCTGCAAACATCATAAGCTTTGACGTTCGCGTATGACGAAAGCACTAAAAGTCGATCTCATAGCTGCAATAAAAGTACTACTAGATGGACTGAAAAGTGGCCTCCTTGGGAATTAAATTTTTTTTTTGTAAATGTTTTTTTATATTATTCAATATAGTCCTCTTTTAGTTTGAAACACTTATTCCAGCGATTTTCCAACTTCTTCATCCCGTCCGAAAAGTAAGTTTCCGGAAGGTCTGCAAAATACTCCTCGCGTCGGTGATTTCCTCGCGTGAACTGAATCTTTTATTGATGAGCCATCTTTTGAGGTTTGGGAAGAGATAATAGTCCGAGGGATCCAAATCCAGTTACCAATCGACGCCAAAAGTCCGCCCGATTCCGCATCAGGAAGTCCAAACACTCTTTCGAAGTGCTCTCGCGTTCGTGTTTTTGGTCAGGAGTGAGCATTCGCGGAACCCAGCGGCAGGATAACTTTTTCATATGCAGAATATTGCCCAAAATATGGCGTGTGCGCTCAGTACTATCTGTTGGTATCTGTTAGCTCGCGCACCTTCACTTTCCGGTCAGCCAACACATTGTCCTCTGTTACCGCATCGGAGGTCACTTTTCACTACATCTAGTACTTCCAGTGCAGTATTATTAGTGGATAAGATTTTATCAATCCCTATATGTAGATCAAGCTTGGAACAAATTCAGACCAAGCTCTACACAATCTTTCTTATCAAAAATCTGAAAAAAAACTATGCAAAGGCAAATTAATTGTCATTTCACCCAAAAACTTCAGCTGCACAATAACACTTTTAAACACGTTAGTGAGGAGATTTGTATGTAAGAAAAGTAACATTTTTAGTGCTCTTGGACTTCTTTAAAGCGGTTGACACGGATAACCACATTAATTAGTGCTCGAAACTTTAAAGAATCCAGCTTTGCAATAAGAAACAGGCTGTGGAGATAAAAGACAGCCTCCCAATATTCCTTGCGACCATCACAGGTGTTCCTCAGGCTATAATTCTCGGGCCACTCTTATTTTTCCAGATCTATGCGAAAGTTGTTGTATAATTTTATATAAGTTGTCTTCTTTCATCTAATCAAAGATTGTGTCGAAAATATGAATCACGATGTGAGAAACGTATGACAATGGTTAGAATGAATAGTCACATCACAGAACGACATTAAAATCTCATATTTTCCACAAGTTTATCTTCAAGATTCTCCAATTTAACATGCTGAGATCGGGAAAGATCTAGGAATAGAATTTGATAGAACTCTAACGTGAGATAGGAGCATATAACCCTTCTGCCGGTAAAGCGTAATTCGTTCATTTTGGTTCACGCAACCTTTCACACCCTCAAACCAAAGAGTTATGCTTACCAAGACACTTATTATCTCATATGCATTTATGGCGGTGAAATGTTTGGAAATTGCAAAATATATAAGCCGGAGGATGCTTAATACAATAAAACTGTAAGATAAGCATGACATCCGGAGGTATGACTGAGTGTTGGCTTTTTCCATCCAAATTTTCAATCTTTTCTTCAATAATCTCATTCAATATAATGCAGACACATTGGCCCTGTTATATGTTCATTAAAGTCACATTAATATGCTACGCAACCGCAAAGCAAAGTAACTGCAAAGTTAAGCTACTATACAAACTATCTCAGAACTCTACCTGTCGCCCTCTACTCAGTAAAACTCCAGATAAAGATGACCATTTTCGTGTGAGCAATTGTACATTTTTTTCAATACATATCTTACCAATATCTGCAATAGTAGAAGCACTAATAAGCCTTTGCTTGGTAAAAAAACATGGCAATGAAAAATTTTTAAATGTTTCTTATTCTCCAATTACATTCAACTGCGATTGGTGTACTTTGGTGGCACAGCCACTGTGAGCATCCTTACTTTTAAGAGTAGACAGCGTACGGGCTTAATTATAATTCGAACGCCTAGCCATTCTAGTTACTATCTCATGAACTAGGCCAACTCAGAAAACTAAGGACTTCGACTATTCAAGCGAAGAATTCAAAACAACTCAATAAGCGACATCGATCAGTGAATTTAAACATTCCGTCTCTGATTTGTTATCTCGAGCGGGTTCAATTTCCAATTAGTACAAATGTAATCAACCAAAAAACAGCTATAAGCACTATCTTTAAGAAATGCAGAAACGAAGCGCACAATCCTTATAGGTACAACAAATTTCACATACCTGATGCCGATGATAAAAGGACTAATTGGTAAGAATAGAAGATCCTTCAATTCATGTTGAATCGTCACACAGATTTTACCAACAAAATTGCTCATCATCAAACGCATTCGCGACTTTATTTTATCAACTACAGCACGGTTGTTGGCTCTGAGTGTTTCAGTTGAATGGAAAGCGTTACCCTAAACCTTCTCTTCCACATGCCTTTAAAGAAATAAGTCACATGGTGTTGGGTCGCATGATCTCGGCTGCCAATTTTGATCACCGTTTCGAGAAACGACTCGGCACTTATGTGGCAAGAAGCCTCGTATTGTCGGAAATAAACGCCCAAGTTCCGGAAATAATAATTCGTTGATCATTGTTCGAAATTCTTGTTCGGTTTTAGGCATTTCCAACACCCGACCACACGATGTTCGGTATGCTTAAGTTCTTGTGTGAATTGAACCTTTCACGCTCTATCACTCAAGTCTTTATGCAAAAGTTGATGGCCCGCAGACTTAAGTTCTTGCGTCAACTGAAGCTTACACCGCCGAAAGGGCCGACTTTTAGCTGCAGAAGCAATATTCCTATTTTTTCTTGCGCGACGGACACGATTTCGGATCTTTGCATCACTTACATACTACAATAGCACGAATTTCTGAACAAATTTAACAATAGCTGAGCTGAGCTTCATTCTTCGACCGAGAAAACTTTAAACTTTCGTTTCAAGT
Organism: Volucella zonaria; assembly: GCA_963966105.1. NCBI lineage: Eukaryota > Metazoa > Arthropoda > Insecta > Diptera > Syrphidae > Volucella > Volucella zonaria. The sequence continues at coordinate 131,780,094 of OZ014531.1, forward strand.
TCCAACAATTTCATTGCTTTGTTGAAGCATTGTTCCGTTTTTATTAAGGGCGTAGTTTTTCTTGCTATCACTTGTTTTAAGATAGCGGACATTTAGTTGTATGTTCAACTGCAACTTTGATATAAGCAAATTATGGGCAAATACGTCAATCAGGAATGAGTAAATAAACTCTTAACTGCAGTTTATACTCGTATCTTTCAACACAACGTTTTATACATTTTTGATGTATGTTAATGATTTCCAACTGCTAAACCTATTTGTAAACAAGTAGATTTGATAGGAGTACGTAAAAAACGCACTCAAGACTACCCAAATACCGAAATGCAACAAAATTCGATAATAGGTCTTGTTATCATCTTTAAGAGTCAAGAACTAATGAGTGATTTCTGCTATCGAATTTCTTACACCAATAGATAAAACGTAAAAACCAATTGAAGAAAAAGTAGAAGATGTGTGTGGAGAGCCAGAATCGTATGCATTTACAATCTAAAAGTGGTTGAGTGAATTTAACATACATGTGAGATGGTCCGGCACGAGAAAATGAAAAAAATAATGCAAATGATGCAAAATGAAGATAGGATGAACATAATTTGTTAGTGGATCGAACTTTTCATTGGCAAATTAAAACAAATGGGACACTGTAAGCTTCAACAAATCAGTGTTGTATGGTACTCGTATTTTAGGAATTGTCGAACCAAATTCGAAATTGGTCAACCGAAAATCTGTGTTGTGCTACGTAAGGTCACAACATAGAAATTCAGAACTGCAATACTCAGTGCATTTTAGAGATATTGAATGGTCGGAGATGGATAGAGTGTTATACTGTCTTAATCTCTAGAAGGCATCTGATGCAGATGGTATGCAGCAATGGACCTGAAGTCAAATATGAGTTGTAAAGTTGATAAATCTAGGCAACGGCACCTAAAAAATTAAGAAATTGGTGGTACGACCAATATACAAGGGAGGTAGGTATAGAGGTCATCCTGCCTCCCATCGAAAAGATCAGTGGGTACATAAAGGGGTTTTCAATAGGGACATACAAATTTTGTATTTTAATACAAACGCACCCATCAACTTTTTTATGATCTGCCAAGGTCAATTCGAGCCAACATATTTACTATTGAATGTTATCCTGTGCCAGTGAGACAACGCCGAAGTACCGAAATATCGCAGCCTTCAGTTCAAAATGAGCCGAATCAGTCGATTCCACGCCGTTCACACGAATTGAGAACTTCTCTGACCACATTGTGGCGAATTTTTCGTAGCCTAAACCATTTCAAGATCAAGTTAATTCAAGAACGAAAGCACCGAAACTTCTTCGATTGGACTTTGCAAAAAATTTAAGAAAATCCTGAATTTCATCAAAAAATCATCTTCAGCTATGAAGCTCATTTTTGGGTTAACGGCTTTGTCAATAAGCAAAATATGCATTATTGGACAGCAACAAAACCACATGTGCTTCAAGCGACTGGAGGTGGATCGTATTTTTTCGTCGACAAAAATGATCGCCATGTTACACGGTCAATGTAGTTCGCTATCGTACCATGTTGGAAGCTAATTTTTGGCCTGAATTGCATGGTCTTGATATTATTGATATATAGTTCCAACAATATGGTGCCACATGCCACACAACGGTCAAGTTCGGTAATTATGTAATCTCGAGAAATGGTCCGGTAGAATGGCCACTTCGCTCATGCATTTTAACGCCGTTGGATTTCTTTTTATGGGGTTACGTTATGTCGTTGGCTTATGGCTTAACAAGCCAACAACGTTAAAGGAGCTCAGGAACAATACCGAACGCGAAATTGCCAACTTTCCGGCCGATATGTGTGGAAGAATGGTGGAAAATTGGCTCTAAAGAATCGATCGCTGCAAATGTGCTCGCGGTGGTCATATACACGAAATCGAATTCCATACTTAAATTTAACATATGTACTAGACTTGAAATAAATTTCTGCGCGATATTTCAATTAATCAGTGTTTTATTTAGATACAAAATTGTGATGCCCGTATTGAAAAAAAAGACGATAGTTGCAGATCAAATTCGAGGTTTCTTGGAAGGTGCGCTCTAGTATGCAATCAACAAGAGGCGCTTACCAGCCTCTCCAAGACTTTGCGACTTTGGTGAACACTAGCCCAAGCAAATGACATCAACTGTTAGCTTTTTTCATTTATCTAGGCAAAGTTTTGATATACTAGACCCTCGGTTCTTAAACTGTGTTCCGGGTTCCGCGACTTTCTTAAAGTGAAAACACAAAAATAATTTTGGTAAGTATGTAACATAATTATAATTATAACCGAAGTATGAGCTACCCATAATTCAACAAAAATGATACAACAACATCCACTTTCCAACGAAAATATCGAGCCACACTCACATGAAGTATGCATGCGAATGAACATTTGACACAAAAATGCATGCGTGTGGGTATCGTTCATGCATGCTGTTATAGTCCGTTTCAAATCACCGTACAATTTCTTGCGCATGTGCCGTCTTTTCCAGTCTATTCCAGTAATCCTGGAAGTGTACGAAATTCGAGCATAACCATACTTTGATGTTGATTGCACTGAGTCCATAGATAAACTAAAACTGACAACGAAAATGCAACAGAAGCATCTTTTTTCCTAAGCTACAGGATAGCTCGATCTGGAAAGCCACACATTATTGAAGAGACTTTAATTGAACCTTGTATGTTAGAAACAATCCGTTGCGTACTTGGCACTGTGTCTGAAGATGAACTCGTTCGCAGATTGAATGCTTGTGATATGTTTGCAATGCAAATCGATGAAAGCACGGATCTTGCCGGAATACTTCTTGTATTCGTGAGGTATTCCCCTTCGATACCACTATTCAAGAAGATTTGCTCATCTGCACACCTTTAGAAACCAATACAACTGGCGAAGAAATATTCAGGGCCATAAATTGTTTCATGAATAAACACAGTATTAATTAGGAAAAATAGATTGACATATGTAGCGACGGAGCCGCAGCAATGGTAGGAACCATTAAAGGGGTCGTTTCAAAAATTAAAAATATTGCGCCGGGAAGTAACAGCAGTCATTGTATTATGCGTCGTTATGCGCTTGTATATTAGTAAGAAGAATGCCAACTGATTTGAAAAAAGTCCTTGATCAAGCTGTGAAGATTGTAGATTTCGTGAAAAGTCGTCCTCTCCAGTCGAGTTTGTTTAAAAAAGTGTGCAAAGATATGGGAAATCAGTACGAATCGCTTCTTCTTCACACTGAAATTCGATGGCTTTCCAGAGGAAAAACTTTATTTAGGTTATTTCAACTTCGTGATGAGTTAAAAGTTTTCCAACTAAACAAAAATATGTCTTCATCTGCAAACCTTTTTGATGAGCAATGGCTTACAAAATTAGCTTATCTTGTAGACACTTTTCGAAAGATCAACGAAACTGTTACAGCTTTGCAGGGAAAATCCATAACAGTATTTTTTACGAGAGACAAACTGGCAGCTTTGAAAAGAAAAATTAATTTCTGGCTTATATGTGTACAAAAGAACAATGTTGAATATTTTTCAGTTTTACATGAATTCTTGCAAGGAAACATGCTAGAGCCCAGAGCAGATATTGGCAATATGATCGCTGGACATTTGGTAAGTCTAGAAAGATCTTTATTAGATTACTTTTCAGATACAAATACTAACATCGAGTGGGTACAAAATCATTTATAATGAAAACCCAGCTTACGACAATAAGCATGCACGAAAACGAAACTCTTATAGATCTGCAGAGTTCTTCTTCATCAAAATATGTATTTCATTCTGTATCATTGAAAGAATTTTGGGTTGGTATTAAGAGTGAATACCCTGAACTTGCCAAGAAGGCTATATTAAATTTGCTCCCTTTTGTCACAACGTATCGCTGTGAAGCAGGCTTTTCAGCGTATACTTATGCAAAAACTAAATACAGATCGAGATTGGATTCTGCCCCAGATATGCGAATACAGCTTGCGGACATAGAAGAAGTCAATTTTAAAACAATTATAAATCAAACTATGAAACAGTTTCATTCTTCACACTAACCTTGATAAAATAGCTTAAAAAAAAAAAATTGATTTTGAAATGTGTTGTTTTTCATTTATTGCTATCGTTAAGAGTTGGGGTTCCGAAATATATTTGGGCCTTGTTTAGGGTTCCACAGCTTAAAAAGTTTGGGAACCGCTGTACTAGACCATAACCGACCGGTCGAAGCTATCCAAAAAGCCAGAATCAGAAAATTAGCATACTGCTTAATTAATTACTTAGATGGAAGAAACTTTCACGCAAAAATCAAGTATTGTTTGTTCCATGTGGTCTTCTTCTTTTTCTACTGTATACAAATAAAGTTCTTTGATGTTTGAAGAGGAGCGACCGGTTCCCTCATGCAAATAACATAGCAACCGTTATTTGTCATCAGACGGTGGGAGCAGGCAGGCGCGAGACTAGTTTTACGTATGTAGTTAGCAATAGGCTGCATGACAATGGACTAGTAATCAATACATCAACAACAAATCTTATGCATATAAAAGTTCCAAAGCAGTACCCAACCATCGTACTAAAGATGTGCCAACATATCTGATAAACAAGACATTGAACTTGTTGATATGTACAAATATCTATGCTAAATATGAGTACAATTTCAAGTAAAATATAACAGACGAGAAACTTGTTTCTGGTTCGTGAGATAAATGAGGACAAAATCAAGTAATGGGTGTCTTTTTTGTAGTGTCGTACTTTTCAATACGGGTTAAATATCAAATCAGCCGTCATATTGAGCTACCTAGCTTCGTCGTTCGCAGCAACTTGACCTTTGTCCATCCTCTATCTGGAAAATTCTGTATAAAGGTCTTGGTAACAAGGCTTATAAGATCCAATTGGTGCTAGAGCTAAAGCCGCGTCAACTCGAATGTAACGCAGTTTTTGACCGTACTTTTTATCCAGTGATCAGATTCATTTCTGGCTAAACGGGTACATAAACACGCCGAATTGCCATATTTGGAGCGAGGACAATCCTCAAGGAGTTCAACAGATGTCATTGCATCCAGAAAAATGTACCGTATGGTGAGATTGTAGGGTTGTATCATCAGGCCGGGGATAAAGGTACTGTCAATAAACACCGGTGCAATGCTAACTCGGATGGCAAAATACCACATTGATCAAATTTATTCAGAAAATTAAAAATACAAGTTAATCCATCTAAATCTATATTGTCTCCTTCAAAGTAATCCCCATCGACTGCAACACACTTATGCTAGCGCTTGATCCAATCCTCGAAACATTTTTTATATTCGGTTTTCGGTATGTCCCTCAGTGCTTCCTGCGATTTTTCCATTACTTCCTCTCGGCTGCTGAAAGTCGTTCCCCGTCCCCGTAGTGGTTTTTTACTCGATTGAACAGAGAGAAGTCACAGGGACCCAAGTCAGGTGAATTCGGTGGCTGTTGGATGGCACTGTGCGACGCTGCGTTATCATGGTGCAAAATCCACGAGTTTTCTGCCCACAACTCTGGTTTCTTTCGACGAATTGCTTCACGCAAACATCTCATAACGCCCAAATAATACTCTTTGTTTACTGTCTGACCTTCTTGCAAAAATTCATGATGCACTACACCGTTGTAATCCATGAAAACCGTGAGCATTGCCTTCTTTTTTGACTGAAAACGACGTGTTTTTTTTGGTCTCGGCTCATTTGCTGAAACACATTCACTTGCCTGGTGTCTGGATTGCGTGTCGTACTCATAAACCCACGTCTCGTCTCCAGTAATGATCCTTTTGATGAATGTGGGATCGGATTCAGCCTCGCAAATCATCTCTTTTGCGACGTCAACACGGTCTCTTTTTTGCATGAAATTGAGGTCTTTTGGCACCAACTTTGCTGCTACACGACGGAAACCCAAATCATTAACCAAAATGTCTTGGACAGATCCATAAGCAATGTTCAAGTCCTCCGCTATCTCTCTGATGGTTAACTGGCGGTTATTGACCAACATTTCTCTTACTTCATCAATGTTTTCGTCGGTTTTCGATGTCGATGGTCTGCCACTGCGTTCATCATTTTCGGTTGACTCCCGGCCACTTTTGAGCCGCTCGTGCTACCGGTAAACAACCGTTTTCTTTAGAGAATCGTTGCCGAAACACTTTTCCAACATTTCCAACGTTCGCGCATCATTAAATGCGTTTTGCAAATTTAAATCCATTTCTAAAATTGTAAAAAATCGCCAAACACACAGAGTTAGATGTACTCTTGGCTACGTAACTTTTGCAAATGTCAAGCTATGACGCTAGGATTTAGAAGGAATGTCAACAACAGATTTACCAACTTAACAAAAAAAACAGAACTCAAATCGGAACAATGGGAGCGCCACACGGTGGTGTCGCCCGGGAACTTTTTGATCAAGGTGATATGCATGCTCTACAAAACTTTTGACCACTATAAAACATACTCCACCGAGTACTAAACGATAAGCAGGAAACTTTTACAGACATTAATGACTTTCGACGAAAAAATTCCTCATCGTTTATTGGATCCCGCAATCTCTATCAGCTTCTACTTCAGTAGTAGCAGAAAGAATACTCCTTCGTGGAGATATTCATGTGCTTCTGGTGGAGACAAATCAAAAAACATTAAACTGTTAGATGGCACAATTATATGTATTCCTTGCTATGATTTTTTGAATGTAAATCCACTGACTTCGTTGGAATCGAGTTTAAATTCGAACTTTAAGGTGCTCAATGGCAAAGCGGCTGATATGCAAGATAACTAAAACCCACAAGTTACGGCACAGAAAGCGCATAATAATAAGAATAAACAGACCCAACTGATACAATGAGATAGGTAATTAGAAAAGACTTGTCAGAGACTCACATAAATATAATGTTCTGGCTTGTAAATGCGCAGCGAAAACACATATTGAGAAGCTGCAAGATAGAGCGATTAGGTTACTTTCTAGAATATACTTATAAATAACAACGTAAGGGTTCGGAAACTTGTGCAGATATTCGAAACGACAGCAGGGCTGAAATAGTATGATGACCCGAACTTCTGAACACAAATCAGCCATTGGTCTGATACCCAACGATGAGCTGATGGAATGTACCAACTTCTTTCAGAAGGCTGGCGTACACCGTGCCCAGAATATCCAACAGTTTATCTCAACATCTGAAAAACATTAGCCAAATCAATACTTAAATATTGTAATTATAAATTTTAAAATATTTCCTTTTGTAGCCACCATGTGGCTTCGCAAGTTATCGAGTAGGTGAAGCAATAAAAATATCAAATATCACACAGAATAGCTAACAACTGGTTTTAGCACTGATGCAGAAAAATTAGTTAACAATCCTCCAGAATTGAGTAACCATAACATTCAACCAAGAGAATTACTTTAACAGTAGAGATTATGATGATAGCATTTTAGGGTTTTAAAGTAAATAAAAGGTAAGGTAAAAGCTTGCTTTTCTACTTCCGAACTTTGACAGTTGACAGCGGCCATATTGTTGAAGCTACATCTGTCAAATTGGCTGTCATTTATTCAGTCTGTTTTGCCGAATCACCATGGGCGGACATAGCGTTCAACAATACGTGCAAATGATAAAATTGTTTTATCAAAATGGGTGTTCTATTCGGGCAACGTTCCGCCCATTTTACGGTTACCAAAACCGTCCTACCGAGAGGACTATTCGCAGTGTGGTGGATAATTTTGAGTCCACTGGTTCAGTAAACCAGCACCCGTATGTTGACGAAACGCAAGATCTACCGAAAACATCGCCGCTGTCCGTGAGAGTGTGCAGGAGGATCCGATTCAGTCGATTTCGCCTCGCTCACAAGAACTCGGCCTTTCGCAGACCACAACATTGCGAATTTTGCATCGTGGCTTGGCCTTGCATCCGTACAAAATTCAACTAACCCAGGAGCTGAAGGTAAACGACCATAGACAACAACGTGTGTTCGTTGAAAAATTATCTTCAGCGATGGGGCCCATTTCTGGATGAATGGGTAATTCAACAAACAAAGTTGTCGAATTTAGGACGATACCAATCCACATGAGATCCAAGAGCCTCCATGCATCCGGAAAAAGCCACTGTTTGATGTGGAATTTGGGCTGGCGGCGTCATCGGTCCATATTTCTTTGAGAACAACGTTGGCCAGGCCATTACCGTCAACGACGAGCGCTATAGGTCGATGATTACCAACTTCTTTGGCCTGAAGTGGATGATATGGACATCAACGACATGTGGTTTCAACAGGGTGGCGCTACATGCCACACAGAAATTCTGCACAAGCGATTCGAGGGCATGGTTTCAACAGGACGGCGCTACGTGCCACACAGCTCACGCTACATTGGAAATTCTGCACAAGCGATTCGAGGGCATGGTCATCTCACGTGGAGGTGATGTGAACTGGCCGCCAAGATCGTGCGATTTAACCCCGTTAGACTTTTTCTTGTGGGGTTTTCTGAAGTCGCAGGTCTATGCGAATAAGCCACAAACCACAGCGGCCTTCAAAGCCAACATAACCCATGCCATCGGCCAAATTCAGCCTGATTTATGCGCCAGAGTAATGGAAAATTTGATATTTCGAATGCGCGCCATCCAGAGACACCGCAGCGGACATTTGAACGATATTATATTCCATACATAATGGCATCGATAGGCCTTTCAGACAAATAAAAAATTTCGATGATATCTCATACACACTTTGTTTTATTTAAATTTAAAAATAGGAAGCGCTTAATGAAAGACCGTTTAGAACCCCTTTATCTTAAATTAACATACTCGTACTTTCAATCGACAAGAAGTGAAAATGTATTGAAAACTTCTCCGTCATCTACCAAGCCTCATCATGACACAATTTAAGGCCTCGATAGAAACGTTAATATGATGTAATATTCACATGTCCTCAACCAAACAACAATCTACATATATAAATTGTAAGATACTAGGTAATTTACAGTTTCTCAAAAAAACATGTAGTTACGACGTCATTGTTTGCCTTTAAACAGATGTTCAATGTGGTCCTCAGGGAGTAAAATATTGTAGTTTTACCTAACTTTCACGCAATTGCTGTATAAAGGATGAACTACGCCCATTTAATATTCCCCATATTTATTGTTTGCGGCTATTTATGGAAAATAATTTCATCCAAATGGCTAGCAACTGTGCATGTCCTTATGAGTATATTGCGAAAAGCTCGATAGATATTTTCTTGAGTACCTGCAGTAATACGTACGTCAAATGTTTATAGATCGTCGGAGCGTCAACCAAATATTTTGTCCCTGTAGCATCTGCCGTTTAAAGTCACAGTGTTCTCAGGGTAATCAGAAAGAGACTAGTAATGATAACCTTAAAAAGCCCACAATAAAGGTTCAAGTTTTATGGTGGTTGAAAAAAGGTTTCTCAATCATGGAAAACGACATTTTCAAATTATATATAGCCCACATAAAAATGCGTGATATTTTAAATTCAAGTGAATTCGTACCTTCAGGCACAAGAAGTCTGTAATACGAGTACATACTGTACTATCTTCAAAGAAGTGTTACTAATGTTCACATACGAGTATTCAACTCTATAACAAGTAAAAACTCACATCTTTATGTAAACCCATTTCACAAACATGAAACGGCACTGAAGGAGCACACAAAATCTAGCCAAACCAATCAATACTTTACATGGACAACTTCAGCAATTTGACTTGAGCAAGGGATTCAAAAAAAGTCACTTGAATTCAGGAACAAAGAGCTATCAAATAAACATAAAAATGAACGAACTGTTTGTAGCGAAAAAGTCAAAGACGTTTAATAGATCACGTTAATAGTTATTATACCAATCTCAGTGGTCTAAAAAAAAAAAACATAAAACAAATTGATGGCAATACAGTGCGGTGGGATCTAGTCTCTCACTCACTGTTTTGCTGGCTTTGTCATTTCGTGCAGAGAGAGAGAGAGAGAGAGAGTGACCCTCGGTTTTTCTTCTAACCCCGAATGGCGGAAAATTGAGAGACGTTTCGTAAGCAGACATTTTTATTTTGGAGTTTTGAAGTTGCCTGCAATCGAACCCAGACCTCTGTGCGGAAACATATAGCTGGGGTCGGTCGGTCTTACTAACTTAGAGGGAAATCCAAGGTCGACGAGCTGGCCATTTAAGGGTTCGCCCCCTGAAATTTCGTTTGCCGAAATTTCGAACATACATGTTCGGGCATGTAAAGTCATCATAGTTACATATATACCACCAATAACACCGGGCTTCATTTTTAACGTATCAATATGCCACATCAGCTCTTAAAATTTAAACAAACGATTCTTATTTACCCCTTTGGGATCTTAATAAAGTGTACTGGGCATGGGATATCACTACTTAACAACAATCTAGAGGCTGTTCAAAAGCATTGGATTTATTCGCCAAAAGACTGGTGATATATTGGTTTAACTCCCTTTAACCTCTTAAGAACCTGGATGCACATATGTGTACCTTAATTCAGTACGTTCTCGATTAACGCAACTCCTCGATTTTCGCAACAGCTGAATTTTCATCATTGTTGACGCAGTAATCACAACTTTTCAAATAATTTTGACTAGATAACTGCAACTTTTGTTTTTATATATCTTTATTTACTCTGGTTCTTGGCTATGTTTGTGTTTTGAGTTTTCCTTTTGTCTGGGCACTTATTTTAACGCTACTTTTGAGTGCCTTTAACTGATGGTACGATGAAGTTGTATGAATGTATCTATTGAATGCAAAATTTTGTTGTTAGTTCAATGAATTTTGTTTAGTGATCAGTCGCTTGTGTGTTTCGAAAAATGGGTTACAAAAAAATTGTGAAACTATCAATTAGAAATAAAAGTGAAATTTTAGAAAAAATTAATAATGGAGCTTCAATTAAATCAATATGCCGTGAGCATAATGTTCATAAATCTACAGTAAGCAGAATAAAACGAAAAGAGGATGCAATAAGAAAGTTTGTTTCTAATGCTGAATGTGGACCCGGAAAGAGGATTACATTAAAGAGGTGCGAATTTCCTAAGATGGAAAAAGCTTTGTATAAGTGGCTCCTAAATCAAAGAAAGCCAAATTTGCCAATTTCCAGCGAGGTCTTAAAAACAAAGGCGTGCTTATTGCATGACAAAATTAAGGACAGACCAGGATCTTTTAATGCGAGCAATGGTTGGGTGACAAATTTTAAGAAAAGAAACGGAATTCGCCTGTTGAAAATTTGTGGAGAAAAACTTTCAAACAAACCGCAGCTTGTAGATCCTTTCTTGATTAAATTTAAGAAAAAAGTCAGAGAATTCGTTTTGACTCTCCATCAAATTTATAACGCCGATGAGTCCGGGTTATTCTACCGACTTTTGCCCAACAAAATCCTTGTTCGTCATCGGCAAATCCGTAAACCCACGATCTTTTAAAAATTTTGATCACATGCCCGTTGTATACAAGGCAAATAAAAATGCTTGGATGACTCGACATTTGTGCCCACTCGACATTTGTGCCCGAGGTAAAAGAACTTTACGGGCCACAGGTAGGTCTTTTTTTCATACGTTTTTTGTTTCTTTTAGGTAAGACTGTTTCTAAGTTCGAAAGGACTTCCAACAAAGGCGCTATTACTTTTGGATAACGCTCCTTGCCATCCAAGTGATGACGGCATGATCATTTTCATGTGTTTTCCTGCAAATTGCACTGTTATCCTAAGCCAATGGACCAGAACGTTATTAATGTATATAGAACAATATGGTACATATTTATGTACCTTAGATATGGGTACATAAATATGGTACATATTTATGGTACATATTTATGTACCTTAGATATGGGTACATAAATATGTACCATATGAAAAATGAATTAACTCCCTTCTGTTTTGTTTCTTATTAGAATTTACTCGCTTATTGCAACAACCGCGGTCATTGCAACTACCCTCGTTTTAATTAATTGCGATAATCGAGAATGCACTCTATATCATTTTTATTTTTCTAGTGTTGCTATCTTTTGACGAGTAGCAATACGAAAATCATGTCATAGGTTTCAGTGCTTCGAAAAAGAATACTAAATGTAGGTAAAGTGAATTTTTACCACTGAAAATTGCATTTAAATTTGACAGTTCGAAATTTTTTCTCACAACTCCGACCACGAAACTTAAAAAATTTATAAGTATTGAAATTGTTTTGTTTTGCTATAGATTTTAACTGTTTTTTTATAGTTGATAAGCTGTTTTAGCAAATACACATTTATAATTATTTATGTTTTTTTCTGCAAATTTGTACAACCTACTTTTTGGTACACACATGTGTACCTGAGGAATATGCTCGTAAATGAATTTTTATAGGAATACGACTGTTTTTCAGATTGAAAATGAATGACCAGGATATCGAGAATTTATTAAATGATAGTGATTTTGAATTATCTGGAGATGATGACGATACCGAGTACTTATCTCCAGAACTCAGAAGTGATCATTTTGAGTCTGAAGAAACAGAAGAAGAGGAAAATGAGGGTCACGTCCAAGAAGAATCCGAAGAAGAAGTTGTAGCAGCATCACGATCATTTTGGCGCACAAAGGAAATGAGTTCACGTGGACCGGATATTGCAGATGATGTTCTAGTGTCAGAGGGAACTTCTGAAATGAATACATTGGATTCTTTCTTTCAATATTTGAGGTTAGACTTTTGGAAGACACTAGCAGAACAAACCAACTTATACTCGGCACAAAAACGTAATCTTAAACCAGTTAATACCAATGCCATTGATATTATCCGTTTTGCTGCTGTTCAGTTGATGATGGGTGCCCTCAAGTCCTCAAGGCAAACTGTACTGGAACAGAAATCTTTGCGTGCTTATCATCAAGGACACTATGAAGAGGGATAGATTTTCTGAAATACGGAATCATTTACATTTCGTCAATGACTTGGATTCTCGGATTGAAGGCGACAAGCTTTGGAAAATAAGACCACTAATAGATCCAATCTTAAAAAAATGCCACAGCCTGCCGCGCTCGAAACATATGTCAATTGACGAGCAGATGATTCCATTTTCTGGGCGATGTCAGTAGCGCCAATATATGCCATCCAAACCTAACCCACTTGGGCTGAAAAACGTTGTTTTGGCTGCCAGAGACGGCTTAGTATTTGATTTTGAAATTTACGTTGGCAAAAATACAATTCCTCAAGATGTCATGAATTCTCTGGGTCTGGGCGCTAGTATAGTGCAGATTGTAAAAACCCAATAATTAATTATCAACATAAAAATATTCTATTTTCTTGAAGTATTTAATGAAATGTAAAAAATCTGAATTTAAATTAATTTTCAAAATGTTTGCTCTTACTGTAAACCAGGATCAAAAGTATAACAAAAGCTCATAAAGCTTTAACATATCTTTTCAAAAAGCTCTTCCAGCTGTATGTATTCTACTCCACCAAATGGGTATAAATAGCCAGCACCGATCGTGAGATCTTCACTCTTGTTCAATCAGGAGTTTGATGTGTTGTTCAATGCGACCGTTCTCTACCATCCTTGGAAGAACACACCACACTTCTTGCGCGGATTAATAAATAAACATATTTTTGCCCCTTGGCTGATTATTTTGCCCCTTGGTTGACCCTTTTAGAAGCCCGTACTTTAACAGATACTGCAGTCCCCGGACCGCATACCTGTGGGTAAGGACTCCTCAAAGGCGGTAACAATTTTTGTATTATTGTTTTCGAAAAGAGTTTTAAAAACAATAAAATTAATAAATAAAGTAACGTCTTTCATTACGCCAACAGAGGCGTATACATCGAGTCACACGCCCGCTCTACCGACTCAAGTTGCCACGACGGTTTCTACGTCAACGCTACAGGATCCTTTTTCCGTGCAAATGACAGCAGCTGCGTTTTGTACACTGATCGATTTTTCACGAGTCTGAAACTGGCTGAACATTTAAACCGAAATGGTAATGAGATTTTTCTGACTGGAACAGCTATGCCAAATAGGATTGGACAAGCTTCGAAGAAATTAAAGACAGACAAACAAACAGCTGCAAAGAGGGCACGGAGACAAGAAAGTACGGAGCGATGACAACGTGTGTGTGGTAAAATGGAAAGATACAAAGGCTGTAACTATGCTCTCTGCGTGTGCAGGCAGTACGCCTGTAAACACCTGTAAGCGTTAGTGCAAAAATCAGAAACAGAGGATTGACGTGCCTCAGCCAGCAGTGGTCAAAAACTACAACGCTTGCATGGGTGGTATAGATTTGTGCGATAGGTTGACTTCCTACTATCGTAGTGGGATGCGAACCAAAAAACGGACCGTCAGGAGCTTCAGTCACTTCGTAGATCTCATTGTTACCAACTACTGGATAATACACACACGTTGTTGCACAGAAAAGTGGAAGGCGAGGATAAACTTGGCCTACTGCAATAAAGGCTTAATTTGGCCAAAACAATGATGAAGTATGACGGCGGGCAAGTAGAGCCCAATTTCCTGAGACCGGGCTCTAGCTTTAGACCCAGTGCCAGCTCCACGCACAGACCTACATAGTTCTGGCCCTGACAGTAGTAAGAGCAAAAATGGACCGCCTCCAAAAAAAATACCGGCCAGTAGTCTCCCAACCAATGCCTGATTTGTTCAGTCGAAATTTGCTTCGAAGCATCGTCACCCTACATGTTCTTCACGCTGCCGAACCATGTGTGTGAATGTTTATTTATGTGTATTAACAAACAGCTGCTTTGGAAATGATCACACCTACAAAAAATATTTTCAATGCTAAAAACTGAAGTACACATATACTCGTATATGTGCAGCCCCTTTTTTTCTTATTTTGTTCTATCATTATATCAGTTTCTGTTTTACCCGAAAAACGCCTAAAATCTTTTTGAGCTTATTTGGCTTTCATCTGGGTCTTAAAAAGTTAAACCAAATGTATCTACAGTAGAACAGGCAGTAGCAATTATCAGAAATTTATTGTGATTTTGGATTAGAAGACGAAACATTTCAAAGTCTTTTCAACAGTCCTTTATTTAGTGACAAGGAAAACTTTTCAATGGTTACTCACTAATGATTTATGAGCCTGGCAGATGAAAAAAACCATCAAGGTGGGAGTCTCAAACAAGATAGAAGTGATTCTCTCAAATAATTTGATTTATGCGTCAAAATGTAGAGGCATCATATTTTAAACAAATTTTCACTTCATCACTGACAAGACCTTTCATATTTACGAAATCGTCGTTATCTTTCACTCATACTTTGTTGTTTCTCTCCTTAAATTAACTTTCATATACCATCAAAAGTATCCTCCCTGGTGCAGTAAGAAATTGTGCTCACTCTGGTACAAAGAAATAAATTGCAGGTACTCGTAAGTATCCAAAAATTCCGACTACACACTGTTGTCTTAGGAAAGGGTTTTTAATTAGTTCAGCCTCTCACTGCTCTTTTTCAGAAGGGAATTTATTATCTAAATTATGCAAACGCTGTGTTATCACTCCTGTCCATAAAAAAAGATTCCAATAGAGTTATCTCAAACTAGAGACCTATAAGCGAACTATCATACATATTTAAAATCTGTGTAAGAATCGTTTATAATTCCATATTCATAGCATTTTGCAGCAAACCCATATATAAAAAAATTAACTTAACTTGGTATTCCACCCCTCCATGCTCGAGTTGAAATCATATAGCATATAGAGTAGTTCTGCTACGCAGAAACAAATAGTGATACAACCAAAAAAACAGAAAACGAAACCAAGAAAGTGTAACAAATTTTGGCGTTAAAAATCGATATGGCTAGAAAAGGAGAAAACATCGACAACTGATTTTTCCAAGATGTCGGCATCACATTTAAGATGATTAGGATAAAAAAAAAGGACATTACCAAGTGAAACCTGTATTAGGCGGAAGCGAAGATGACACAATTTTACCCGCCCAAGGGTATAAGCGAAAAATAAAATAAGTTTTACAAATCTCTGGGGCTGACTTGTCTGCTGCTGCTTCACTTCTAAATCAAATGCCACATGACGCCTTTGATGCTTATCAAGTCAACCACCCGACAATTACATTTATATTGCCCTTTGTCGAATTATTGAATTATTGACCCAGACTCTGTATCCTTTACCTTTCCAAACCGGTAAAACACTGCCTCATCGATTGAGCATTCATAGCGAGACGAGTGTTACGATTGAAGCTTACAATACGCTGAATGCTACTGACAATATCGTCGGAGCGCTGCTGATAATAGGGACGGGACATGGACAGGCAAAAGTATTGACGCATAAATGATTGAATATTTCTCCCCACAGTGATTTCTGTAGTGGTTGGTATCACAATGGGTCTTCTACTTGTTTAAGTGTAACTTAACTAAGGACCACTCATACCTAGCCTATGCCCGCCTATTTGCCTAGGTCGTCTCGTTAGAAACTGAATAAAAAAACCACTCTTGCCAATCTTCTTCTATAAAGAGCTGAAAAGCATAAAAAAATCTTATTAAATTGGTAGATATTACCACAAACTAACAAACTGCACCCAGGAAAGTAGAGACGTAATTGGTTCGATAACACAGGGCGAAAAGGATGTTTCAAACGAAACGGCAAGAACGTCAGAGTGGTCTAAGAAGTTTATTCAAAAGTAATTTATGTCATGAAGGTCATACAGAACACTCAATTGTTAGCAAATTCTGATGGAACTGCCAGGAAGAAATCTCTTATGTCTCAGAAAATCGTGAGAAAACATGCTTTTAAAGGGTCTTTCATTAAGCGCTTCCTATCTTTAAATTGAAATAAAACAAAGTGTGTATGAGATATCATCGAAAATTTTTTTCCGTTTGAAAGGCATATCGATGCCCTCGAATATAACATGTCCAATTTTCCATGACACTGGCGCCTAAATCAGACTGAATTTGACAGATGGCATGGGTTATGCTGGCTTTGAGGGCCGCTGTATTTTGTGGCTTATTCGCACTGACCTGCGACTTCAGAAAACCCCACAAGAAAATGTCTAACGGGGTCAAATCGCATGATCTCGGTGGCCAGTTCACATCACCTCGAAGTGAGATGACCATGCCCTCGAATTGCTGTAGATGTCATGGTGTAGAAACCAGATGTCATTGGTGTCCATATCATACAATTCAGCCCAAAAGAAGTTGGTAATCATCGACTATAGCGCTCGCCGTTGACGGTGATAACCTGGCCAACGTCGTTCTCAAAGAAATATGGACCGATGACCCCGCCAACCCAAAATCCACCAGTGAACCAGTGGACTCAAATTTATCCACCACACTGCGAATAGTCCTCGCAGTAGGACGATTATGGCGATCGTAAAATGGGCGAAGCGCGCGGAACGTTGCCCGAACAGAACACCCAAAGTTCGGAAGTCCCTATTGGAAGATCCTATACAAATTCTGACAAGCACAATTCATTGTCCTTTTGGGAAAGTACATATTTTGTGCAGGAACGAAGGCAAGATTAATCGGCTGGCATCGGATGGTACAAACCAAATAATGAAACTAGAGAACCAAGATTACAATCCCAGGCACACAATTCAGACTGATAACCAAGCAAAATTGTGTAAGCCATGATGTCATGGAATGTTGGACCCAAAGTGAAAGTTGAGCGCATAAATATTGTACAAACACAAGCATATGGACCAATACCGGGACTTGATTGGCCATCCCAAAGGTCCGACTTAAATCCGATAGAGAATCTTTGAAACGGCTTTGACATCATAGCTGAAATCCAAAGCATTTGTTTGAGCTTTACCAGACTATAAGGTCAGCGTACGATACTATACGTTTGGATCGATATAAAAAGTTAGCTGAGAGTCTACCCATGTGTTATCAGGTAATCATACATAAAGATAACATTGTTTTCTTGTAGATTTATTGATCTCTTGGGACATTTCTTTAACTGCAATGCAAAATTTGAATCTTTGAAATAAAAACATGAGGATGGCTCGGTATCTAGTTAGGTTGTCGAAACAGAATTTTCAACAAAGGAAGTTTCAAGCGAACCAAGAGTAGCGCTCAAACCGACACTGACACTCTCTGAAAGATCAGGCTCTCCCAGGTTTGGGGATGGCGCTGTGAGGTAACTGTCCGTTCACGGAAAACACTGCATATTGTGAAGTAAATGGCCTCAGTTACGGATTGGCTTACTAACCCTACGTGGGATGCCCTATCCATTAACAATTACGGTCCTGGTCAGGTAGAATGAATCAGTGAACGTAGACGATGATCGACAATTTCGTCCAACCGATAAAAAAAGAGTTGTGGATAGCAATATCTAAGCTAAAGACCAATGAGGCTGTAGCAGACAAACTGTCTTCCGAATAATTCCGATTTATAGGAAGAAATTAGCAATCCGTCACTACGGCATTTGTGACCATTGAAGCAGGAGCTGCGAAGTTGGGTTAATTGGTAAATGAGAGTAAAACAATGTACATACATATATGCTGTTGACATTCAACACCAATGACTCGGATAGCATGCCATAACTGCAAACTTTAACATTCAAACTGGGCTCCGCTGTAGATCCAAATAAGACAAAGCGAAGAATCATTTTTGCCAATCATGGTTCCTTTGTACTAAGGCAACTAAGAAATAAGTCCCTCTCACGGACAACGAAGAAAGCACAATATAAATAAGACTCTTTTCGTCCATGTCCTAATGTACAGCGGACGAAAATGAACTTGATTATTTTGAGAACAGCTCTTCAACCTCCCGTTTATATAAAAAGAATTAGCAACATTGACATCAAAAAGACAAAAACATGTTAAGGGATTAAAATAACATCTCCGGCCAAGGGTGTCGAATCTGTTCTAGCGGTAAAGGAAGACCCCGCCTTTTATGACGCTCTCAAAAGGGACTTCATACAACTTTGGTGTGCGCAACTGGAGGTGACTCGTGCAATCATGGGCCCAAACCCACTCCAGACTGAAGCGATACTGAAGGCAAATTTCTAAGTTTGTACAGTTCTTTTTCATAAATCAAAAACCCGTTGTTTTTTGTTTATGTGATTCTTTTATTTCTTTAGAAGTTGCTGGCAGAGACAGCAGAGACAGCAGAGAAACCAGACCACATACATACCCACGTGGTTACAGCACGATGAGGCATGCTTACTAACCAGCCAGTTTCCTTCACAAAACTAAAACCGATGATAAGAGCTTGGCTATGCCGGAAATATTCATATGTTTCCTTGTTATGAATGAAATGCCAAAAGAGGCTTCACCAATTTGCAAACTAAGTGATTGACATATTACAAGTGGTGTGGAAACAAAAGCAATCATGCATCCCACTCGTCAATGATGTCCAACAAGCACTCATTACATTCCAGAGACTCTTTCCACAGAAAACTCTTTAACCAACGCACTGATAATATCACGAAAGATAAATGCAAAACGTGGGCGAACCCCAACAGATACGAGTATGCATATGTACATATGTATGTAATAGAAACTTGGGACCCATCAAACATAGCACGTAGGCGACCTTAAACTAAAGCAAACTAGAACTGCATATTTCATGTGGACTTTAACTGAAGTTGGTATCGGTAGCATGAGTAGCAAGAGTGTGTCTATCATATGGCACGCAGACTCTCCACTCGTCCCCATTGCAAATCATGTCGAGCCGAAGGAAAGTCAAAGACCCGATTACGCCTCATGCATCAGTTTGATTAATTGCCCATGGGTAAATTTAACAAGAAAATCATGGAATCTCAAAATGAGTATTCTACGCTTGGTCATACGTTTGTGTTTACAACGGTGACAAATTCTTTTTCCGTTTAATGACTCAAATTACTGCTTTCTCCACATTCAAACAGGGTGCATTCAATTGAATTTATAAACAAAAAACTTGCAATGAGTCATCGAAAACATTCAAAACATCGACTCAACGGCTAGAAATATCAATCCATTAGCACCTGGCAGCACTTCTCCTATGTTCTAGTTGCTCTGATACGTGGTGGGGTGCACGAAATCCAAATTCAAATCCAGTTTTATCGAAAATTTACAATTCAATTCTATCTAAAATCATTTTGGCAATGGTATTCCCATCCAATTCGAGCAGATGACGCAATCATACTCTACAGAACCGTTCCATACGTCTTTTTTTCCTTCATTATTCATTTCTATCTGCTAAACCGGCACCTCGGATAAAGATACCGAGAATTATTCAAATTCCACGATAATGATAGTCGGTAACCGCTAGAAAAGCTAGCCATATGGGCTTGACTTTACTCCGACAAAACAAACAGTAACCACATCCCTGACTCCCAGTATGCGCTGCAAACGCTCAACATGGTCAGAGGGGGCCGCCGGCAAATTCCATATAGCCTTCTATCTGTAGCTTTCGGTACACGTTCCACCAAAAAAAAAAAAATTAAAAAAAAAAAAAAAATGAACTGAGCAGGTCACGGTAGGGCACCACACCACCAAATACCGAACGAAGACGACAACGACCAGGCAGAGGACATGTTTTACCCGAAAAAAAAAAATGTGAAAAAATTACACTGCATCCTGGTTTGGATGTTTGCACACTCACTCACCTAGGCGATAACAGTAGTCTTTGCGTCGATTTATTCCGATAATAGCTCAATCTGTTCGAATATCTTAATTTTCTGCACTTTTTTTTTTCTCGATTCTCCTTTTTCTTCTATTCGTTTTTTTTTTTTTTTTTTTATCTCACTTTTCAATTCCTTGTACGGGACAGAGCAATTCCTGCTCCAAGAAAACCGCACACACAAGGCAAATAGATCAACTGCCAAACGAAAAAGCAAGAGCAACCGATTCAACGTGACACAAAGGCAGCGCGACAGATGCGATGGGCGATTCCACGCATTCGAAAATGCCAAGTGCAATGCCAAAGTTAGAGCGGAACAGATCTATAGTCTAATTGAATGGGGCGCTGTTCTTGCAATGAACTGGATAAAAATGGCCGTGGGAGAGAAGTGTATCGGAATTTGAAAATTGATGAAATTCCTGCAAGTATGGTTAGCGTTGTAAATTGATTACTCACTTTTTATGAACGTCTGTTTGAGGATCCGTTATTGAGGGCACAATTGGAATAACGTTTCGTACTTCAGGTTGAATTCGCTTTGAACAAGAGATGATCCTGTGGTGCACTAGCTGAGCGTAAATCGACCGGAGGGAGCAATAGTGCCTTTTCAACTGTCTGCTCGTTTTATTCTCGTTGTGTGCGAAACTGACGGCTGTGTGTGTTTGTGTAGGTTGGTCGTTTTCGTTTTGCCTTGTTTTTCGTTGAAAACATTCGAAATGTCAGTTGACAACGCCAAGTTTTCATGGAGGTGTTTTGAAAGCGCTAATGTTTTTTATTTTAGAAGATAGATGTCATAGAGAGTGTATTTTGCAGAATTCAGTAAGGAACCGAAATGTTAAAATTATTTATTTTTCTTAGAAGAGCGCTGATACAACAAAATTCAAACGATCCAATTGCACAATGTAATCAATATTTTACTCTATTGCACTTTCTAGATCTGGTACAGGAATTTTTTAAGGTATGTTTGATTTACGTGGACTAACGGTAAATTTTGACATTTTGATTATTCGTCGTTGTGAGAGCTGATTTCAGTCATTACAGATATAAGCGAGTACGAAAAGTTTTTAAAATATAAGTGTAAAAAGAAAAGAACTCATTAAAAAGTAATAAATTCGTTACAGGTAAGAAAAGTGAAAGTTAATCCGAGAATAAAGTTTCAAAATTCAATGTGCCTGATGGAAAGAATCATCTTTTTGTGAGGCGTATCATTTTTGATACATTGTGTTTTAACGGGTGAATTTTATTATAGATAGTATGGTTGACAAATCGTTATTTGGAGGAGATATTGGAATATCTTTCAGAGAGTGAGGATAATAAGCGATGAGAGGAGTCTGACGATGATACAGTAAGTCCAGAGCAAGACTGGGGTGCTGCTAACATACTATCCATGTTGAATTGGAAGATGGATTGCTTGGAATGGTTGCGGATGAGGAAGGTAATGAGGAAAATGATAATTTCAACGAAGAGCAAGGAAGATGTATCGCGGTATGATACACAGGATGCCAGGAAAGAAACCAGAGAATTGAATTTTGTGAGGAAAAAAAAAATAGTTCTCGATGATAACGCAATGGCTTTTCGCGGAAATCAATCATTCCCGTCTAAAATTGAAAGTCTGGACACTACTTTATCTTTCTTTAGGTACTTTTTCGACAATGAACTAGTATCTGCAATAACGGAAAAAACGAATCTATTTTGGGTTGAAAACAGACCTGCTCATATATCCATCAGCATCATATCCATCAATATATTCGATTCGGTTTGTATATGTCTGTTGAGCACATACCAGATATAAGGAGTTCTTGATCACCTGAGCTTGGGTGTAATCAAAGAAGCTATAAGCTATAACAAGCCCTAAAATTGGTAGATTTCTGCATTCCAACCAAAACTCGAATATGAAAAAACGAGATCATCCCGATCATGATCAAGCAATACTTACCAGCAAAGCCCCAGAAATGGGGATACAAACTTTATGCGCTTTGTGTACAGTGATTTATCTTAGACACAGGAAACCAGAACAACCGGACTTGGGATCAAGTGCTAATATAGTTGTACAATTATGTAGCAATGTGCTTCGTAATCAAAATTATCAAATTTATTTCGACAACTTCTATTCATCGATTCCATTAGCTGTTTACCTTGCAAAATGTGGAATATATTGCCTTCTAAACTAAGAGCCTGTGAGGGTCATATTATGCACCATGAAAAAAAAAATTGAAAAGCACCCGGTCCAAACTTCGAAACACTAAAATGGCTGTAACTCCTAAGCTAAGTGCCTGTGGGAGTCATATAATGCACCATTAAAAAAAAAAATTGGAAAGCCGAAGGTTCAAACTTCAAAACAATAAAATGCCTATAACTGATAAACTACCATAAAAAAAAGGAACTTCCAAACTTCAAAACACTAAAATGGTTGTAAGACTAAGGATTCCCAATTGCAAACTTCCTGGTAACAAGGATTTGGCCAAAGAAAAACGTGGAACGTCTAGCTCGGTGAAGCGTTCCATAAGCGAGTTGCACGGTTAAGAAAGAACCACATTATTTCAGAGTACGTCAGAAGGGGGGTAAACTGATAAACATTCATAGCAAGCGGGTGTTACGGCGGAATGCTACTGGCGGTTTCGTTGGCGCGGCACACGGCATCCCAAAAAGCGGTGATTATTACCCCATTCGTACTCTTCGAGTTCCCCTTCATGACCTTTGACCTGAGAAACGCTGGGCAAACGTTTCATAGATTCATCGCTGAAGTGAAATGTGGACTCGAGTTCTGTTTTCCATACATACTCGTAGATGCCACTCCTGGTGGCATTACAAAATGAAGATCAAAATCTCCTACATCTAGGAAGTCTTTTCCCATCGACTCAGTGGGCTTGGAATTGTGATTAATTTACTGAAGAGTGAATTTGGAAAGCATGCTACAAAATTTTTAGGCTACTTTATCTCGACCGAAGGTGAAAAAATTGCTCAGATTTCTCGGATCGATCAATTTCGATGGGCCTTTCATAAAAAAATGCGACCGAACTTCAATAACCCCTAAATGACGACCATAAGGGTCAAAACATCGAGTGGAATTAAGGAATAGTACGGACACTATCGCTTCAGCAAGCCTTCGACTCTTGTAAGGAGGGTCTCATGCAGGCAGCATAACTAGCTCGTTCTGGTGCTTCAGACAACTCGCACTTCTCGACGGTGGCAGCCACTGTTCTACTCCGTAAAAGGGTTCACCTCAGCACAACAGAAATAAGGTAACTACGATAGGGAACTTTTAGCTGTCTACTTAGCAATCGAACGTTTTAGATTTATGTTCGAACCAGAATTTTTACGATCTTTGCACACCATAAGCCATTGTCAAAAGTCATCGCCAGAACAGTTTATATACCTTGATTTCATTGGTCAGGTCTCAACTGACATCTTATAAATGGTCTTTCATTAAGCGCTTCCTATCTTTAAATTTAAACAAAACAAAGTGTCTGTGAGATATCATTGAAATTTTTTATCCGTTTCAAAGGCAGAGCGATGCCATTATATATGGAATATAACATCGTTCAAAAATCCGCCGCGGCTTCTCTGGGTGGCGCGCATCCGAAATGTCAAAATTTCCATGACTCTAGCCCATAAATCAGGCTGAATTTGACCGATGGCCTGTGGTTTATGGCTTATTCGCATAGATCTGCGACTTCAGAAAACCCCACAAGAAAAAGTCTAACGGGGTCAAATCGTATTATCTCGGTGGCCAGTTCACATCACCTCCGCGTGAGATGACCATGCCCCCGAATCGCTTGTTCAGAATTTCCAATGGGGAGCTGTGTGGCATGTAGCGCCATCCTGTTGAAACCACATGTTGTTGTCCATATCATCCAATTCAGGCCAAAAGAAATTGGTAATCATCGACCTACAGCGCTCGCCGTTGACGGTGATGGCCTGGCCAACGTCGTCCTCAAAGAAATACGTGCCGATGATACCGCCAGCCCAAAATCCACACCAAACAGTGACTTTTTCGGTATGCATTGGACGCTCTTGGATCTCATGTGAATTGGCATCGTCCCAAATACGACAATTTTGTTTGTTGACTTAGCCATTCATCCAGAAATGGGCCTCATCACTGAAGATGATTTTTCGATGAAAATTAGAGTCAGTTTCCAACTGCTCCAGAGTCCATTCAGCAAACACACGTCGTTGTCTATGGTCGTTTACCTCCAACTCCTGGGTCAGTTGAATTTTGTACCGGTGCATACCCAAGTCAAGTTGCAAAATTCGCCAAGTTGTAGTCTGCGAAAGGCCGAGTTCTTGTGAGCGGCGGGAAATCGACTGCCTCGGATTCTCCTGCACTCTCACGGACAGCGCCGATGTTTTCGGCAGATCTTGCGTTTTATAAACATACGGGTGTTGGTTGACTGAACCAGTGGACACAAATTTATCCACCACACTGCGAATAGTCCTCTCGGTAGGACGATTATGGCAACCGTAAAATGGGCAAAGCGCGCCGAACGTTGCCAGAACAGAACACCCATTTTTATAAAACAACTCTGCCATTTGCACGTGTTGTTGAACGCTAGGTCCGTCCACTGTGATTTGGCAAAACAGACTGAATAAATGACAGCCAATTTGACAGATGTAGCTTCAACAATATGGCCGCTATCAACTGTCAAAATTCAGAGTTCCTATTGGATGACCTGATATATGCTCAGTACATATATCAGATACACTGTCCAGGACCGAAACCATTAATAAGCCAGTAGATGTCAATAACTTAGTAGCAGCACAATCCGGTGACGTAGAATCAATAAACTGGTTCCTTGCTTGGCTGAATGGTTTGTACTTAGGTTATGGAAGTATGCACTCATATTCGGGAGGATTAGGAATGACATTGGCTTGAAGGTAGGTTTCTTGTAGAGATACTCGTATAATTGATGGGTTGTCGTCCTCGTGAAGGTTATTAATATAACCTTTGAGATTCCATTGAAGAACCTTGAGAAGTGGTTTATTTAAAGTAGGGAACTTCAGTGCAATATGACCCGTGGTATATTGCGCAAAATCAGTGGTGCAGCTCCAATGCTGAGTCATTACGGTTCCGTGAGGCACATAAACGGCAGAGTCAGTGTACTGATTGTCATTATTGTGGTTCTTCGCTATCATCATTCACTTCGAATGACTTTATGAAGTATTGATTGAAGTTTATAAGAAATTGGTTAATAAGGGCGAGGGATGTGAAGTTGTGGGGGAGATAATGTTTTGAGGTGGTGAATTCAATAATCTGCCTGTTTTTTTGTTGCTGTTGGGTAGCGGTGAGTGAATTGAACCGGATTGTGTGAAAGACGATTTTGAGTGATTTATGATATGTTATTGGATCGACTTGTGATTAAGTGGTTGCGTTGTGCTGATAATATCAGAGTTAAAAGTTTATTTTGTGTTGGTATGCTCATTAATGGGGTGAGTAATAAAGCTCTTATGTGGGTTTGATGTTGTTGGGGTTACTGCATTGAGTGAAATTGGAGTGTGAATGGTATTGGCTTCTGGAGAATTGCGTACCGTTGGTATTACATCAGTCAATGCTAACTGTGTTTGGGGGCGGAAGAGGACGAAAGTAAATAATACAAGACCGTTGGGGCGTTGTATATCTTGTGAAGATTTTTTTAAATTTTGAAAACACATCTCAAGGCGTCACTTGAGACCCCATTTCCTCAACAATTTCCCTTACTGCGAAGTGATACATTGATAGATCAGAGATTGTAGAGAGGTTTTTTTGATAAGAAAAGATCGGCTATTTTTGATGATTTTTTTGAGATTTTTTAGGAGATTTCCATCAGTTTTAGGTAATGGTTATTCTGTAGATTGTTTTTTTTTTTTTTAATCAAAAACACGGTGAAAGATGCAAGTGGTATCTCTTTATTATTCACTTCAACTTAAGATTATTTGGGGTCGAGTTGTAGGCGTCATTGTGTTCTACTATGGTAGGGATAGGGGTGGTATTTCTTTTTTCTTTTTTTATGCTTGAGTTCGATTAGCGACTCCGCGTAAAGCCCGCTCAATTGATTTCACGAAAGAAGGCGTTGCTCATCGGCCATGAATGAACAGGCTTTCTTCATACTCTTTACACTTTAGATATCTTACACTCACTGCAAGGTAGAAAGGAATAAAACAAATGACAGCTTATCCGTTCTACTCCGACATATTTGGAGCTCAGGCCGGTAAGGATTTCCGAGACTAAGTCAGGGTCTTGGAAAAGAGATGAGCCCTTATTGGACCATCGGCACCGCTCACATCCGCGAACGAGTTACTGACTTCGGTCTAACCCTCCATGTTTGGGATTGCACCGCCGCGGTATCTGGGCTGCCATTGAAGAAAAAAATCCAGTTACAAAGAGCCTCGGATACGGACACATCAAGTCTCGAATACGGAAGTATCTACTGTTGACAACCCCTGCAAACGAAACAAGGATAACGTACTTCGGATCTGCACGTGGAATGCTAGGTCCCTTACTAGGCCACGTGCAGTCGAACAACTAGCGGAAGCCCTGGTGTTGATGGGCCGGACGAAAAGGGGATGAGAAACTGCAACATCTACTGCGGCAATTGTTATCAGCGGCAAAAGCAGCACCTATTTGGATGCGAATTTCTTGTTAGAGGCAGACTTGGGCAAGAAGTCTTGAGCATGTGAACGAGCGCTTCGTAGCAATCCGTATTAAGGCTAAATTTGCCAACATTAACCTAAGATGCGTGCTGCAGAGAGGAAAGATGACTTCTATGAGCTCTTGGGCAAGACCAACGAGCAGTTTTTTTTTTATAATTTGTGCGCTCATTTAAGGGGATTTAAGTACCCTTAAAATGCTTGCACACAGTGCGGGTGAAGGAAAATCAGAGAGGTACCGGTGAACGTTGATTTTAAATGTTTAAAGGTTATAATGACTAGGAAATAAAGAGCTAGACAGGGCATTCCGTAAGCGAGTTGTACGGCTTAGGAACGAATCGTGATATTTTAGAATACGTCCGAAAGTGGGCTTGATGGTATACTGATAAACATTCATAACGAGGCGGGTGTACGATTAAAAGTTTGAACGGGCGCAGTGCTACTGGCGATTTCTATGGAGCACTGTTGGTTGAAATAGCGATAAAACAGAGTGAGACACGAGACATTACGTCGGTGTTCGAGGGTGTCCATTATTTGAGTGATATTAATATCACCTATGAGTTTTATCCTACAGTTTTGAATCCTATCTAGCAGGTGCAGAGATGTTTTGGGCGCACCCGATGTGAGCACTGTACTCCAATTTCGGGCGGATAAACGCTTAAATATATTGAACCTGACTAGAGGGGGTGAAGTATTTCTTACATTGCTTGAGGAAACCTAGACATTTCGCAGTATTTTTGTCGACACCGACGTGGGTTTCGGCGATGCAACTGCCATTCATGGATAACGGCTGGGTGTTTAAATTTCGCTTTAACGACAGCAGACAGCATTGTGTTTTGGAAGCATTAAAATCGACCGTTTACTCGATAACGTGGTATGTTCCACGCCTGAGACGGGTTCGATACAAGTACACATATTTTTTTAACATGCTGTCGATAGCATTCGGACCCTTGCGTTTATGAATTTAAACTGGGACATAATACTCGTACGTCTCTAGCAGCGGGAAACATTAACGACGCATTTAAGGATGTATCAGTAAATGAACGCCACATTCGGTGTTGATTTCAAAAGTTCCGTTCTGGAGATATAACCTTCGACATCGAAGGTTTTGGTCACACTCTGTTGGACATCGCAAAGATCAATACACTTTTCATTTTTTTAATCAGGATAAACGCCACCAAGTAATGTAACGAAATTGATACAGGGCATGCAAAATAGGTGATAAGCAGCCTGTGTTGGTCAATGGTGACGGTGTAAAAACTGTTACAGTTAAAATTTGAAATTGTCCTCATGGGTACGGTGTCCCTCGGAATGTTTCCCCAGCAGACTATCACCACCTATCACCTTTTCTGATGTCTTGGGACTGTTTTAAACGGCAAAAAATCATCGGGAACCTAACAGAGGTCATAATAGCGATTGAGATTTCATTGCAGCAAAAATCAGAAATTTTGCAATAACGAATATTTTAAGGTCAGTTAGAAGAGAGTCATATCATAGCTGACAACGGATCATATTTGTAAAAAAAAATATTTGTAAAAAAATTAAATAAAACAACAACCGTGTGAGATATAAAATTGATTGTGGCTTTATTTTGATCCATTTGTTCAACTAGAGATGACAGCTGACGAGAAGGGTACGTATAAAAGAATAACTAGAGGTGGACTGCTATAAAGGAAATATTACCGTCAACTAAGGGTGGGATGTGATAGACCGGACAAAAGGAGGTTGAAAAAATATCCCTCAACCTCTCGTCACCGCTTCACAAGCTTCATAAATTTCTAACGATCAGGCGATGCAAGAAGCCGCCTGAAATGCCTGAATCAATATGTTTGGTTTCACAAAACCCCGAAACCTCTTGTTAGAGGAAGACTGGAGACAGGCACATAAAGGGCAGCTGGATTAAAGGACCAGAAAGTAAGAAGAATATGTCAATCTAAGAAAACCAGACCAGAAACCTGCTGAGACGAGTAAAGAAACTCAGTAGTAGTCACAATTAGTGAAAAAGCGACTTTAACCGTTTTGGCGGCAGTAAGCCAAAAGCCGCACTAACTGGGTAGGTTTTTTTATTGAAATGCAGGTTCACCCCCAGACTATAGCTTCAATTAAGCATGATAAGTAAAAGCGGTGTAGTAACAATTCAAACACGGGGGAGAAATATGTGGTAATACGCGCTACACATTCCAAAGGTTAATAGAAGAGCACTAAAGACAGATTTTGCTGTTGTTCCTACGCACAAGTGGCAAAAACTTTCAGCTAATTAATTGTGAACAACTGGAGACAGCTGACAAAATACTGAGCTGTTGGATGCGTCATTGTATAAAGTTTACAATAAAATAAAATTTCCAATTAAAAACATCACTTTCATAAAGTTTCCCAAATATACTTTCTTCTCTTTTGTAAAACCAACGCAATAACAAAGTTAAAAAAAAATATAGAGTTAAACAACTTTGCTTAAATCTAATAAATGCATCAGTTGCGTTTGTTTCTTTTCTCCTTAACTTTTACATAAATGCAACAGTAGTCTGTTAAATGTCCGTTTTCCAATAAAATCGATTTTCTTATCGTTCAGTCCATTTACATTCGGAAGACACCGAATTTGGTTTCATTGTTGGCATTTCTCAAAGCTGAAGCCAAACTCAACCCCAAAACCTTTCTCGTGTCAGCCGGATCAATGATTCCGTCATCCCATAATCTAGCTGTACTGTAGTAGGGCGAGCCCTCTTCCTCAAATCGTTGCTCGATTGGTGCCTTCAGATTGCGACATTCCTCCTCAGTGAATTCCTTTCCATCGCGTTTCCTTATGTCAGCTGTAATTTGAGCTAGAACATTAGCCGCCTGTGCTCCCCCCATTACCGATATGCGGGAGTTGGGCCACATGTAGAGAAACCGTGGCGAAAATCCTCGGCCACACATACCTAGATGTAAACACATTAACTCAAGTTAATCAGAATCTCAGTGTGAAAAATGTCATCTTACCATAATTTCCAGCGCCATAGGAACCTCCAATGATCACAGTGAATTTGGGAACATTGGCACAGGCAACAGCTGTCACCATTTTCGCTCCATTTCTAGCAATGCCATTAGCTTCAGCGTCACGCCCAACCATGAAACCGGTGATATTCTGTAAAAACACCAAAGGAATGTTTCTCTGCGAACAGAGTTGAATAAAATGTGCTCCTTTCAAGGCACTTTCTGAGAACAGAACTCCATTATTGCCCACTATTCCCACCATGTGACCGTACAACTTTGCAAAACCACACACCAGTGTCTCTCCGTACATTTTCTTGAATTCAGTGAATCGACTGCCATCGACAATTCTGGCGATCACCTCACGCACATCGAAGCTCTTTGTTAAATTCGGTCCAACAATGCCATAGATTTCCTTTGGATCATACTTCGGTTCCTCATACAGTAACTTCTGGGAATTTATTACGTCTACATTGGCTTCATGAGAATACAGAGCACGCTCGCTATAGGCATTTGTTTCGGGTAAGTTGAAGTTACTGACAATCTGTCGAGCCAAATAGAGAGCATGGTCATCGTCAACAGCATAATGATCCGTCACACCAGACGTTTTGCAATGCAAATCCGCACCGCCAAGATCTTCTGCGGAAACCTCCTCTCCCGTAGCTGCTTTAACTAATGGAGGACCAGCCAAAAAGATGGTTCCTTGATTTTTCACAATGATGTTCTCATCAGCCATAGCTGGCACGTATGCACCACCAGCAGTACAACTGCCCATGACTAAAGCGACTTGAGGAATCCCTAAAGCCGACATATGAGCTTGATTGTAAAAACTGCGACCGAAGTGCGATTTATCTGGAAAGACTTCAGCCTGACGGGGGAGATTTGCACCACCAGAATCAACCAAGTAGATGCATGGCAAACGATTTTCTTGGGCAATCTCTTGTGCTCGCAAATGTTTCTTTACTGTGATGGGGTAGTAAGTGCCGCCCTTAACAGTTGCATCATTAGCAATTATTACACATTCCGTTCTAGAAATTTAATAAATTTACGGAAATTTGAAGAGGGAAGTACTACAAGTAAATCCATAACTCACCCATAAACTCGTCCGATACCTGTAACGAGGCCGCCTGAATTTACAATCTCTTTCCCATACAATTCATGACCTGCTAATGCACTTAACTCCAGGAAAGCAGAACCAGGGTCTATGAGTCGGTTAATCCGCTCACGGACCAATAGTTTCCCTCGAGATTTGTGTCTTTGAATAGCCTGTGGTCCTCCCCCACTCAGAACTTGTGATGTCAAGTCTTTCAACTCCCCAACAAGCTTCTTCATATCCGCTTCATTTTGCTGTAAATTATTTCTTGTTAGGGTTGTCGGAAGGTAGTATATTTTTTCTTACAAACTTGAAATTCTGTTGACTCCTTTTCTACAGCAGTTGGAATGACATCGGCTTCACTGATGTGCAGTAACCGAGCAGAACTTCGAACGATTTGATTACTAAGTGCTGTCCGGAGTGCAGTGGTTATTCTTAGCATAATTGTTAATACCAAAATGAATTAAAATAAAGGAATTAAACAAAATAAGTGGTAAATAAAAACGAACGAAAAAAGAAGGAAAATTGCTAAGAAACCACACGGCGAGCAATTGACACATGTCAAAGTTACACAACCGCACAGATGATTTGAACGTTTTTTCGAAAAAATTGTAATTCTGTTTGATTTATATGTAGAACTGTGTTGATTTAGGGCATTGGAGATAAAGGGTGAGCCAACAAAAGTTCTTGTTAAATATTTACTTACTTACGCAGTGGTGCCTATACAGCTAGTATGATCTCTCGCAAGCAGCGTCAAGTGTCGCTCTCCAAGTTGGTTGGGGTCCCTTCAACTTGCGTGCGCAATCTTAGATGCGGTCGCCCTCTGCTATGCCATCCCTCGTAGTTAGACCTTAAGACTCTATATGGTCGGAAGTGATGAGTCCATTTACTCAACATTGGTCAGTAATTTCGGATGTTGCAACCGCAGACGCCTGACTAGACCGATATACAGCCCGTACACTTCGTAGTTGGGTCTCCTCATGCGTTCCGCATCAATCCAAACAGGACCAGAAATCACAGTATTTTTCTCTCTATCCACTATCGATAAGGTTCATGCCTCTGCGCCAAAGAGCAGGACTGGGTTGATAAGGGTATTGTATTAAAGCCAATTTGGTCTTACGAGAGAATGCTACGTTACTCAATTGCCTCCTGAGCCCATAGAAATTTCGATAGGCAATAGTATTTCTGCGTCTGACCTCTGTATTGGTGTCGTTGCTGCATGTAACTGCGTAGCCAGAGTAGACGAAGCTCTATGGAGACGTTCTGCTCCAGCGGCCAGTGGTGTGGGACCTTTTCTGATGAAAGAATGCACTTTGTTTTGTGCTTGTTTACGTCAGACCCATTTTGTCTGTATCCGCCTCAATACTCACGAAAGGTTCATTGACGGTTCGTTGTGTTCGTCGAATTACATCCTTGTCATCCGTACCCCTCTGGTTGTAGAGTGAACTTTGCGCGATTCTTTCTAGGAAAATGTTTAAAAAGTCACCTTTCTTAACATTGAACCTGTCGTTTAACTTATTTCTGAATTCTCCATAGTCATCCTGTACGATACCGCGTTGTAGAAATCGTTTTATACACGCTGTCGTATCGGCAAGTAGATGGTTCGCATCGATGTCAAATTCTCGGGTCTTTTGCAAGATCTGCCATGTTGTGAATATTTGATCGATGATAGATTTTCCTCCTCAGAAACCTCACTGAGGTTTCATGACAACCAGATTGTTCATGAATTTCTTTAGATAATGTTTAAAAGAGTTATTCCTCTGTAATTGGCGCAGTCAAAATGTCCTTCTTTTTTGTCAAACGGACAAATGATGCTGAAATTCCATGGATCGCGCATGCTTTCCACAAACCATATCTTACAGATTAGCTTGTGCATGTTCCCTAATCATCTCTGGTTGCTTTAAATAGCGCATTAAGTGATCCATCTGCGCCAGCACATTTTTGGGCCTTCGATTTTATATTACTACTTTAACTGTGCCTATATCAGGGTGAAAAAATTCTCTATCGTCTTCATCCAGAATGGTTTACTCTGCCTAACAGCGGTATTTTGACCATAATCACCGTTATACGTCTACGGAAGTAGCCTTTCATATTCTCAGCACTGATTGCGACTCTTCTACTAGTTGAACTTCAATGGTGCTCAAGCGCTTTATGGAGACACAAGAAACGACACTTAAGTTTCTGCCCTACTACTCTCATCTCACTCCACTTCCACCTGGTAAATCCAGGAAGCCTTGGACCTCTAACTGAAAGTAGGGTACTCAACCCCTGCGGGACATCGTTTACGGGTACAAACGAGAAAAGGTTGGGAGAGTGTCCCCGCTAAGGCACTTATCCTTCACAGTACAGCTGCGGAGGAATCCTATATACGGATCCACGGCTCTAGTCAGTGTGAGGCACTTGGTGGACTCCCGCCTGCAGAGCTACATACATTGTGTCGATACCCGGACGTAGAGATGCCTGACCAAGAAACCTAAATTGGCCAATGGCGATTCTCATAACCTTATCGATCTTCCTGAATGTTTAGTCGAACCTTTTGCCCGGAGGTTTTAGTGAGGAGCTAGTCCTGGTCCTAGTGGTTGCGGTAGGGGTCGTTACAGCGCAAGATCTTAGTGGCCAATTTATTAGCACCAATCATGTAATCTCTTTAATTTCAATAAATCGATGGTATTGGATGCAGCATGACACTTAACTCGTGTATAGCCCTACCTGCTGTTGCGACATATCACCCACATTGATTTAAAAAAAAATATTCGTCGATTATCTTTCTGTATCAAACACCATTGTACGCTCATTTTTGAAGAAATAAGACTTGGTGATACCATCAGCATACAATACGCTTGCGGATTATTGTCACTCCAAATACTGCGATTGTGCTTATTTTCTTGCACCAATTTAATCTTGTAAGGGATAAGGCCAAGATGCATTCGCAAACTGTTCAATGTCGTGGACTGAGAAAGCCCAAGCTCTTGTGCTCGCCTACGAACTGATAAATTCGGCTGTTCATTAACACGGTGATATTTCCTCCAAACTTATTAGTCGTCATTTATCGCTTAATAAGTGCAAAATCTATCCACAACACGACGAATAAGACATTCAGATAGCCGGTTATTCGCTCAATAGTGCTCTATAAGATGATGCAACTGAACACTGACTTCGGAAATAATGATAATTTGGTAACATTGTTATGGTGCACAGACTTTTGAACTATTGTTCCACACAATTTTTTCAAGTATGATTTTAAAGAAATCACCTGACAGCGCGTCTCCTTGTCAACCTTTTTTGACATCGGTCGGAATCGTCATTCTGCACAGACGGGCGAGCTTGGCAGCCATAAGCAGCCTCGAAATCGGTAAAAAGATCTGCTGGTCTGAAACCGCACTGATAGGGACCAATCAGATTGTTGACAGAGTGTTTCAGACGTTCAACTTCCATAATGTGGCAGATGAGGTCTTGTATGGGATGTTCAAAAGACTTACACCTCTATAATTGGGGCAGTTGAGAGGGTCTAGTTTTTTGTGGATGGGGCAAACTAGGCTAAGAGCCCGTTTATCAGACATACAATTTTTTGGGCAGGTCTGATAAATGACTTAGTGTATGTTCTCCACAAACTCACTTCCAGCAGCTATGAATACCTCGTCCGGTAAGCCGTCAGGTCCGCCACCTTTGTTAGATTTTGGGTTAGATATTTCTAACTACGTTTTGGTCAGGTGGACGTTTTGGCTATCATCCTCTAAGTTGAGTGGTCTATTCTGCCAGATGGAGGGATGTTGGGCTTCTTCGCCGTTATACAATCTGCAGAAAAAGTTGTTCCATATTCTCAGCACCGATTTTGACTCTAATTAAAGTACTTCCGTATGTTATTACTGGACTACAAACTCTCAATATCTTCAAACGCGCGCTGCTCGTACTCTTTTTTTCTTCTTCTAGAGAAGCCGATGTTCTTCCCATCTCTTTTGCTCGTAGAGCTCATAAGCGGGTCTCGTCCTTTGTTGCACAGCGGCTTTGTACGCTTCTTGTTTAGCTGCATGTGCTTTCCGGCGCTCTTCATCAAACCAGGGTGGTGGTCAGGTGAAACCCAGCACATCAGTTGCAGCGTATCTGATGGCACGTTGGGAGCGTTGCCACTGGTGTTAAGTACTAGGTACTCGCAACATAGGAGTTTTTAAAAGATTTCGGCGTTCGGCGAAGATTCTGGTGTTCTCTCGCGATTGCAGCTTTTCTACAATACATTATATCTTGTCTCAGTAGTAGAATAATTCTTTGTTGTGGCGTTTAGTAGATGCAAACCCGTGATGGCTGGCTGGAAGGTTCGGACGTTCAGAATACTGGAGGCATGTCTTGCGTCGATCGCAATGTGATCAATTCGATTTATCATTTCACGATCCGGAGAAAGCCATGTTTCCTTACGTATATTGAGATGAGGAAACAGTATCCTTGATATAGTGATATGTTGTCCAGCCCCAAAGTCAATAACCATAAGTCCGATGCCAGCATGGTGATGTGTCGGCTTTGCTTACAAACTGTCCTCCTTACCTACCCTACTTAGGATATTGCTCATATATGTTATCTTGTCGAGGAGCTCGTAAAAACATTCTTTGGTGGCATCGTCCTTGTCATCCGTAGGGCACGGGCGCATATTAGGCTTACGTTAGCGAATCTAGCGTTGATGCAGATTGCCATAAGACGCTCGCTCGTATCGGAAGTTCAAAACTTCCTGCCTAAGTCTGCCGCATGTGGTAAATCAGTATCCGAATAAGCGCTGTTTCTTTTTCCTATAGCAATCACCATATTATATGTATATGAACGAAGGTATTAGAATTTTTCATCGGCCTTATGTTCGGCCCGTCTGAATCCGCACTTCCTGGATTGCTGTGATATATGCGCCATAGCAGTCAAGGGCCTCAGCTAATTGCTCGGCTGCATGTAGTCTGTTAAGGGTACGAACATTCCACTTCGGATCCAAAAATCGTTTGCCCTTTAAACGTTTGCAAGAGTCGTCAACAGTGAATCCGTTTTTATCCGAAGCTATTAGCTGGTTCATCACATCTTTTTAATCTCTTCCGTAGAGGGTTGTGAGCCCTATGTGGGCGTAGACCAATATTATGCTGCTGACCGAGCATACACTTGCAATTTTAGCCTGCATTAGTAAGGGTTTACTCATGCAGTTACCGCAGACTACCACTAGGAGGTAAGGCAAGCACACGCTATGAACTTAATTTTTGCGCTACTGGCCCAATTATAGGATAGTCATCGTTTGCCCTATCAATCGCCACAGCGATCCCCAAGAGCCTGATTTGGAAATAAATTATGTGTTCAGACTCTGCAGTTCTGTATAGTCGCTCCCGCCGTTTAACAGTATGTACAGCTAGTTTTCCCATATCCTCACCAAAGACTTAACTGCTAAATTTCTTTGCTTATCATTACAGGTAACCTGTTGTTGGCTTAGCGGGTCCTTTTTAGCTTGTGGTCAACTTTAAGAACGCTGCTGCTCGAGTAGTAGCAATAGTAGTAGTAATAGTAGCTTTCCATTAACTCTCGATCACTCACTTTCAAGGGCTTTCTATTTTCTTTGGAGAGGTCGATATCTTTGCCTTCTCCTTTGGCCGTAGAATTTCTATACAGTGCCACTTTGTAGGTGAGAAACCTGATAAAACATAAGTTTCAGTCGTTTTGACGGCTTCCTGCCACCAAAACCAGTAAGCACTTGATGTAGATTGAAGGATACACGATTAGCAAATGCGCAACATTTATTACGTATAAAGAAACTAAACAAAAGAAATAAGAGAGAGAGGGAGAGGAAAATTTGGCGAGTGGGGGCTAAATACAGAAGAACCAAGGTTAAAGAGTAAAAAGTAGAAGGACGGCATTTTTAAGGTTTTAAAGGCATTTGATATTTCCCTGATGTGCTGGGGTAGTGGATTCCAAAGTGTAATAGCTTAGGTAAATAGTAGACCCGAATTCTTGTACACAGGTTGTATAATATTCTTGCCAATAGTGAAACATATGAGTTATTATTTGTTTATAAATAAGTTTTTCAAAAACATAAGATACATAGGGAGGTTATATGTTTTCTAGCGATTTTTCTGCGAATTTTGCAAGTTTGACTTTGGTAGTGTGCCATTCGGCCAAAAATCAATATATCAAAAAAAAATCTTACGTACTTCTCCAGCTTATGTACAATAAAAAAAATGTAGTGACTCATCGTAAAACAGAGGTCATCTGAGAAACGCTGCACACCCGCCATTTTTAAATAAATTATTCTATAAAAATTATCTTTTACAGTCAATCATATGTACAATAAACTTCTACCTTTGTAAACTCGACTTTTTATATTTTTTCTGAAAAAAAAAAAATCACAAAAAGGCCTATTTTTACGGCCTCTAGATTGGCCTAACCCCTTAATAATCTACGAGTACCATGGTAATTGATGCAACGATTAATATTCAATCTCGTAAATTGATAGCCGCTCGTCCGAATGTCAGTCATTTCCAACAGAGTATTGTAGTGTTGTTATTTTTTCCTTCTTATATTCAGCAAGTCCGGTCGAGATGAGTATCCGATAATTACCTCCGAGAGGTAAAATAAGCTCAATTGAATCTTAGTTACATCACTGAAATTATGCGGGGCTCTATAACAGCCAACCATAAGATTTCTCAAAATTTTTTCTTCATTGTTTCCTTATACCGTTTGCTTCTCACAACTAAGAGCACCAATCATTTTCGCATATTCGAAATTATTTTTGACATACCCATACGAATTTCGAATTGAATTTTTCATCCATCGCCTACCATCGTTTTTCTGTGATCGCTACGACACGATTTGCAGAGTTTATTCCCAGTTTTTTTCGATTTATTCCTGAATAATATAAAACCAATTCCAAAATGTTGGGACGTACCAGTTTGTTAGCCCGTAACGTAGTTAAATCCAATGTCCGATTCCATTCCCACGGTGGTATCCCCGGTGAGGTAAGTACTAACCACCTCGTGATTACATAATAAAAAAAAAATTCTCAAAAACGAAAATTGCAATTATATTTTTATTTTTATTTTTATTTTTATAGAACCTTCCCTTCGACATCAACAACAGGTACAAGCTGACGGCCTTGTTCATTGCGTTCGTCGGATCTGGTCTGGGTGCTCCATTCTTGGTTGTCAGGCATCAACTCTTAAAGAAGTAAATGCAATTTTAGAGGTTAGTATAGCGTGTGGATGCCAAATTTGGATAAGCTTGGTACTGGTGTAAGAATAGGTAAAGAACGAAGCGAACGCCTGTTATATAACACTCATAATTTTGTCAGTGTAATGGCCAGGAAAATAAATTTATGGTTGCGCATACGAGTGACTTCTGAAGCAAAGCAAGAACCTTAAGAACAGTGTCGCAGCAATGTAA
The DNA here is from genome assembly GCA_963966105.1 of Volucella zonaria. Classification (NCBI taxonomy): domain Eukaryota; kingdom Metazoa; phylum Arthropoda; class Insecta; order Diptera; family Syrphidae; genus Volucella; species Volucella zonaria. The sequence continues at coordinate 131,818,678 of OZ014531.1, forward strand.
AACACGTAAAACTTTTGGAATTCGTAAATCCTCTCTTCCAACGGTCGTTAAATTTGTCATCGCCTTGATCGGCTATTAGGAATCGACGTCGTGGAGTATATCTAACATTGATAACTATTTGATTACATTTACGTAGGCGTATATTTTAGCTTCAAGCTTTTCTGAGTTGGTATTATTTCTTTTGGTGAAGAAGATTTGGAACTGTAGGAGGGAGAATATGTGAAGTTTCTCTCATGTCTTCGTTCGGAAGCAATTATTGTCAGAGGAACGATATAGTATTTGACCGCATCTTAGTGCTCTTTTGGTTATCAAATCTAAGTTTAGGTGTTGTTCTACAGACAGAGTATGTAGAAGTGGAATCCGAGTTCCACCATACACTCGTTTATTGCACAATATTATTGTCGCAATTTCGTTGTCCATTTAAGAATGGCTTCTGACATTCTGAAGGTCTCTGCTTAATGTACAGAGTTGCCTTTCATCTTCCTCGATTCTAAACAAAAAATAATTCTCAGGGTCATCATTATCGACATAAACGTTTAAATTCAACGATGGAACAGCTCCTTTTTTTAATTTCTTATTTCCAATATCTTGAGGGAAAAGTAAAGATTACAAATGAATAATTTTTTTCTGGAATTATTTTCATTAATATCACATTTTTCTCTCCAAATTTGTCCCATAGGCGTATCCAGAAGTGGAAATTGGAACATCTTCGTTTCTGGTCTTAACCTTTTCGAGACATTGCAGTTAGAAATGCAAAATTTTATTCCGGATCTTAAATTATTTTTAAAATTCATATCAAACTATGAATCTTACAAAAAATGCAAGCAACGCTAAACACCTTGAAAATAACTCACCCACTCACTTGTATCTACGGGCGCATCAACGAAGCGAATGAGACATATGCCTGCCTGTGTGTGCCTGCGAGAATAAATAAAACTTTTCTCGAAAACCGAAAAGCTCTGAGAGTGGGTCGTCATATTAAAACCCGCCATACAAAAACTTTCAGAGCGAAAATTTGTATGAGATGCGTCTTCTTGGTAATTATATATTCTTTGGTAAAAGCTATATCACCTACAATTGCGGTGGGTTGGCCATTAAGAGATTTTTGAAAGAGTGAATTGCTAAAAACCCCATTTATTTTTACTCTTTGCTTCCTATCCGTGAAACAAGAATGAAACCATTCTAGAACAACTCCTCTAAAACCTGATGCATATAATTTATCTAAAAGCCAACTGTGATCTACTAAATCGAAAGCTTTAGACATATCGATAAACAGCGCCATAGAAGGTTTCGAACAATTGAAACACAGCATAAGAATCGCATCTTCAGTGGATTTTTTTGATCTAAGACCAAATTGATTGTTTGAGAAAAATGTTCGATGTTCTAAAAATGGAATCATTCGTAATTTCAAAAGTTTCTCAAACAGTTTGGAAAAGATCGGAACTAGAATATCTGTGATTTCCTTTTTCGAAAAGAGCTATAACTTCGGCACACTTTAATGATTTTGCAAAACAGCCTTTACATACACTTTGATTAGACAGGTAGCATAGAATGTCAGCCATATTAAGAACAATTTTCGTTAAAAGTTTTGTTAATACCATCACTTGTACATGAACTTTTATTTTTTTGTGACATAATAAGCTGGATGACTTCTTCAGAAGTAATTGGAATAAAAAGGAAGCTGTTTGATAGTACTTTATCCGCCAGCACTGAATATGCACTACAGTTACAGGTATTATTTCATTTTGGGAAAGGTTTTAGGCTATCAGAGATTTCAATGAAGTACTCATTAAAAGTGTTAGTTATACTACCAGCCTCAAACAAAGTAACTTCATTGACTTCCAAAACAACTATTGATTTCGACTGTCGATTTTTACCTAAAATTTCATCAACAATTCTCCATTCTTCTCTGCTATCACCTTTCGCATTTAGCATCTTTTGGGTATAAGGACTGAAACGAATAAAATTTGGAAACTTCAAAGTAAAAAAAAGAAATATTTTCATAATTGATGTAAATTTTTTTTCATTTGCTTTAAAACTCTGTTTTTATTAAATTCATTCACAATTACAAAAAATAAAAAAAATTATTTGGGTTCCCATTCTTTCCTCAACTTCTTTCGAATGTCCTTCGTAAGGTTGGTGACAGTTACATCCGTGAACTTTTTGGACGCTCTTTTCCATTTAACACTAAAATCTTTTACGTCCTTTGCACATTGCTCACTTTTCCTCAATTTAGCTTTGACCAAAGCCCAATATCTTTCAATGGGACGGCACTGTGGAACATTGGGTGGATTCATGTCTTTTGGGACAAAGTCGACATTTTTAGCAACAAGAAAGCTCAACGTTGCATGAGCATAGTGAACTGAAGCTAAATCTGGCCAAAATAATGTTCAACCCTCGTGTTTGTTTAAGAAAGGAATCAACCGTCTTTTTAGGCACTCGTTAATGTACATTTCTCCGTTAATTGTTCCCGTTGTAATAAACGATGAGCGTCTGTGCCCACATTGGCAAATGGCCTGCTAAACGAGATATTTTGACCCGAATTTTTCCATCCCAATCGATGTTGTTGATTGCGGAAGAATCTCAGCTTCAAACGAGTTGTAAAACTGCGCACCTGGAAGAGTAGTAAAGTCGTCTTTGACATAAGTTTCGTCATCCAAAACCAAGCACGCTTTCTTGTTGCCGATCAACGAGCTATACGACTTTCGGCTCGTGTTTTTATGACTTTTTTTTGCTTTTCAGTAACTTTAGGTATTTTTTGTTTTTTTCGTGTTTTTACACCGCTACGTTTTTTAGATCTTTGTACCATTGTTTGGTTGGTATTAAATTTCCGAGCAACATCTTTGGATGACATAGCCCGGTTTTTTACGATGGTACCCACTATTTTCCTGTCCAAATTTGTATCATGTGCTCCACTTTTCTGTTTTCACTTAACTGTCAACGTCTCCAAATAATAACAGTATCCACTGTACTGCGTGCTATGTTTAAATTTTTTGCGATGAAATGGTTTGGACGCGAAGTATTTTCGAGCCATTTGTCGATGATCTTTTTACGGCGTTCCTCTTGACTCATATTTTATAAATATTTTAAACCGCACCGAACTAAAATCAATAACAAACTGAAACTAGAGAATATACAGGCTAATTTGGGTACAAAATGGGATTGCAATTTTTACACATTGGAAGTATAGCCCGTATTAAAATTTACAGATTTTATTCGTTTCAGTCTTTAATAATTATTGCACGAATCAATTACTTCTTTGTCAATGTCTTAACATAACCTCTCATAGTATTTTTTTAGCCTTAAGTTGTTTTGATATTTTCTACACTTTAATGAAAACCTCATCTTTTTTTTTTTAATTTTGTGTAACAGGTTAAAAGTCATGCAAGGTTTTAAAGGCTTATACTTCCTATTTCCAGAATTAAGTGAAGACACAGAAGTGCAGCTATCTATATGTTTTTTTAGGACCGAAAAAAAAATACGGCATAAGCAACTGAGGTGTCTTGTTCTGAATAGACAGATACCCAGAATTCATAATTAAGACGTCCATTTGGCACGGTATAATTTGTTCTGACTCTGTTGGCTCTGAGTAATACTGGGTTTGGTGACCTGATTGGTGTTTAAAATTAACATATGACGATCAGTAATTCTGCAGTCATCAACATAAAACAAACTCTTGTTTTTCATGTGCAACCGCATAAATATATGGTCAATACAAATCTTCGTTGTATTCAATATACGAGTTGGCTCATTAATAAGGCTCTTGAAACCATATGAAAATATTTGGAGCAAATAGTTGTCCGTGTCATTATCAAACTCCTTTAAAATGTCTGTACATATTTAAATCTCTTACTTTTATGAGATTCTTGGTTTTAATTTCACTTAAAATTCGATTAAATACTTCAATAAAGATATTTTTACAAAATTTATACAATCATGCTCAGTATCAAATACTTTTCGTTATCATAAGTAAGAGATAATTTGACTATGTCTGCACTGGGAACAATCACACTGCAACACCACCTGCTGCGTAAGAGTCATTACATTTTGCATAAGCAAGTGAATAGCCTGGAATATTATACAAATCTAGTTCATTATGATAGATCCAAATCTCACTTAAAACAACAATTATGGGTAATTTCGCTAGAGACTCGATATGTGCTAACTAGAATGAAAATTTTTTCCTTGAGCTACGAATATTTTGATGTAAACAAAAAACAGGAATGTTTGAGACAGGCGATGAAGAGGTACTGTTTATGCGATGAGGAGAGGAGATAGAACTATCTACGTTAATAGACTTCATAACTTATCCAAATCAGCAATGATATTTATTTTAATTCAATTATCACCTTCCTTCATTCGCATATAAACCACCGACCCATTCCTTCCATAAATATTTGTAACCTTTGGAATTTTTACTTTCAGTGGCAGCCTTCATCAGTTGTCGCGTGAAATACGATCTGCTTTCTTTATAACATACATCCTCTACGACATAGCATTCTTGTTTATATTTGTTGTCATCAGTTCTGTCTTGTTGTCCGTTTTCGCCTCTTTGCCAGAGCGTGAGACAAATTTAACTTTGAGAATATTTCGTTTCGTTGTGATTTTTTTCATGTGACAGAAATCTCTCTTTCGTTAACATGAATATGCAAACCATCACGCAGAACTTTGAGAGCAATATCGGTATCAGGAATGTTAGGTGTGTGAGGAACGTTGAAAACTTCAATTGTGGTAACTAGAAGTTACAACTTCACAATATTTTTCGATGATACACTGGAACAAGATGGAACTAGGGTGCCCGAAAGAGATATGCGACGGTGAACCGCACAGCTGGTGCAGCGAAAATGTTCATGTATTCCAGATCACTAGCCACCAATTTTGCACATGAAGCGTGATCTATCAACTTTCTGTTTGCAAAATTTGCGCGACATTTCGGACAAGGGTAACGTAAAGTGACCTTGTCACATAGGGGTTGCAAAATTTGATAAAAACAAGTGATGAGTTGGCTTTAAAGATTATCTTATCAATATGCGGGCAGAAGTTTAAATAAATTTGGGAAGCAGTCCGTCTACTATTGCTTTATTGGCGTTTAATTTAAATATCTTAATTTTTACCTGTTATTGGTCGGGTGGACAAAGTTGTGAGCGATCATTGTCGATTTTGAATTATTCGTTCTGCCTGACAGAAGCATTTCGGTCTTTTTCGATGTGTTAAAAAGTAATATTTGCAAATTTTCGACACTGACTGGGAATAAACTAGTATGTTCTCATCCTTGTCTCTATGCTTGTGATCGATTTTTGTTTCCTTAGCAAGTTCTTTTTACTTTTTGGTAGAATTTCTGAATTTTAGAGGAGCAAATTTCCATGTCTTCGTCCGAGCGCTTCTTTTTTTTTTTTCTAAAAAGCCTTCCGTCTTTTTTCTGCATAGCGTTCGCGGGCAAATTTCTTACTTCTTTAGAGCGCTGCCTTATACGCATCTTCTTTAGCTGCATGTGGCAGTCTTTGTTAAACCAGAGTTTTCCTTGTGGTTATCGGGCATAAGACACTGCTGGGTTTGCTGACAATGTCACCACTGGTTTACTGTAGAACTTCTTGCAAGTTTTCTGATATTCGATACGTAAAAACGCTAAAATCTCTTGAGATTGTAGCCTTTCGACGTCAAATTTATTCTTAGTACATACTTCCTTTTTTGCCTCCGTGGAATTTGAATTTGGTCGGTCTAGAATACTTAAGCTGGCCCTTACGTCTATGGAAATGTAATGTGATGAGATTCATATATTGACGGTTTTTTGATCAGAGATGGATGCCAGGTCCCTTTGCCCCTTGCCCCGTGGCAAAATCAATTAGCCTGAGTCCATTTTTAGGGCTGGTATCGTGTAGGCTATGATTTACAACTGTGCCAACAAACATGCTTCCTTTCCTAATCTACTGGTCAAGGAGCTCGTAGAAGCAATCTATGGCAAAGTCGTGGTATTCCTATGTGAGGGGGTGAGCGCATAGCAGGCATATGTCGGCGAATTTAGGGATGATGCGGATTGCAATTAGGCACCAAAATGTATGCTGATCTAACCCTAAAAGCGTCCTAATCTGAGGCTATCGCCTATTTCCCAAAAGTAGCATTTTTACTTGGCTTAACGCACAAGCCCTAAGCTCAAAAACCAATAAATTTGCCCTCCTATAGGTTATTTCCTAGTCACTATAACTTGCAAACATTTAAAACCAACGCACTTCACTTCGCTTGCGTTATGTGCGCGCGCCATATACAAAAAAAAAAATCTCGAACGAAAATGCAATTAAATATTTACCCAGCAGTACTACAAGGCCAAATTCGCACGAAAGATGGTACATTCGAGTTTTACTGTTAAAAAAAACCTCTAGAGCTTCGTTGACTGTTTTTCATAAAATTATGCGTATTCATTATTCACTCTTATGAGGTGTTCACACCACCTATGTTATCACTGCCGCTTGAACGCTTTTATCTTTATTTTCTTGCATAACTCCTTATCAATCTAGCGATTAAAATCAAATTCGAATTAGAGACGCATCACGGTTTTCAGAATCTTTTATCAACTTTGTCAAATAGAGCAAACGAGAACGAGAACGAGAACGAATAAATATGTAGAACATTCCCTAGTTCAAAAAATTCGACGTCAACTCAAATAGAACAGCAGATTTGAGTGGTGGAAAATCCAACTTCAGCATGAGGATATTACCCGCCGTAGTTAACAGCTTCTTACCCCATTTTTACTCTCCATCATCTGGTGATGCTCATTTATTAATTTCTCCTCCTTTTCTCTACTTACAGGCTATCAAGTGTCTGGATGATGACCATCTTCATCTCTATTCCAAAATGGAATTTAAATGTTAAAACCAAAACTTAAGTAAATAAATTACCTACACAAAAGTTCACACGAGTATTTTGTTTGAATTTTATTTTCATTAAAGCTATCGGTTTGTTTTCTTACGGCGGATTTGTTCACATCTACACAAAAACCAGCACACTTGTTGCGGTGGATAAGGAACCGAGTTTCCGTAAAATTATTTTCACTTATTCTCCACAATATATGTACATGTATGCAAAATATATTTCTAAAACAACCTATCTCTCTGTAAATACACTAGAATTTGTTCCTTGTTCTATCTAATCATAACTCGTCTTTGTACTCATCATCTTCCAGTTGATAGTCCTCCTGGACGGGTGCATCTTTGCAATAGTGTGTCATTTGTGAGCATATTCTAATATCTAAATCACTTTCAAGGGTTTCGCTCATAAATGCTTTAAGGAAAACGTCTTCCTGATCCTCAAGGATTTCAAGACACTAAAAAGAAAAAAAACAAAATCTAGAGAGCCTATTTAGGGCGAAGGGGATTATGTTGTTCAAACTCACGTAGTGTGGAAGGCTCTTGTTCAAATCTCCATCTTGAATAAAGTCCACCTCCGACATCATGGAGCTCATTTTACCATCCATGGTCATTTTCAAAATTTCCAATTTGCCGGTTTTCTTTTTGGTTACCTTGACATAGTCGTCCATGGTGTTGCAAACGTTTTCCATTAAATCGGTCAGATAGGTCTCTGATTTGCTGTACTTGGCAGTCTTGCTGACTGTGTTGCCTTGAGCATCGATTCGGAAGCCACTTACTTCGACGATTTTGTGTGGATCTATTTTGGAGACAGCATCCTCCATCTCCTGGACAGTTGCTTTGCACACTAGAAAGAGGCAAGACCGTTTTAAATTGATTTCAAATTAAATTTGCAAAGTAAAACTTGTATACCAAGACATTTGACCTCTTTGGGATCAACCTGTGCTGATGTCACTAATGCAATTGATGCAAAAATAAGTAAAATCCATTGGATTCTCATGGTTAACAAAAATTTGTTGTTGGCGGTGATTACGGTGTTGAAGTTTTGGCCACCTTGGAGGTAAATTATTAAGAACAGCTTCTAGAGAACGTTGATTAGAGCTTTATGTTATGTTAAGTAAGTATTGCGATCGGGACTCGTTTAGAATTCTCAGGGTTTTATAGAGATTATCGGGTTTTGATACACAAACCTCGACCACGTCTCAACATTTTATTGGCTGCATGGTGACTTTTGACAGCTCAGCAAGTATTCGGGATGCCTATGGAATGGTCAAAGCTCGGAAAAAGCAACAGTCCCCAAGTGGGTTTACACAGTGGAGTCTGAATAAAAGGTGAGAACACAATGTGGCAGTCCAGATGAAATCGGTGTGGTGTTGAAGATATATAAGAGGTAGCAAGAAAAAATGGGATATAAAAGGTGGCCAGATAGCAATGATAGTTTTTCTAATTGTTATGTTTCAGCAGCTGTCAAAATTACCAATGACATCCAGCTATCAAAATAGTCAATTAGGTTTGCCATTTTATCATGCATCGTTTTACGCTTGACGAACGTGCGGAAGTTATTAAAAAATCGTGGCTTCAGCGGTCAGGCCATTCATTGTACCGTGGAAAAATTTAAGTGTGAGTATACTCAGTTGGATCTTAAGCCATCAACCAGACAGAATTGGTGCGAAATGAAGAAAACATATCCGCCGTAGCGGCTAGTATCGAAGAAGACGTAGAAATGTCGATTCGGCGCCGATCAGCTAAATTGGGCATCGCCAGAGAGTCAAGCCGGCTTACTTTGCGGTTGGATTTGGGCCCACATCCGTGTAAGATTTTGCTGACGCAAGAATTGCAATCAGACAACCATAGACAATGCCGTGGGTTGGCTAATTGGGCGCTGGAAATGTTGGCCGGAGATCCGTATTTGGGCCAAAAAATCATCTTCTCGGAGGAAACCCATTCTTGGCTCAGCGGCTATTTCAACAAGCAAAATTGCCGTTATTGAAGTGAACACAATCCACAAGTGTTCGGCCTAGTATTAATGAATCCGGTGAGGTTTATGACATGGCGGCATCATCAGATCTTACTTCTTTTGAAATGGGGAAGGGGACATCGTTACCGTCAATAGTCTCAGGTATAGAGCGATGTTAACCGACTTTCTGTGATTAGAGCTCGGCATCATCAATATATCTGGGCTGTGGTTCCGACAAGACGGCGCTACATGCCATACAAGCGATGCAACGCTCGAAGTTGTGAAGGAGAAATTTGGCGACTGGGTCATTTTACGGCGAGCGTTCATCAATTGGCCGCCGCGATCATGCGATTTGGCACAAACTTGCTTGAAGCAATAGAAGCCAATTCGCATTGGCGTGGGCATGTGAGCAGCCCTGTTCATGAACGTCGTGTTCACACGTTCATGGGTATGGAAGACTTTTCAACACGCGGAACACTTGAATCGAACTATTTCTAATTTGCAAATATAAGCAGTTGGTAAAAACATACTTTTTTCTTCTTCTTTACACTTCCTTACACTTCTACGATCAAAACTAAAATGAAGAAACATGGGAAACGATATGGGAAAAAATGTCATGCTTCACCTGAAAATTCAGTTTGCAAGTAACCCTTCTTCTTCTCATTCATTGAAAATCTTACCCCCTCTTCCAGACAATCTTTCCTACCCACACCAATGTGAACAGTTACATGGAAATAAGTAGACCAAAGAAGTGGGATGTCAAAATGAATTATGCTGATCAGTTGTAACAGGCAATCTATATCAAACCCAAAAGTAAGCCAGAAAATGCTAATACAAATAAAGAGATAATATATAGTGATAGAGGTGTCAGAGGAGAATAAATACCAACATCCCACAAGAAGTGCAAGTCAGTTCTAAAGTGGAATTTGAAATGTGAATTACGAGTGGTTTAAGTAAAAGATAAAGAAAAGTAAAAGTGGTTAAGAAAAGCGATTGAATTGTAATTGTATTGAATAAAGCGATTGCATTGAAGGGAATAAAGTATATCATTTCAACCCAGGGAAACATTTTACAAATATATTTCAGCGGTTGAATCGTATTCGATTTTTTTTGTCTTTGTGCTACAGTGTTAAAAATATTAGCTCATTTGATGTGCTTCAACGTTGCACTTCTTCTATAGCCTATCGCCTGCTTATAGCTTGTGAAAATACCACTTTTAATTCCCAATACAATACCTCTACTACTATCCCACGTGCTCTGGCTATCGCTTTTTTTTGCCACTTTTACTGCCACTTTAGTTAGTCTAACTGAAGAACAAATTTACCGGTTTTGCTACTTCCGCTGTAATCTATCTAGGCTTGGTATTCACCGTTGCAATATGCAAATAAGAACCGCCTTTACTTTATAAATAACGTATTTCATCTAGTTAGATCGTGCGATTTGTATGAGTTTATTATGTCTTTTCTCGCTCGGTTTGTCGTTTCAAAACCGTTTCCTCTATGGCAGTCGTCGTATTCGTAGTCCGATTCTTCGACGTGTCCGTTTAAATCTGTACTGCTTTTTGCATTACCTCCCTTGATATTCCATTTGATTGGCCCCTACCGACTACTAGTCGTTAATTTTTGATACGCGTACGATTTTATTCAGGAGCCCAGCACTCAAGGTTATGGCGATTCCACTCTTATTTTGTTTCTAACATTTCGCCACATAGTTTTTGAACGCACATTAATACATACATAATATGTTTTCTAGTTCGAAACTTTTGTTCATTATTGTGCTGATGTTCCAGTGGTTCATAGTTTATTTCTGAAACGCCTCCGGAAACCGTCGAGCTCTGAAATGAATATATCTATTCGCTTCGGGATCACTCCTCCTTTGTGCATGGTGGAAATGCACCGTAGTGTTCACGTTAAAATGTTGAATATATGTAGAAATGTATTATCCGAGTTTTCTTTTTTCCCACCAGTAGTCTACAGACGTCCGAACCGAATAACACATACAGACTTCGGATAGTCTGATTAGATGTTAATGCGTCTTAGGCTCATCTTAGTTGCTGAAATGTATGAAGATGACTTTTGACCATTTAGATGTCTTAAACGACGAGCAGAGGAACGAATTCCAGCATCTATTTAAAACATTTGACGCGCGAGTGCTGAGCAGGGGAAAATTACGACAATAACTATAATATACTATCAGAAAAAATTGAACCTTAGAATGAGAACGCACGCATAAGCATATTTGAGGCAAATATCAATTGAGAATAGTTATGGTGTTGAATAAACAATTAATAGGCTAACAGCAGCTTACGGAGACCACATCTTAAAATGGACTTAAATTAATTGACTTTGCTATCTCCTCACCTCTATTCCAAAAGTAACATGGCAGCCAGCACTCAACCCACCTGATCAGAGTGTATAGTATATTCCTAACATTTTGAGGAGCAACTGTAGAGTCGGAGAACTCTGACGCCAAAACAATGGAGAAATACTATGAGGAGATTTAACATTAAACGAATGCATCCTTAAACCATTAAACCCATCCCTTAACCTCTTGTTAAAGTGCTTACAATCTGCATTAAATGTTAAAGGCCAATAATGTGAAGGGTTTCACCCTTACCACCCGCAGTGCAACTCAAGTAGCGAATCAACTCGCCTATTAAGAGGGGAGGGAAACTCGTGAGCACTTCGATCAAAAGAGAATGAAAGAACATCCACAAAGAAAGAGTATGGGAACCGAGGAATCGAGGAAATATGTCCACGTCTTTATATACAGCCCAGCAATTTTGGCACTCAATGAAACGCAGGTAGATCTCCGCCCACGCCTCTTAGATACCTTATATCTGAAGCTACCTGGCTACAAACTAGTGTCATTAACCTTTTCCACCGGGATCTCGCCATTTACGTGTGTTGTGATGTAGGAGTAGCTTACAAAACTCTATTGTAGTCCCTATTCCAATCTGGAATCGAATGGTTAAAATTCCATCTCCGGAAGCAAATTATTCACTACTACTTTATTTACAAAGAACTTGTATATTAGTGCAACGTAGCCTTAAGGTATTTTTACTTCCTAATCTCAGCGACCCGGACTTAACCGTTGCCAGACTAGAGACTGCCAAAGGCTCCTACTGGCTGACATCGGCATATCTTGGCCACGATTACGTTGGGCCTCTCCCTGAAGATAACCTAGAAAGGGTGGTACTGGAAGCTGCATGCTAACGCTGGCCTCACCATCGGGTGCAACGCTAACGCTAATCACACGGGATGGGGCAGTACCGACATCAACTATAGAGGTGAGTCACTTTTTGATTATATTATAAATACTAACCTCATTGTTTGTAACATTGGCAATGAGCCCACTTTTATAACAATAAACCGACAGGAAGCTGGATATCACTCTTGTCTCCGACAACATTATTCAAATGCTAACGAACTGGGCCGTATCGTCTGAACACTCATTTTCAGACCACAATCCAGGCCATCCAATTCAGCCTGAGTGATGCTCCTCCCAGCCAACCAGCATTCGGGAATTATCGGAAAACTGATTGGCCAAAATACTGTCAGGAACGCTATCCTCTGAACTCTCAAGTCCGCAGCGTGACACCAACGAGCTTGATATGAAAGTCAAGACATGCACCCTGGCTCTCATTCAGGCTATGGTCGCTTCTTGCCCTCTTATTCAACCTGGAGGCAAGAAAAAGCCACACCGGTGGACATCAGCACTGAGACCGTTTAGAAACATTTGCAGAAAAGTTTTCAACCTAGCAAAAAGCATAAGAAAAGTGACTGACTTGGACTCATACAAAGAATCTCTCAAATTATACAAAAAAGAACTGAGGAAGGCAAAACGACAATCCTGGAGGTTATTCTGCTACAAAATTAAAGAAACCTCTGAGGCATCGCGGCTAAGAAAAATCCTCTCTACAAATCCTATGACGCCTAGCTGTTTGAAAAAAATCGATGGCTCTTGCACAATCTCAAGTGATGAATCATTCAACCTGCTACTGGACACCCATTTTCCAGGTAGCTCTCAATTCGCGGCCAGTAGCAACCCAAACAGGATTACTCCAACCGGGGCCAAAATTCATGGTCTGATCACAAGAGATCACAGCATAGCTTCAAACCATACAAGTTTGCTGGTCCGGACGGTATAATACCAGCCGAGCAACAGAGGTCTTCAGATATTACTCTGCCTTCGCTAGAAAAAATTATGAGGAGCTGTGTAGAACTGATCCACATTCCCCTGTCATGGACAGAAGTCAATGTAGTTTTCTTTCCCAAAGCCGGAAAATGTTCTCATGTTGTCCCCAAGGACCTCAGATCTATAAGTCTAGTTCCTTCTGAAAACTCTAGAACGACTGATTGATATCAATATACGAGCAAAGACTTTTGTTTCTCTCCATTCACTGACTAGCCACATCGAACAATCCCTAAATATAGAGAGTACACAATGGTTGCTTTCCTGGACATAGAGGGTGCCTTTAATACGTCAGCACATCCGCAATCACGACTGCGCTGTCAACGACTCGCTTAGGGAGTGGATCAGTCTTATGCTAAATAGCAAACTGGGTGGGGCTTGTGCTAAAAGATGTGTCAGCAGAGGTATGCCGCAAGGCAGTGTCTTCTCTCCCCTTCTCTGGAACTTAGTGGTTAATGAGCTGCTGATATACACGGAAGCGGGTATGCTTATGTGGATGACGTTAACCCGTTCGGCAGATCGCTGTGGATTAGGAGTAAACCACATAAAACTGATACTGTCCTCTTTTCCAGGAAATATAAAACTCAAATTATAGACCCTCCCTCAATAAACGGTATCAGTTTAGTCTTTCCCGATACAGCAAAATATCTAGGTCTCATTTTTGACAGGAAATTGAACTGGAAACCTACATTGCAAGAAAAAGTCAAGAAAGCTTCAGTAGTTTTATTCTCTTGCAAAAAAGCCATTGGGAACAAATGGGGCCTTCAACCTCGCATAACCCATTGACTATACGAGTACATCTCGGTCATAAGACCGATACTCACTTACGGGGTTGTTGTCTGGTGGACAGCATCAGACAATGCAACTTGACACCACTCGATATCTTCAGCAGGCGAATAGCTGCAGTCGCAGCTATAGACAAATAATTTATTTAGTCACGCTAATATTCTTAATATTTGGAACCCTCATAGAGAACATCGATTACACTATACCTGAACTTTGGTTTGACAAAGACTTCCATGCAAGCTTCCCCTCTAGATCCTTCTGGGAGGAAGATGATTTCATGAAGGACAAGTCAATCCATTTCTACACAGATGGATCTACAGATAAGTTCTATCTAAGCCTTTTTTTCCGTTTTCCAAATCACTGTAGCGAGTTCTAGGCGGATATCTTGGCAATTAAAGAAGCTCTGTCCTGGCTGAGGACAGAGGACACAGATGGATCTACAGATAAGTTCTATCTAAGCCTTTTTTTTCCGTTTTCCAAATCACTGTAGCGAGTTCTAGGCGGAAATCTTGGCAATTAAAGAAGCTCTGTCCTGGCTGAGGACAGAGGACACAGATGGATTTACAGATAAGTTCTATCTAAGCCTTTTTTTCCGTTTTCCAAATCACTGTAGCGAGTTCTAGGCGGAGATCTTGGCAATTAAAGAAGCTCTGTCCTGGCTGAGGAAAAACGTGATATCTGCAAACGATATTTGCATATTTTCGGATAGTCAGGGTGCTATCAAGTCCTTGGATTCAGTCTCATTAAATTTTAAAACCGATCATTTCTTATGAGATGGCAGAGCAGTTCAATCTTCACCTTTGTTGATGAACTCGCCAAAATTGGAATCACTCTACCTATTCTACCGGAAAAAGGTAGCATAGGTATACCAATCCCTACGTGCAAATTAATATTAAAGCTGGATACTAATAAAAGAACAGACATTAGGTGGACTGTTGGACCAACAAATTTAGCGACCAAACAGATCAGGCCAAAGCTGAATCTGAATCGTTCTAATAGTCTGATCCTTCTAAATAGGAAACATCTCAACGCCAGTCATAGGTGTCATCACTGGAAACTGCCGTATAGGCAAGCTTGCAAGAAGGCTTGGCGCTTTTACAAACGATTTCTGTAGAAGCTGCATGGACGAGGAGAAAGAGGAGGCAATCCTCCACCTACTCTGTACATGTCCAGCTCTCTTCCAGAGAAGAAAACTTCACTTAGGAGCTTTCTTCTACAGTGACCAAAAGTAAACAATCTAAAGAATATAGAAGTAAACAGTCTCCTACGCTTCATCATCTCAAACTGGTTCCATGAGTAAGAGGATCATAGTTCCACGTATCACAATGGGCCAATAGGCAAAAGTGGGTTGGTCTTTCCAACAGCCACTTTTGCCTATATACATATGCACCTTATTTACAGAAGCCCTAAACTTGACGGTAATTAACGGGTTCGATGTGCTGTCTGACTCCATACAAAGAATTGTATCCCTGTATCCTCATACAGAATCGTTATTGCCACACAATTCTGGGTGGCTTCGACATTCTGGACAGACAACATCCGAAGGACGGTGTGTTGAGAGCTCTGTTGCGGAAAATAATTTACCCAGTTAAGATATTTGATATCAAAAATGAGATGCGGCTTCTTTGAAATCGTACTTGAAAAAAATGTAACGGAAGCCAACCCCAGAGGCACGATTTTGAAAAAGCCTGCGCAACTAGTTGCTACGCTGATAACATTCACATTATTAGTAGAAGTAGCTGGCTGTCGCAGTTGTGTTTGCAAGTTTTGAAACACAAGTTGGTTTAGGTGTACACATAACATAAATGTTGGCAATGATAGTTTTTCCAGTTGTTATGTTTAGCAGCTGTCAAAGTTACCAATGACATCCAGCTGTCAAAATATTCAGTAAGGTTTGCCATTTCATCATGCGTCGGTTTACACTTGCCGGATGTGCGGAAATTATTAAAAATTATTATCGAAATTCCTGCTCAGTTGTAAATAGACAACTTGAATTTTGTCGTGAGATCGGTCGTTATCATGACTTCAAGGTGCAGGCAATTCATCGTACAGTGGAAAAGTTTGGGCATGAGTATACTCATTTGGATCTTTTGCCGAAAAATCACCTTATCGGACAAGGTCCAGCGGTTATTTCAACAAGTAAAATTTCCGTTATTGGAGCGAACACAATCCACAAGTGTTCGGTCAAACATTAATGCATCCACAAAGATTGACTGTTTGGTGCGGTTTACTGGATGGCGGCATCGTCAGTACTTATTTCTTTCGAAATGAGGAAGGAGATACCGTGAAGTTGTGAAGAAGCAATTTGTCGACTGGGTCATCTCACGGCGAGCGATCATCAATTGGCTGCCATGTTCATGCGATTTGACACCACTCGATTATTTTCTCTGGGTCTACGCCAAGTCCTTAGTCTACGCTTTGGACGAGCTCGAGACCAATATTCGACACGCTATTGCTGGAATAACGCCGCATATATTGGACCGAGTCATCAAAAATTAGACCGACCGCTTGAAGAATTGTCAGGGAAACCGAGGCGGCCATTTGAATGATGTGCTATTCCAGACATAATGGCATGAACGTAGCTTCAAAATAAAGCCAACATTTTATACCTCACACCGTTGCTGTTTTATTTAAAATTTTGTTTATCGTTCCTATCTGGTCACCCGTTATAATTTTGAATAGAGTGGCTGCGTAAATAATTTTGAAAATGACACCTCATCAGAAATCAAAAAAAAAGTTACACTTGCAAATCGCTGTTTCATTGGCTTAATAAGGCTTCAAGAAACACTAAGGAGACTTTTTATAAGACCCTTCTCATAGTAGTCCTGCTCTATGGCGCTGATGAATAAACATTAGCGAATGCAGATGAAGATATCGTTCGTCGTGTCGAACGCAAGATTCTCCAAGAAATTTTTGATCCTGTTTGGGTTGGAGGCGTTGAAGTAGGAGGATATAACAACGATCTTTAAAACCTGTAAAGGTACATCAACTTCTTTAGAAAAATATCCAGAAGCCGAAGAGCGAATGAATTTTAATGCTCCGACTCGAAGAGTCTTTATTTTCTCCTTTTAGAGACGACGCAGTAAAAGGAGAACTCGGCTTAGGTTAGGCTCATATTTTTTTTTTTATAATTTACGTGCGTCTAAGGGGTTATGATACCCTTTTACTGTTCTGCCTGCGGGCGGAAAGATAGAAGGAGGAGAAAGGAAAGCATTGTTGTGATGTAGTGGTTTAAAACTTAGGTGTGTTTGGTTTCGATATTGGCTCTCCAGGGGTGGGAGTCGGAATAGGACGGAGAGATTTTCTTCACTCGGAATGGATTTCGGTTGTAAATTTTAACGGTTGTTTTGTGCTTGAAAACCCTACAACAGCCACATTATGCCTTCACACGCAGATTTTTCTGACTGAGTTCCAATTACACAAATGAAAACTTTGTCGTGGCTAGGATTCGAACCTTGACCCTCCGAGTGAGAAGCGATTGCTAGTACCACTACACCACGGCCACCCCCCGATATATTGTACGGACCTCAAAAGACCGTGTCAACTGGAAAGGTTCAACCCGGACTGTAATGCTATCGAATTAAGTAGCATATATTAAAATTCATCAAATAGTACTTAGTACTTTCTTGTATCAAAAAACCAGAACAACACACCGACAGAAGGAAAAACAACAAAATCAAATGGAAAACGAAACATACCTACGATACAAAGATGAAACAGAATCAGAAACAAATACAAAAATCAAAAAGAACAACAAAAATCGTTTCTGCCATCAGTTCTCTGTGTAAATGCAAAAGGCGGAGCGCATCAAACAGCCTAGCTCTGCGCTACAAATCTTTCGTTTACAATTCACATCGCCGTCTGCCCTTAACAATATTACTCCATTCGTTGTGGCTTTTATTTTCGTATTGCTTCCCATTTCCAAACAAGTTGATAACAATTTAATAACAAATCAGTTTTCTGATTAAACGTCCCATCCAGCTAGGTCGTCTTTAGACAAAGCCTCTGCAAACCAACGAGAGAAACTGTACGTCACTCGTAGTCCTCCAGAAGTCGTGAAATTTCTTTTTCCTTTGAGGAGAGTTTTTTTTTATTTTTTATTTTATTTGTCCGTTCCCCCCCTTTTTCTTGCATTGCTATCCTGCTTGCGCTCGAAAGCGCTGCCCTTTGTGCAAGTACTTGTACAGTGCAACGTACAGTCGTTATCAGGAAGAACAGCGAACAACAAAAACAAGCAGAAAAAAGAAAAAAGAAACCAAAACCAAGTATTAAACCGAAGGCGAATATTTATAAATAAATGGAAGGAAACCCTTGGCTGAAAGATGATAAATAGAAAAAGTCCTGTGTGTGTGGTGGCGGTAGTGAACCGCAAATTATCGTTGTTGAATTTCGTGAGAAAATGTTTGAAATTCAATTTGAAGTCGTTATCGTAATCGTCCATCTCGAGCAGGGCCGTTGTGGGGTCAGTTCGAAAAAGAAAAGAAATGTTACCATAGAATAACTGTAACAGAAACAATTCTAACTGAACTATATCCTTTGTCTTTCAGCGTGAGCTGCAAAAACAGTAATCGGCCCAAGGAAGGACATCATATTTGTGCGCCCAACATACAGGTGAGTGAATCGTTATCATTATTTTTTGATAAAAATCAGTAAATAAACAAAAATATACTCAAATTCCTATTCATACACTTGTACGAGTGTGTTTATGTTTTTCCTCAATTAATAATATTTTGTTGCATATCTCTTGACTCTTATGACATTTCTTTCGATTTGTCATAGGTTTTACAAGTTTTTGTGTGCATTCCCCCATTCCTCGATTGGATTTATATCTGATGATCCGAGTGGCGTTTCTAGCACTTTGGCCAATTGTAAAGCAGATACAGGCGAGTATTAAATCTTTATGCTTAGGGTCAGTGTGCTGGTAAAAGAAAAACGTTATCTGCTAGATCCAACTGAACTGCACTTTCCTTAAGAATGTTAATATAGTCGTTGTGGTTGATAACTCCCTCCACCGTGTTTAACTGTTGCTCCACCGTGTTTAACTGTTGCAATAATATTTTCTGGGTAAAGTTCCGTATTTGGTTTCCGGCAAAGCATTTGCCTGCCATCTGACCCATAGACATTAAATTTGAACTCGTCAGTATAACACATTTCCAGAAGTCAAAATCCTAGGTTTGATAATGCATCGCAAATTCTAATCTCTTTCTTCTGTTGGTCAAACTGATGAAAGGCTTTTTTCTGACTACTCTTCCATGCAATTCTTTAATGTTTCTATGGAAATGTGTTTTGGTGCACTTATTTGGGATTTTCTCTTAACTTCACGCATAATAACTCTCTTATCGTATTAGTTAAATATATTTCTGTTGGTATTTCTTGTCATATTTTCAATCCGATCTTCATTTTTAAATCGCTGCACAATATATTACATGGTGATCGTGATAGACTTACCAAACTGGAGAAGTCCTTATACGGTTTTCCATCATTGTGGTACTTTATTACCAATTTACTATCTCAATAGATGTTTCAAGCAAGACCTCTTCCCATTTTGCCAAAAGAGGTTTCGAAAGCAACGAAATATTAAAAAAATTATTGAAATATATTTTTAAGTACTCTAGAAACCAGAATCAACGATATTCGTACAGAAAGAAACTTGAATGCAACCGGTGTACACTGTACATAAAGATGTGATATGCCTATTTTTTTTAGAAGCATTTTGTTTTTCCAATTTTCTCGGAAACTGGATCAAGCTGTTCAGCAGATTTACATGGAATTTAAAGCGGCAAATAATAGGCTTTTCAGAAAAAGCATATTTAGAAACTAAAGCACTTTCTGCGGGACACTTGAAACGGGTAAAACCGCTGCGATTTCAAAAGCATTTGGTTTTTTTGTTGATATAGTTTCATTGGTGCTGTTGAGCGTATGTCCCGTTTAGAGTTGTCAGAGGACCCGTGAGCAAATATTCTTGACCGAGCTCATATTTTTGCTACTACCGATGATAATTCACAAAGAAGGGCAGCGGGAAGCGATTTATTGGTTATAACTTGTATCCCTTTTAGCTGATGCCATGATGTCCAATGAACACGTTTACAATGGAATCAGAATCATATGTGAAGTTTGTGATACAATGAAATTGAAATAACATAACTCTTATTTTTCAATGCAATTCCCCTTCATGTCAATACACCTATTACATTGGAAAATAAACTCTTCAATACCTTGCAGAAATTATCCACCCTCCTTGCCTAAAAAAATGTGCACATGTCGGCGTCTTGAGCTCTTCGTCGTTGGAAAACTGCTTTCCAAGAAAGTAATTTTTTTTTAGGTTAGGGAATACTCGTAGTTGATTGCTTCTTGCCGACAGGTCCATACTTCAGGGTTGCGTTCGTTTAAGTCACTTACATAGATGGCGCTAAAATTCGAGGCTGTCTTTGGTCTTGATGAATGTAACTCTCACGGCTTATGATTAACTGCGTTCTGTTATGCACTTCATAATGGTTGACATCCTCATACACTTCTCATCGTCACCTAAGACGAGGTCTTCCTTTACTGCGCTGTCCCTCCGGATAGGGGAAGCCTTAATATTTGTTCGTTCTACATCTCCTATTTATCTCAGATGTTCAGTTCGAGAGTTCGCTGTTATACCTTCTCCAAAGCCCGTCAACGGAAACAGTTTCAAAACAAATTCGAAGAATCTGGGCTCAAAACGACCAATGGCATATTCATTTTCATTAGCTAATGTCTATGCTTCTACGCCAGACAACACGACTGGTATGGATACAGAAACTCCTCACTATTTCTTGACAAAGCCTTTATCTGCAATTGCTTTTTTTTTAGGTTGATTATATGTTAGGTGCCATTTATGGAGAGGTGTCATTATCAGGGTTAATAGCGAAGCCGCGGTAGACAAAATCTCTAACTACCCCAAAGTTTTGTTTTGTTCAATTCATTGAACTGTGCCTCAATACTTGCAAACGCACTAGTGACAGCTCGCTGGGTTCTGCTGATGATGTCAATGTCAGCCTATGCAAGTATGATAGTTGCACAGATTTTTTGGAAAATTGTGCCCCTGTTATTGGCTTGCTAGTTTCGTATGATTCTTTCAAGGATGATGTTAAAGAAGTGTCATGAAAAATCTCAGAGAGATTGCTTTCGACCTTGACCGAGCAGTGATTGTTCTCCATCTACATTCTGGCCTCTGTACAGCCCTTCTTTATAATCGTATGCGGGCTTAAAATCGCTAAGAGGTAGTGAGTCTAGATCTTCTCTAGGTTCTGCCATGATGTGCATGCAAAAAGTCACTGACAGGGGCGCCAATCGAGTCAGTGACAAATCGTTTCAGGTCTTCACAAAATGTTAAGGAAACTGATGTCTCTATAGTTGGCTCAGTTTAGATGGTCTCTGTACTTGTGGATCGGAAAAAAACGATGTTGAAATTCAATTCATCATGCATACCATACTCTGTGCAAATCTTGGAAATGAGTTGAGAATGCTCTCTACCAAGCCATCATGTGTTTCCCTAAGTAGTTCGGCCGTTAGTCCATATAGTTAGGCAGCCTTGTTTTACTTAAGCTTAGATATTTCTATCTTTACTTTATTTTGGTCGGTGGGTGGAAATCTAACCTGCCATTGTCGAAATTGAATGGTTCCACATCCTCTGCACTAACAGGTTCGGGTTTGCTTCACTTGACACTTTTTTTTTGCTTTTTGGTAAAACTTGTGAATGTTGTTCCTGGTGTAGCACCTTTCAGTTTCCTCGATCGCTCCGGAAAAGCTGATGTTCTATACTCCTACTTCGCTTCTTGATGTTCCTGGTTGCTGTTGTTTTGCTGCATGTGTTTGACTACAATCTTCTTCAAACCAGGGGTTTCATGGGGCTGGTCGAGCGAGTCACAGCGCAATAGTTGCAGCATTTCTAATGGCTTCTTAGCATCGATGCCATAGATATTCAGTACTTTATGCAGAATGTAAAAGGCTTACGAGAGGTTAATGTATATGTGATCCGTCAAGGTATTGTCGATTTGTTGCAATCGCAACCGTTGAAAGTTAAATCTCCTCTCAGCATTTCGTAATTATTATGGCGTCTGCTATAACGGCAGATGTGACTTAGCTGCAAGATAATTGTCTTAGTCTGTATACGCTGCTCCGAATATTCGGACTTCTTTTATACTGGAGAAGATTAGAGAGGACTTACTATACTATACTTCCAAACTTCGGAAAATAAAACTGGATGGGCCAAATTCAAATTCAAAATATCTGACTTAATACTAGGAAGATCGATTGGATTCTCTATCCTAATAACACATTCAGCTAGATTCATTCACATTGGATCTACGAAGATCTTTCACAACCTTAGGTGATTCTTAAAGGCAGCGTTAATGATCTTGAATGTGATGAAGCCTATGATTAATAGAGGTGTGCTATAAAGGGGCAACAATACAAGACGCCTTATCCAATGCCTTAAGTGATAAATTGATTGAGAGAATAAGTTAGATATAAGTCTTGAGCTAGTCGTGAAACATGAATATATGACTTTGTATTTGAAAAACAAATTACGTTTTAATTTTGTAGTGGTTCTTCCTTTTGTGTCATGTTGCAACCAATAATCGTCTTGTTAATCTTAAGATAAACCACATACATTTAAAGGTTTAATTTTAGTAAATTCTTTCTTAAAGGTTGGCTGTGTCTGTTACTGCGAAAATGGTTTCGATTAGAATCTGAGTCTGGAAAGGAATGTAGACGGGTCTTCATAGATATCTCCAAAACCGATTTCGGATGTGATACTGTTATCTTTGTGGATGACCACAACTTTAGATTTTAGTCCAGATTAGTAAAACTTGCGTCACTTCCAAGGGCAGATATACACAGTCCTGATGGCAATGAATATTGTGAGGAAACGGTAAAGGATGAGAAATATTTGTGTCTGGAGTCATTGCCCAGCTGTGCTAAGTTAAGCCATCTATTCGAAAATATAAGGCTTCTCCTAATGCATTGGAAAGGCTGAATTCACTGAGCCTCGTCCGATCTTACTGTGAGATCATGGGAAATGAGATCGTCGATGAGCATTTCTGAGTAAAGCTCAAAGGGGAATTCCTCAGGACCGAAACCTGTGTTAGGATTTCCATTGATAATTGACGTGAGCATAATAAGATGGCATTACTCTTCAGAATGCCGACAATCGAAACCAATTCTTCCCTATGTCTCTAAGAGATCAGCGACTTTCCTGTTGTAAAGTGGTGCTTACTGGCGTCGTCGTAACTCGGCACTACGGAGTGATGATGATTACACGCTCGAATCAAGCTGCAGATAAGCGACGCTATGTGGTGGGTATTGGCACTTTATCAATAGAGCGTTTACTCACTTTTCTACGAAAGACAGAAATTCTAGTAAAAGGAATATATAAAGACTAGCAGTAGCAAACACATGTCTAAATTTAGCAATTCTGTTGTATAATAGTTTTAGCGGCTTTAGCCCGGCGATGCTGAGTCAGTGAGGATATGTGTCTCTCTTTTTTGGGGATGTATAAGGATTTGTGCTGTGATAAATTGAACCATTTTCAGACTTTCAACTCAATGTTCCATAATTTTAATTGGTTGATGCTCAGCAAAAGAGATTCAGTATCTCTTACTATAAATGTTACTAACAATTTTATTCAATTGCGGTGCCAGTAAATTGATTCAATAAGATCTATAGATACTCCTCGTTTGTCTACGCTGAGATTAATAATACGCAATTTTATAACGTAAACCCCTGACATGTGACAAAAGTCTTTTTGAATGGTAACCGTACCCGCAAACCAAATTTTTCCAAAGTTCTATTCTCTCATTTTTCATTTCGAAGCTACAAGCATGCGAGCATACGTTAGTTAAGTTTTACTTTTTATGGTATAGATCACAACTCCATATGCGTGATTGTAGTTCACGGTATGTGCGTCTAATATAACTGACGAGAATTTTGTGGAACAAAAAGATCTGACGACAAACATTAACATCATACATGCAGCACCGGGATGATGGTTGTACATGATACCACTTGATAAGTCGATTGAACATCATCCCTGAAACAAAATGCTCAGCTCTTCGTATTTTAGATTTTGGTTTAACAGATGTTGATAGAACAAATACTCTGTTTAGCTCATGTTCTTGCGTGTGCGACAAATGAACTTTCACTCCCCAATCATTTATTGAAGAACAAAAAAGATAATAAAAATGATCTGTGCATGCAAAACTAATCAGCCTCCCACTTAATATGAAACTGCTAGGTCCTTATACTTCATTTAACTCTGTTAAATGAATATAAATATCAATTCCAACGTAATATGTATATGCACCGATACTTATAGATAAACAAAGAGATCCACTTCAGTGTTGCAATTTTTTCATTTTATAAGTGAGAACTGCAAAGTGACACAGTGTATTGGCCTAAAAGATTTTTAAACCGGTACAAATTGTTGACTAGCTTGTCGCCTTCTACATCTATTGGCGCATAATAGGTCTGTTCCGGGACTCTAAATTTGCACAAAATCCTGTTCCCACGAGAAAAAGTTTGTAAAAGAGAACACATTTGAGAGAGTAACTCCCCCACTCTGTCAATTCTTACAAATTTCTGCACGAGATTTTTGTAAAAAAAAAATTTGAAATGTAAAAAAACTTCAAATCAATTAAATTTGAAAAGAACTGTCAAATTCATAAAAGTTTAAATTGGTGTGAATTGCGACAATTTTATGCAAATTTACTCAAAAGATGACTTGGACATGGACGAAGAGGAGAAAATAGAGCTTCATATTGAAGCGAATTGTTCGCCTAATACAATAGAACTCACTAAACACATATTACATCAATAAAATAGTAATAATAACCAATCTAAAAATTTTCCTCCTGCTTTGGAATTTCTTTTTTGTTTTACTTTTACTTGTACCTTTGGAAACACATTTTATAGAAATGTGTTCACGCGAGTTGTTGGGTATAAGAGAGCATTTATTCCTACTCCTCAAACTTAAGCAAAAAATTCTCTTTTACAACTTGTTACAAAAATCTCGGGGGGAACAGATCTAATAAGTCAAAACGAGTAGTATCAGTTAACACTGTTTCCAAGGCTAGAAAGGACGTTTTCAAAATAGGTACAAACTACTAAAACCTAGTTAGGTTTAATTACATTTAAGTAGCTTCTTTGCGACATCACTAAACTAATGGATTGTGCATACGTTTGTGTATTTTGAAACCAAGGGAGTAACCACCGAACCAATTGGATTTGTAAGATTTCATTCTACGTTTGTTGCGTCTGAGAGTATATTTTCTTATTTAATCTATCTATTTCGTTCCTTTTTATAACTAAATCAGCCAATTATAAGTCCTCCCACTTCAAAGCAAAATTTATTAGCTCTTTGGGTTACTTTACGACCCCGGCAATCAATATGTCAAATTTGAAATTTAAAATTATAAACAGTATACAATTTTCGACTTATATCATATTTTATTCGGAGTAAATGGAGAAGTAATTTGATCTGCTCAATCATTTAACGTAATGAAGTACACATAAAACTGAAACAATCATTTCAGTTTGGGGAAAAAGATCTATATAACGAGTGAGGCACACAATTTCAATCTAGAAATAAAATTAGATAATCTCATATAATCAGTGTTTGGACATGTTTTAAGTTTTGTAAACGTAAGCACTACATATAATGCTCAAAAACGTAAAAAAATAATTTAGACTCACATGTACACATTTTGAAAAGATATGCTTAGCCAATATGTTCACTTTCAAAATTTATAACTTTAAGGCATTTATGCAATATTGAAAACGATGAGTTCAATCACTAGATTAGTCGTTGGCAAAATTTAATTTGCCGGTAGTAAGTTGATTAATGCTTTTCTGCTTCTGTGCATCGTTTTACATAATATCTTTGTATTCCGCAGAAGGTAATTTTAAATATCTTCGTAGTTAACACACATTTGAAAAGATTTTTATTTATTTTCCAATATATCTCAGATAACGTCTAAAACCATTTCCACCACTTCTAGTGCTCTTGATTAAACAATTGAGTGGTTGAAAACAACAGAGTTTTATGCAAAACCTTCAAAATCATATCTGCAAACAGCATACGAGGATATTTATACGCACAGACGGTCGGCTGTCTGTAAACGATCAGAAATTTAATGATTTAATTGTGACTAAACCCCATAAAGTTTCAATGAGCTTTTTAGTAAACACATATCTCTCCTAAATTTTATGCCATTCCAATTTTTCCCCATCTCGTTTAACAATTTACCGAGAGTTAATCAGGCCACGTTCATACGTAAGTTGTGCAACCATTGATTTTCTTATGCAAATTGCTTTTTATGCAGAACATCAATGTGGATGCATGATTATTATGTACAATACTTGCTTACTTACTTACTTAGACTAAGATTTGCCGTAGATGCGGTCCTTAACTAATAAACTAAACGAGGTTTTTGCCAAATACCTCCAGTAGCGCATTCGCAGATGGTTGAGGTACTCTTCCATTTGTATACGCCCTCTGAAACAAGGCCTTCCTCTGCTGCGCTGTCTCTTCGGATTCGAATCGAAAACTTTTTTGGCCGAGGCGTTGATATTGACATTTGCTCTGCATGTCCTACTTCACGTCTCAGGCGATTCATGCGCAGTGGACTGG
Source organism: Volucella zonaria (assembly GCA_963966105.1). Classification (NCBI taxonomy): domain Eukaryota; kingdom Metazoa; phylum Arthropoda; class Insecta; order Diptera; family Syrphidae; genus Volucella; species Volucella zonaria. Next base: position 131,845,127 of record OZ014531.1, read on the forward strand.
GATGTTGAGGGTCTCTACAAGGCGTTATTACTTAATTGCTTGCTTAGGCCAAAGAAACAGCGATTGGCAACGGAAACTCTTAGTTTGATTTGTGATGAAGTGTTATTATCATAATTATTAACGGAGCCTAGGCAGACCAAATCCCTAAAATTTTATGTCTATTGTTACGTTGTGCTCGATTCGTCGATGTATACTTGGTTTTGCCCTTATTCATTATATTTTAGTACTTCAGACGCACCTGTGATCACTCGCTGTGTTCTGCAAATGATTTCAATGTCCTCACCGTACTCATATGGAGTTTCACATACTTTTGCAAAATTGTTCCTAAGGAATTGGTTTGTGTCCTTCAGACTTAAGTATTATGTTAAAAAAAAGGTCACAGACAGCGCATCACCTCGTCTAAACTCTTTGACATCAAAGGTCTCAGAGAGATTTATTCCGACCTTGAGCTTTATAATCGAACAAGTTTGGCAAGGATGGTAAAACGGCTGTTCATATTTCGTCTGCCAATGCTATCATATACTGCTCCAAGACCGATAAAGGTGAAGCCAGGTCAATGGTGGACTTATCGAGTCTTAAGCTGCACTAATTGTTGTCAATCCAATCAGGCGTTCACGCCTGAAAAGAGAATTGATATATCTATTGTTGTCATACGAGCAGTTTGAAGGGTCTCCTTTCTTGTGGGTCCTCCCACCAAATTTCGGAAATAAGTTAGTGTGTGCTTTCTACCAAATTATCGCCTGGTTCTTTTAATAACTCGACAGGTAACCCGTCCACAATAAATTGATTGATTGATGGCTTGTGTGGGCGGTAGCACCATCCCATTGAAACCAGAGCTCGTCCAGACCCAATTCATTCAATTTTGGGAAAAAAAAGTGAGACCCAATTATTGAATTCGGCGACGAATTGAGGTGCCTGGCTGGTTCTGAATACTTTCGTTCACGGTGTTGATGTTTTGGCGTGTACGTGCTGGCCGAGCATGCTGATATGGAGTTTGACCCGATACCGAACCAGTTTCTTCAAAACGCTTCACCATTGCACAAATTCCAGACTCACTAGGGCTCTTATGTTGACCGAAAAATTTACGAATGTTACTTTTACAGTAACCATTTTCGTAATAAGATTGAATAACAAAAATGCGTTTTTGCGGGGTAAACGACCCCATGACTAATTGATATCTAATATGATATCTGTCAAAAAATTCAACCATATTGAATTCAGTAAATGACAGTAATTGACATCCACACCATCACCCTTTATTATTGAATTTGCTTGATCATTTCTGATTGTTTTCGTTCAGGTCTTCTTGCCTGAACATGATTACACGTGTTGATTATCCGTCTTGATTATCTACAAATCTTCTATGTGGGACGGACTATTTTCACACATGATCGTATCGTGATTCGGTTTAAAAAACTTGCTACTGAACATTTGAATTACCGCGATCGTTTAGCGATCTATGTATCTCTAAGAGTAGCTCTGCAGTAATTGGGGTTTGGTGCCTAGGATCCTGAGCTTGTTTTCGTAGACATTTATCAAGGTTGAAGTTTAAAAGCTGAGTCCGTTTACTGGATTTAGTCTTCTCTATTAAAGATCCACAAAACTCACGCAATTTGCCCAGATTTATCTTTTTCTTTTCTTTAGGAGACACTAAAAAATTTCGAACTGAAAGGTTAACTTAGAAGCTGCCTCATGCATATTTGAACATGTCCACTAGCTTCAATGAAAGCACACCCATTCGCAGAGGCCGTTAAAAGCGATTTCATTATTATCATAGTATTATACAGTTACACATTTAAGTGGCAACTGAAACTTGGTTTGCTAATGACAAGAAAAATCAAATTGTCAGTGGACACTGCTAGGCTTTATATAAATGTCGTATCTTGAAGAGTTCTTCACATCGATTTTGCTGTCACATTCACTATACATATACATATTTTATGATTGTGAATAAGAATATTGTAATCTATTCTACATTATGTAGAAAAATCATATAGCTTTCTTTGTGGCCTTTGACGTCCGTTAAGAGTACCTTTTGTAGCCTCTCCTATTCGTAACCAAAGTGGAGTTCGATAGATTTACGTCGTTGGCATATAATGTATAAAAAGAATGTGAACCAAAGCTTGTTACATTTTGGACATATTCATCATTGCGTCTTGTGTAAAATGGTTGGTGTACTGAAAAAAAAAACTTTTTAAAAAAGAATTACATTCCAAACAACTGAAAATAACTATTACTTGCCTCTGAGTTTCATCATATATTTTGTGTTTCTATAGTTCTATAGTTCCTGGAGAACGTGCACTTCAAGTAACAATAATAATTGCATTTACCCATACTTAAGAAGTAATGTGATCCGTACGTACCGGTTGTGTTTACCTCACCTAGTTCGACTTCCGTATCGTTTCTTCTTCGCGTGCCACATATCATTTAGATATGTACTTCCCGGGAGGTCTTCGTCAAGTGACGCGTTAAAGTATTGTTAATTTCACTGTTCCCTCTTGGAGGAAGTCCCTACCCGTCTTAGCGATTGAATCGCATATGAGTTTATTCTTTGTTGTGCAGCAATCCTAAAAATAATAGCTAGTTTGTCTGCACAGCGACGGTGTACCTCTTATTTTGCTGGTCGCCTGTTTATAGAGATAGACCTTCTAAGATATGTTACAATCCCTATGGTGCTACTGCACCTGGTTTAGATATCCCTTTCTTCGTCTCTTTGCAGCGTTGGTAGTCTAACTCAAGACGCACTTGTCTTTTCTACTTTACGGCCATCGTTTCACTGCCAAGTGATTAATGTTGAGCCCGCCTTCCGAAACAACGAGAAGAGTTATTGGACTATCTAGAGCTGAACTCTTTCCTTATTTAAGTTGTGCCAGATATTTTCCCTATTAATACCGATTTTTTCTTCGCTTAAGGGGTCCGTCCAAGATCGCTTCATAGTCTTTTATCCGCCGTTCCAGGCTTTCCAAATATATGACAGATCTTCTGCACGAATGCCGGATAGTCATACATTCAAAACCAAGCCCATGGTTTTTAATTACTTACCCTGATAAGTACACCATAGGTGTGATCCTATCTCTAGGCTGGTCCGCCCATTGCTAATTTGATAACCAATTTCTCGTACATACTCGTAGATACATTTAGAAAAAAGATTCCTTTAAGAACAGTAAGGCAGAACGAGAAAGCCTCCTGCAGCGGATTTAACATCTCCATACATTTTAACTGGTAGCTGTGCTTCCTCAATAAAGGCTATCAAGCCAAACGAAAAGGTGCGTTATGATTTCGAGCTGTAAAGAAACTGCCAGGGTTAGTGAACAGGTTTTATGCTCTTTAAGATCAACCCGGTAGAGGAAAACTGAAAAATAATTCAAACGACTCAGAAAGCGTGATTGCAAAGCGTGCGAAATTCAATAAGACCAAAAACGTAGGCAAAAATACTAGTCTTCCAAAGGTAGAAGTATTTTTTGGTGTTTTGTTAAAAATTCTGCCTCATCCTCCATTACAACGCTCATTTATTACGACAACGACCAATCTGCTTGCTATTCATTTCGCAGCCAGATCAACCCTTCCAAATTGTATGTCTCTGCGTACACTAGAGCGCTTCCACTTTCTCAAAGCACTCAAAGATCTCAATCTATGTACACAAATCCGATGGTCCAGATGTCAATAATGTTCCCGGACTCGAACTATGCCTCAGCAACTAGTGGCGCCATCTATGTATTGGGACATGCATTTGTGAGGCTTACATATTTTTTACCATCTGTCCAAATTTCATTTATGGCGTTTTCGATTGGTTTCTCTCCGGAAGTTGGGCAATTGGGAGAAACACTAAAACTCTTTTGACTTTGAAGCCAAACACAAACATCTCAACAAATTTAAAAATTTTTGTGTGTCGCCCATACAAAGTTCGAACACTTTTGATACCTTTAGTGTGCCCAAAATAAACGTCACTGACAACTCTCTTGTATCATAATTTAGTGTGGTTGTGCTCTGTACGTCGCTTTTCTTCTGTTCTGTTTCTGTTTCTGTCTCTATCTGTGTTGTGATAGGTGCTTCATCCCAATGCTTGTGCCTGTGGCCGTGTGCACAGTGCTCGCACCTTTGCCTGTGTGTATATAGAATTTAAACGTCGTCGTCGTCAACGTAGTTCGTCGCGTAGTTGTGTGATTGTGTGGTTGTGTCGCTGTGTCGTCGTCGTCGTCGTTGTCGTTGCCGTTGTCGTTTTCATCGTCGCTAATCGTCAATTTGTGGTCGAAACCATTTTATCGCCCTCTCGCTGAGACCGACGACAACCCCAAATACGAGTCAATACATTCGGATACCGTGCACATTGTCTGCCTAAATATTACGAGTTTCAAATAAAATTCCCACCAATCCGTCCAATCAAATGGCCCAAATCAATCAGAAATCTCCGTAAAAAGGTAATTTTTTGAAAAATTCATTTCGAAATTGTGAAAAATTATTCAATTGTCAATAACGGGTAGAACCATTCCATCGAAACGATGCCAGACACCAAATATAGCTCATATTAAAGTAGAAAACTCACCAACGAATGGTTTCGACCAAACAACCGCGCGCCATATTGCAAAGGCTGGCCAGTCTTAATCCGGTCAGCTGCCGAGAAGGACGTGTTTTTGCAAATTTCGAAAGTGGAAAATTCAATTAAAAAATTCTGAAAAATTACAATAACTCTCTCCAAACATTTCCAATCCAACAAAACTACAAATAACTGGTGAAAATAGTGTTGAAAACGAGAGAAACAAAACCGAAAAGAAAAAAAAAATATTCATCATCCCAACCAAGGATACGAACAACTTGGCACCACAGGCGCACACAGGTAAACCTCTCGCGATTTTCTATCCCCCCAAAGTTAACAAAAATTTTCCTTAAAAAAAAAAATACAAAATTAGTTTGTGAAAAATCCTAAAGCCCGAAAATATTTCTATACCGTGTGTCAAAAAAAAAATGCAATCAAAATCATCATCAGAAGCAGTAGTAGCAGTAGCAGTAGCCGTAGTGGTGGAAGTCGTGGTAGAAGTTTCAAATTATTCAACAGAAGGTGGAGAGAAGAGAAAAAATTTCCTGTTCCCCCAGAGTTGTGTGTGAGATTTCATTCAAAAGAAAGGAAAAGAAAAAAAAAGGTTAGATCTGTCAATTTACATAAGTGAAGATTGTTTAAAAAACTCTTTGAAGGAGATTCACTAAATCTCCTAATCGTCAAAGGAATTGGCAAAATCGTTCTCGTCTATCAATTTGTCGTCGTCGTCGTTGTACATAACCTCACAAATTTTCTTCGACGGGTTGAAATATGTTTTTGTGGATTTTTTTTTTCTTCTAACCGCTCGTTCTTTATATATTATCTATATGCATATGTGTGCTGATACGTATGTGCCTCTGTGGGGCGCATATAGTATATTTTTTTTTGTCTGCCTTTCCTCTGAAAACGGGGGCACGCATTAAAAAGTTTAAAAGAAAAAGTCTCTGAATAGTTCCTTCTAACTCAATTGTTCCAACAGTGGGGTTAAGAAATATTCTTTGTTTTGTCAAACAACCGAAAAAAAAGAAAATGTTCACCCCGAGATTTTATGTAATTTTCGTACAAAATGAAAAAAAAAAGTTGGGTTAGAAACGAATAGCAATCACACACTGGCACACACGACGACGTAGAATTTGTAGGGAAAAGTCGGTGGAATTGGAATTTTCTGCTGCTTTTTTTTTTTTTTTTTTTTTTTTACTACCGAGAATCTCGAAAATCATCGACTTTATTGCGGAAAAGTTTGACGGAGCGAAAAAATGGCATTTCAAATTTATTTACTTTAGAAAAGATGGTAGGAGGTGAAAAAAAATATTGTTTTTCCGTTTTTTTTTTTTCGTGTTTCTGTCATCAAATGTTTTCTCATTGCTCCTTGGAAATATGTGGCAGAATCGCTTCAGTTCGTTGTTGGAAAGGGAAGAGTGGGATGATGACGAAGAAAGATAGAGAGAGCGAGCGAACGAACGTAATATATGTTTTTATGTGTGTGGAAAATAATTCGCGCGCACACACTAGCGTTAGTTTGCTATCACTGTGCATAGAGTTGCCGTTTAAATAAAGTGGGCAACATGCCACTTTTCACAAATTATTGCCATGCAAAAGGTACACTATTGTATTCAAGAGACCCGTTTTGTTGCTGTGTGTACTTGTTGACAGATTCCTGTCCTTGTCCGCTCTGAACACAAGACTTTCCAAAACAGGTTGATGTCCTTAACAAGGACTGCATTTCGGTTCTTTACAGCCCTCACGAGACACAGAGTGAGTTCATAAACGTCAGCATTTCTAAGTTAGTACAATCGCAGATCTTTCCTCGTGTGTCAGTGCAACAAATCTTGGATTTTTTTTTTTTTTTTTTTAGCTAAGAGAAATTCAAGTTGGGCCTGTATACTGTGGACCACATTTTCATGGACTTGTCTTACATCTGAACATCTGTAGCTCCAGGCAAAATCGGTAGAACACTTTGGCATTTTGAAAGGAACGTGATAAGGAAAGGAATTAGCAATTAGGAAAGGTTAAGTTTGATTGTGTAGGGAAATTTGAGATTAGCACTTTTATGCACAACTGTTTTGCATATTAGAGACAGATCGTAACTCAGTTAACTAGCTGCAATCGCCTATGTATGTTCGATCATCCGATCAGGTGAACGGCCTGAGAACTCTCATTCATTTTTGTACATAACAAGTGTACTATATAAAAGATCTGCCAACTCAGAAGCGGCATTCATTAAACGGATTATCACGCTCGCATTTGTTGTTCTTTTTTTTCAACTATTGCTACAATTGTATTCCCATAATTGACGAAAAAATATCTACATAATGGTCAAACCACAATGTCGCGGCCGCGCTTTGACATATTGAGTAGAAACAGTGGGCTCTTATGGAGCAATCCGAAATGTAACCTCAGGCGTTTCTGACACTTTTGATCGTAAATATCGTGAGCTCGACATCAAAGCCCTGGTAGAGCTACTCTACCATAAATGGGTAACCTCCAATATATTGCCTTTTGCGATTATTTTATTATGGTTTTCTTGCACGAAATAGTAATTTGAACTATACACATATTTGTTGTTTTTTTTTATTATTATTTTTTTTTATTAAATTTATTTACTAAAATACACTGTTTGTGAAGCTATTTCTCCTAATTAAATTTTAATATAAATAAGAAGAGTACATTTCTACTCTGCCTCGTGCAACGAATTCATATATTAGAAATTTGAGGAAACCATACTTAATCTGTCAGCTCAACGCCGAAGCGATATTCCGGATTGCAATTTTCAAGTTCGTGCTTTTGACGCAAGTTATCGTAAGTTCGATATAAAGCGTGTATGAAGCATGCCAAAGCACGCGGACGCGAAAGCGAGATTGTGGTTTGGCTATAAAGCTCGAGTTAGTGGATACTTCGTTTCAAAAGGGTGAAGATTGTAAGAACCTAATAAACGATTAAATAGCTATAGTGATCCAAATTGGTTGTTGAACTGCGGTCAGGGCACAAGGGGATATGTGCGCTTTTTGCTTAGTAAATACGGTACATATAAATAAATGTTTCTGATGTTCCAGCATCTGTTTTTCACATCTGTCAAATTCATCAAATTCTTTCATTTTATCATGATTAGCTGTATGTTTTTTTTTTGCACGCATGTTAGCGATTGTCACAAAACGACCCATCTCCGCTTAAGAGCTCATCATAAAAACTTGGTAACACAGATATATACGCATTTGACGCTTAATGTCAGTTTATATCTGTCGGCTGGTGAACAAATTTAATTTGTTTTGAAAAATTTGAGTTGGCAAATGTTTGACATTTCTGAAAATCATTGGAAAGTTCATCGCAAATGAAGAAAATTGGATTTGGAAACACTGTTTTATATCCGCTAAGTATATAGCGGATATAAATTGACCTAGCGTGCATCGCTATGCTATTGTAATTTATATAAAACATCTTTTTTAGTTGATAGCAGATGTACAAAAAATTGTTTCTTTTGTTTCTTCTTCACTGTACCCAACTTCACTTGGTATCACACTTTAAATGAATTATTTTCTTATTCACTGTGTATCCAACTTCGTGGCGTACTTCAAAATTGAAAATAGAATTTGGTGTGCCTGTGTTGCGTGTTTCGGTACCTTCCTTACGAAATGTATGGGCATGAGCGGATTTTGGAGTTACGAGTTTAAAAAAGCTGCTACCCCTATAGAGCATCAAAGCTAAAGTTGATTGAGGCCGTAAACAAACTTGGCAAATAAAAAAATTAAATGGGTAGCTGGTCTTGCTTAGCAATTGTGTTAGAAACCCAATTTTGCGATGGTTTTATTCTAGAGAAAATGAACAATAGAGCACTCAAATCCAGTTGCACGAGTAGTGCATAAAACAATATATGGACTACTTAATAGACATGATGGAAGTATCATTTCAAGCGTGTCAAAATCTATTAACCTTTTTTGCTATTTTTTTGTTAAAAAATCGGCCCAACTTACAAACTTCAACATACGTTTTAGACGGTTGTTTTTCCCAGTGGATTTTCGCACTCAGTAAAACATTAGTAACATATATAAACATTTCTCAATACTTTACCTTGCTACCATTTACTTAAGAAGTGGTATAACCTATAACGCGGATTACATGACAGAGCACGATTCTGCTATATTATTTGGTGTGCCTTTAAATATTTGCGATTGCATTCAGATCTGACCATATCCTATTTGCATATTTTGAAGACAAGACAAAAAAAAAGAAGAAACCAACTTTTGATCAAATGTTTTGAATCGCCGTCTTGCTGGAAAACTTGTTTAACATTCATGATCCATTGAATGACAGGCAGCACTGGTATAACATCTGATGAACTTAAGGGTTCGTAACATAACATATTTTGCTAGTTCTCTAATAGGAGAAGCAACCCCATACGAGTATATCGACTTTTTTAACACAGTGTTATCCATTCGTTTGAACTATCTATGTCAAGTGGCTGTTTTGAGAAGACCTGTATGCAAGTAGCCATCGAAATTTGAAATATGTTATTTTAATTCAATTTTATAAGCAGTGTTAATTTTGAGAAGACGATAATCTGCCAGTGTTCATAGTAATTTATTGTATTGGAAATATATACGAGTATCATCCACTGGGTTTGATTTATGTATTCCACCTACTACTGTGTCGGTTGTCTAGAATCAAACTGCACATTCCAATCAGCCAAACGGTTTCAGTTCCAATAATGTGAAAAGTCGCACCTAGCCATTGATGATGCCATCGACCATCTCTTAGGGTCGGTAGAAATAATTTTGAATCTCGGTTCAAGTTCTCGAAGCCTTTGTGTTTTCTAGTATCTCCATTGATTAGACGTTTTCTGCTGCTGTAGAAAATTGGTTTTAAGATCCGCGTTCCTTTTCAAGATCGAATCAGCTCACAAATTGAAGTGACTTCATTGATCGGGTTTAAGGAAGCCATAATGTTGAAGGCGTTTTCTTTTTCGAACAAAATCATGTTTAGCTGAGGGACAACATTTTAACATTTAGAATCATGATATCTACAAAAAAGTTTTATTTGAAACAAATTTTGATCTGGCAAGTAGGCATTAATGCCCCGATCTATAGAATCCGTTGATCCGTTGCCCTGTTGTTTTGTTGACAGTGTTGGCGTATTGACGTACCTATGTTCACAGAGTACAACCGATGACATTTTGTTATTGCTAAGTCTTTCTCTTCAAGCGATGACAGTTTCTCTACATTCTCTTAATTTTTGAATGTGTGAACTTTAATATGTGAATTTGTGAATTGCCAAAGGATCAATGGATTGAAAAAGTGTAAAATAAACCTACTTTATCCGTCGAAGATCATACATCCGTTGATTAAGGGTCATCTTCTACATATAAGGATGCGTTTATTGTATGTAGCTCTCCTTTAAAAAACGGTAAACCAACGGATCGGCGGATTCTATGGGTCGGAGTCTTTACTTAATATAGGAAGCTTTACCGTTTCTCGACGTATTACCTCTCATTTAGTTAACCAAAATTGTCCATTGGATGTTTTCATCTGTGCTATGTGAAACGAATTGCATGCGCACTTGGTATATATTTTTTCATACGACACATTGTTTTATGTCTCACCACCACTTCTTTAAGCTATGATTTATAAATTGTTTGCTTGTACCCCATAAACGTACCAAAACGGTTTTACTCTTTAAAGGCAAACACGAGAAGACAATAAACCTTCCAAAGAGTGACCAGATAGCAATGATAGTTTTTCCAATTCCAATTGTTATGTTTCAGCAGCTGTCAAAGTTACCGATGACATCTAGCTGTCAAAATATTCAGTAAGGGTTGCCATTTCATCTTGCATCGTTTTAAGCTTGCCGAACGTGCGGAAATTATTAAAAAAATATCGAAATTCCGGCTCAGTTGTAAATACGCAACGTAAATTTCGTCGTGAGCTTGGTCGCCATCATGACTTCAGTGCGCAGGTAATTCGTCGCACCGTGGAAAAGTTTGAGCGTGAGTACAGTTTTTTGGATCTTAAGCCACCAACCAGACAGAGATTGCTGCGAAATAAAGAAAATATAGCCGTCGTAGCGGCCAGTGTCGAAGCGGACCCAGATATGTAGATTCGGCGCCTACCAGCTGAATTGGGCATCTCCAGAGTCAACCCGGCTTATTTTGCGGTTGGATTTGGGCCGACATCCGTATAAGATTGTGCTGACGCAAAAATTGAAGCCGGATGACCATAGACAGTACCGTGAGTTCGCTAATTGGCCGCTGGAAATGTTGGTCGGACATCCGGATTTCGGAAAAAAAATCATCTTCTCGGACGAGGCCTATTTTTGGCTTAGCGTCTATGTCAACAAGCAAAATTGCCGTGATTGGAGCGAACACTTGGCCACAAGTGTTCGGCCAAGCATCAATGCATCCACAATGATTGACTGTTTGGTGCGGTTCTTATTTCTTTTGAAATGAGGAAGGAGACGCGGTTACCGTCTCAGGTATATATATAGCGATGTTAACCGATTTTCTGTGGTTAGAGCTAGACAACATCGATATATCCGAGCTGTGGTTCCAACAACACGGCGCTACATGTCATACATCGCTCGAACTTGTGAAGGAGAAATTTGGCGACTTGGTCATCTCACGGCGAGCGTTCATCAATTGGCCGCCGCGATCATGCGATATGACACCAGGGCTATGTCCAATATTCGACACGCTATTTCCGCAATAACACTGCACATATTGGACCGAGTCATCAAAAATTGGACGAACCGCTTGAAGCACTGCCATCGGAACCGCGGCGGCCATTTGAAAGATGCGCTATTCCACACATAATGGCATGAATCAATTTTATATCTCACCCTGTTGTTGTTTTATTTAAATTTGTTTTGCTGTCGTTCTTATCTGATCACCCTATAGTTAGTAATTATGCGAACTATGGGGAAAGCAACTTGTGTAAGTAATAGTCTAGACTACATGTCCGGCGAACAGCTTGCTGTGATATCATCGAGACAATGCAATTTCTAATAAATGTTATATTTTAGTAGTCTTGGCACCAATTATTTGATATTGTAGAATAATCACTAACTTAAAGTGGTTTGCTTTTTACGACCCGGTTGCCTGTTCTAGTTCGCTAGAGGGCTATCATTTGCAAGATCCGTAATTTAAACTTAATATAAGTGCCTTTAATTTTAGTACAGTAAGTATGCAATAGTAAGACCCTAATATTAATTTTTATTCCAGTGTTCATTTATTTTGAAGACGAGAAAATAAGGAAAACCTGAACTTACTCATAGTTAAGTTTGACATGGTTTCACGTAATTTGTGTTTATGTAAGCGGGTTGGGGCACGCCATCCCGTACACAACCATATCTTTTTAAAGGATGTGTATATTTCCTCTCTGCGTTTTGTGATTCTCATTTCATTGTAAAGGTATAAGTACTGATACTAGCCGTTGTGTTTGGATCACATCAAACGAGATTTCATGTCATCTGATTTGTGAGCGCGGTGACTGTAAAGAAATGCTCCGGGCTAACTTTTTACTGAATGAGTGAATCAGTATTTGGCTAGTGCATGCACTCTCTTACACTATTAGGTTCTTTTCTTTTTTGTATGTCACTTGACCTAAGTTCGCTTTTTTTTTTTGATTTCCAAAATTTCGTCCTGAATTGTTCAGGTCTACTGTAACAGCAGCACTTCATTCTGTTCTATTTCCATAGAATATGGAGTTTGCTATTATGAATCCAAGCGGCGCTAGGTGCCAGTCATCTCAGTTTTCGTTCTTAGTCTATTGATAAATAAATCAAGAATAGGTTGAGCTGCGTTAGCAAATTTTGTATTCCTGGGAGTCAAAACGAAGTTTTCTTTTTCACCGGATTTTTAGTGACAGGACACATTTTAGGCCACTTTTGAAATTTTACATTGGCAACTTTGCTACACCATAGAACTGCCACAGCGCTTGACAAAAGTTCTTTATCGCCAGCGAGTTTCTATTTTCCCCACCCTTTCTGTTTGTGTTGATGAAATCATGAAGAATTGATAAGGGGGACGAAATTACACTCTGGCTTTGTATTGTATCATACAATATGCGAAAGTACGTTGTTTTCCTCTAGAACATATCGGTTGACCAGATTTCTTCTGTTTTGCGCTCGTTTTCTCTTCAGTCATATCTGCCATCAAAAATCGTTCCATCTCGTTTTAGAGCATTTGGTTTCTAAGCAATTACCTGCTCTTGCATTGAGTAAGGCCTCCAAAGAAAAGGATGGGTAGATGAAAAACCCGTCGACATCATCACGTATACTCAGAGAAATCCAAATTCTATGGTTGTATTGGTGTGAACTTGTTTCAATTTAATGGATTTTAATCCAGCTCCACCGCTGTCGTTCTCCCTCGAATTTTATGTGTATTGTGATGATTTTGTTCTGCTGGTCCGGTGTTGGTCGTCTCCGAGGCTCTCTACACATTTCTAGTTTTCTTATCTGCTTCAGCTGCATACTGTACTCGTACTGTGCAAACGTAAAAGCGAATAGCTTTTACTGTTGCTTGTTTTGCACAAAGGATGAACTTGTGGAAAAGAATGAAAAGGAGAAAAAAAAATAATGTAGTGGATATGGCTTTTATTTATTTAAATGCACTCTGTGCCTGATTCAGGATGTGAATTGGAATACGAGTATATGTATGTAAATCAGTGTGGGTGGAGTGGAACCATTGAGGTGGACAGGATAAAAATTCATGTTCGTACGATGGTAATGTACTTATTAGTTATTCTTACTTGGGTGAACCTTTAATTGAATTAGTAACTTGTTTCAGAGGATGACCATACTTTTAACTCTTGGACAGACTCGGTTGAGTGGTTTTCAATTAATTGTGTGTTTGTTTGTTTGTTGACATAATCCATAAGCTCTTAGGGTTTTGATTCGAGTTTTTCTTTTATTTTCCAGAAGAAAAGTACAAACAAGTTTTTGTTCTTTTAAAGAAGGAAGCAATCAACATATGCAAGGCGTTGTAAACTAAATTAGCATATCACTAATTTGTTTATCCTCAATCACAACGTGATGATATTTGTTGGGGATTAATGATCTCATTTGATGGGATTTTTCCTAATTTGGACACGAGGAATTGGGGAATGTTTAGACTTTCGACGATGTGTATTGTACTCGTATAGTCACGACTATTTTCCTAGTGAAAACACACTCATTAAGGCAGTTAATTGAAAACAGCAAAAGTTTCTTCAACAAAAGTGTTTACATACACAGTTACAACTTTCCATGTGTACATGGACTTGTTTTATGCCAGACCAAAGTTCAATATCAGTCTAGGTTTCTTCAATCAGTATTAAACCTTTCTACCGGATGTTCATCACTATTTCCATTCAGGAAACAGGAAAGTCATGGGTTTCTCTTGAAAGTTTCATCATATTTAAATTTGTTTATATAGTAGGTTCACCAATGCCCGTGTCCTTTGATGATACCTATTGTTTTACACTGCTATAGGCATATAGGATTTCTTATCATTTATTTTATTGTCCAATAATATCCCGCTCGCATGGTTCTTTTTATCGAAAATTTTTTTTACTAGAATAGCCCCTGTAGATGTAGAGAGCATGCATAGTAATTAATTTTCAACCAGTGAGCTGCAGAAAATTCTAAAACGTTTACATTTAATTTGTGAAATCAGAGTTGAAGCCGCAAGGTGTATGTTTCAGTAATGCAGCACTTAGTACCACAGTGATTATTCTCTCATGCAATCCGTTCTACCAGCAAATGCAAACCATGCAGTCTCTTACCAGTAAACAGTCTGAAGTTTCGTTTGCGACCGGATAATATATGACTAGGTTCCAGAACTCTTTTTGATAATAAGTCCAATGTATTGCCAAAAGAAGAATTTGTTTCCAGAAAACAGTACCTTAACCTTCGGTGTATCAGTCATTGATCACGTCTAGGCTTACCTTCTATCTATGTCTTACAGCAGATTAAAGTCTTGGACACAAATCTGTCTTCGATCCAATGATATATCATTTGTCGAGCAATTCATGTTCAACTTAGAGCAATTGCTGGGCGTGATTGATCTTACTAAGGCTTACCGGAGTCAATCAGCATCCAACAGAGTGAAAAGAACACAATACCGACTTGGGGACAGTCTCTGCAGACCATATATAGGATCTGAATCTGGATCAGGCTTTATAAACTCAAGAAACTATTTCAATTAAATATAAAGCTATAGCACATCGCTATAAAAATAAATAAATGTACCTAGATTATTCTGACTTAAATGAGAATGTTGAAAACTTGATTGTTGGGATACGAGAACAGTACTCGAGGTATTTAATCGTCACCAGCTTTTACAATCAACGCAAAACCGATCCGAACAACAAAAGAGAATCCACATATAGGAAGATCCACCTTCTGGAAAATTATAACTTCCTTGTTTCGTCATATAAAGGCAAAGGCGACACGAGAAACTGTAACGTCTACTGAGCGTTGGAACTTGTGTGACATGCAATGAGTATTTGCAACAGACTTTCAGATAGTCGATAAGCAATATGCATAGTGAGACTTAATCACAGACAATGGTATTTTGTGCGAGTTGATCTGCGAGAACATATTTGAAATTTACAGATTATGTTTGATGAAATAATGACATTTCGGAAGTGGATTCGTATCACTGCGATAAACTTTCCTGAACCATATTTATCACGCCTTTCATTACTCATTCATTATACAACCATAGCGTTCAGAATTTAAAATCTTGCTTTTGGAATAGGGTCATTGAACATATCCCACGAAATAAACAAAGCCAAGACTGAATTGCTGCCTAATGACAAAAAGAAGAATCATGCATGATCATCTGCAGATTCCTAGTCACAGATCAAAGAACGTGTGCATGCAAGAGGCAGAAAAAGTTTGAACAAAAATCACTTCACAATTAAAAGTTCAGAAAGCTTTTGCATCAACAATACAAAGTGTGGTAACACGATCTTAAAATTCATTATAGCAGGAATCATATTCAGAAGTTTTAAAAGCCGGGAAAACGCCAACTAAATTTAGTAATGAAACTAACAGTCGATGTTAAGACAAGACTTCTACGTCTTGTTAAATGGCGAAGATGGTAAATTTTTAGGCTTCCAGAAGGAAATGTTAAAATCTTCAACACAATGGCCCTTATTGTGAGTGTCGATAGTCAATCGATAACCGACAATTGTCGGCAGTCGATTGTTGATTGTAAATTTTAGTATTGTGTACTGTGATTGTGATCGACAATTGTCGATTTGACAGTTGTTCGTAGTCGATTAGAAATTTGAGGTCGTTTGTTTGTTTCAAAAAAATAAAAAAGGATTTTTCATCAGAAAATGTAAGTTTTCCTATTAAAAATATAATATAGTACAGACGAAAAATAAAATAATGCAATTTTAGGGCAAAACAAGTAACAAATAAGTGATTTTTTTGTCGATTGTGACAAAATCAATCGACGCAATCGACAAACGACATTCGTAATAAGGGCCAATGTGAAGATATCCACTTCTAAAATAAAGAGCAGCAACATTGTTGAAGATGATTTTCTACCTTTTTTTAGATTTAAATGAGCAGGGAAAAGCCTGGCGGGGATGTTTCACTGACGCATTTGAAAGGATACCCGATGGGTGGAATAATAAAATAAAGGAGACCCTGTAAGAGTCGTCTATAAAATATTTCCTGCAATGCTACAACATAGTCATAGTTTTTTTTTGTAGACTTTTATCTGATAAATCCAATTTCGAGCTGTTTGACACGACGGGAAGGGATTTAGTCTGTCGGCTCGAAAAGCAAACTGCCTTACTGCAATCTATTCTGCCGACCTGAAAGCATGAAGATTTATCGTTTTTGCTGTGGGGAGCGCTTTGAAAAACAAGGAAAAAAACCATTCTATATGAAAATGTTATTTCAAGTACTTTATGGTTAGTTGCGTATACTGGTGACTGATATAATTTTCAAGAACCAAGACAGAACCAGGTTCTTGTTTAGGTAAAGGTATACAGCATCAAGGCTGCAAATTTAAAGTTGCTTCTTTTTTTGAAGTAAAGAGCCAATTAACTACCAAAGTCAGTCGATATTATCCTAAAGAATGAAGGATTAAGCGGCCTATACAAACATTACACAAAAAAAAAAAAACGTCTGCAGTGTTTGATATGGCTAGGACATATGGAACACATGAGCACCAATCAAGTAGAGGGCTTACGCAGTTAGAAGGACTCTTAAAAGAATTCTTCTTTGTATTGTGTTTGAATAAGTCTACAATCTAAGACAAGGCAGAACCCTCACGTTTCCGTATAGAGCACTACGAACGTAAGCTTAAGTTTAAGTTCGTTGAGGTGCACTGAGAGATGTGTCCCAAGGCAGTGAAGATATATATACGCGTGTCTACCAATGACAGTGTCGCGTGATTATGTTTATGAGTTTGGGTATGTCTGTATGTTTGACATTGATTTTGTGCTGATAGGCCATCTCATTGAGAGATCCGTGGCAGTCTCTAACCGCTCTCGAATTGATGGTGTCCGAATTTAGGGATCTGATATATGTATATTTAAATATGCCAAATAGCTGGTGGATTCACGCTGAGCCAAGCAGCGGACGGTTGGGGTGCTGAGGCTGTACCGTATGTGGGTAGACTGAAGTATCTGTGTATGCGGAGGTCCTCAGAGCAGGCCCGTTCTCCAACGCTTTCGGGTGTTATAGAGGAAGATGGAAATTGAATTACTGAAGAAGACTTCGCGGTGTCGTCTCCATTCTTTCCATTTCGGCATGAGGGGAAGTCAATTATGAAGTCACTTTGAGATAGTTGAATGTCGATCAATTGATTGGAAGTATTTGGAACTTGAGCAGGTATAGTAGGTACATCTTTGAGAATTTTAATTCGAGCAGAATTAGGACATCCTGGAGCATTAATTGGAGAAGACCAAATTTATAACGTAATTGTAACAGCACATGCTTTTGTAATACGGTAGGTTGCGACGCAGTGTGAGTAGACTGACACGTCCTGCATTTAGGTCTCTCCATTGCAGAATGTCTCTTAGGCTGAGGACAAAGTCAATTGCAATCTGCATGTAAGTAGTAAATAGAGCAAAATTTGAAGAAACGTTTTTTAGGGTCAGTAATTTTTAATGCAAATAGATCATTGCGTTTCCAGTGTAGGCCACCAAAAGGCTGTACCATCATGACCGTGGTGTAAACCAAGTGCATGACGTTGGCTGGTGGACCCCACTTTGAACCTTCAGCCCTTTTGCACTAGTAGGGTTAGGAGTATTTTTTTTATTTTACTCTGCAATATTTTCTTCCCACCTTATTTCCCTGTTCGGAGTGAGAAAACCAGGGATGATGTGGAGTGACCTGCTCCGTTTAAACTGCTCAAAAAACATGTGTAAGAGGAGACTAAACCTAAGGCGTACTGGGAAGTGTCCGTTGCAGGCGAACTGCAGAATAATGAAGAATAATGTTGTTAGCGTAAGCCACCAACACCATATTCTGCGTCCTCATATTTGACAAGCAGCCCATCGAGAGTTAGATTTCCGCAGTAGAGATAACTGTGTGGTTTCTTTCTTACTTATAAAGCAGCGACGAAATGTTGCATTTATAACTTTGTGAGATGCAAACAGAGTCATTTACATCCAGTTCTTGAAGAGGTTGATAATCCCGGAGGTGTCAACGTTGTTGAAAATCTCCTTGAAAGAGAAAGATTTTCCAATGGGTTGTAAGAGCCGATTTTTAGGTAATTCAACAGTCTTCTGTGATTGAAAATGCACTTGATGTGTAAATCGAATATTCACTTTGGGGGTTTTTAGCAGGAACATTGACAGACTCATGGGCGTAAGATCCTTCGGCAGCATCGCCAATCCATGAAAATCGTTTGTCTTATGGGGTTAGTGGAATTTAAAAAGTAAAAGCCGGTCTATTTTTGTATGTAAATGAGGCCCATCAAATTTGTCACTAAAATCGTTACCACCATCACGACCTAATTTTCAAAGTATTTGTTTACTAATCCAAGCCTGCTAAATAGGTTCTAGACTTAGTAACCTAGTAACTGAATTTTAATATAAATGGGCATATTTGTGAATGATTCCCACTCAAAATTTATTTGTATTAGATCTAGGACAGAGGTGGTATTAAAATACCTGAGCCAATACCATTTCGTAGTGATTTCGTTTCCATTAAATATAAATATTAATGCATTGTTATCCTCAACATTAGCGTCTAACCTACACCTTTTCGATAAATGGATATCAATTAGCGCAAATACCATCAGGCGAGAGTCAAAAATTCCATATTGTTGTCATTTACCTCCCACATGATATATTGCACATAACGTTAGTCGGGGTAGCAATATTTCTAGTTGCGATATTAATTTTCCCACTAAAGGGTGATGTGTTTTTACGTAATAAACTCAATTAATCACATTTAATAACAATGCAAACATACGTATTCATTTAATTACTCGAAATCGGGGGGAAATATGTACACCTAATAGCTTGGTCGATCGTGTGTCGATATCCAAAATCGTTAGTCATGCAGTTCCCCTGACAGTCATTGTACCCAATGTTGTTCCGAGAGGGAGAATAAAAAAAATTAACTGTTTGTTTGGACTTGGGTTAAACTCCCATCCACAGAATGACGATGGGAAAAAAATGAGAAATGCAAACCACTACTAATCACTCTTCTTGGACCTCAGTTTCCACACACAATTCCCCGTATAATCTTTTCTTTTTTCACTAATTCCTTTAATTAAATCGAACAACTGAAAAATATGTGAATAAAGTAAAACAATTTAATTTTTGATTTTCTTCTCAATTTGAAAAAAAAAAGAAAAATACTATATTTCTTTCTTCTCTTTTTATTTTAAATTTATTTGAGTTAAAAGAATTTTTTTAAGATTTTCTTTTGTTACAATTTAATTTTTAATACTCTAAATTTAAATCTGATTTTAATTAAAAAGGAATTTTATTTTCTATTTTATTTTATATATAAATACCAATGCATTAGCCGAAGAGATACTTTTTTTTTTTGTTTTATCTTTATTTCATTTGTCATGCTTTGGTGTGCTTGTGTTGTCTAAATTGATTCGAATAGGGTTGTGTTGCTGCGGGCCGTCTGATTTCTATACTTTTATATTCTATGACTACTTGTCACATTGTCAATATATACTATATTTTTACGTATAAATAAGAAAATAAGAAAACAGCAACAGTAAAAGCACGATGTCATCATATGAGAAAAGATTTTTTTATTTTTTTTCCGTTTTGAAAATAGATCGTCGAGAGTTGTGGATTAAATTTAATGGATGATTCATGTATTATGTGCCGCCTCCCACAATATTTATTTATTTTTTAAATTGTTTACATAAATATATTTAATCTAGTAAAAAATTCTTCGCGAATATCACACCGCACCAAGTAAGACCGGCATTTTTCGGAAAGGAAAATATTAGCGTAGTCGCTGTCGAGATAAATTTAAATCGAGCTCTGACGTATGGTTCTTTATATATTGCTATCACGCGTTGGGTTTGCCAAATGGTTGACGTGTCAAGGAAACGACATGCTCGTACATTGATAAAGCGAAGGTTGAACAGCTGATTTTCTTTTCTACTTCTGAACATCACATGGACTATGAGGTACATAAAACTATTTAAAAATAAATTTTAAAAGAAAACCAATCAGAAAATTGAAAATTGTTTTCACAGAAAAAACGAAACCCAATTGACTTTTGCATGGGTAACCTCAGATCGTGTTCAAATTGTCATAAATTTTCATTTGATTATTTCGTAAACTGCTTCCTAACTCCGATGAGTTATTATGGTGGCCTTCTTACGAGAATTGTTAACTTGAAAAACTAGTTAAAGAAGCAATTGTTGCTTCGACCTCATTTAATTTTAAAAGAATCGAATTTTTTTGTTGTTTCAAACAAAAGCTGTGTAGTCATGCATGAACAAAATTCATCCCATTTCGACTAAAATAGTCAGTGGCACGTTCTTCGAAGATTGAATATAGTCAACAGCAGTGAGAGAGGAGGGAAGTTTTCCTATTAGCAACAGTGCGAATGCTTAGCGACCTGATTATTATTTTATATTTTTTTTTTTATGCCATCCCCTCGCCACATTGTAAACGACGTCATATTCTCTATTCAAAGCACGAAATTGACCATCGATTTACAATCGCTGGCCCTGGCGAGGTATGTGATACCTCCGCTGTCAATGAAAAAACACAATTTGTCGTTTTCCTGACGAAGTTTCCGTTTTCTTCTTACACCCATCTCGGCAGTTGACTCAAAGAATGACAAGAAAAAAAAAAATCAAGCAGCGAGAACACATTGCTGCCTGAACGCGCGAACTCTAAAAAAAAAAAACCAAATCGAAAAAAAAAAACTAACCAGCACGATTTCGTCGTATATGACATACAGCACAGCACCATCACCAAAAATACGAGAACTCGTACAACACCACACTATTCGTATCTTCATCGACATCATCAAAAATCGAAATCAGTACCCCATCCGAGGGAGCACTACTCATTTTCGAACGCGCGTTTCCACATTATGTTCTTTCGGGGCTTGTGTTGTGTGCAGCTTAGTTGTTGTTATTTTATTTAGCCTCTACGACGAACCAATTCAACTTTTTCGACATAAAAATCTCGCACCCACTGTGTTATGAACCTTGTGGTGTATATTCAACTCGTCGCAACTCGAATACAGGTTTTTTTTTTTTTTTTATTTATAATACGTCGACCCGCCCGCGCGCATCCGTCTACCAATAAGCGAAGAAACGAACGAAAACGTTTCCAAAATATAATTTCAAGCCCTATGAATCTCTCTTTCGTTCCGTCTAATGGCGCGCCACTACCAACTATCTTTCTCTCTTGCACGTTATATGTATTAAACATTATGTATATATATATATATATATATATAATAAAAATATATATGTATGAGAAGAACTATTTATTTTCTTATATTCAAATGCACACACAACGTTAAACGTTTCGGTTCGGTTTTTTATCAGAGGAGAGCTCTGAGTTCGAATGCTCGTCGTCGACTGATTTCACAAAAGCACTCAAAATGCTTAGGAAAAATATTTCTTAACGACGAGCAAACGTTCGACACTGTTCTGTGCTCTTCATTTGATGGTGCGACTGTGCCTGCCTGCCTAGCTTTTTTCAACTCATTGTATCGTTGTTGGTCAAGTAGTGGTTGGTATCGAGGTTTCTTTTCCTCCCATCATTTGTTGTAGAGAGATATAAATTGTATGCTTTTTGCTTGCTACATAGAAAGTAATCACAAAATATTAAAAAAAAAAGAAAATAATAATACTAAAATGTCCAACGATTAAAACCAGTCAGTCGACATAATGGTTATGTGTTGAGGTTAAATAAAATTTTATTAATGAAATACAGTGGCGGATGAAAGTTTTTTTACCTTTACAATTTCCGAACAAAATATGGATTCGATTCTGTCAAAAGTGACACTGACCGGTTGAGTTATGTCAGATGTCGCATAAGCTGTCAAATGTCAAGTGTGCGGCTCTTTGTCATGCAGACCAGAAATTACACTAGTAATATAGCAAATACTATTGATGGTTTAGATGGTATCAAGGCAGCCTTTGTGTGTGTCACACTGTCACAACTTTGCCAGGGTCAATGCTTATACCAAATGTGGTTTAAACACCTATCATTAATTATATTTAATTCTACATAATTCTCCCACGTATATGCATTGTTACAGCGCCCCTTGTATGGTTACTCTATTTTGGATGACCTCGTTGTTGAAGCCAAGAGTTTGCTGACTGATATAATTATTATTTTTTCATCCATTTATCCGAACGTCGACGACTGTGACCGAAGCTTGTTTTGCTCTTTGGATCAAATTTTGCGACGGTTTTCGTTGAACGTGGCAAAATCAGCGTTCGTAGTGCGGAGTCTACCGCGAATGGGTGTACTCCTATTAGAAAAGTACCTCTCGTTTCATTCGGTAGTTGTTGCATTTTCTCGTGTCGCCTTTGCCTTTATACAATATAACAAGATCTGACATTCGATCGCCTCGAATTCGTCCGACCGCAAATCATATATTTTTTCAATTTGCTGATTAGTTTCCGAGTACTAACATTGGACACGTGGCTTTTCAAAATGAAATACATAGATATGATTTACAGATTGGGTCATATTAGACATAGTAAACCAAGTATTTATATCATAGATAACCAAGGCGGATGGACCCAGTCATGGAATACAATTACAAGAACGAGGCTAATACATAGCGAACGATCTCACAGAATACAGAAGACAATTAGGTAAAAGCTGGATTGAAGTTTCTTCGTCTGTTCCTCTTTTGATCTACCGTAAGGTGAAAACCGTCGCGACGGTGATTTCACAAGGCCTAAAACATCACCGATAACGTTCATATTATTATTAAATTATTTTATCTTTCGCCGATTTGAAGAGTCTAGTCTGTATCTCTATATCCATGAGCAGCACAAAAAGTCATCTTTCTTGATGATCGAGGGCATACTTTAATTCAACCATATTTTACAGACGAGCTGCTAGTCAAAGAGCGGTATGGTACAGCGTTCTTATTGATCTTTATTGAGTTGGACAGAATTTTGTCCTTGAGTGACTTGAAAGGTTAATTTTGTCTGACATCAGAATGCCGCTCATCATTGTTGGTAAAGCAATTTTAAGCATCGATTGTAATTTTACAACTACATCTCCGACTTTATACCTGCGTGCTTCTGTTCAAAGTGACTTCTTTTTACCTTCTATTGTAGTTAAACTTCTGAACATTCTTCTCCCGTCTTTGTGTCTTTACTGTTACGAACTACTTGCGTTGATAATTATTCTTGGACACGGATTTCATTCACAGTTGTGTCTTAGTAAATCAATTTAAAGTAGTCGAAGTAAAACCAGGAAAGGGACATCAGTGATAAAGCTCTCGATTTTCTAATAACATCAGGACATTTTAGTCGTGTTGTTTTCACTTTATTCAGATTGTTATAGACGCAGATAGAACAAACATACGAGTATGTATGGGCTTGCTTAAGGTGGCCATTCTTTTATTTGAAATAGCGAGGCAGTTGCAAAATCGCGAGTGGTGGTGTAACGTGGTGTTTTCAATATGATATGCGAGCCAAAACCCAAAATATCTAGTTTGGTGAAGTCAAAAGTGAAGACAATGTGCATTTGCTTTAACGAATTCCAAGGACATTGTCCACAAAGAGTTCAATCCACCAGACCAAACAGTTAATGCACAATTCTATCTTGATGTTTTAAAACGCGTGTGCACCGTAGTCGTCGTATTCGGCCAGAAGGAAGTTGGGTTTTGTTGCACGATAATGCACGGCGACCGATTTTTTGACTAAAAATTACATTTTAACTGTCAACCACTCCTGCGTTTGTTGCACGATAACGCGCCACCGAAACGATCAACACTTGTAACTGATTTTTTGACTAACAATCGCATTTTAACTGTCAACCAGTCCTCGTCTGATTTGACACCGTGCGGAAAAATTCCTTTGGCCAAAGAATGGAGAGCGTTTTGTGGACCTGGAAGCCATCCAAAAGGTTTGTATAGATATTCTGAAGGACATCCCGGCTAACGATCTAAAACAGTCATTTAGGGGGGGGGGGGAGACTATTTTGAATAAAATAAACCGTTTTTCAGAATGTAAGATGTGACAACGCATCGACCAGATATGACTTGCTTTGGTTAAAAATCTAACAATCTGATATTAGACTTGTTGCCGTATATACTGCAAATACATATCAAGAGAGGAACTAATCTTCAGCCACGGAGAGAAAACTAAGGCAGTGATTACTGATTAAAAAATATTACGTCGACGACTCCTGTAGCATTCGAAATACTTAAGTTTAAAGTCGATTTCAGTCAGCAAAAGAAATGTGTGGCAAACTTTTGACCGAGACTGTTTAAATATCACGAAATCCATTCAAACAAAAAAAAAAAAAAAAGTCTCATTTCACTTTTGCCTATGTGCAGCGCATTAAAAGTGAATAAACGAAAAAAAAATCTATCCATGCTATATAACATATGTACATGTGTATGCATGTAGATACGCTCATCAACAGATTTGAGTTACATGAAACTGTGAAAATTGCCGAGAATTAAAGCTCTATTCAGTTTTCGATGCTTTTGGCCTTCTTTTGCTGTACTCTTATAGCTGACAAAGAAGATGACGGTGGTCACGTTCCAGCTACTATTTCAGCTTTCATTGCTTTCAACCCAACTATAGCTCCACGATGGGCTGCTGTGCTGTATGCTGTCTATTTTCATGGTACATTGAAATTCAACCAGAGGAGGTACTGAAACAGAATACGTAATACTTTTAGTAATTCATTTAGCTCTATAAGAATAAAAAACGAAAAAGAAACAGAAACAAAAAATATTCCTTCCTAGTTGAGTAGGCGTACGTAGTGTATCATGCCAGTATGGGCTTTTATCTACGAGCAATGCGAGTTACAAATATTGCAAGTAACTGCGTTGCATTTTATATATCATACTATCTATACTGCCTACCTTCAAAGATTTGTTTGATTGGTGTTTATTAATTGAATGATATTTACCTTCCCAATCAAGGTTGTCGCTAATACTATGACTTTTGCTGTATCTGCATATCGTAGTCAGTCCACAGTCGTCCCAGTCATATCGTAGTAGTGTTTGTTCATTTATAGCACCCCCTTCACTGGCCCCGTTTTAATTAATTTCATGGTAATTTGTTGTTTGGTTTTTTTTTTTTTTATTTTTTTTTTTTTTTTGCCATGTCTGCACCCGGTACGATTTGTCTTGTATTGGCTGTTTCTTTGACTCGGTTGCGTGAAAATCAGTCGACGGTTATATAACAATCAGTTCAAAATGCTGAATAAAAAATTTTCATTTGAATTTTTTTTTTTTTTTTGTTAAAAATAGAAACTCGCAACACTGGCTTTGATGTCGTGTCGTCGTCGATGTTGTCGTCGTAGTCGCAGTCGTATACAAGTAAGAGAACAAACACCACGAGTTCGTATATGAAGACTAATGCTGCAATTAGATCAGAAGTGGAGGGTGGGGTGTCCGGGTCCGGTTGTCGACTCTAGGCTAGGTCATGATTTGTTTGCTTCCACTAAAGAGCGATGCACTATATAATAATAGGCGAGCACTGGGGGAAAGGGTTTAAACTTGTTCACTTATTAAATATTAATTGACGTTGAAGGTGATTTTTGTTTGGTTAGGCCAAAAAAAAGTACGACTATGTTGCTGGCCGCCTATCCGTTTATAAATGGGGGAATTTCTCGAGTTCTTTTGTTTTCATCAAAAGAAATATGTTTTATCGATTTTAACAAACCCAAACAAGCACAGAGGGTTGTTTTGCAATAATTTTTTTTTAGACTTGCGTAGTAGATTTTGTGTGCAAAATAGCAAAATGTAGCCGGAACAAGGCTGACTGACATTGCCAGGTAGGCAGGCAATGGCAGTGGTAGTGGCAGTTACTTTGATTCAATATGAAGATAGGTACCCAAAGAAGGATCTGCATAGCAGTATTTTTGTTGAATCCATTAGTGTTATACTTGTGTAATAAGACACAGTGGCTATGTAACGTGCGTGTTTTATGCGTATGTTATTATGCATTTCGGATAGTAGAGGTGGTGAAAATGATGTGGATACTGAAAGTTGTTTTGGTAGACCCAGACATGCGCACAGCATGTTAGAAAATTTTCAAACTCTATAATCATATACTCGTATGTGGGAGGTTTTCCTTTTTTCTTTGACTACTTTGGTATTCTTTCTGCAAAAAAATACTCCTCTCATACTGCTCATTCATCTCATAGTCGACCCTGGGTTCCAAACTCAAACTTGTAACTATAATACTAGCAGAACTACTTTCGGCTTATTTGAGCTAAACGTTTGCTCCTTTCAGCTCTTAGAGAAAGAGAAGCAACTCTCGGGCTCGTTGCTAAGGTTTTGTGTTTTGTGTTTTGTGTTTTTCGTTTTTTCTTGATTTTGTTGTTCCCTATGGCCATGGTCGAGATGGTAGTAGAGAGCAGTTTGTATTCGTACAGTACAACTCATCAGAAAAATGGTATTTATGGCGGCTTCCTTTAGATTTCGCAATACGTTCGAGTATAGTCAATAGTGTATTTTATCTGCACTTGCGCAATTTCATGAGTTGAATTTATGTTAGGTGGGTTGATTGTGTGCTTATAGTCTCTGTCCTTTCCAATGCTTACCTCTTTTAAATCTTGGAAGGGGGAAGAAAGGTTTTTACAATTGCAAGCGTGTATCTATTTTCATTATATAGTGAAGTGCCTGAGGTTGTTGGGTGCTTCGGCTGCTTTTCGTGTAGCGGCGATAACACTACAATCAGACCCTTTCTTTTTTTTATATCTTTTTGTTGAACTGAAAATTTGTTGTTGTCGTTGTATTGCTTTTGATCATGGTCAATGGTACCCGTAATTTGTGGAGTGCGCCTGTTTTTTTTTTAAACTATATCTGAGTGAAGTACCACATGTTTGATGATCTATTGGCAGATAATAAGCAGATTTTTGTATATATATGTATATATAAATATTGGCTATAAGCTGTATTGGTAATTATGGCTGTGTATCTATTGATGATCCGATAAATGTACACACATGTTTATAGAGATTCGCGTGAGGATTTGATAGAATATTGTTGAATGGGGGGACTACGATTTGAACAAGGATTATTTTTGGACTGTTGCTCTAGTAGTGATCGCATTGATGATCTATAGCCTTGAGGAAACGTTTTTTGGGTGCTTATTTAACCCTAAACCACTGAGGCATTGTGGCGTCATTGTTTGAACACGTCCATGTCCGACTACCGCCGTCAGTACCTTATCTCCAAGTCCTTAGTGTTCAGTCAGTAGTGTATTTGCAACAAAATTATCAACAATTGAAGAGATATTAAAAAAAAAATAGTTAAAAACAAGATAGTTGATAAAGTCAACCACGCGCCCGGATGTGGTCCTAATACTAGGTGCTATTGGTCTAGGGTTAATCACCCAATGTGGTATTTTATTTTTATTACTACAATTCGAAGATAACCATATATGACAAAAGTTTCGTCTGTCGATGACGTTCAAGTTTAAAAGAAATTTATTTTAAGATGCTATTCGATCACCTTATATGAGGAGTTCTGTCATTAAATCCGAGAAGATCCGAAGTCTTCTTTGAATGCAATTGCTTAAATTAAAACCCTGAAATCGAGCCCATGAATAATCGCTAATTCACTGTTCCTTATCCTTGCTTCCTTTCGAACCGTTACCTGAGAAGGAACTACATTTTGCTTGCACTTGATCAATGCTGCCAAATTTTCCAAATTTCCTATGAAAAAATAGATTTTTGTTTGGTGCAATTTCTAAATAAATGCATCATTTTATAGTGCGTATGTGACACATAGAGGAAATTTTTTTTTTTTTAGAGGTATACAAATTCAATATGAAATAAAACAGTTGGAGCTAATGTTAATGTTTATGATATTAGGTTTATTAAATAGATAATTTTATGCCATTAGCGTCTAAATATGCATCGGGCATATCTGTGCCACGGCTAGCTCGAATGAAACGCAATCGGGAAGGCCAATTTTCGACAACTTTATCGAACCACTGGCGCCGTATATCAGCAAGAATACGGCGAATGTTGACTTCCAAATCATCCAGCGTCTCTGGTTTATCAGAATAGACTAGTGACTTCACATACCCCCAAGGAAAGTGATCTAAAGGTATGAGATCACAGGATCGTGGTGGCCAGTTTACGTGTCCATTACATGAAATTATGCGCTCAGCAAATGTTTCCCGCAATAAATTGATGGTGTTGCGTGCCGTGTGGCATGTTGTGCCATATCGTTTTAAAACCAAAGCTCTGTGCACGATGGCGAATCGACTCATTCTGCAATAACTTCTTCTGCTCACACTGTTTGTCATCTTTGGGGATGCGTATTATCAACTGGAGTGTACGTGGTGCGAAAACAATTCATTGTGTTCCGAGTAACTTGCTCAGATGGACGATTATGTCGATCGTAAAATGGACGTAGCACACGATAAGTTTGGCGAACTGAACCATTTTTTTCAAAATAAGTTAGCACAATTTCCATGCGTTGTTCTGGCGTTAATCTATTCATTGTAAAGTGGCAAAGCCTACTAACCACAAATCAACTTTCAACTGTCAAATTTACAATCTGTAGAAGCAGTGTTGCCTGTTTAAAAACCAAACCTCTAAAAAAAAAACACCCTTTACTACATACATCAACACATCAAAGGAATATGAAAACTGGGAAGAATATCAGCGCTGTAATTGAAAATATCGATTCGTCGTTTAATCAAGTATCTGCCCGCCCACAACCGTTCACAAGTTTTTTTTTGATTTACGCTCGTATAGGATGCATCTCCTTCTGCTAGTATTTTAACCGGAATATTATCTTTTAGGCTGAATATTGAAGAAGGCAGGAGTATACGGAGCGAATACCAAAACTTCCCTTTTCACAAGAATGACTTGCGCATACTTCAGGCTGAGATGCATGCAAAAGATCTCTACTTCAGGGAGAGCCTGCCTTCTCTAAAGCAGACCAGCTTGCTTAAGTCACTTGCGCGTGCTTCAGGTTGAGATGCATGCAAAAGATCTCTAAAAGAGAACTCGTTCGTATATATAAATAAATTCCATCTTCTTTTAAGTTTAATTTCATCAGCCTTAGCATTTACAACAAAAAAAAAACCAGGCCCACAGATCTTCAAGGTCTATATTTACAGTGTGTTCATCAGATTTTGCCAGAATTTGTCAGAATTTTGTTAAATCATATTTTTTTCTATTAAAGTATATATCAAAAGGAATTGCGCAATTATATTAGTAGGGAGTCCAGTCGCCATTATTATTTATAAAATTGGTTGGCATAGTCTAGTGAAACGTTCACTTAACTTTTGCGCATATTCTAAACTTTTTCGTGGCTATTTTTTTTTCCTTATACTATACCTCTGCTTCATTATTCGCATCAGGGTTTTGGGATGTCTCTACACCATTTCCCACTTTCCAACGCGCGCAGAGGTGACTCCGATGTTTTGGATCGTTATCCTCTTGCAAAATCCAGTCGTAATTGTGTGGCCGAAATAGAGATTCGGCAGACTTTAGCAAACCCTTCTGGTGTAATTTTATCATGAATTGTGATTCGAGGTTTTGTGTGAATACTATTAACATTCCGAATCCCTTGGCTGAGAAGAATCCATAAACATGAAATTTTGCAGGATGTTTTACTTTTCATCTTTTTTTTTTTCTTATCCAGGTTACCTTCCAATAATTATAAACAATAAAAGGTTATTCATTTGCAAACATAATGTTGCTCAAACCCCGGTCTAAATTCTGCGTTGCTCAGCTTAGCCTCTTTTCAATATGTTTTTGGGTTAGTAGCGGTCTAGGTTTGGTATTCCTGTTTTTGATGCTAGATTCTGCCAAATGGCGTCTTATTGTGTTGATTCCTTTTCTAGACAATTTTTCTTTTGCGTTACTCAGTCAGACTAATTGTGGGTTTCGTCCTTACTGGATGTACTTGCTGTGGTCCCTCTACCTGAGCCCTCATCGACATTTCCGCATTCCTTATACCTCTTTATCCAATTTCTCACAAACGCAATGTCTCTGATGTTTTTAAATATTTTGTTGCCGACTTAATATCCATTTGGGTGAATTACTAAGAAAACACTTTCGAAATGGTTTTTATAAGCCGGTCTCATTTTATAATGATGTCATACCGCCGAACTATGCAAATACACTGGGGAAATGAAAACAATGCGCGATTGGCAATTAAATGCAGAAAATAATTTGGATACAAACATGTGTGTTCTGTGAGTAAAGTAAAAGAAGCAATTTAGCGTACATTTTTCTGGAACACACTGTACATGTGTCATGGCTGTACAGTACATCATCGCACTTATAGCTTGGAAAGTTTTGAAGAGCATAGACAGAAAGCATTACATGAAAACTGTGAAAATCATGAAATAAGTCTGTCCTTGTTAAAAGCCTTAGATTTGAAAGCCAGCATTCGTCGAGTAATAGCCGAAATATAGGCAGTAATCTGCAAAATGTCATAATGGGAGTTGAAAACGAAATTCGGCATACATTTCGCCTTTTCTTCATCTCTGCAACGTCTGCAGAAATCGTTGTGAAGAATACCCAATCACTACGCATGCCTTCCAATTATACAGTGTTCCATGATTATGTTTGTGAGTTTGGAGATGTCTCTGCTCCTGAGGTTTAACTATATTCATCATTAGTCTAGCTGTCTCATAGTTGTTACCATATATAAGTCTACATATGACACATTAGTGGGTTGACTTTTTCAAAGTATCTACTAGGAACAAATCCTAGGGATTCGAATGTGGCCAGTTCATGTCACAAAGTTCTTTGTGGCGTCCTATTGAGCTGCTTAGCTATCTCGTGGCAAGATGCGCGGTAGCCTTTAACCACTCTCGGATTTATGATGTTGGAAGTTAGGGACCTGATCGATGCTTGATCAGTTATTGCACTCAGGAGGAAGTTACCTGATGAGTAGCTGAAACTTCGGGCTAAAGGATTTCTGTATACAAAGGCCCTTGCGCATAAGGCCTTCAGCTGTCTCAGAGGCGTCTGTGAAGATGGAAATTGAGTTACTGAGGAAAATTTCGTGTGGTCTCCATTCGTCTCTTTCTGGAATCAGGTGATTGACGTCAACTATGAAGTCAATTTCAATTAATTGAAGGTCAGTTGATTGGAGGAGGACGTGACGGTGACGTAGGGTGTTTGGGCTGGCATGTCCTACATTTACAATAACTTTTTATTGCTGGGTTTCTCTGAGTCTAGTGACAGAATTAATTGCAATCTGCATGCCGAAAAAGTCATTCTGTAGCAAATGGACCATAACTTTGAGATCCGCAGTCAGTTCTGAACACACCAGTCTTACCTATTCAGGCAGCTCGAATCTTTTTTATATAATAGGTTGATGTTAGTCCGTCTTTCCAGTGCAGACCACCAAACGGATATATCTGGTGAGAAATGGTCTCTCGGCCATGGTTTGGGTCCAGTGCATGGCTTTGGGTTGTAAACTCCACCTTAATACTTCTATAGCCCTCTTGCACGAGTACAAGGCAATATTTTCTTTCCTCCTCAGTGTATGCTGTTCAGAACGAGGCCTATGCACTTGGCACTCCTCGATCCACCGAAAAGAGTGTTATTTAGCCTGGATATACACCACATGGCGCGTCCTCTAATTTAATAAACAGCCCATTGATAACCAGGTAGGTTTCATACTGTTGGGAATGAGGATCAAGCTACAAACAGGCATCCGTTTCCAGTTCGTAAAGGGAGTTGATCAGCGAGGAGGGGTGTCAATGTTGTTGAAAGCTCCCTCGATATCAAGGAATCATCATTTCATTGTGAACTGATTGCAAGAGAATAATCACTCAATGGGTGACGTGCTTTTTGTTCGCTGGAACATACAAGTACATAATAGTCGGTGATTGCTGATTGCTCTGCGAGTACCTATTATGAGAAATAATGATAATATTTATAAGCAACCAGAGATGGACGTACCTACGAATAAAAGGATGTATTTCGTGTGTCCTGCATATGAAATGTTTGTATTTGCATCGTCTGCATTATTTCAAAAAAAAAAAAAAAAAAAAAAAAAAAAAAAAAAAACACTAATGAACATTTATTAAAACAAAATGGCGGACATATTTAAATGGCAAACCATTTTGTTTTATTTTTCTTTGCTAAAGATTAAAAAATCAATTTTTTGTAACCATTTAACAATACTCGTAAAGGGTTTGCTACAAATTTGTTCTGAAAATTATTTGGTTTGCCTGCTTTTGACACTGAACAAAATCAGCTGTTCCTGACATTTGTGTGCGTGCCATAAATGAGTCGCATGGATGTTTGCAACAATACTTTCAGCTCATTACTTAAAACTTATTACTGCCGCAAATTGTTTAATGTCCCGGTTGTTGTTAGGTGGATTATCAGGTGGCTACCTGGTGCATTCTTGGAAAAACACATAGGTGCTTGAAATAACTAAATATACCTGAAAACATCTTGATTTTCGAGTTTTGTTTCGAGATTTTCGTCAATATTGGCAACTCTTACTGACAGTATTCAATCAGGTTTTTGTTGTTTTTGTTTTATTTTTATTTTTTTTTTTCTTCGTTTCTCTTCAGATACGAGTAGAAGAATATCTCAAAGATACTTTACTCACTCACATACTGTACTGTGTATTAATTTTACTTTTTTTTTTTTTTAATACAAACTGTCATTGTGGTGTTGTATACCTACACTCCTTTTATTGGGTGTGTGTTGAGATGGTGTTGCATACAACAACATGCTAGAGTAGCATCGGAATAGTTAAAAAAAAGAGACAACCAAATATTTATAGCCACTAACACTCTGACTGAAAAGTTGGAACGTTTTTACAATGCATATTTTCTTCGTCTCCCATACCTGCTCTTTTAGTAGCTACTTGTACTTGTGCGCTGTACCGCGCCGCGCATATAATTCCCTCTATAACACACAACACACACAAAATACATAAGAGCCAACACAAAACGTATGTAAAAATGTATCTATTATCTATCTGGAAGAATTATATGGAATATTACCGATTGAAATGTCGAGAGCCGAGGAACTACTACCGCCTCACCACCAAAAACAGAAACACCAGCGATACGATGCACGGTTATTAACAATCCGCAGTCGTGTAGACCAAACGCTTACGTTAGTTATTTCTTCGAAAAGTTTTTCACAATTATTTCAATAAAAAATAAATACAAAAAAGAAAAGTGTTCAATTCTGCAACAAAAAAAAAGAAAAGAAAAAAAAAAGAATCGGCCCTAAAGTTTAAAATTATTTTATTTATTTTTTTTCTTAAAGTGTAATTCCATTTACTCGTGTATTGTTTATCAAAAAAAAAATAAGAAAAAAATGGGAAAAAAAATTTAAGAAAAGAGTGAACGCAAACACATGAATATAAAAAGAAAAAAATAATTCATAGAGATACAAACATATCCAAGTATCTCTAATACTATTAAGAGTGGAAAACGGAAAAATTAATATTTTGCCAACGTTGTGAGTTTTGTTTTTCCATTCGAACCTTTGAATTACATATTCACCTGTTAAAATTGCTTTTACTGTGCACATTCAAGTGAAATTTATCACAAAAGATACATCTTTAGTCAGGAAAAAGGTGAAATTTTCTACTTATCAGTTTATAAAAAACCAAACTGAAAAAAAATACCTCCTTGTGCTGCCTCTATAAAACACCATACTCAACAATTTCAACAAGCAAATGAAAGATGAATAATGAAAATGAGAAAATAAAAAATCACCACTTTTTTTTTTCTTGTAGTTATTTCGAGGTTAGGTGACTCCATTTGTTGGTTAGAATTTTATTTTCATTTGACTTCGCGGTATTTATTAATAGAACTTTTTTTTTTTACTTTTTTTTTTAAATTAATTTTTGACAAAATGGTTGACGGCGTATTTATATATACTATGTACCTACTCTCTCGGTTTATAAAAAAAAAAAAAATAAAAAAATAAATAAAAATTGCGGATTAAATGCTACTCTGTCGTGTACGCCGTGCTGGGCTTGTTTTTGTGTTTTTGCGATACAAGATACATTCCAATTATGTGTATCCAATTCTGCACAAAAAAAAAAAAAACCCCAATTAACAAAAAAATTGCGAATACGAAAAATAAATGGCGAAAAACTATACAAGAACAAAATAACATCGAAAACGTTGAAAAAAAAAAAAAAAAAAGAATCTTATCATCACCATACGATGAAGGTGGCATGGCAAAACAGTGATGGTGTGTGTATGTGCTTTGCTCGTACCCCCCACACCCCCCAGCCCTTCTACGGCTCTTTGGAATGGCATTGTATCCACATCCGTGAATAGAATATCTTTTTTTTTTTTTCGGTTTTTATTTTTTTCTCTTTCTCGATTTTATTATCTAAAAGTACACAGGAAAGGTGTGAATTTAGAACAAATTCTCGAAACATATGTGTACTTTGGCGCGGACTCAATTCGCTATTACCTATACACTACACTCTCTCAACTAAAATAGTGCAAAAAAAAAAAAAAAAAAATGAGAACCACAGACATAATTATATATTTGTATCTCGCGTTGTTTAATGCGCAATTATTATCCGGAAAAAATTTTACTAACTCTTATTTGATATGAAAATATTGTGACATTTGAAGCGAATTACTAAAATATTGTATTGCACATACGAATATGGACGAATATATATACCGAAATCCCAGAAAGAAATAAAATATAAAATAAAATGAATATTAAGGAACATTTCAAATGTATCGTGTCTGTAGGATTTCCCATCTGTATCTCTCTTATTTGGCATATTTAATTCTTTCAATAGTAGGTATGTGCTGGCATGTTTTCTCTCCCTCTGTATGGTTTGCTATTCATTTTCAAACTCTGGTAATGAAAGCGTTGTGTCTTTCTGCTGCTACAGCTACTGCTGCTGCTGTAGTGTTTTAACGACTCACTATCTGCTCATTTCACCAATTCGATGCATTTACTAAAAAGTTTTATTGTTTATTTTATTTCTAGTTAAGAACTAAAAAGAAAAAAAAAACGTTTTTCTTTCAAAAGTGCTGCAATAATATTCGCACGTCCAAAACTGTGATTCGCCGCCTCCCCTTTCAATATGGTCTGGCTCCCAAAAATGGATTTCTTCTTCTCTTTATGATGTGTGTTCTAGTGTTTATAAAAAAGAAAAAATAATAATAATAATAATAATTACTATTGAATCTCTCTGAGTCTCGATTCTCCTCTCCTCTGACCTCTGACAAAGGGGCGGAGTAATTTGTTAAGACACTTAAAATTATCCCTGCAATTTGTTTAAAACATAATCGTCGTCATCACGTAGAGTGTGCTTTTTTTTGTGTAAAAGTAGAAAAAAATAGAACGTAAACACACGGACGCAGGGAGAACACATTATGTGAAATTACGTCATAGAGTATGACTTTCAGATTGTTTGTTATTTGATTTGTCTTTGCATTATATTACTTTGGCATATATTCCCCCCCTCATAAAACACGAAAGAAGCGTCATTGTTGATAAAAAAAAAAAAGAACACGACCAAAGGGCAACAACTGCGTACATGTGATTTCAAATGCATACTATAATTTGTTAAAAGGTAAGCCCCGATGGAAAATGGACCGTTTAGTCAGCCAAGTGGTAGAGGAGAAGTGGTCAAAATGTTCTAAGTACAGTCTCTTGATAATTCTTCATTAAACGAGTGAGCATAATCAATATTTTTTTTTTTATATAATTTTTGTTTTGCGTAATTGAGCTAACCAAGGTTCCTTTTCTCCTTTTTTTTTCGATAGAAAAATGAAGGTTTGTGGAAATACAATCAAAAGCAATCACATCTTTAGTATCAGCCATAGATACCCAATCGGCTAAGGCAAGGCTTCAATTCTAACTGACACTAAGCGTTTTTATTGATGTCACTTTAGATGTCAGTCGTTCGGATTTCAATGAACGCATTTTGAACACATGCGTTGTTGATACAGGAACATTTTTATTGATAAAGCGGACTTTGACCTATTGAAAATACAATAATTGTGAAATAAAGGATGCTCTTGTTTTAAGAGCTATATAATTGATTTTGACGAAGAATATCCAACCGATCCAACCTTACTCATAATGTGCTGAATCCGTTGAAGTCTTATGGGTTTAGTTCCCCTACTTGTACGCATTTCAGCTGAAATATTTTCTACAAAGAGAGGACGCACAAAAGCCAAACTGTTGCGATTGACGCCAAATTAACAATTTCCAGTCTTCCGCTATAATTTCTTCTGTACGCACTTTACTTTGAAGAGTTGTTGGCTTTGTGTCATTTAAAGTGTATATTACACAAAATTTATCCATAACACATCAAATATCGTGTTCAAATTGGTCGATTATCAATGCCAAACAAATCACGACATCTTCTATACGTTTGGGAAATTGAAAACCGATTTTTTAAATAAGTGCGAATGACACAGAAGCCCTTTTCTGGTGTAAATAGATTTATGATGATTTGTCAAACAATACAAAACTAACTTGAAGAAGATTAGTCTGGTTTTTACTTTACTGTGTCAAGCCCTCAAGTTTTGTTTATTAGTTTAATACCTGAAATACAGGCGGAACTACAAACAATTTAAAGAACAATTTGAATAGGACAGTTCACATTAGTAGCACTAGCAACAAAGTTCTAAAATAGCTCTTAAGCTGTAACATAAACCAGTGATGAAACATTGCTCTGCAGGAAAAGTTACACTCCCCATCCTTGGGCATCAATTATACACTCAATGAAATTCAATCAATTATTTTCCTTTGAAATATTAAAAACAAAGTTGGTCTAAGTATAATACTATTTACAAACTTATTGAATACAAACAAATGATTTATTTAAGCGAAGAAAAAAATTGACTAAATCAAATGAACATACTTTACTTAGTTGACCAAAAAAAAAAAAAAAACTCAATTTATACTGCGAAACTCGATTAAAGGCAGTCGAGGTAAAATAAAAACAGAAGAAATTTACGTATAACAAATAACGTAAAATTCTAAATTAATAGTGAGTTCAACCGCTACATTTAAGATATATGTTGAGTTCGAAAATCCGACGTGGTATCGAATTAACCACGTTTTTGAATTCCTGAGCTGGAATTAGAGTCCATTCCGTTGTAACGGCCTTGCGTAAATGCTCCACCGATACAAATTTGCGGCCGCCAGCATAAACACGACGAGACGGATTTTGATTGAGTTTAAGTCCGGAAAATTGTATTTGAAAACAAACCAAAACATCTTCCAACAGAGTAATATAATTTTCTGATTTCATTCGGCCAGAAATTTCGCATATTGGAGTCCTGCAATGATAGCTTAAAGCAACCCAGACCATCAAAGATCCACCTCCAAAGTTTCG
The DNA here is from genome assembly GCA_963966105.1 of Volucella zonaria. Classification (NCBI taxonomy): domain Eukaryota; kingdom Metazoa; phylum Arthropoda; class Insecta; order Diptera; family Syrphidae; genus Volucella; species Volucella zonaria. The sequence continues at coordinate 131,882,598 of OZ014531.1, forward strand.
CTTGGAGCAGAAGCTCTCAGGTCTTTTTATATCATGCCAATAATAACTAAAACCGTCTGGCCCATCAAGGTTAAACTTTTTTTTTTCTCCGAAAAGATATCACGCTTTTCCACTGTTTAGACCATGTTATGTGTTCTTTGGCAAAGGGTAGTCGGGCAACTTTATTAATAATCTAATCGATTACTGCCAGCTAGAATTTGTTGGTACAAACCGTTTAGATATCGGCAACTTTAAATCTGAAATAATTTTAGAAGCAGTAGCATTTTTTTTGCAACCCAGCTCTGATAATGGCCGATTTCTGCCTTGGTGAAATATTTTGATTGTTTTTATTTCTCCGGTTCGCGTTGTAATTACTTCTAAATTTAATAATATTATCGATTGCGGAAGCCGATCGATTTAATTTAATGGAAATTTGGCGATTGTACATACCGGTATCCTTATACGCATGGATTTTGGCGATTTCCTCATCCGAGAGCGTTTTTCCTTTTCCCATTTTGACTTGCGGCCAACAATCATCGAAATCAATCCAAAAGTTCTAAATGTAAAAGAAATATTTTCAGCTGTTATCACCAAAAACATCCTTAATTTCGTTTCTAACTCACAGCTTTTCAGCATAAACACGGCTGCGTTTAATTGAATTTCGCACGATCATTAGTGAAAAAACGATAGATGTTGAAATTATCTGAGCGGGAGTAATGGTACTTTCAAAAGATACGTTGAAGAAAGGACACAAAGCAAAAACAAAAGAAAAAAATTGGACATAAATGTTCGTTTACACTACGAGCACATTTTCTAGACAAAAGTGCATCTGCGTTTAATTAAATTTCGCTGAGTGTATCTTGAAACCACATCTCTGGATGAATTTCATATACATATAACATATGTTTATGTAAACATTCAGCCGGTAACGGTGTGCCAGACTGCATTATTGTTATTATTATTATTATTATTATTTTAATTTTTTTTTTTTATATAATTGGGTCTTCGAAAATTTCGCTTTCAATAAATCCGAAAAGTTAATAATGGAGTTTATCTTTGAACACAATTTGGTTATGAACAAAAAAAAAAAAAAAAAAACAGACTTGCAACAACGAACAAAAGAACAAAGTTTTTTTTGAAAACAAAAAACATAAATCCCCTTTGGTACTTTCGTTTATAACAGCGATTACTACAAACATTCTTTCGATGTCTTGATATTTTACTGCTTCAAAGAGGCAAAATATAAACTTCCCTTTTAAGATGTAATATCTATGGTTTTGAAGAAAGTTCGAAAATACTCGTACTTTGGCTCATTTTATTTGTAAATCATTTTTATGTCAATAATTTATGGACAGTAGTCTCAAAGTGGTGCTTTATATTTGGCACGCCAACCGTTGTTAATTTATAAAAATTTCTCTAGTGATTTCTAAGATTTCTAAGATGCGATTTCGTATGGTAAGATATGATATGAGACAATCGAAGATTGATGTTCCGTGTTGATCTTTTCCGTACGTCATTGATCGTAAGCATGATTGAGTTCATATTTGATGAGTTTCATTCATTTTGCTTTAAGTGACGCAACATTTAAGGGTAGATCCGATTCTTATTCAACAACTTTCTTCATGTAGCGCGATTTTGGCATAAGATCCCATTTCGTTGCATCTAAAAAAATTCCTGATATCCCTTCCCATTTAAGTTGGGACTTAATTTTACCAGTTGTACTACCCAGTTGGTTTGATCGTGTTTCACGGCGTCTTAAAGGGGAAGAGAAACTATCTAAAACAAACCGAATTGCCATAACAGTCCGAGCTGGTCTATGACCAACTGTCTCCAGTTGCAGGGCCCACGCCCAATTAATTTGTCTTATGAAAAAGCGAGGGTAGAGCAAATGACTGGTCTTATCGTAACGATTTTCAAAACTTAACACCGCTGGAGGTTGCTACGATTTGACCAGTTACAAGAACGCGGTAAGTACCTAGTTTGGGGACCACATGGAAACTCGGTACACCGCGTGCTGCCAAAAAAAAAAAGACGCCACATGGGCATAGTACTTCGGCGTAAAATTCCAGACTTTACAAATTTATTTGTATCGATTCTTTGAAAAATAAAATAAAATAAAAAGCTGTCAGTAGGTAGGTCCTGTTGAGTGGACGGATTATCACACTAGGACTTAAAACACAGTACCGTGGGAATCGGGGGCCCTCCGGACTTCGGTCCGGGCCTGACACGGGCCACCCACTACGGTGGCTGTTTTTAAAAACTGATACGCAGGAAGGTTCTTCCAGTTGCAAAAAGTACTGGGTCCTATTAGGTTAATGGGTAGGCCTCGACTCATACCGACTGTGCTCCCGACATAGTTTCGCTATAGTATCAAAGGAATTGACGGGGAGTGCTGGTAAGGCGTATCCTTGCTCCAATGTATATATGGGCATTCAGTGAAATTAAGTCTTTAAAATTCTGTCTCCAGTTGCGGTCTCCTTAATCTAATCAGTTGTGTGTCCAAGTAGGAACCGAAAGCCCTTTGCATCTGAGCATTAAAATCCATTCCATCTACGTGTCCAAGGTCGATATTGCCGCACAGCTCATAAAATTCTACTTTATGTTCGTAGCCGCTTATCACGGTAGCAACAGAAAAAAACAAAAACGCCTAAAGAACTTTGGCTTCAAGGAGATCTTATTCCGCTTTCGCTAACTCCCATGCTTTACTGCCACATAGTGCAGCCCCACTGTATTAGGGATATAGACAGACATCTTACTGTTTCTTGATAAGACCTTGTTTCTTAGGCCAATGAAACAGCGATTGGAAAGTGTAACTTCTCGTTTGATTTCTGATTACAACTGTTATTAATAGCGGAGCCGAGGTAGAGAAAACCCCTGGCTATATCAAATCTATGACTGCCTAATGCAGCTTTCTGTTCCATTGGCAGAGGATGAGCGTTCGTCTTTGTTGACCGTGTATACTTGGTTTTACCCTAATTCACAGCCAAAATCTCTTTTAGTGCTTCTGTTTCAATACTTGCAAATCCACCAGTGACAGTTCGCTGCAATTTGCCAATGACGTCAATGTCATGAGTATGATGTTAGAGAAGTCACATTATAGCCTCAGGGAGATGTCGAAAGCAAACATACTCTCGTAACATGTTATTTATTGTACTTAAAACACGTTTTTCTATATTGAAGTCTTTTACAATCTTCGGTAGTGGTAATATTGGTGCCAGCTTGTCTGACAAATCATTTTGTCTTCGGCGATGGTTTGTCTTTAAAGGAAAAAGTTTGGTCTTTGTGATGTAGTCGATATGTTTTGTGCACGAAGTATAATAGATCAGAAGCATTAAGGTCTTGTAGAGCAGAACTTTTGTTCTTTTAGTAAAAGTTTAACCAAGACAGTGACGGGTAACGATAAACCTCCGGCGTGTCCTACCTAAGACAACTTTAAATATCTGAGTTGATATTTGTTTAAAAGTAGGTTAGCTGTACACCTTGTTTTACTAAAGGTTGATGGAATCTTTCGGGCTTTATAAGATAATTCGCTGCCTGTCTACATCATGTACTCGTATTTTATTTCTTTCGTGGTAACTCTACGTCAGCAGGCCTGACTTTTTCTTCAATTACTGTAAATGCTTCAACAAGGGATTACATAACCGCTGATTTGTAAAAAAAAATACTATAAGTTAAGTCGAAAGATAAACTTATTATTATTTTATTAAACGATGACAAAAGGATGGGCTCCGAAGCCTACTCACCAATATGTATGCTATCCAGTCATTCCTTCCATTTTTTTAATATTGTCTTGTATTATAACTTCTTGATCTGCGTTGTTGTAAGTACTTTTACAGGAAGATTATTTTATATGCAGATATAACATATATAACTTTTAAGCTTGGATTATACCTCAACAACTTAACCGGCGATCGATTGTGTTTTACGTTTAATGCGTTTGGCGAAGTTTGGGATGGATATAACAATTCTCAGGTTATAGCTGTAGTCTGTACCTAGTCCTGCCATAAGTTTTGTTACAAATATAAAATTGTTTCATTTATTGATTATTAAAAAAAATTGCATTCACTTGAAATGACTGCCTTTTGCTTTAACACAAGCTTCCATACGGCCATTGGGCTACAGCGGCACGTACGGTTTCCATGGAGATCGTGGATGCTGCTCTGGTTAATGCTATTATAAGGCTTTCCAAATTTCTGTGGGAAGTTTCGCAGGCCATGTTCTCAATTCTGACCACAAACCATAATCCAGTGAATTCAGATCTGGACACCCCGACGGGCAATCTTCTGCTGCTATAAAGCCAGAGATATTGACTCTGAGCCACTTCTGCGTGGTTTTAGCTTTGTGCGCTGGAGCAGAGTCCTGTTGGAAGATCCATCTGTATCCACTAAAAAGGGTATTGGTCAAACCCTTCACAACACCCTCTAGCACATCTTCTTGGTAAACCTTTGCACCAGTTTATACGCCTTTTTCACAGAAATAGAGGGATGTGACATCATCACGAAAGAGGGATGATGTCCACGTTGAACCCTTGGAACAACTTTTTTCACTTCCTTAGGTGAAGTGGGATAAATTTTGTCACTTTGTTTGTTGAAAACTTCTTCCACGGTAAGAATTTTCTCATCCGTCCGTGTGTCCGTGTGTTGAGGAGTTAGAAGATGATCTGTAGACCGACGATAGGCTTTCATATGCAAATCATCCCGAATCAGCTTAGACATGGATCTGGTTTATATATACAATTCCTTGGACATGATCTTCTGCTTCCTAAGGGGATTTCTCCGAATTTGTTCACGCACAGCCCTGACTACCTCATTCGTACAGACGACGCGGGCGACCACTTCTTGGCTTGTCCTCTACTCCAGACAATTCGCCGAAGCGAGCAGTAGCCCAATAAACGAGTATTCTCGATATTCTGAGTGGTTTTAGCAACTCGAAAATTTGGCCAGCACTTTTCCGCACTTAGCAATGCTATTACCTCGACTCAATTCACTTTAACGCCCAACTCCATGTCAATAGTTTGCTAATATTCTTCACTGATAAGTGCAAGTGTTTTGAAAAAAAAGTCAACGGTTCTATTCCCGCAAGAAGTTTTGGACGATAATCGGAAATTGTGTAGCAGAACTTATGGCAGAACATTTGCAGGGAGGTCGTCATTAGGTTTAAAGCTTCGTCAGAGTGATTTTTTCACATAGACAGTGGTGGAAAACTAACAGGTGTGAACGGAAAATAAATGAAAATTAAATTGTAATTTTTTATATACTTGTAAATCAGTTTTATAAGTCCAATGCCATTATTTAAGAATAATTTTCTGGAAAACCTAAAAAGCAATTCATTCTTTTTTAACTTAAAATTAGTTTTTTGATTTATGGACGAAATCTATACAAACCTTACTTTTAAACTAATATTTGATTGCATTTAGCTTTTAATATCGAATGATAACGCCGTAGTAAGGATTCCACAAGATTTTGACCCTTTTGCACTGGTATTCGTTTCCAAGCTTCCGTGATTCCAACTCATATGCGGCCTTATAGGAAAATTCTTTAAGAGCCAACTTTTTCTTGACTTCAGACCACAAGTTCTCCATCGGACTTGAATCGGCCAACAGAAAACTGAGACCTGTTTCGCTTGAGACCAGGCGTTGGCTTTTTTCAAGGTGAGCTTAGGTTCGTTATTTTGTTGGAACTTCCAAAGCAACATCATTTTATCTTCGGCATAAGGCAGCATGATGTTTTCTGATCAGAATCATAAATAAATAATTACAAAAAGACAACTTAATGTAAAAATTCGTTTGCTTTTAATAAGTTACTCTGGATTAAATACGCGCAAAACTAATACACCTATTTTACTTCCTCTGCAAACCAATGGCGCGTGTGATCTGAACTCGTCTGGACTCATTAACGAGAAATTTTAAGAACCAACCATTTACGTTTTTTTTTTCTTAAAATGCAACTGCATAAAAACCATCATCGTATGCTAAGATCGCTTTAGATAGTTTTGGTGTAAATGATATTTTAAGCTAACGATTCATTCACACCTATTATTTTGTCAGCCACTGTAAGCAGTTTGATGTAGTTACTATTTTTGGTATACAAATTCTACAACTCGCACCAATAAATCAAGAACACAATGCTACGAATATGTATTCCAATAACATAGAATAGAGATAAATATAATATTATTTTCGAGAAAGAAACAATAACAACGGGCACCATCACGCCGTGGTCGTAGTCGATGAGTCTCTATAAATTCTATTTATAATTGCATTTGTGGATTTAATTTTGTACAAAAATTTACTCTGACTTAGCTCGTGCAATTGGTTGTTTTATCGCTCAAACATGTGGTTGGATTCGTTTTTGTTTTTGTCAAAGCAAAATTGTTTAATACTTTACAGAGGATGCGCGGCAGTCATTCTTATGACATGATGTGTAAAGTGTCCACTACTAAAAGTATAGAAAAAAAAAAAAAAACAAAAAAAAAAACCACATACATCAGCAAAATTAAAAAAAAAAAAGAAAAAAGAATAACAGGTAAACACCATGTTTAAGGTTTCCACATTTTCCCTATTTTTCCATAAAGTCAAGTTAAGTTGATTCCAATAACCGTCACTGTGTAATGTAGTAGCTTGTTGTTTCCAGTTTACCATATTTCGGTCAAGTCAATGGTGGCGGCAGCAGCTTTTTCCGCTGCTAGCTAACCTAACGTACTACTACTTCTACCGCTCTGTGCGATCGTTGTTATTGTATTTGTTTCCAATTGAGTTTTTTTGTTTATTCTCAAACTTAACAACATGTATGTACATTAATTAAAAATTCCATTCGACACATATTTAGAAGCAAAAGAAGAAGAATTAATAATAATAAAAGAAGAAGAGGAAAAAAAAAAATCAAATTCGAAAAAAAATATCTATGAGAGCGTTTCGAAAGAAACTGCGCATTTATAATTGAACGCGCGCGTGTTCCATGAGAAGAGAAATCGACAATAGCATCAATGTAGCCTTAGCTACGAGTAAGGCCAACCAGCCAGCAGCACAAGCGCGAGCATTAGCAAAACCATCAGCAGCAGCAGCAGCGGCAGCACCAAACCGACCATTGGTTAACTGAATAGTAACAGTTGAATTTTGTTTTAACTTAATTTTTGTTTTGTAAAAAAAACTTTTCTATTTGTAGATTATTGAACTATGGAAAAACAAAAACGCTTACATATGTATGGGTGTATCCTATTATGGATGCAGCAGAGCAAACCTATGCAGCGGCATGATAATGTTTTGACCATATTACTTAAACCGGTGAAGAATACTCAACTTCTCCGTACAGTGTGTGTATGTATACTATGCAACAAATTCTCGAGCTACATGCAGAAATAGAATAGAAACAGAACAGTAACTACATACAGAGAGCTGCATTTAACTATTCTCCCGCTTTTAAAGTGCATTAAAATTTTCTCTTCTCTTTGCCCGATCTATCTAACAAAGGATGTTGATGAAAAGGATTTGAAAAAGTTTTACCCGCTCAATGCATTTTGGAAAAGGAACATGCGCATCTAAATGTTACATAACCAGTTTTGAGTTGTGTTGGCCATACTCGTAGAACAAATGGAAAGGATGACGAGAGGTGCTGGTGGGTGTGAATGCAGATTTGTTCGTTTTAACATTGCACAAAAAAAAATAAAATAATAAAAAAGAGTAAAAAACAAATCTTGTACACCCAGAGAACACTCGGTAATGTGTAGTGTACTGATATCTTCGTTTCTCGGTATACCAATACATTGGGGTGGAACTTTCTTTGTTTAGAAATAAATTTTACTAACGCCTGCCTGCCCGCCAAACCAAACTATACCCTCTACAAGTATAGCAACCCTTTAGTCGAATTTTGCGGGTGTAGCCTGTGTGACATTATGCATTATAGCAAAAAAGCTGGTCCATCCAGTAAAGCAGTGCAATTCAGTTCAGTTGCAAAGTTATATTCCAAGACTCGAGTCAATTAAGAATTTTTATTTTTTTTTTGTATATAGGAAGAACGGGTAAATATTTACAAATCCCTGAATCTTAACCTTTATAGAGAAAAAGAGTGTTTTATCGGTTTTATACCAAAAAGTGAATCTCTTGGACTATGTCCAGTTTTTTTTTTTTTTGTTTTTCTTTATCAGAAATTGTCCAGAATGTGCGAGCTTCTGATAAACTCTGACAAATTACTTGGGGTAGGTCATATACGTTCGGTCTGTGTTTACCTCCAATTAAAATTTAAATAAAAAAAAAAAAAAAATTATTTGATGGTGCAGCGTTTAAGTATGAAATTTGTCCTTTGTGATTCTTTTTTTTTTTTTTGTAAATCATGTCGACATCTCTGAGGTACAGTTCCGATAAGAAGAATTCGATTTTGTTGTGTCGGTATACTTCAACTTTTGTCGCATATATTTTTGCTCTATATAACCTTAAGATTTGTAGATGGAAAATTTATCAAAAATCTGAGCTATGTATCTCTTCCAATGAGTTGGTTGTTACGGTAGGAGGTCGAATTTTCTCTGATTGGATTGATCACTTACGATTATTCAATCGGGTCGGCGGTTAGACATTTTTTTTAAAAAAAAAAAAGTCCTGTGTGTATCTCCTTGTGCAAAGATACATTTGTATATCAAAATATGAACAAATTTTAACGTCATTGTATCTAAGAATATATTCAAGATAGAATTGAAACTGAATTTCAAAAAGACAGGAATCACCGCGGGTGACAATTTTTCTGCATTTCTAGCAATTTTCCATATCACAGCTTAGCTGCTGTAGGTAATATAGAAGCACAAGTTATTGCACTGTTGCTCCTTTTAACATTAACCATAACAAATGTAACAGCCTAGACAGGACGGCACCACTGCATTAAAGACTCTTTAATTTTGGTTCTATGAAGTACTCCTGTTTCAATATGCTGAAAAGTCTACTAGTACTTAGCGTTTTTCTCTGCAAAATAATTGTTCACGAAGGTGATTGCCTCCTCATTTGACGAAAATCTCTATCCTCCGAGCGCAGTTTTTAGATGAGGGAACAAAAAGAAGTCACTTGGGGCTAGATCTGGTGAATAAGGCGGATGGTCAAGCAGTTCAAACCGTAATTTCATGGATTTTCGCCATGGCAACCGCTGAGGTGTGTTGTCTTGGTGAAACCGGATTTTCTTTTTCTGCAAATGTGGCCGTTTTTCCGCAATTTCTGCCTTCAGTTTGGCAAGTAATGATGCGTAGTATGCTCCTGTAATGGTTTTTCCTTTTTGAAGATAATCGATTAAGATAACTCCTTTATTACCCCAAAAAACAGTCGCAATAACTTTCCCAGCCCAAAAAACAGTTTTTGCTTCTCTTTGGAGCCGGCTCGCCCTTTGCAGTCCACTGTTTTGACTGAATTTTTGTTTCGGGCGTATAATAATGTATCCAAGTTTCATCTACAGTAATTAATCGGCGCCAAAACTCGGATTTATTGCGTCTAAACTGCGCCAACAGAGCGTTGGAAATGTTCATTCGAACACGTTTTTGGTCAAACGTAAGCAAACGCGGCATCCAACGCGCGGACAGCTTTCTTATGCTTAAATCTTGATTTAATATGTAACAAACACGTTCTTCGGACATTTTCGTAACCTCTACTATATCTCTCACTTTAATACGGCGGTCGTCTAACACCATTTGGTGAACTTTAGCAATGTTATCGTCAGTGGTTGCAGTTTTTGGACGTCCCGAACGTTCGTCATCTCCCAAGCTCTTACGGCCACGTTTAAATTCATCTGCCCAAAATTTAACTGTGGTATATGATGGTGCAGAGTCCTCAATATGGTGATTGCTATAGAGAGTAGAAACGAAGCCGATTTAGATATGGATTGCCATCAGACGAAGTCTTGAGCAAGAAGTTATGAGCTATTTCTATCAGCGAACGCCTGATCCGCATCAAAGCTAAATTCAGCAGCATAATCCTGATATGCGCGACTAGTGACAGCTAGCAGAGACGAGCGAGTTAAGAAAAAACAAAAATTATAACTACAATACTTTAATGAAGTAAACTTCAAATAAGAGCGAATTGAACAATTTTTTAAGTGCCTTTTATAATGTTGGCAAAACAGAAGTCTTAAATTACAATATGAAAATGTACAATACAAATGAGTGTGAGAATACATGATTTGGAAGAATGTGTAATACAATATAGGATGAATGTGGGAATATGTACATGCATTATCTGTGGAGTCAGCATGTTGGATTTAAAGTGATGATCCACATAAGTTGGAATGTAACTCCTGCATACACCCACGGGATAAAACGGTGTACTTTGCTAAACATTGGTCTAGTTATTGTATAAATCATTTGTGGCACAGTTAAATTTAATTTTAATTTTAGAGCCACCAGCTCTGGACACAGTTGAGTCAAAATGCCATCATATCTAGCATATGCATGTTTTCTACACTTCAAACATTCACCGAGAGACCTGGCAGTGAACTGATCAAAATCCGCCATCTAGATTGATTATATAGTCATCGGCGCGAGATAGCTCTAGTTTTCTATATGTCCGAACGTTTCGAGGAGCCAAGATCAACTCAAAACAAAGAAAAGTGCGATTGCGAAGAAGTAGTATGAAGAATTTTGAAGTCGGACGACCACAATCGCACGAGACTGATAAGGCTTTTTCTCATCAAATCTCCGACAACCTTACAACAAGTCACTATGTTGCAGAAAAAATCTGTGGCGACACTTTCAGCAAATCATATCATATGCCACATGTGATGATGTCGCCTACTGCAACAAAATTTTACCAAAAGCAGCTCTGCAAAAAAGGAAGAGAGTTGCTTACAAATTGTATTGTATGAGCATAACAAACGGGAGGAACATCGATTTCTCAGAAAGAAGAAGAAAAAAGCGAGAGAGGCGCACAATGGAAAAGCGCTTCTGCAGAAAAGATGTAAGGAAGTTCTACCAAAAATTGAAAAGAACTTGCCAAGGACACATATACCGAACATAATCGTGTAAATATAAGAATCGTAAAGTAATAGTACTTTCATAGTCCGCGCTGACACTTTCGAAGGAACTTCTGCAGACCGATAAACGGTGAAAACGACCGCTGTTCGATAAAATGAACAATACAAGGTGGATGATGGTCGATAACAACTTGGTCCACTAATAAGGCTACAGACTACCTGCCGAACCATTTAAAATACCGGGAAAATATTTGGCAAACAGCATACACCAACTCATCTGGACAATATGATGCGCTCGAGGAGAAAAAGAGTTAATTAAGCGTACTTGGTGTGTACAACGGAAGGCAGTAAGAACAAGACAACGCTAAATAGAAAGTGCTGTTGGCTGAGGCTGAACTAAGATAGGAGGCCATAGGAAGGATGGCTTTACCAAAGGGTCTGCCCTGGATATTAATGCTAATAAACTTGATATAATATCTCAATTGATCGTGTGCAGCAAGGGGAATAGAAAGGCTAATGTAACTTATCGCTGTGAAGTCATTCATTAACATTTATGCTTATGTCGAAGGCCAACTTGGTTCTCCCTTGTCGCGGTCTAAAGTGAGGGGAGTAAATTCTTGTGATGGACCTGCTTCAAACATTTGTTGACACCGTACATACTTATGTCAAATCGTTCCACCCCATATGAGGTCTGTGTCGCTCAATCAATCCACTGTTAACAGAATTAAAAGAAAAACTCCAAAAAGTTACTTATCATCGTTTTTAAAATTGTGGTAATCTTCTACAACAGCACATCTCTTTTCTGACCGACTTAGTCTCTCCTCCATAATTGTGTAAATGACCTTTACTCCTTAAGATACTTTTAATACTTAGTGCAGTTTAAACATAATTACACACTTCTGAGAAATGTTACTATCAACAAATTGTAAGGATTACTAACTATTACTATTAAAAATTTTGTAAAACAAATATCATCTTACTGTCTAGAGGTGCGGAATTCCCTCATACTTGAGCAAAGCTAACATGTTCAATCTGGTCTCGTGTTTTGGTTTTATCACAATATGCGTCATCTGCTTATTTGAATTAGTCATTCCATTATATTTTGTTCCAAACAACAGACTCTCAATTTCATGTTCTCAACGTTTATTTTAATTTCTACAGAGGTTTTGTAGTTGTTGTGACGTTGTTTGTGTTGTGTGGGACAGAATTTACTTATGCTACATTCAACTTGAACGATAGTATCCGTATTTATTAAAGCAACTTAATTACTCTGATTGACTAGAACATCTTATAAAAGAATTTCGAAGTATTTGTTATGGAACTTAGTATGCACGGGCTCAGTTCAATCATGCATCATACAAGCGTACTGAAGTGTTCTCTGTCAAACAGTTATTGCGGCGCAATTTCTGGTACTTTCAATTTGTTTTAACAAGAACGCAAGAGTAAACGCAGTTGTTTTGTTTTTTAAATTTTGTATTGAGTGATTTCAAGTTTCATCGCTTGCTATATACATAGTCTTTTAGACGAGCTGAAAATGATTACAATGTAATTCAAGATAATAGTGATACATATGAATAAGACAAGTAACAAAAAGAGAAAAAAAGCTGCTAAAATAATTTAGTTGACGTCTCGTAGTTAGTTGGATCATAAGAAAATGTTTTACTACAGCTTCGACAAACAATGGCAAACTTTCAAAAATCAGTGTGTCCTTTTGAGTTATGTTGAGTTTAAAAATATCTCGCACTTTTGGATACAACCTACAATTTCAGCAATGCATTCGTTTTGATTATAAAGAGATTAATTTTAATTATATTTTATTCATTGAAACTTTTTCTTTATTCCCCATCAATTGAAACAGGGCTACATATCACTCGAAGGAATGGTATGTTTGCACCGTGGAACTGTACTGAAATGATAAATGTCTTAAACAAGTCACTTCGTCACTCTTGATAGTACTTCATAGCTCAATTGCCTTCCTACACCAAATTATCGAGGGTTTGATTTACCTATGTTGTAGCGACGATATGTTGTGTGGTTTGAGTATGATGACATTTTGTCACAGCCATTGATGTTATTGTGTTCGTCTTTTTCCCATGGACAGCACGTACTTGATTTTGTCCTCGTTCGCTACTAAACCAATTGTATCCTCTTCTTTCCTTAAATTATGTCCAAAATGATTACACTGGTATTGGCTTTCTGGTTTCTTACAATCTTTTTGACAAGCGAGCATCGACTTCTTATGTCATCGTATCACCTTGACTTACTCTATTTCTGGTTTCAAAAAAGTCAGCTGTTGTTACCGATATTAACAGACCAGTCTGTTGCGTTTTGTTTCTATTTTATGCGAACCCATAAGTTTTGTCTTCATGCCGTAGCCAAACCTATATTGCAGTGGGTAGGTTCACTAATTACTACGAAAGAAGGTCTGGGTTCAAAACTAGGCCAATACCAAAAAGGACGAAAAATATCCTATTTTCAATGGCAAAACCTCCGAAAGTACAATCTTCTGCTCATGAAAAAGTCTTTCACTTTCAAAAAATCGTAGGTCCCCTCTCTCTACACAAAAAGACCAGGCGAACAACACAGTGGGTAGGAGTGAAACTCGGCCTTGGTCCACCTAAAGACTAGATTTCGGTGAGGAACTTTGCGCTTTGAAATTGCACTGGTATGAACTGGTGATTTGGTTGACAAAAGGCTTCAGGCGTGTTCACATAAGAATCCAGTATTGTAGATAGAATTTTGTATGCGATATTCAGACGAGATGTTTTCGCATCTTTCATTCGACCAAATTTTGTGAGGTTGAATGGCCACAGGCTCCGTATAGATGGACGAAATTGTTAGCTGTTATCGTTAATGTATGCAATATGAAATCTTCTTTATTCGCTCATTTAATAGCTACAAATTGTAGATCAGATTATTCGAAAAGACCAGCATTTGGAACCTAGCACGACTTGAGGTGTTCTGGGTTGAGATCCGGACTGATAGCTGATTAATCAGCCGGTGATATCACATTTGGGAGGTTGCTATTCATGCCATTAGAATGCACGACATTCAAATTCTGTGATTCTCCGGGTTTATATATGAGAAATCATCCAGTGAGCTAGAGTAAATTCTTGTTAGAATTTTCTACGGATTGTTGGCGAAGGGTTCTCCAAAAGATTTGTTTAGTAAACCTTGGACGAAGTTTTGACCCCTTTCTAACAAAAATGAATGTCAGTAACGCTTAATCTTCACCATACCATTACCGTTGCGACCCACGAAATGAATTCTTCTCTATGTAGATGACCAAGCAAAGACTTGATCATTCTTCAACCGTTTAGATTTTCCTACCAGTGAACAGAATTCTTAGGTAAGGCATTCTTCACGTATTAGCTGGCCAAAGATTTCGATTTTTGTTTTAAGTTTTGCTTCAATGCAATTGTGAGGAAGTGTCTCTTGTATGCATTGAGTGTAAAACCTCAAATATTTTTTGAAAATGCCACAAATGAAATATCTTGCCTTTTCCATGTTAAATTTGCTAAGATCAAGTACAACTGCACAATTTTTGACTTCATGCCATTTCGTGATTGCAAACAATTGATGGCAAACAACGAAACAGTTTCTCTTGTATAATTAGAGTAGGGATGTTGAGCCGACCATTTTTACTGTGGAAGTAATTGCCTTTGCCATTAAGCAGTCTGCAAAGGTATTCCTTCCACATTCTTTTTTTTTTTAACTTAACAGTTGTAAATCAGATTTTGCTGGCGAACGCTGGTGTTTTAATAATTCGTCAAAAATGTTTGTTTACTGAGGCGTGAAACCTTCTCAAATATACTGTCAGTGTAAACCGTTTTACTTTCACATGCAGCCGATCAGTCTAAATTCTGAGTTTCCTTCATATGAGGCAATGCTGTCATTTACTCCCACCTGTAACTTTGTAGCTCTGATACGTAAAAATTGTGGAGCCTCGCATTTACAATTTAAGCCTACATATACAAGGCTTCGCACAAATAGTCGTATAGCAATCACTATTAGAAGGAGAATTACTTGATCAAGAAAAGAAAGTTACGTGGCTTTTACACATGTTGCCCAGTTATTAGAAACCACAACGGTGTGGAATAGGGACTCTTAAGTGTGAGAAGTAATACATCCCATCTTGCTATATAGCTTTAATAAAAATTCTCATTTTCCGACTATGTGTTTGATATGCGTGCCTTCTATCTTTGTAGTATTAGGTAGCCGGTACATATTCAGGAATCTATTATCTGAATTTGAAAATGTTAAATGCTTTCCCGATCGGAAACGTCTCCGTTTACTTTTTTTTTTTGTTTCATAAATTATACGTGGACCCCTCTGGTTCTTCCAGTTAATTTGTCAAAGTGTAGAACAAGGCTGAGTTTGTTTTTAATTATTAGCTTGCTTTGTTCATTCAGTGAACTACACGAGTTGGAGTACAATATATTCTCTATCTGTTCTTAAAAATTCAAATATATGACAACTTGTACACCCCACTATTTAAACTGAGTGGCTTGTGAAAGGTCTTATCAGATACCTCACAATAGCGTCAGTCAACCTGCATTGATCTTGATCTTAAAAAAACTTTGCACTTCTGTAAGATTCCCTTTATACTCATTATAGACTCATGATTACTGCAGAAAATAACCATCCAACTAAACTTCAGGCACACGTGTTCTCGGTATGTTGTTTACCCTCTGGGTGTGGGTGTATCTCTAAATAATTTGAAAAAAAAAATAAAAATAAAATAATTATGTTATCATTCCTACATTGTGTACTATACAACTAACAAACTTCATTTCTTTGTTTTGTTTCCTTTCAGTTTTATCGATGTTATCTCTGATGGTTCATCACAAAATTGATTATAATAAAAAGCATTTACGCCGCAAAATACACACAAAACAATCACTAATGTGATGTTTTAAGGGATCATGTCAACATTTTCTTGCACAAAAGCATTAAAATAAGAAAAAAAAAAAATTGCTATCTTAAACAAAAAGTAAGAATATTATATAAGAAAGAAAACCAAAAAGAAAAAAAAAAAAGAAAATATTCCCAATAATCCAAATAAGACATCTCATCATTCGTACGTTCGAATCGATACGATAGTTTTAGATCTTAGCAATCTCTCCCCAACAATTTCCAACTTCTTCTATTTTCGAGAAATCACGTTAAAACAACAAGAACGTGAAAAGAATAAGGCGAACAATAAGGAGAGATAAACACACTTTAATCTGGCCCTCGGTTCCTTCGCAGTCATCTAAATTAAACAAAAAATTTTTATGGGAATGATGAAACGCACTCGAGTGGAAGAGGTTCAATATGGCCAAAGGCCGAGCGCTGGCGGGGGAGGTGGTGGCCCCGGAGGAGGGGTAGGCAGTGCAGGCAATGCCAATGCGAATGCTGGTCATCATCGTATAATAACAACCCAACATGGTACTGGACAAACCATACAATATCTTGCAACATCAACACCCGCTGGTGTATTAAAGACGGCAAATGTGCCGGACAATGGACCGAATGTGGTACCGGTTACCGGTGGCGGTGTACAATCACAAACTGTACAGTATTCGACCTGTGAGTAAAATCAAATATTCTCCCTAACCCAAATTAATTTGTAATTGGTTTTTTATTTCATTTATCAATTTTTGCTTTTTGTAGCTTACAATGTTGCTCCCATACCTGGAGGCATGAAAACTCAAACTCTTGGACCAGAAGTAGCTGCCTCAGTTGCAGCGCATGTTTCCAATGCTAATATGAATGCTTCGGCGAATTCAATCCGTCAACGAAGTGGTACAGGTGGATCTAGTGGTGGCGGTGGTGGTGCAATGGTTGGTAATGTCCAAGCACAAATGGTAGCTGTAGCAGATAGTACTGGTGGTAATGCTGTACCACAGCCAGGACCTGGTGCCCCAGCACGTCTTAAAGTCGAAGATGCTTTAAGCTATCTAGATCAAGTGAAATTTCAATATGCTGATCAACCACAAATCTACAATAACTTTCTTGACATCATGAAAGAATTCAAGTCACATTGCATCGATACGCCGGGTGTTATTCAACGAGTATCGAATCTATTCAAAGGCCACACCGAATTGATTTACGGTTTTAATATGTTCCTACCGCCAGGATATAAAATCGAAATACGTTCCGACGATCAAGGTATATCGGTGCCATTTGTGTCGATGCCATCAACACCGGGTAATGCAGCAGCTGTTGGCGGTATACCCGGTCCATCAGTGCAGTGTTTAGCTCCAGCATCAAGTCCAGCTCATAAACCGAGTAATATGCAAAGCACAGCTACAGTACATAAAATTCAAACAATCGGAGCAGTGAATTTAATAACGCATCCCTCTGCAGTTGGTTCAGCAGGAACTCCACCAACAATTCATGCACTACCGCCACCACAGCAACAAACAGCAGCTGCCGTTGTAGCCGCAGCTTCAGCTGCTGGTCCACCCCCGTTATCAGTGGGAGTGCCACAAAATTACTCTAGAGATCGAGAACGAACACTATCACAGTCGAGTAATAATATTGTACCAGGACCGCCTACACCAAATTCGTTGAGTGAACTTAGCCCACAGGGGCATAATTTGCATCAAATCTCTCAAGCTCACCAATCGATTATGATGGGTGAGGCTAGTGGTCAACAGAATCAGCCGGTGGAGTTTAATCATGCCATTACCTACGTCAATAAAATTAAGGTGAGTGTTATGAGTTATAAATTAAGTTGTAAGATTTCGTTTACACACAAAACGCTCAAAGCGATTGTAGAGGACCACAAATATGGAAATGTTCATTCGGTGTAGGATTTGTTGTTATCTACGGTGTAGTGATAGTTATCTCTTATTGGAGAATTCAATTTTTGTAATTTCTTTTCCAGTTCCTAATAATATTGACGATTTCTTCTTAAATCGAAGTGCTGTACCAAACATAGCCTATTTCCTCAGCCTGAAAGTTTTTCATTCATCGTCGTGTTTTTGTCACAAAATACTACGAAGTTTTCCCACAATTTAGACCATCGTAATTTTCTCGGTAGGGCTTATAAATGAAGATCTTGTGTTCCGTTTCTGGGTTCGGAAAAATGGAAATGCAGATATTCGATCTTAGTTCTTCTGATTTGGCAGATGTTCCTGCTCGTCTTCAATAAATCTCGCCGATTGATCACCTCGCCTCTCTTTAGGAACGCTCCTAGTCTAAATCAAGATACATTTTATCGGTTTCGCTATTTCCGCTGTACTTCAAAGACTTGCCTTTTGTTCTTTACTGCCATTTTCACCTCATCTTTCCACTGACTACCACGTTTCTCTATTTACGCGGCGCCGGCGTTTTGAAATACCGAGAATATTTTTGTGCATTATTAGGCGCTTAGGCGCAAACGAAGAGAAAAGTTTGTAGCCATTCTCGCAAATTTAACTCTCAGAACTTTTTCAACGCTTTTTCCCTTCTCTATTTTCTTAGCTGATGCCGGTCGTTTTTTGATGAAAAATTCTGCCAACATAAATCGGCGTTAGTGCTTCGTTCAATATATGTAACTGTAGAATCTTTTACCCGCTCTAATCCAGCATAGATGGTAATCTATTTGGGTTATGTTCACCGCTGCAGTATGTTATACCGTGCCGCTCTTGCTTGATAAAAAGCGTATTAACCATGTTACATCGTGTGACTTGCATGAGTATAAGTATAGCTTCCTTCGTTGAGTTTCTCGTTCCGAAATGGTTCCCTCCATGGCAGTGTCCGTATTCTTAGTTTGATTCCCCAACGTGTCTGTTTAAATCTTCGCTGACCACAAGCACTTCCTCCCTTGATATTATGTTTAGGAGCTTATCGAAGAAAAAAAATGTTTTACCAATGTGTTTGTTGACTAGCTAATTGCACTAACAATATTTTACTTCAAAACATACTTAAAGATGTCTTACGATGGCCCGCGTCACCTTGCCGGAATCCGATAGATATCTTAAATCATTCAGATTTTCTGCTTCCAAATTGCTTGATGTATTGTGGAATAATCAAATCAGGATTTCCAGTAGTCATTTACAGAACTCTGAGTTGAATATGTATGTATGCATGCAGCTATCAAGTCGATCAATCGATGTTGGGTATACTATCTATGTACTTAAATTTCAAATTAATTTATCTTGTTCAAGATTGGTGAAGATTTGGTCTATTGTTGCTTTGCAAGGCAGGACATGTATTGTATAAAAGGGATTTAGACGTCCAAACAAAAAGCTGACGAGGGCTTTATATGCAACGTTGAGCAGGGATATACCTTTGTAGCTATGACAAAACATAGGATCATATTTAACTGGGTTAATATTTCAGTCTTTGGTTATGCTTTCTTATGCTTGAGAAATAATCAGGTGAATACTCGCTACCAAATCAGTGTGGCATAAATGTTCAAAATATCGAACTATATGTAGTCAAAGCTTTGTTGTTTTTCAGCATACTCAATATTTATCCTTGGATGAGTTCCTTAGCCCAAGACCTAGCAGTAGTATTTCCGATTGTTTTGTTTTAAGAGCCTGTGGTCTCATGTGACTTTTTTTTCATCCATCTAGTGTATTTGTTTGGATACATTAAAGTCCATCTTGAGGTTTTTTTTTTTTTTTTTTTTGAAATTCTTGAGTATCTCATAGAGTTATACATTACAGCAAGTTTTTTTTTATAATTTGCGAGCGCTCAAGGGGATTTAAGGACCCTTAAAATGCTTTCACACAAAGCGGGCGAAGGAAAATCAGGGAAGGAAAAAAGAGAGGTATCGGTGAACGTTGGTTTTAAATGTTTGAAGGTTATAGTGACTAGGAAATAAAGAGCTAGACAGGGCATTCCATAAGGGAGTTGTACGGCTTAGGAACGAATCACGATACTTTAGAGACGTTCGGAAGTGGGGTTGAGGGTATGCTAATGAGCATTCATAGCGAGACGGGTGTTACGATTAAAAGTTTGAAGAGGCGGAATGCTACTGGCCATTTCTATGGAGCACTGGTGGTGAGAATAACGATAAATCAGAGTGAGATACGGGGCATTACGTCGGTGTCGAAGGGTGTTCATTGCAGAGTGATATTAGTATCACCTATGAGTTTATCGCACGGTTTTGAACCCTATATAGCAGGTGCAAAAATGTTTTGGGCGCACCCGATCAGATGTGGGCATTGTACTCCAATTTCGGGCGGATAAATGCCTTACATCTTGTGGCTTGATCTGAGGGGGTGAAGTATTTCTTACATCGCTTGAGGAAACTAGATATTTCGCAACATTTTTGACGACACCCAATATGTGGTCATTTCAACGTAAGTTGTCATTGACATACATACCGAGAATGGAAAGATTTTTGGTTTCGGTTTTGCGACTACCATTCATGGACAATGACGGGGTGTTTAAATTTTGCTTTAACGACAGCAGGCAACATTGAGTTTTGGAAGCATTTAATTCTACTCTGTTAGTGGTTCCAATGGGCTTAATATACGCTGGCGTTCCCGTTCAGCAGCTGAAGAGGTTTGTACTTATTTTCATTCTCATAACAAATCTGTTCACACCGTAGTGTAGTCGTAACTCGGCGAACAACCGTGAACGATGGATTCGCATATGTTTGATAACTATCAAAGGACGCGAAGAAAAACGTTTACGTGGCATTAAGTTTCATGCTAAGGGCAATCAGAAACAATGCCCTATGCCCATAAATTCATGCTATAGGTGGAGATGAATCCTTATGGTTATATAATTTATCGATCCATAAAGGAGTTCCGATAGCTGTGATTAAACATCATGACCTTTTATAAACAACATGGCTTAAAGATCTTAACTAAACTGTAACTCCAGAAAAAGAAAGTCTAACCAACGGTACTGGCTTTTGCCTTCTATTGCTTCCAGACTTGTTCGTCATTTACCTAGACGGAAAATCTAAACGAGGTTGTATTCGAAAGTTTACATAAAAGGTGTAGGATTTGTGTTTGTTTCGAATAAAATGAACAATTATTGAGATATCTCTAAAACATTTATTGCTTTATAAATCGGACACATGGGAATTATTTAAGCAACACAATATCTTTGAAATGACTACCCCGTGCCTGCTTGCATTGCCCTCACCTTTTTCTCAAAACTTTCAATCAATTTTTCACATAATTGCGGCTCTATCTCAGCGATGACGGCTTCAATATTGGCTTTCAGAGTTGGAATTGTTTGTGGATGGTTGGCGTAAACCTTGTTTTTAATATAGCCGAAATTATGGAAGGTAGCATCATCCTGTTAAAAGTAAAAGTCATCCGTAACCATATCCTCGAACTTCGGCCCCAAAAAAATTGTTTATCATGTCTCGGTAGCGCGCTCCATTGACCGCAATGGCTTTTCCGGCTTCATTTTCGCACTAAACAGTTACTTGTTCTGGGTGCATTGGCATATTTTGAATCACTCGTGGATTTTCAGTGAAAACGCGATTTTCTTGCAAAAATGAATCTCAGCATGCATGTTTTCCAGGATCCTATCCGTTCTGTATCGCGTTCCATAAATAATACCCAAGTGTCTAGTGTTTGCTTTATAAAGAAATAAAAGTTTCAGAGATATCTCAACAACTGTTCGTTTCATTCAAAAACATTAATCCTACACCTTTTGTTAAAACATCCTTTATTTTATCTCGTTGTAGACATGGTTAGGATAACATACTATATGTGTAGGGATTAGGTATACAACTTTTATTTCAAATGGAACGAAGAAAATTTAATCAATAGGACAATTTACTCAATTGTTGTGTTTCCGAACATCTAGTCATTCATTTTTCCATTCAAAGAAGCGTGTTTTTATATTTTTTCTTTTGATGAATATTTGTTATCGATATTATCGCATCACACGACGTTTGTTTTAATGACACTGTTGTTTGATAAAAGAAGCAATTACTACTCGGCCTTATCCTCTTCGAAAGTTGACACAACAATTAAGTAACTAACTACTGAGGCTTGTTTCAATAACTTAATAGCCGCACAACAAATAGTGAAGGACTTAAATTAATACATCCCAGTACGCACACAAATAACCGAAATAATCAACCGCCACAACATCTATTTTTTTTTTTTTTTATGTATGTTATCGATTTTTAAGCTCCGCCGATGTGAAAAAGAAAGGGAACCTTCTTTAATTTCCAGTAAATACCTTTGAGATCTGTACCAATTTGTCTGTCATTAAACCTTTTATTTGTTGATATGTACTTGATTTGTTTTGTTGTTCATTCTTAATAATTATTACTTTTTTATTTTGGTTTTTGTAGAACCGCTTTCAAAATCAACCGGAAAAGTACAAGCGTTTCCTTGAAATCTTGCACACATATCAAAAGGAACAAAAGGTCCAAAAAGATGGAAACGTTCAACAACAGGGCAAGACCCTAACCGAAGCAGAAGTTTATACACAAGTAGCAATGCTCTTCGATCAGAATGAGGATTTACTTCGCGAATTTGGTCAGTTCCTGCCAGATGCGACAAGCCATCAAACAGCACAATATATGAATAAGGCGCACAATGATCATAAAAAAGTGATGTCATCAGCAATTGGTGGACCAGGCAATATAACAGCAGCAGGTTTAGGCGGTAATTTATCTGGAATACCGTTGTCTGCTGGTGGAGTTGGTCCAAATAGCATTCCGCCCTCCGCTCTGAAAAGCTACAATAACTCGCAAAATAATAATCTCTCAAGAATAATGGAACGTGATTTAGTTTATGAAAAAGACTACCATCATCATCATGCGGCGCCGCGAAATGATAAAGAGCGGAATCATCATCATGTTAATCAGAAATTCGGTCATAATTCTTCCTCGCAAACAAAAAAATCGCCAAGTTACAGTGCCATGCCAGTGAGTGGTGGTGGTGCCAGTGGCGGTGGCGGTACAGGTGCAGGTGGTCATATAATATCACGTCGTACCGGTGGTAGTGGTACCGGTGCAGATGACAGTGGTGCACCACCAGCTAAACGCCATAAACCCATTTCACGTGATATAACATATTCGGAGGCTTTTCGCTATGGCTCTTTAGAGGAGGGTGCATTTTTCGATAAGGTTCGTAAGGCGTTACGCAGTTCGGATGTTTATGATAATTTTCTACGCTGCCTAACGCTCTTCAATCAAGAGATTGTCTCTAAGACTGAACTCTTAAACTTGGTGTCACCGTTTTTGAGTAAATTTCCGGAATTACATCGATGGTTCCAAGACTTCCTGGGACCTCCTACCATACCTGAGGGTATTCCAATTCAGGCAGCACAACGTCAAGATCAACGTAATCAGATTGGTGAATTGGCGCAGGAGGTCGATTTGACAGCATGCAAGAGATTAGGAGCTAGCTATTGTGCACTACCAAAGTCAACTGAGCCGAAAAAGTGTTCAGGACGAACACCCCTATGCAAGGAAGTCCTGAACGACATCTGGGTTTCATTCCCTACTTGGGCGAGTGAAGACTCTACGTTTGTCACTTCACGTAAAACGCAATTTGAAGAAATCATTTATAGGTGAGTTGTTTTAGAGAATTATTTTTATTTTGCTTTGTACCTTTTTTTTTTGTCTTTTTGTTTTTTTTTTTTCATTACTCGTATTTTATTTTATGCTGTAGTAGTAATTTTATGTTTAGTTGATGTTTAGTTTAGTGTTTATCTAACTTTGTTGTCGAATCGTGAGAAGGTGTAATAAAAAAAAAAAACAAAAATCTATGCTGTTACAATTCATTGTTTGAACTGCAATGTTTCGAATTGTTATCGATCGACCAAGCGTTTCTTGATCGTTGTCGTGAGTACGTTGCTGTACTTTTATGTTGGTATCTACTAAATCGAAACTAAACTTAGAAACACTCATACAAACATAAACACAACAACACATTCAACAACAAAACAAAATCTCTTTTTTTTTCTTTTTTTTTTTTTCTTTGCTTATTAATTTTTTCAACAACAACAAATTCTAAACCAAAAGAAATATCCACAGAACTGAGGATGAACGCTTTGAATTGGACGTTGTCATTGAGACGAATAGTGCAACAATACGTGTCCTAGAAGGTGTTCAAAAGAAACTCTCGCGCATGACGCAAGAGGAGGTGCAGCGATATCATTTAGATGATTACTTAGGTGGTAGTTCGCAAACAATTCATCAGCGAGCAATTCATAGAATTTACGGTGATAAAGCAGGAGAGATTATCCAAGGGCTGAAAAAGAATCCTGGTGTTGCGGTGCCAATTGTGTTGAAACGTCTCAAAGTCAAAGAGGAGGAATGGCGTGAAGCGCAAAAGGTTTGTTTTATGTTTTATTCGTAAATATTGTTATTTAAAAGAATTTTTTTCTAACCCGTTTTACTTGTAGAACTTTAATAAGCAATGGCGCGAGCAGAATGAGAAATTCTATTTGAAATCTCTGGATCATCAATCGATCAATTTTAAGCCAAATGACACCAAGGCTTTACGATCAAAGAGTCTGTTTAATGAAATCGAGACTCTGTATGATGAGGTTAGTCACCCTATTGTGTGTGAAGAATTGTGTGATTATTAAACAGTTTTTTTTTTGTTAATTTATACATTTTAGCGTCATGATCAAGATGAAGAATCATCGGAACCGATCACTGGTCCGCATTTAATTCTGCCATATAAAGATAAGACCATACTGGATGATGCTGCTAATTTGCTTATCCACCATGTGAAAAGACAGACTGGAATACAAAAGCAGGAGAAAGCCAAGATAAAGCATATTCTAAGACAATTTGTGCCTGATTTGTTCTTTTCAACGCGTCAGCCCTTAAGTGATGACGAACGTGATGATGGTAAGTGTGGAATGAATATTATTTTATAATCGCTCCTCGCCTTAATCTTACATATAAAATAGATATTAAGTAGATAGTAACAAGTATAAGGGGCTTCGCAAAGAATTGGATAATCTGTGTGATAATTTGGTTTTCTTTTTGTTCTATTTTGTTCAGAGCTTTCCCAGAAATTGAATTTATGGAGGCGAACCAGTCTGAAGGGATATCTAGAAATGCAAAAGTTGAAGTTGCGTTCCTTGAAGACGTAGTCAGATTCAACTGCAGAGTCTAATGAAATGATGAAATGTTAGCTCTTGCAAAAGGCTGACGAATTTGTTGGAAATATAGAATGTGGCCCGTTTGAGGCGGAATCTTATAGGCGAAGTTTAGGAGAATAATGTTTTTATATTGTAGTTGTGACTGTTTCGATAGTCTTCTCTTGTATATCGGGCAGAAGATGCCTTGACTTTTGTTGAGTTTAGATTAGTTTGAAGAGGGAGGTGGTTAGGCCTATTGTGATTTCCTCAAGCATTTGCCTGTATTTTTAATAAATTCGACTATATCTTTGAGTTAGCTGGCAGTGATATGTTCGACCTCAAGATATATCTTACCTAGAAGACGTAGCGTAGACGTGTTCTGCTTAGGCAGTTACAGTGGCAAAGGATATTGTCTGCTGTTTCTTCGTCCTCGTTGCATATTTGTTCTTGCGCTTGGAAATGGCTGTCTTCATTTCAGATAGTCAGTCGAATTTCCTTGCTACAATAGTTGTACGCTTGTTGTATTTGTTATTAAGCATTTTATAGAAGTGTTCTTTATTAATTTATAGTATTGACTATGGGTCTACAGATAGATTTCTGTGGCTGCCTCTGCAGGCGTTTGAAAAGCTTAAGGAGGGCATAACTTTACACCCATTCCTGCTACAGCGCTTCGCAATAACCTTGATCGCGTGCTTTTGTTATTATTTTTTTTTTTTTGTGAGAAGTTGTTCTTCACTGATCATAAAGTCTGCGAGTAGGTCTCGTCCTATTGTGCAGGCCCTTTATGGATGCAACAATTAAAAAGTGCCTCACCTCGATGGCATACCTGAACTCCTTATATAATTGAAATTATTATTTATCTGCAGAAATGGTTTGCTAAGACAAAGTACTGCTGCACGCGAGAATCTATTCTTATTGCAATAAAGATGCATTTAAATCAATTATTAGCTTACACAGTTCATGTTGGATGTTTAATGACTTGCAACTGAAACAACCTTCGCCACAAAATATTGGTTTAAATACCATACATCAGATTTAACTCATTGTGATTGCAGTTGTGATGTAAGCTAACGTGTTTTTTAACTTTGAAGCTTCCGAAAGAGGCAGTTATTAGAAGGTAAACTTATATATTTTGGACGTATCTACATATGTACATATGAATGAATAGATGTAGGACCCTTCCTCGTTTGCCTTTGTGCTTGTCATCTTAGGAAATGGATTAGTATACTTAAGGTCATGTCTCATAATATAATATTATGACCTATCACTTTAACCCTGCAAGTTTTCTAAAATACTATGGAACAAGGTACGTCTGATCTACGGACTACTCCTCACTCTGGTAAAAATGTCCACCTTAGGTTAAATTTGTTCAGAAATCCAAGAAAAATAGTCGAAATCAATGGACATTTTAAGGACTTGGATAAAAGACCTTCAAGCTATAGTATAAACTTTTTTTTTGATCTCAATATAGGCGCTTCTCTGAACAACTCAATTATGTCATATGAATAGACCCGGAAATTTTGCACGTTGAATACCAGGGTTATGGATAAAAGTTGACTTCTACAAATTCAGCAGTCTTCCTTATGTGTAAGTCGAAAAAGTCCCAATGTCAAAGGGAATTCATGTCAGTGAACTTGAAGAAAGATATTGATCCATGAACGATGGAATGTTTAGCTGCTGTGTTGAGTTGACATCCATTATATTTTCTTTTTCACGCTCATTGGGTACCTAAGAAAAATATTGTAATTGCTCGCTCCTGCTTTTCTGTGGAAGTTTGCGTAATCCAGATGACAAAAAGCTCTTCACAGAAATTACATTTTTCTCAACTCAACTTTATGACTATGACCTGCTCATGTGGGAATGGGTGGGAAAAACTTGCAGTTCATTAAAAAATTATTTGTAGGGTAATTTTGAGCAAGATTATTTGTTTCGTCTGCCAGTAGACTGTTCGACATCTTAAATGTGTTTTACCTTTACGAATACCATGCTAAAGAAATTGGTTAAATTCAAACAATATTTTCAAAATAAAACAATTTAAGCGAACGTTGAGGTATCCACCTGACGAGATTGTGTATTGGATTTTTCGAATTCGGGCGGGTCGGCGTTCGATTCCAACCGCCATTCTTTTATTCAGGCAACCAAAATCATGTGAAATGAGTGGCTGCAATTACACTAATAATTTAAGCTCTCCATTCTTTTGGTGTCGTTAGACGTTTTTTGTTTAATCTGGATTGTGAATTTCAAAAACTTAGTAATTATAGCACTGGAAGGGTTTATTTTTGTTTGCTTCATCTATTGGTTTCCTATATTCCGATATTGACCCCCCAGGTTTGTTCCACCGCGGGCAATACAAAACTTTCAAAATGATTAATTCACTCCTTTATGTTTGCCTGCTTCTGAATAATGTGGTAATGTGTTGTGTTTTATATTCACTGTTTTGTTGTTATTGTTTCTGATCCTGGGACGAGTACTCTTTCCATTCACATAAAATGAATGACGCATCTCCCGGTTTGACATAAATAAACTCTGGCGTGACACAATGCCCAAGCAAAGCATTGCTGTCCTCATAGATAGCCAAGCCACTATCAAAGCTATTGACTCGGCTACCATATTCTAAAGGTTGGAACGAGCTAGCCCGCTTGGGCGAATGCTTAAGGGTCACACTGTTCTGGGTTCCAGTGCTCAGTGACATAAAAGGAAATGAGCGTGCAGATGAACTGGCCAGGCCTCTGCTCTGCACGGCTCATTCGCGACAAGGGTCCACATTCCGCTAGAAACGGTTAAAGGACAAATCCACTCACACTTTCTGCTGAAGGGGCTAACCAACTACGCCATATTAAAGATGATATGACCGACCTATGA
This sequence comes from Volucella zonaria, assembly GCA_963966105.1. Classification (NCBI taxonomy): domain Eukaryota; kingdom Metazoa; phylum Arthropoda; class Insecta; order Diptera; family Syrphidae; genus Volucella; species Volucella zonaria. Next base: position 131,910,377 of record OZ014531.1, read on the forward strand.
TAAGAGTAGAACAAAAGACCTACTAAACAGACCCGCCCGTATAACGCTAGAATCACGGGACATTGGCAAATTGGAGACCATGCGGCCAAACTTTGTATCCCATCATATAACCCCTACTGCTGCAGTAGCGGGAACGAAAATGAGAAGGAAACTATAACCCATTTCCTCTGGAAATGTCCGGCACTAACAAGAGCCAGACTGCGTGCACTAACCAACGGCATCTCGGGTAAAAGGATACGACATCTAATCTGTTTTCATAATTCCACAGGCTGGATTCAGGCACCGACTGACTCGTCTCATATCCTCAACAACACACATCATCAACAAGGTCACACCAGTAGTGGTAACAAATAGGCACATTCTAATGCTACTTGGGTTCATATTGAACGAGGTCCAAAGGCGTTAAATCGCACGATCGGTCTAGGCGATCAATTCTAGTTGCCCCAATGGGAAATTACACGTACACGGAATATCTAGTGCAATAATGCCATTGTTACACGTGATGTAGGAAAGGTGACACCGGCCTGTTGGAACCACACCTCTTCAATATCCATATGAGAAACGGCAAACCGGCTTATCAACCTCCAATATCGCCATTAATCGTTGACAGAGTGTGTTCGAAGGAATATAATGCCTCCAGCCCAAAACCCATTTGAAATGCATTACTTTTCCATGAGATAGATGTGAGTTTTTGTCATTCCAAATGCGGCAATTTCACTTGCTTACATTGCCAAGAACATGAAAATGGGTCTCATCTCTGAAGTAGATTTTGTTGCAAAATTCACCATTCGCTTGTATTGATAAATGAGTCAATAGACGAGCTGTTGAGTTAGTTGTATTTTGTAGGTAGAAAGACGTAAATCTTTCGTTATAATACGCTGTAATATGCTTCTTGAAACACAAATTTTTTGTTCACGATGGGTGTTCCTGGATCTTCGACCAAATTCTCTCCAAGAATCATTATGTCTCCGGGTGATCAGCATCGGCCCAACTTTTCTCGATTAAATTTTCTTTTACAGTAGATGGACTTGCAACATTTTGATACTAAAAAATTGGACATAATTGGCAATCACTATTTTTAATATAATATTGAGAAATAAAAAATTATTATTGTGACTAATAGCGACCCATTTTTAATAACTGCGAACCATCGAGCTATCATAATGATTTGGCGCCAAATTTGAACCTTCTGCTGTTGTTGGGACAGCCTCTACAGATTGATTATTGCAAAAAGCCGTTTTGCGACACTATAGTGTAGTTTGATCTTGTAGCACGATTGATTTATTAATTTTCCCAAGGAAATAAAATATTTATTCCACACATGTATTACTCCATATCAGCCGCCTTGGTAGATGCAGGTAATAAATCTCAGGATCCAGTTGAAGCCTTTGTATTAAAGTTTTCCTAGTCGTTAATATCCAATAGTGACTGACTAACAATGTATTGAATTATTTTTATTTTCCAAAATTGATTATGTAAAATTTAACACAATTGTTTTCTTTTTTTAAGATAAAATTTGCTTGAAACTATTAACTTAGACGCATGTTTTTTTTTTTTTTGTTTTTTCTTCTCCCCTCCTACATTACACATAAATTTCATTTATCACTACTTGTTTTGTCAATACGCATAATCATTTCCATTGAATCACTACTTCTAAACCTTTTCCTTGCTGCATCTCTAATTTATTTCCTAATCCGAAACGCATTTCAAAAAAAAAAAAAAAAAAAACCCAATCTGCTATGCATATAAATCTTGCTCTATCTGTCTATTCTATCCATCTTATCTGTAAAGTGTTCCCATTTTTAATAGATGACAATGAAAAGATGGATGTGGATGCACCCGAAAATTCATTGGATTGTCCAAAGAATGGTAAAAGTACAACAGCAAGTGGACTAAATAATTCTACACCAAGCCAAACAACATCAGTACAATCGATTAAATCTGAAGACTCAAAAGATATTCTCACGAACCATGCATCGTCGACGTTATCGTCGTTGTCACCGCATTTATCATTAGGATTAGCAACATCAACAGCAGCAGCAACACCATTTACAACTGGTTCAACAACAGTTCCAACAATAACATCATCTGCAGGAGCTACTAATAGTGGAGTATTATCGGCTGCCACTGCATCATCGTCACCGAATTCTTCGTCACTATCGTCACCGTCCTCAACATCGTCATCAGCCGTCGGCGTTAGTTTAGGCGCCCTCGGTGGTGTTGTTAGTGTTGTGAGTGGTGGTGTTGGAGGTGGTGGTGGTGGTGGTGGTGGTGGTGGTGGTGTCGGTGTTGTTATTGATAAAAGTGATACAAGTGACTGCAATAGAACTACAACGCAATCACAGTGTAAAAATAACAATAGTAACATTAGTGGTAGTATTAGTAATAATAAGATTTTGCTAAATTCATCGACAACAACAGCAGCAGCAGTGTCGTCGGGAGCACTGGTGACAAGCACTATAACTACATTAGCTGGTGTTAGTGGTGTACAACTGCAAAATTCTTCTTCTAGTGCGAATCTTTGTAATAGTTCTTCTAGTGGTAGTAGTGATAAAAAAGTTGTGATATGTGGTGTAAACACAATGGGTGGCAGCACGACAATAACAACCTCATTGATAACAACGACAACGAATAGTGGCAGTAATGCTGGCAGCAAGCAACACTCCACCGACAATAGCAGTACTGCAAACAACAACAATAATAATGGCAACAATAAATGTGATAATGCTGGTGCAACATTGGGCACTGGCACTGATGGCATTAAATTGGAAGTGAAAGAGGAGACTGATGGTGGTGATATTAAATTGCCACCACACGCAATTGCTAAGCATTCGGTAAGTTGTTTTCCTTTAAGTTGTAAGGAAAGTTTAAAGTCGAAAGTATCGGTTTAGGGAGGTTTGCAGTGCATTTGAATTCGATTTTCTATGACCACTGCTTGACCTTAACTTTATGTTAATTGTCAGGTGATTTGCTTATCGCCATGAAGGAAGTAGTTTTTCGGGTTTAAATATTAAAGCAAATTGCTTGTGACTTTATGTTGGCAACAACAAAATAACTCATCGGTAGTTAGCCACTTAAGAATTCCAATTTGGAGTTTTGGTCTTCATTTGTATGTTGGCGGTGTGTAATACGATCATGACGAACTCCCTTAGCTAATTAGGTAGATTTGACTGTAGACGGTACGGAGCAACTATATCTAATAGCAGACAGCAACATATGATAATGTTGAGATAATTGTAAAAGTAATTGCTTGGCGTGTAATAGTCGGACTAAGCTCTCTGGGTTGTAGAAGTTGGTCTCGTTTGGCCATACGATGAGTTTCCTGAGCTTCTTTGAAGCTTACATCTTTTGTGGTTGATTTTTGATCCAAAACCTGATCTCAAAGAAAACTTGTTTCATAGTTTTGTTCAGAGGAACTTCAATACACCAAATTTCAGAAAGCTTTGAGCGATTTAGAATCTGATGCGTATAGTTTTGTTGATATTTAATTTATGAGCTGATTGTCATTGGTTTAAAAAATATTTATTTTTGTTTTTAAACAGCCGACAAAGTAGCTTAGGTTTTATGGCAACGGCAGAAGCGGTTAACATGCAACACCCTGCGGTACCTACTTTGCTAACAGTTAGTACAAGATTTGTGCTGAGAAGTACCTTTGCGATGCTCTCGCTTTCAGAACGAGTGGTTTACAATGCTAGGAAATTGAGACGTATTGTTTGATTGCACTTTTTCATTACGAAATCATTCAAAGCCAAGCCGTACTCCTTACGTTATCGACTTTCTTTCAAACTAATTCTTACATTTTTTTTTTTTTTTTTTTTTTTTTTTTTGCTATTAATTTTATTTTGACTTTCAGGAGGAAGCCTATGCTCTATTCTTTGCTAACAACAACTGGTATCTATTCCTAAGATTACACGCAATCCTTTGCGAACGTCTTCGCACAATGTACGAACGTGCACAAATACTCGCCCGTGAAGAAGAGCGTTATCGTTCAAATCGTCGCGAAAGTACAGCGACAGCCTTGAGACTGAAACCCAGAAGTGAGATTCAAGTTGAAGACTATTATCCAACATTTTTGGATATGTTAAAAAATGTCCTCGATGGTAATATGGAAGCTAGTAATTTTGAAGATTCAATGCGTGAAATGTTTGGCATTCATGCGTACATTTCCTTTACATTGGATAGGGTAAGATGAAGTTTGTTTTTCGTTTGGAACGAACATTTTTTACTTATTATTTTTGTTTTGTTTTATTTCTTACCAAGGTTGTCTCAAATGCTGTGCGTCAATTGCAAAATTGCGTTACAGAACGTGCAGCTTTACAATGCGTTGAATTATATCATAACGCACAACGACTTGGTGGTGCTGGTGGTTTATGCCGTAATGCAAACAGAGGTCTTGGCCACGAAATGGCTTACCAACGAGAGGCGGAGTCAAGTTTGCATGATGAAAATTGCTTTAAAGTCTACATTGTAAGTTGTAATTGTAAAATTTAAAAAAAAAAAAAAAAAATATACCTCTACATAGATTAATAACATTTTCGACTGACTTTTTTAGTATAAAATTGATTGTCGTGTTACAATTGAACTTCTCGACACGGAATCCGATGAGATTGAAAAACCAGTAAATAAGGCAAAATCATGGAATAAATTCATCAATCGTATGACCAACCCATCAAGTACTAACGCTAATGATACAGCGTTTGAAATTAAGACGGAACGATCAGACGATGAGATGGTAAGTGGCATATTTGTTCTATTCTATGCGTACAACAAGTTAGAGAAAAAAAAAAACATTCAAATGAAATTTGTATATTGAAATGCACCTTAGGCGTATTTTTTCACCTTGTAAACTCTCTCTCTCTCTCTCTCTCTCTCTCCTCCTCTACTAACAATTATGTAATAGTGATTTTCTTTTCCTCTTTTTTTCTGTTAGTTTTATTTATTTATTTTTGTTTTGTTAGCTTTTAGTTTGTGTTTATACTCCATCTTGCCCATAAACAAATTGCATACTTTTGTTTTTCATTTTTGTTTCGTAATGAAAATGAAATTTTTGATTTGTAGTGAAAATAACCACTTGCATTGCCAGGGGTTTTATATTTTTCTATGGAGACCAGACTGCCGGTAAACCCTTTCTTAAAATGAAAATATGGTTTCCATCTGCTCTCATTTTTATAACAGTTTCCATTGCATTACGATTTTTCAAAGTATGTTTATATCATGATCAAAAAAGGAAATTGTTCTGTATAGCTCGTGTCTATTGATGCTCCTTTAAGCGGCCTTTGATCTTTAAAGAGATGATTGGCATTGATCTAAATTGCTTTAATTTCATTGTTAAAACTGCCCTAAATAATAGTAAATCCGATTGCTGATTTCATTGGGTGCAGCCGTTCACACAATACGGCCAAAAAGATCTTGTACCCGATATTAAGGAGGAGACTAATTCCTATATGTTATATATAGGTATAGCTTTAGAACGTATTCTTTTGTGGTTCGGACAAACGATACAAGAGTTCTATTCTTCAGACATACTTTCTTCCAATCAAATCGTGAATATGACTTGGTGTATACTCTAACAAGTCGCCTAAATAGCACTAAAGAGCTAGTCCTGTTTTGCATAACATAAGTTTAGATATTACTATCTTTACTTAATTTTTGTTTCAAATCTTGGCTTTCATTGTCTAAGCTGAATGGTTCCTTATGTCAAACAACAGAGTTTGCTTCGTCCCCGCCGTTTAACAGCATGTAAAAATGGGTTTTCCATATCCTCAGTGACTCAACTAAGGAATTCGATTTCGTTCTTTTATGCAGTGCCATTTCATATTCTGGTTATTTTGTTACATATGCTTGCCTGCACAGTTTATCAATACATACGTATGTATATACAATGCCAATGATCTTCAGGGCTTAATGCAGGTTGTAAGCGCATCACGGTGCCTTGGGAATGTAATCGTTTAATCCCCTCACATTTTTTTCTCTAACGTTGTGGCGGCTGAGATATCCATAGACTAATCTCGGCTGTAACCAGCTAGGAGTCTGAGTCTACAATGGCGGCTCAGAATGCTCGGACATCTACATATATACTTGCGTCGATCAAATTGGTTGAATGTTTTATGATCAGGTGACGGCCCTGTTTCTTTGCGAGTATTGTGGTTAGGAAAGCATGTGCTAGCTACAGTGTATTCTGCCCCGAAGCAAAGTCAGTTAATCTAATTCCGTTTCCAAATGTGGTGTCGTGTAGGGATGCTTTTCTATTGTGCTACTAAAGATGTACTTTTTTCCTACTTAGTGGTTAAAATCACAAAAACGACCACCGAACCCATACCAGGCAGACACATACGCTTGACGTGGATGGCACAGATCACCTAAAATGATTAGGAAAAATAAAAAATCTCAACAAATGGCTGCCACATCATTTTTTTTAACAAAATGAACCATTTTTTGGTCATTTATAGTGTGGAATAGAAATATGTACATTCTTTATGACAATCGACAGTGTTTGGTGCAGTGTTTAGATGACTCTTTGGTTGCCAAAATATAGTCAATAAATTTGTTTAGCGAAGCCAGCATGGCAAGAAATTGATACATGCATTAAGAAATGTGACATCTACTACGATTTGGATTGGTGAAAAAGGGAATGTCAAATTCTCTAACACGGGAACCCTCAACCAGGCTCATTTACAATGACATTCCAGCTGTCAGTTCTTTGGACAAGGCCAATCTGCTTGCTGCACACTTTGCGGCTAGCTGAACACTCCCAGATTGTGCTTTGTCCCCGGCTACAGTTGAGTGCGTCGAAACTTCAATGGGACGAATCCACTTTCGCACTCGTGTAGTAGCAAAAGTACTTAAAGATCTCAATATACATAAATCCGCTGGTCCAGATGGTATATCTCCCCTTCTTTTGAATAGGTGTTCTTCCACGCTGGGAAAACCACTGCGTAAGCTTTTTCATCAATCCTACTCCTTAGAACTCTTTCCGAGAAGATGGAAAACAGCATTTGTACAGCCCATCCTTAAAAAAAGCGAGTCTTCCTCTCTCTCCTCCTGCAGACCCATTGCACTTACGTCCCTTCTCTCCAAGGTCATGGAGACGCTGATAAACCGTCAGATCATGAAATATCTCGAAGCACGAAAACTTTTCAATGACCGGCAATATGGTTTTCATAGCAACATGGTGATTTGATGGCATGTCTCACCGAAAAGTGGAATCAAAGCGTACATCAATCAATAGTTGCACTTGATATTTCTAAGGCATTTGACAGAGTTTGGTATCAGGCTCTTTTATGCAAAATAAGTACTTTTGGGATCGATAACTCTCTTCTTCAATGGATTAGAAATTACCTTTCGGAACGTTCAATTCAAGTTGTCTTGGACGGTTTCAAGTCTGATATTCACAAAATAAATGATGGTGTGCCCCAGGGCTCCGTTCTGTCTCCGACAGTCTTTCCATAATGATCTCTTGTCTGCTACTTCTAATCTGATGACAGTACTCCTAAATAAATCTCTGCACCTGCTAGATATGATTCAAAACCGTGCGATAAAATTTATGGAAGATACTATTGGTGGGTATATAACTTAATTCATGCGGTTTTTTTTTCAAAATTTGAACGTTTATTTAAGAAACGCATGTACAATAGTATTATTCAAAGTATTGCCCATCTGAAGCTATGACTTTTTCCCATCTTTCTGGCATTTTATGGATCCCATCCCAAAAGAACTGCGCCGGCTTGGCAGCCAAGAATGAATCAAGCCAATTTTTGATATTCTGCTCTGATGTGAACCGTATTTCAGTGAGGGCGTTCTGCATCGACCGGAACAAATGAACAAATGGTAGTCAGAAGGGGCAAGGTCTGGGCTATAAGGCGGGTGGGGTAAGACTTCCCATCCAATGTTTTCCAAATAGTTCTTAACCGGAACAGCAATTTGGGGCCGAGCGTTGTCATGATGGAAAATTATTGACTCGTGTCTGATCGCATATTCCGGGCGTTTTTCGGCCACTGCTCTCTCCAAACGGATTAATTGTGTTCGGTAGCGTTGTCCATTGATGGTTTCACCCGGTTTTAGCAGCTCATAATACAGCACACCCATCTGATCGCACCAAATGCAGAGCATTACCTTCGCGCCATGGATATTCGGCTTTGCCGTTGATTTGGCTGGTTGGCCGGGTTTCACATATGATTTTTTGCGCTTGGGGTTATTGTAATGGATTCATTTTTCATCACCAGTAACAATCCGATTCAAAAATGACTTCCTTTTGTGGGGTTCCAGCAGCATTTCAGACATGCAAAACCGTCTTTCTACGTCTCTCGGCTTGAGTTCATGTGGAACCCAATTTCCAGCTGTTTTTAAACGTTTTGAAATGGCTGCCTGAGTGACACCCAAAGATTCTGCTAGCTCTTCTTGTGTTTGGCAACAATCTTCATAGAGTAATGCTTCCAGTTCTTCATCTTCAAACTTTTTTGGCTGCCCAGGACGTTCATCGTCTTCCAAGCCAAAATCACCACTTTTAAATCGCGCAAACCACTTTTGGTACGTTCGCTCAGCTAGCGCATGTTCACCATAAGCTTCCACCAAAATACGATGACTTTCGGCAGCAGTTTTCTTCATATTAAAGTAATGAAGAAGAACACCCCGCACAAACACTTTCAGGCACAAAGTTCGACATATTTGAGTGAAAAAAAATTATTGTTGTTTACGCTTCAAGTGAATGATGTACAATGACAGTAGCTTTCCAACGCATGATCTAATAGAATAATAACAATGGAATAATACAAGTTACGCAGTTACGCCATCTCTTAGCAAACCGCACGAGTTAAGTTATAGACACAATACCTCTCGGAACGTGCAATTCAAGTTGTCTTGGACGGTTTCAAGTCTGATATTCACAAAATAAGAGCTGGTGTGCTTCAGGGTTCCGTTCAGTCTCCGACACTCTTCTTAATTTTCTTTAATGATCTCTTCTACTTCTACTGCTACTTCTAATCCAATACATTCCTTTGCTGACGACTGTAGTCTCTGCTTTTCATATTCGTTCCCGGACTCACGCCACTGTAGAACGGGAACGGCAGCGTATGTAAAACTCATTAAATTCCGATATCAACAGCATAACCAATTGGGGAACTATCAACCGAGTGGAATTTAATGCTTCCAAAACTGCTTGCTGTCATTAAAGCGAAATTCAAATACCCAGCCATTATCCATGAATGGCACTTACATCGTCGAAACCGAAAAACTTTCCATCCTCGGTATGCGTGTCAGTGACAACTTACGTTGGAATGACTACATATTCGATGTCGTCAAAAATGCTGCGAAATGTTTGAAATGTAAGAAATATTTTACCCCCCCCTGATCTGGCCACAATATATAAGGCATTCATCCGCCCAAAATTGGAGCACAATGCCCAAATCTGGTCAGGTGCTCCTAAAACATCTCTGCACCTGCTAGATAGGATTCAAAACCGTGCGATAAAATTCATGGGTGATACTAATATCAGTCAATCAATTGACACCCTCGAACACTGACGTAATGTCTCCTGTCTCACTTTGTTTTATTTCCACCACCAGTGCTCCATTGAAATCGCCAGTAACATTCTACCCATTCAAACTTTCAACCGTAACACCCGTCTCGCTATGAATGCTCATCAGTATACCCTCAATCCCATTTTCGGACGTACTCTAAAATATCATGATTCTTTCCTAAGCCGTACAAACTCGCTTGCCTTGCCGATCTCTGTGTTTCCTGGTCGTTATAACTTGCGAACATTTAAAAACAATGTACATCGGTACCTGTCTTCTCCTCCCTAAATTTCCTTCGCCCGCGCTGTGTACAAACATTTTAAGGGTACAAAAACCCCTTGAGTGCGCGCTCATTATAAAAAAAAACACTTGCACAATTGTTGCTGACAAAAATAAATCGATTGGTCTACAAATCACTACCGCACTCAAAAACCATTCTCACCAACTGATCTAGAACGATTTTTGATGGCGATTTTCATTGAAGATTTTTTTCGTAGTAGCTTAAAGGAAGCGAGTATTTTTCGTAACACTAATTAGCATACTCTGTCGAAAATCTGAGAGATGCCTTGGTCATTAATTTTTTATGCAATTCAAATAACATAACTCAAATCATTTATCAGCTCCACCCCTGTAGAACTACCAACGATCTGTGGGCAAATTTACGCACACGTTGTGAGTAGATTCCATCCATGGTCGAATAGCTTTGGGACGATAGCATAAGATAGCTCGATATAGTAAAAACCTACAATTACTAATTTGTGACACTTGTTAGCAGTCCTATGGGAAAAAACAAATCCTGTGACAAATTCAAAAGCAGTTATTACTCTGTGTAGCAGAATTCCTATGCATTGCTTCCTTTCCACTGCAATGCATCAGTGATGATTTTTAATTTGCGACGTTTTGAAACCCAATCTGCACACATTCTCAGCTGTTATTTTAATTTAATAAACTCATGAAGATGAGTCAAGAAAATGTAAAATATTGTAATATAAAATAATAAACAGTAGCCTGTATAATTTTCAAGAAAAAATATTGCATCAGATCTGTTTTTGACACAAAGGACGCTTTTATTTGCCCAGCACATTCATTTACACTGCTATTTGAAACGTTATGCATTGCACCACTACAGTAATATTGCGTTCCGAAACACTTGACATTGCAGTACTGCATTAAGGAATTTCATTTAATTTTGGCTAAAAAGAAATAGTAAATTGCCAGTAGAAATGTATAAAATTTGGAAAAATACGTAAAATACTTAAATTTTCGTATTGATTGTGTTTTTTTTTTCTTCTTTCTACCCCATTCGTACGTAAGCTTGGTAGCTATCGTCCGTGAATGACACTCGATCGCGGATGAAAGATTGTCAAATTATGATACTCAAAGTTCGATAACCTGTGCGGGAATGCCAAACGTGTATTTCTCAGTGACGAGTAGCTCGATCACATGTGCGGAAACTCGACGCCTGGATATTTCTAAGAGCTCATTCGATTTATTTTTTTGTAACCTTGAATATTTTTATTTAATATTGTCTCCTTTTTGGGGTTTTCTGAAAATAATTCGTCCTTTGCTTTCAGTAGAAGATAGTTGTTAATACATTTTGTATGAGATAGGGCTTTTCTATTAGAGTAAATCTAATGTTGGCGGTTTGGTCGTACTGCCCTAAGGAAAAACGGATTATAACATAAGACTTGGATCACCATGTTTGTTGAACAATATTCTGTGGTGCTCCAATAACACTTTTGAAATTTATCAAATTTATTGCAGCAACTTGATCTTCCTTAAATTAAATTTCGAGTTACTACCTATAGTGTTATTGTTAAAGCAACGACTCTGGTTCCTCTATCATATTTTCGTTACTGCGCAAGTGCACACACATCTGTCATGTTGACGTTCTCTTTTATACGTAAAAAATGGAACTTGAAATGAATAGTTTATAGAGTATACGGCGGGATATTTCTAAATTTAGTTTTCATGCATGCATGCATTTCGTTACTGCCAACGTAGTGGAGAATAAAAAATCATATTGGAAGGTATTGCAACCAAGTTTGTATTGTATATGGCTGCAGCGGAGACATCGGTTCCAATAGTTTACAATAAAATGTCTAGTTCTGCTTTTTTTTTTCTTTTTTTTTTTGAGAGGTTGGAGAGGTTGGCACAAATATGGAAGAATGATTATGAAAGCAATGTGTTGTTTTATATTAGCTTTCCACCATGGCAAAACAGTTTGCACATTTATTTATGTTTAATTAACTTTTATAGACACTAGAAAACCCTGCATGCCATCAGACTCGAATAGAGTCTTTATTTTCCCTAACTCCATCAGCTATATCCTGTTTGGTTCCGCTATCGTTCAAAATAAATAACCTAAATATGTATTGAAAATTCTATTTTTTCAACGGTTATCCGGCAGCTGATTCGTGTTATTGCAACTGATTTCACTGAAACTGCTGATAAGATATCTCACTAATTGATCCTTTTCAAATTGTTTGCGCTTGGAAAACTGTGATTTAAAGTATTCGTCTTAGGTGCGCCTTCTCAGTTCCACAGGCGGAAATATCGAGGAAGATTTCGGTTGTTCATTCTTTCTTATGGCGTTTTCGTTTGGGCTTTTTTCGTGTTTGGGAGCACAAAAGTGACGTAAAACCATTTCCCGTAATTTTTTCAGAAATAAAATTTTGCTTCTCGTTTTCATTTCAGAATCAAAATTTCTCTACTGAATTTTATGTCAAAATGTATAAACGTCAAATAGTATACCTAGTGCTGCCATAAGTTCTGTTACAAATATAAAACGCTATAAGAAAAAAAACAGTAAACAAATACATTAGACCACAATATTGATTATTAAAAGGATTGGATTCACTCGAAATTGCTGCCTTTTGCCTTAACACAAGCTTCCAAACAATGTGGCCATTGGACTATAGCGGCACGTACGATCCATGGAGATCGTGGGTGCTGCTCTGGTTAATGCTATTATAAGGCTTTCCAAATTTCTGTGGGAAGTTTCGCAGGCCATGTTCTCAATTCTGACCACAAACCATAATCCAGTGAATTCAGATCTGGACACCCCGACGGGCAATCTTCTGCTGCTATAAAGCCAGAGATATTGACTCTGAGCCACTTCTGCGTGGTTTTAGCTTTGTGCGCTGGAGCAGAGTCCTGTTGGAAGATCCATCTGTATCCACTAAAAAGGGTATTGGTCAAACGCTTCACAACACCCTCTAGCACATCTTCTTGGTAAACCTTTGCACCAGTTTATACGCCTTTTTCACAGAAATAGATGGATGTGACATTATGGCGAGAGACCCCCACCAAACCATTACGGAAGCGGGGTGATATCCACGTTGAACCCTTGGAACAACTTTTTTCGCTTCCTTAGATGAAGTGGCATAAATTTTGTCATTTTGTTTGTTGAAAACTTCTTCCACGGTAAGAATTTTCTCATCCGTAAACAGAATGTTTTCATGGCTATTGCCCGCGTGCCACTGCAAAAGTCGCTTGCATCTTTCCAGCCTAATTTTTTTTAGTTGAGGAGTTAGAAGATGACCTGTGGACCGGCTTTCATATACAGATCATCTGTATCCGGGTCTAGACATGGATCTGGTTGATATATCCAATTCCTGGGGCATGATCTTGTGCTTCCTAAGGGGATTTCTCCGAATTCGTTCACACACACTACCTTTACTACCGCAATCGTACGGACGACGCAGGGGCGACCACTTCTTGGCCTGTTCCAGACAATTCGCCGAAGCGAGCAGTAGCCCGATAAACGAATATTCTCGATATTCTGAGTGGTTTTAGCAACTCGAAAATTTGGCCAGCACTTTTCCGCACTTCAACGCTATTACCTCGACTCGATTCTCTTTAACGCCCCGCTCCATGTTAATAGTTTGCAAACTGAAATCAAACTGACTAATGTTCTTCACTGATCAGTGCAAATGTTTTGCAAAAAAAAGTTAAGGGTTCTATACCCGCAAGAAGCGCTGGAAATTGTGTAACAGAACTTATGGCAGGACTAGGTAGTATGTCAAACTAGATTTCTGGTTTCGTGCAATCGGCTGTGTTTAGCCACTTTATTTATTCTGAATGTTCAAATTAATCCGCAAGCAAATGTACTTAAAATATAAAAGTCCGACGGGGTTTTTAGTGTTCCATTTACATAAAAATCGGAGTACACCTAAAAAAAAAGTCTTCTGACAACCCAAACGAAAACGCGATTAATTAGTGGCTGTAGGAATGACCACCAATGTGTTGGGCGTGGTTTAAAAGAGTACCGCCGGAATGTCGTTATGCTAACTGGCTTGATTTTCTTCAGCGTTCGTATTGCTGACATTATATCAACTTTACTCGTACTTCTGAGTAGATGTGAATACGGGTATTTCTTGCTGCGAGAGGCTTAATTGAGTATGGGTTCAAATCGCTGTTGCCTTGAAAAATGTTTCCGCCATCTGGCAAGCTGTTTCTCGTCCGAAGTACAGCCGGTTTACGTGTAGTACTTTACCTGAATGTAGTTTGAAACCTTGACGCACCAACGAGTTAATTTGTTATACCATAGTGCGTTGATTTAGTTACATTGCCTTGTCTTAGACTATACTGTACGTTTTTTTTATGCGATACTGCACATCTAGTTCGGTGCGATCTCCTTCTGAGGCCGCTGGCAAGCGTACTTTAAGTTCAATTCGTTCACCGATTCATCTCCAAGTGCTTTCAGCCATATGATCTGGTTTTTCGAATTCTATCAACAATGGTGTCTGGTCCAGATTTAAAAAAAAAACATTTTTCGGAATGTTCCAAAGGTCGTCGATGGCATCACAGACGATGCTGCTCATTGTTTTTGCATTTGTAATAAGATGGTCCCTTATATGTTGGGATACTTGGGAATTCCGGAGCCTATCTATTATTTAGTACTTGTGTATATATAGGCAGTTGATTGGGTTGTTTTTAAAAAATGAATTACGAAGAGTATAGTAGCTATCATCAGATGGTGGTTTATCTTAATCCCGATGTCAGTTCTATTCAATTTCTAAAGAGTCGGCTAGTGCTACGAGGGTTGGCTGAAAAGCCTACCACCTAAAAAAGAAACAATATATGTGTATATGTATGTATATATTTTATTATATTTTTCTACATAATCTCTTTGTAAGTCTTTATTGTACATTTCTCCCAGCGATGCTCCTATCTCCTTAACCCGTCCAAATAGTACTTTGTGGTCTCTCTCTGCAAAATAGTTGTTTACGAATGTGAAGGCCTCGCTATTCGATGAAAATCTATATTCTCCGAGTGCAACTTTTAACCTAGGGGGGAAAAAAAGTCGCTTGAGGCTAGATCTGCTGAATAAGAAGAATGGTCAAGGAGTTCAAGCCGTAATTCGTAGATCTTCGCCATCTCATCGGCTTGGTGAAACAAATTTTTTTTTTTCGTAAATGTGAATGTTTTTCCGCAATTTCCTCCCTTCAACTTATCAAGTAGTGACGCTTTTGTAATAATTTTTCAAGATATTCAAGTGAGACAACTTCATCATTATCCCAGAAAACAGTCCCCATCAATTTTCCAGCCGAATGATTCCACTGTTTTGACCGGGCTCTGGTGATAATGGTTTAAGTAAATCGGCGGCAGAACTCGTGATTTATTGAGTCTAAACTGTGCGTGGGAATCATTGATTTTGACACGTTTTTGGTCCAGAGTGATGTGCGCACGCGGCACCCAACACACAGTCAGCTCTCTCATGCCTAAATGTTGATTCTATATGTGACAAACACGTTCTTTGGACATGTTTATAGCTTCTGCCATTTCCCTAACCTTAATTCGACGCTTGTCTGGAACAATTTGGTCCACGTAGTTTAGCAGTGTTAAGCACATGACCTTACCTGCCACCATAAGGCGACTATAGCATTAGGGATAGCTAAAATCACGATATCTGTACTAGGCGTTTGGTTGGTGGCTGCGCTCACAATACTATAGATATCGTTCTTATCATCTGCATAGCTTGTCAGTGGGTATCACTGGGCAATGCCTATGTTCGGGACTTTACCTTGAACCTTAAGTAAGAGTCCTACCCCATATTCGCGAATAGTGTTCATTGGTTTCCAAGAGTTGACTTGACTGGCTTTTGATAGATTTGGATGGTTCGATGCCGTGTTGCCACCACCTAATTTCGCTGAGATTTACTTTTACCGATTAGTAGTATTGGTTTCCACTTCGAACGAATCCCTAAATCAAATTTGGCATTCAGTTTTTAACACAAAATTGTTTGTAACATACATATATGTATAATATGTTTTCTCTTTATTGATTTATTCGTAACATAAACAAGAGTATGCTCTCTTCACTGTTATCTTTTTTTTATTTGTTTACCGTCTTTAATTTTGAAAAAGTTTTCGTTTGTGTGTCCAAACCCCATTCCTCACCCAAATCATACTAAAAACAAAAGCACCCGATTGTCTTGGTTTCTGTTTTCATTTCATGTTTTCTCTTTCAATATTGCATAAAGCAAACAAACAAAAAAAAAATCAAATTCATTCAAAACCACTAACGAACGCTTTTTTATTGCATTTTTTCTCATTTAATCTGTACCAGGTCAAACCAAAGGCATAAAATCAAAAATAAAGCAAAAAAAAAATTACAAACAAAAAACCGAAAAAATATGTTAAACAAAACATAACAAAAAAAAAAAAAAAACCATCACAAAACCGGAAAAAAAAAACAAATTCTGCTTATCACCACAATTTATTTTTTTCTCTGTATTTTCTCATTTTTCAAATTTTTCAAATTTTCGTTCTCATTACTACTCTCACTTAAAAGAGGACTAAACAATCTCAAAAAAAAAAAAAATGTGTACAAATATTGCTACAAAGGAAAATAGTTTTATGTAAAAGTTTTTACTTACTTCTTGCCTGTGTTGGCATTTTAAAATTGTTTCTTTATTTTTTTTTTGTCATTTATTTGTGGCTGACTTAGAAAAGATAAAAATCCAAAAACAAAACAAGACGAAACAAAAATTGTTCCTGATAACAATTGTATCTTTTAAATTGAAATTTTTGTTACATTTTTTGTTTTCTCCTTTTTAAACAAACCGTTTGTGTGCTCGTTTTATTTTTAACCCCTTGTACAGTTTTTGATTTTATTTTAATACCCACATTCGTCTTTTTATTATTTCCTAATTCGTTTCATTTTATTCATTTTTTTTTTCTCTTTTTCGTTTTCGTCAAATTAATTGTTTTCATTTTTATTATAATTTTTCTTTTCCCTTTCTAATTTTTAACACTAATTTTAATTAAATAAAAGGAAAATGTATATTCAATGTTAAAAATTCTTTGGAAAATAAGAAACAACAAAATGAGTATATAAGAAAAATTTAAAAAGAGCAAAAAAAAAAAAGAAAGTATATACAACAAATGTGTATATAAACAAATTTAAGATTTCTTTTTGTACATAAAAGACACTATTTACTCTCTAGTGGGGTTAGGTAAAGGAAAAGAGAAAAATGCGCGAGTTTCTTCTTCCTCTTTTTTCTAATTAGTGTAGATTCGAGAAAATACGAAATGTTTTCCATGACTCTTCTTCCCTATTTTGTACACAATACAACACAATTGTGTTCTTACAATACGCTTTGCGATATTATTTCCTTTGTATTTTTGTTTTTTTCTTTTTTAAATATGTACATTTAGGCATATGTAAATTTAAAATCTCCTCCTAAATAATTACTTTTGTCTTAGTTTACTATGTCTATAAGTAGCAAAGGGAGAGAAAAAAAATTATATTTATATATATACCGTAAATATATATAAAGAAATAATTTCACTAAATCAAAATGTAAAAAAAAGACAAAAACCAAAAAGAAAAGAAAAAATTTTGATCAAAAACTGTAAATATTATCATAACATCAAACACACGAACAAAAGAGAAAAAAACAAACAAAAAAAAAAAGAATGAAAACAATTTTATTTTATTGACGAAAGAATATTATTATATTAAAATAAAAAGTGAAACGAACATTTAAAAGTTGAGCATTTTATTATCTATCGTCAAAAGAGAGGGATTGTGTGTTCAAAGAACATAATTCTATTCATTGCACGGATTTTTGTTCATTCTGTGCTCAACTGCAAGCAGTTATTGGGCTGTGCCACATGAAATGTCCAATATTATTTTTCCGTAAATTTTTGTTTAATCAAAATAGGATCCGTTGGTATCTATGACATATTCTTCCAACGTGATACAAGGTCAAATATTCCATTTTCGTAGAAGTGTTGACTTTTTGAGGCAATGAAATTTTCAAAGGCTTTTATGACCTCTGCTCAGTTCTAGAAGACCTTCTGCCGGCAAAATGAATCCAGATTGTGGAATTTGCACAATTTAAGTCGGATGCGGTCATACAGTCCGCAAATAAAGATATTTAACTTAACATAGTGCGTTTCCTTTTAGTTGAGCTATCTGAAAAACTACAAAAGAACTTGGCAGGAGGAATAGCTCCAATCAACATTATTTAACTTCAGGTGGATAAGGAGCTCAAACAAAACAATTTCTTAGTTAAGAACGTCCATGCTGGTATCATCAGAGGATATCAGAGATACTTGCTAGATACCTATTCGGACTCACAGTCCATTGTAAATCTTCAGGTGTAAAAAGCCTAGGTCTAAGGACATAACCTCAACTTATTTTGTAGGCATAAAATTGCACTTGCAAAACAGAAGGATTGACAAGCGAATCGAATCGCAAGTTTTTACCATCCCTTTCACTCTAGCCGTTATCGGTTTTTTCTAATCCTTAAAAGGGAAACTGGGATTAAAAATCTTTCTACAATCACCAAAACGAGACCCTTAAGCCCTAAAAAATTATGAATTTCGTAAGCACTGAGTGAGCTGAGTAATTTATGCGAAGCCATCCGTTTTATGAGCACTCAGTTCAAGTCCTTTTCTCTCTAACGGACAAACTAACATAAAGATTCTACCTTTTAGGAAGCTCCACCTACCTCAAACCCTTCGAGAAACCTCCGAAGAATTATCAGTATTTTTCATCGAATTGCAAGCTTTCGTTGAGGTACACAGTCTTCTGTCCTCGATTATGATTATGGTATACCCAACCTGGAAGTCTTGGTCGGGCTGTACCACATAAAATATCCGATATTATAGTAAAAATTTAACAGCCAATATTATTTTTCCGTACATTTTTATTCAATCAAAATAGGATCCGTTGGCATGTATGACATTCTTTAAAAATGATAGAGCTTCTATGATCTCTGCTCGGTTCCGGAAGATCTTCTGCGGGCAAAATGAATCCAGATTGTGGAAAAGATGGTAATCCCTTGGGGAAATATCAGGAGAGTTCGATGGATGCGGAAGAATTTCAAATCCCAACTGCAACAGTTTTTGCACCGTTACTTGTGAGGTAGATATGGGGTCTAGCATTGTCATGCAAAAGGATCGGACCGTGCCTATTGACCAGCGCAGGATGCCCACAGTATTCGATAGCGTTTATCGTTTCTCCTGGTTGCAGAAATGAAAAGTGGATTGGTCCATTCAATGTCCACCAAATTGTCACCATAACCTTTTTTGGCTGAAGATCGGGCTTGGGGGGGTGTGTTTTGTTTTGGTTTTTCATCTGCATCCAACCACTGCCCAGATTTTTTACGATTATCATTCAGTATCCACTTTTCATCACAGGTGACTATCCGGTGAAAAAACGGTTCATTTTGGTTTCTTAATGTAAGCGATGCGCAGATTTCCAGGCGCCGTGGTTTTTGGGATTCGTTCAGTTCATAGGGTTTATCGAGTTTCTTTACTTTTCCTATGAGAGAAAGGTGTCGACTTATTATCATTGGGGATACTCCCATGCTTTGTGTGCAATCTCCCGCACCGATTTCGTTGGGTCCGCATCCACCGTTGCTCTTAAAACATCGTCGTCAACTAACGACGATGTGGTTCATTTTCAAGGCTGAGATCTCCCGAACGGAACGTTCCAAACCAACGTCGTATAGTGCATTCGTTTACCGCTACATCCTCAAATGCGTCATTAATGTTTTTCATTGCCAAGGACGCATTATGTCGCATTTTTAATTCGTAAAGGAAGATGGTTCGAAATTGAACTGCCGACAGCATGGTAAATAATTCCTAGAAATAAAATAACGGTACTTGTAACGAACCCTATAATTCTCGCGTCAATCACACGTACCACTTTATGTTATGAAAAAAGAAAATTTAACGTTCTGGCACAGATGTTCACTAGAGAATTTCTTATATTTCCGACTGAGCCAAAATCGGACATTTCATGTGGTACAATCCAATACATAGCGATTTGGTGCCGCTATTGCAATGCATCATGTATGGCACATTTTTTCCTGTCTGAAATAAAATACACGTCCAATAAATTTCCAATATCAGCATGTCTAAGATGGGAAATAAATCAAAGATCATCCCTTCTTTTTTTATGTATTTACTCTACCGCATGCCATCGTAGCTGAAGTTAGAAGTATGAATATCCCCTTGAGTGTTTAAAAAAACAGAAATCTATTTTAGCTTTCATTGTAAAGGGGTTTCCTTACTTGTAACGAACATATGATATGATCAGGTTGGTACATACCCATGTGCTGGAATCTGCAAGTTCTTGGATAATGACCAAATATTCAGGCATTACTTTGTTGCTAATGTCCGTTTCTGATGTTTAGTTTAAACTCTGCAAATTTTTGCTCAAAAGGTTTATTTTTAACCAAAATAACGTCCGTTGTATTACAAGTATTTTTTATTGCCCTTTGATAGAACTTGATGTTTTTGCTAGCAATAAACTCGTCGAAGCCAGTTTTGGCACCTTCCTCAGAATTAAACATTTTTCCAACGAAGGTGATAATCTGTTGGTGAGAGACCTGGAGTATACCGTGCATGAGGTAGAAATTCATGCTTCAACTTAATGCAATTGTAGTTTTTGCATAGTATTCACTGCAATATGTGGTCTTGCGTTGTCGTGCGAAGGGATAACACCTTTTCTGTTTACTGATGCCGAGTGTTTTTGCAGCATCTTACTCTGCATTTGTTGCAGCTCTGAACAGTATAAATCCGCAGTAATACTTTTCTCTGCGCCTTTGTAGACCATCAAACATTCACGATTCTTTGCTTTGATGGAGTTATGTCTCGTCAGCATTTAGTCACCACAATTCGACTTCGATTATCGTATAGTATCAATTCCATCCGCACGTTGCAATTCTGTTAAAAAAAAATGTGGTTGGCTTGACGTAGCCCCATGATAAAATAATTGAGCGGTATCAAATCGCACGATCGCAGTGACCAATTGATGAACGCACACAATGATGACAACTTCGAGCATTGCGTCGCTTGTATGGCATGTAGAGACGTCTTGTTGGAACCACAGCTTGGATATATCAATGTTGTCGAGCTCTGGCCACAAAGTCGGTTAACAAAGCTCTGTACCTGAGACCATTAACGATAACGGTGTGCCCTTTGTCATTTCGAAAGAAATAAGGTCCTATGATGCCACCACGCAAACCATGACAGACCTTACTGAATATTTTGACAGCTGGATGTCATTGGTAATTTTGACAGTTGCTGAAAAATAACGGCGAACCATGTCTATTTCCGTTAAATTATGCGGAACCCACTTGTCCATTTGTTTCACTTTGCCAATACCTTGCAAGTGGCGTGATAATTTCGCATAGTGGACACCGAGTTTATGTGCACTGTCTCGAATGGATTGGCGATGGTTTCATTCCACTAAAGTTCTTTATTCGTCATCGTCAATTACAGCTTCTGTATGACCTCGTGGTTCACTTTGAAGGCTTATATCTCCTGAACGAAATTTGTCAAACCAACCAGGCACTGTCTGCTCCTTAGTAGTGCTCTCCCCAATTGACAATTGAAATTCGTACAAAAATAACGTCCGAGTTTGATCGCGATCTATGGCGTAGCACATTTTGTTTTTTACAAACTAGAAAATTACCGTTATCAAAACGACAAGTGGAATTGAAAATAAGAATTGCCACGTTAGTTGGATATGTAATACTGATAGAAAGAAATTACTCTGGCCAAAATGTTTAATCAAAGCCAAGCACATGCAAAACGGACATTTCATATACAGCCACCTAATATTATCTTAATACTCTGTAAAGCCGGTAGCACAATAATTTTCGTAGTAGGTATTGTTTTAACTTTTTATTGACACAGTTTGTGCTGAAGACGCAAGGTACCCCGTCGAAAGCTTCAACACAGTTTCTGGCTATTGGAGCAACTAATGCATTTGACAGCGCCAGAATTATTTTATATTTACTCTGCAAGCTGAGAGTCCGCTGATGTCTCCAGCCATGCTCAGTAATATTATGGCCTGTTAATGTATTCTTCAAAAAAGTGTTGCACCAATTTAAATCTAATTAAAAATCTAGAAGACCTGGTGGCCTAGTTCATAGTTTTGCTAATATCCGCTGGTTAAACTTTTGCTTACAGGTACTCATGCGAGTTAACTTGTAATGGTGAAGTAAATATAAAAATAAATTGAAATTATTTGTAAAAAATTATAAGATTTAGCTGCATAGATTTTCGGCTTCCGTAACCAAAGTGTACCAAGAAAATGAAACTGGTTGAATTACACTCCTAGATAACTACAGTCCATTTGCGTAGACTCATTCTACACCAATACGAGTATATACAATTCAACCCAAGCCCGAGCAAACTTCCTCCAAGAAATCACGGCATATTGATATGCGACAGCTGACCGGATAGCAACCATGGCATTTGTGATATAATGACTTTGTTCCTCAATTAACTTTGCTGGGTTTTCGTATTGATCTTGGGGGAATTTTTTGGTTTTGAAATCGTTAAATGTATAAAATCTTGATTGCGAATTTAAGTCCATGATGTGTCTAATGATGTCTCCTGTCCAAAAATCGTACCAAACAGTAAAATGTTGTGGACAGCCTTCTCAACAATCAATTTGGGATTTTATAAGCCCCAACTGTAGCAAATTCTGCTTATCAACAACAAAGGCTCGGAGACCGAAATGTGATTTTTGCATTTCGCACACCCAATTGACAAAATTTCGACGCTGTTGATGGTCGGCAAGCTTAAGTTCTTGTATCATCTATATAAATCCAAAATTCTATGAATTGTTGTTTGCGACACACTTCGAGATGCAGAAGCATATTATTCCCAGTTCCGGTTACGCGATGGACACAATTTCGGTTCTACACATCACTAACTCATTCCAATAGCTCAAATTTCTGAACCATATTGGTAACCCCTGTAGTTAGTTAGTTGCTCTATTATTTAAAAACTTCTTTAGCTGAAAATTATTTATCAATTTGTTTGAGGTAGATATCATTTCGTAGCCGGTTTTTTCTTTTTTACTTTTGATTGACTTCTATTCGAAGTGTGAATTTTCCCACAGCTGAACAGGATTTTGGGAAACTAGCTACCCAGTTCTGAAACTAGCGGATAACGAGCTTGTTCGATATTTCTAAACAATTCAGTGGAGTTTTTTGAGATTTTTTATACCAAACAAGTTGTCAATGGGATTGAGGTATGGACTTGCTGTCCAGCTCAGAACGCTTATATTGTCCTCTTAAAACCAAAATTTTACTAGGTGTGAAGTGGGTTTAGGATCGTTGTCGTGCTGGAATTTGTAAGAAACTGACAAATGGTCGAAAGCGTATGAGGCTTCATAACATTTGCCAATACGTTTTTATACATATGCTGATCCATTCGCATATCCATCGATGTGGACAATAGTACCAACAGCGTACCAGGAAAAGGCTGCCCAAACCATGACATTTCCACCACCATGCTGAATGGTTTTGATGGTGTACTTTCGATTGAGTTTTTTGTTTACAGGTCGCCTTACGTACTTCTTATCATCAGATCCCAAAAAAATTTAATTTGGATTAACCTAACCGCTCCGAAATACTTTTTTCCAAATAGTGAAGGTTTTTTTTCTTCTTTTTTTTCATGCTCCGTAGCGTGGGTTCTAGGTGTAACTTAATTAACTTAACACCACATTTTTGGGGAACAGCAGATGGCAGTACTTATGGATGGTTAGCTTTCTTGACTCTTGTTTTTCCCATTTTGTTAAACTAGATAATAAAGCTAAGTTATTTGATTAAAGCAAATATGCAGCGCTAAAGATTTACCGTTAAAATAATTTCAATTCTTCCATATTTTCTCATCATTTCGAATTAATTTTCCAAATCATTCCAAACTAGATCTCACCGATACCAGCTTGTTTTGTGAAATGTGCTTTTGTGAATACATTTCAGTGACTTATACAAGACAAAAAAAAAGAAGCGCAATACAGCTGCAAGAAACCAAGCAAGCTTGTGTGTGAAGTGTGTAAAAGAATGATGAAAAAAACTTTAACGTAGCTAGTCAATATTGTTTCTATTGTTTGTTTTCCACCACTGTATGTCGCTAATAATTTCTTTGTATGGAAGTCATTCCTGCAATTACTAGGTGGAGTGAAAAGTGACCTCTTTGGGAATTAATAATTCTTTTTTTTTTTTAAATGTTTTTTTATATTATTCAATATAGTCCCCTTTTAGTTTGATACACTTATTCCAGCGATTTTAAAACTTCTTGATCCCGTCCGAAAAGTAATTTTCCGGAAGGTCTGCAAAATACTCCTCCGTGGCGTCGATGATTTCCTCGCGTGAGCTGAATTTTTTATTGATGAGCCATCTTTTGAGGTTTGGGAAGAGATAATAGTCCGAGGGATCCAAATCCTGTTACCAATCGACGCCAAAAGTCCGCCCGATTCCGCATCAGCAAGTCCAAACAGTCTTTCGAAGTGCTGTCGCGTTCGTGTTTTTGGTCATTCGCGGCACCCAGCGGCAGGATAACTTTTTCATATGCACAATATTGCCCAAAATATGGCGTGTGCGCTCAGTACTAATCTTTGTGGTATCTGCTGGCTGGCGGCACCTTCACTTTCCGGTCAGCCAACACCATTTCATGTATTTTTTTTGACATTGTCTTCTGTAACCGCATCGGAGGGCCTGCCGCTGCGGACTTGACTCCACTACCGAGTTGCGGCCACCACAAAACTCTCGAAACCAATATTTGACGGTGTAATCTGAGCATTAGCCCCATAATATTTATCCAACTTTTCTTTTGTTTCCTTCGCCGTTTTGCCTCTCAAAAAATAACGTTTTATTAGAGTACGAAAATCGTTTTTGTCCATACTCAACATGATGCCAAACACGTCAACAACAATCCGCTGTCAAAACAAAACTAAAGACAGTATCGCACTGAAATTTGGCATGTCTGCCTAAATATAAAGGGACTTCAAGGCACCATAACCTCTTTTACAGTAGCAGCGCATTCTGGCGGTCAAGAAGGTCACTTTTCACTCCATCTAGTAGATCTATTTGCGTCATTTCCAGAAGAAATAAAAAATTTACAACCATCCATTTAATTTTTTGCCCGACTGTTTCCCCCCTGGGTTTCGCACAATTTTTTCAAGAACAATGTTGAAAAAAATCATAAGACAACGCCTTGTTAATGTCCTTTTCTGACGTTGGTGTTTGCTATTATCGACTTTGGAACTCTTGAATTTTTCTCAAGATCTGGCTTAATGTCAACATTTGATCCTGGGCTTATAGGGGCCGGCCAGGTCTTAAGTGTTCACATAATATGTCAGACAGGATTTTATATGCGATGTTGAAGAGACTTATTCCACTGTAGTTGGCGGAGTCCAAGAAATCTCCCTTAAGGACCGGACAAATAATGCTGAGATAAGTTGTTGTATGTTCCGTAACCAATCAGCCAGCACCTACAGCTTGGCAGATAAATATTCTTGTACAGCAGCTTCGATGGTCATAAGCTTGGAAATTGTTGTCTTGGTCGGGTGGATAGAAATGTCTGCCATTGTCCAGCTTAAATGATTCATTGTATCTAACGGTGGGATGTTGTTCGTCATCACCGCTTAACGGTGCAGAAATAATCTTTTCCAGCTTCTCAGCTCAGCAATGGCTGCGGTTCTACTTTGAGAATTATTTTCATCTTTTCTGCAGACGACACTGTACACGTCCGCTGTTTTTCGTTTTTTTTTGGGTATTTCTTGCAATTTTAATTCTACAATATTTTGAGGTACCACAAAAAGATCGTTCCCGTACAAATCTAATCAATCAAACAACGTTGCAAAATTTATTTTAAGCTTTACAAAACATAAAAAAAAAATTATTCTCGCGTCCTATTATGAGTGATGTTTTTTCATAGGCTTGAACCGTACTTGTTATAGATCGTACACGAGGTTGCAATATTTTTGTTTACACATTCTCTTCGATTTTAATGAGTCATTCTAAATATGAACATAACTAGTAAACCAATCAGTGGTAAAGAAATTTTTCATTTAGGAATCTAGATCTGGCAAAGTAAGGCACATAGTGTAGGATGTAGGAAAAGAATATTTGTAAGGATTCGTCTGCCTAAAACTTATAATACGTGTGGTATATTTATGTTTTCAGAGAATTTTTCTTTTAAAAATGAATCTAGCTTTAGTTTCCATTAGACCTTCTAAAGTCTTAAACGCAACAACTCCTTTGAAAAAATGCAGAGAAAAAAAAAGGAAAACTTAAACATTAACAGAAATTATAAAAAAAAGAAAAAAACAGATATTTTGAAATTAAAAGACTAAAAGAAAATAAAAACGCGTGTTTGTTCTCACTTTCCTCAAGGTAAGTTTCAATTTTAATTTAACAACTGAGTTAGTTACAAAAGTCCAGTAGTCAAAAAATTATTTTGTATAATTTAATTTTAGTTCCAAAAAAAAAGAGAAAAAAATCAAAATTTCCGTTGTTGCGCATCTTTTACGTAAAATAGTTTTATTTTTGTTTCTTTGCCGTTTTATAATTTCTTCATATACTTTTTGTTGTTTATCATATTCTTTTTCCGTGTGTTTTGTGTGGCTTGTTTTATTGAAAAAAAAAAAATAAATAAATAAAAAAATAAAAAGCAAAATTTTATGTTGGTTTTTGTTCTGTTGGAATTTTTCTCTTCCATATTTTTTTTCCTCATTGTTTTTGTTTGCTCTGTTTGGCTGGTCTCTATTATTAATAACTTCTATACCATTTATTGGTGTTGCGCTTATTCAGCTTTATAATGAAACTCTGGTGTAAAAAAAACGAAAGTCTGCCGTTGTTATGAAGGAAATAAAAAATAACAAAATAATAATAAAACTAACGAACAAAGTAAAAACACAAAAATTTGGCTTAAAGCAATTGTTTTACTTTTTTTTCCCCCTCCCCTCTCTCGCTATCAATGTGTATTACTTTGTAACTTGGCTCTCAACTAACTTTGTGAGTAATTTAAAATTTTAAGAGAATAATTCTTGAAGGAAAGTCGTTTATATCTTCTTTTGTTTATTGTTTTAAAAAGAAAAAAAATATATATATATATATCATTTCCGTTTGACCTGGTACCAATGGTAGAATTTTTTGTAATAATTCAATTTTATCTATTAGCATTATTAAAATTATTTATTTGTCTCTACAAAAATAAAAGAAAAAAAAAAAAAATAGAAATACATAAATAAATTGATCATATTTATTTTTGTTGGTCCTTTTCCAGTCCTCTTCCGAATATTATGATTATTGGTGTCTGTTCGTTTGCATGATCTTATAAGTTTTAATTTATTTATTTATTTATTATTCTTTGTTTTATTGAAATCTTTGAATTAGTTTGGTAATTCTGAAATTAATTTTAATTCATCTTTTACTTGTTTTTATCTTTTTTTGTTATTTTGTTTGTTTAGGATCTTTTGATGCCTGGCAGACCGCTTTATTTGAAGCGTAATAAACGTGTTGCCAACAAAAGTGATACAACACAGAAATCTCATAAAACCATAGGAACATCGTCTACGGATGGCCGACGATTATCTTCAAGTAGTCAGGGTGGTGCAGCAGCAACAGCTCATGTTACGGGCGGCAGCAATAATTCAAGTGATAAAAAGAATTTTTCCAATTCGGCAGCTAGCAATGACAGTGGTATTGTTGGTTCGGCTGCAAGTAGTAGCGGTACAGAAGATCCATTTTGGGGTAAACGACCGCCAGAGAGAGTTGGTTCAGTATTGTCGAATGATAAATACTTGATCAATGATCGTGAGGAGATGAAACTCGACAATCACACTGGTCGATATGTATTTTTGGCAAATAAGAATCTCATGATACTAAAGCTGGACTCTGTTCGACAGGCCAAAAAGGTGAGAAAATCATTTAAAAATAAAAAAAAATAAAAAATAAATTACAGAAAATAACAAGTATCTTTGTATTTTTTTTTTTTTTATGTTTTAGACTCATGCCCTTCTGACGCAGCGAAAACAAAAGCGCTTCCAATTGTTTACAAATAAATGGCTCGATCAGCATGTAACCGACAATCAGAGACAAATGTGCACCGATTGGCTACTGGGTAAAGGGCCCGAAATCGAACCAAATGTGACATCAATCATTCAAGAGAATGACCTGAAAAAGACTCCCTATCGACACTTCAATCGATACAAAGTAAGAATGACGGATAGTTGAGACTATCATCTCTAGAAGATGGCTCAAAGTGATTTCTCTTAAATAAATCAATTAAGCCGAAAATCACTATTATTCAATAAAAACAAAAACAAAAACAAAAACATAACTCCTGCCAGAAAGTATTAATCAAAATGCCAGACACTTTGGTCGATATGATGGGGTAGGGGGGAGTCTCTTTAAATGATCTCAGGTCAATATTAAATGCGTTTTCCAGCTTCTTACTGTAAATAGTTCGAAGTACAAATAAAACACTGTTCCGCCATAAGAAAGTATAATAATAAATAAGAGCTGAAGACCACTTTGTAAATACTGTTACATATTAAAAAAAAAAAAAAAAACAGACAAGCAACTAATTTTTTTTATATATTATAATGTTACTATAGTTTTTATTTTGTTTATCTATAAAGAAGATACTAAGAAGCTGATGGCTGTATTTTTCGAGCCATTAAAGCGCCAGATAAAGTTTTAAACGATTTGTAGAGAAATGTCTATTTATCTCCTGTTGCATTTTTTTTTTCTTTATTTTAAATCACTGTTTTCTCTTTCATTCTTTACTTAT
This sequence comes from Volucella zonaria, assembly GCA_963966105.1. NCBI lineage: Eukaryota > Metazoa > Arthropoda > Insecta > Diptera > Syrphidae > Volucella > Volucella zonaria. Next base: position 131,938,950 of record OZ014531.1, read on the forward strand.
AAAACAAAAACAAAAACCAACATATTAGTATGTAAATATGAGATATAAAATGAAAAATAAGATATATATATGTAAAAGATTGATATATATATTTTTGTTATATGAATAATTTTTTACAAGAAAACAAAAACCGGAAAATGAAAATTAGATTGTAGAGAGTTTAGATTTAAAAATAATTACAAAAAAAAAAACAAAAATCTACATAAGACCACACCACTTCTCCAAGCACTTAATAATTAGTTTCTTTAGAATTTTCTCTAATTTCTTCTTTTTTTTTCTAATTTAAATGTGTACACAATACTGCATGTAGGATTCTTTTTACTTTTTAATAAATGTATAATTAAAGAAAAAAACAAAAACAAAACTATTCTCTAAGTACATATGTGTATAGTTGTATTTTTAGGATATTTATGTAAATTTTAAATCGATGATGAAGTTCAATATTAAGATACAGAATAGAATAGTTCTTGACAAAGAACGCGCAATGTATGTTACAAAGAAGATATAACAAAAATAAACGACCAATTTGTCAGAGTAGATGTGCGTTTAATTTAAATATACAAATATAAATAAGGAGTTTTTTTTATTAAATGGTTACATTTAATTCTTTAATTTCCCTTATAAATTTATGTAATTTATGATTAGTATTTTAACTTTATCAGTTTTGTTTTTTTTTTTTTTTTTTTTTTTTTGTAATTTAAAATACAAAACTATTTTAAGAAGTGAGCGTTAAGATTTACTTTACATTTTTTTTTTCATTGTAAAATGAATGAAAATATAAAAACAAACATGATTTTGAAAAAAATAATACATATCGATTGATGTTTTTATTTTATCTCTGCTAAAACAATGAAGATTTCTTATAAAAGGTGATTTTTTTTGCCGTTTGGTAAAAGTGTTCTATTTTTGACAGCTCAAGCGTGATTTGTGAAAGAAAGACTTATACCCGAACAACACTTACAAATTATTCAATTTTATTATCAAAATTCGTGCCCTGTGAAAAATGTTTTCCGTGCACTTCGACCATTTTACGGTCGGCATAGCCACAGTAACCAAATTTCGCGCTATTGGAGATCAACCCACCTATCCGTATGTGTAGAGTGCGCACAGAGGAAAATATTGCTGCTGTACCCACCAGTGTTAACGAAAACCGTGATTTGTTCATTCAGACTGTGCTGTGTTACTCGACTATGTGGAAGACGTGTTATTAGCGAGATACCAGGCCAATATGCTTGAAAAAGTGATTCAAAATTGGACTCTCCGTATGGACCACTTAAAACATAGTCGTGATCAACATTTACATGAGATAATCTTCAAAAAGTAAATGGCAAGCATTGATTTATCAACTTAAATAAAAATTTTATATACTTTTGCAATTTGCCTGTTTTTTGACGCCTGATCAATAAGCCATCAATCCAATTGATAATTTTGCGTTCAACGCACGGCATTCCTCCATATTGTAAATAATAATTTTTGAAGTGACACTATTTGAATTTAAATACCAATGTCACTAACTATTCTTAGGTTAAGCACTTTTTTAAATACAGGTATAGTAATTGATTTTGTTAATCTAAGAATAATGAAATAAATAAACAAAAAAACTAAAAATGAAAAAAAATTTCCGAACGTTCCAAGCAGCTAACGCCGATACGGATGCGGATATATGTTAGAGCCCAAAGCCAGCAAACCATTGTGAGGAATTTCAACGTCGAACGGCTATAATCGCAATAGACCAAGGATAGGGCCATTTCCAATCCAGTTTCGCTTAACTTGAGTAGTCCAATGCCGCCAGGACCGAACGTAGAAGAAGAGTGTCATCACTTCCAAAGAGAAATCAGAGAGGCCTCCTCTGACAGACTGGGTTTTAACTAGACATATTCAGCCCTATCGTGGTATTCGTTCGGAAGAAATTCCGAAGCGAAAGTCAATTCCGTTCGGAACTCGAATTGCGTTCAAGGTATCCGTTTCGTAACAAAATAAATGAAGCATATAAACGCGTCCATTTGACATAAACAGCTGTGTTAGTTCCATAACAGTGTGATATCAACCAATCGCTCCTGCTGGACCCTCATCGTTGTTTTCTTTCTGAAATACAAAATCAATGGAATAAACAACAACAAATTATTAATTTTTTAGTTTTATTACTTACAATTTTGAAGTCCTTTCCATTTTTTCTTAAATTTTCCACAGCAGTTCTTCGTCGGAGAACTTCGGAAAAAATTTACCCGTGTAGCTGTCAAAAACTGTTTACTTAATCCACCACACCGCACTGCGGTTATGTGCGTTAGACTTAATCGGAGGAAGTGTCCGACGAGTGTTTCAGAACGGATACCTCGAGCGGAAATTCTCCGATTTCGTACAAATCTGAGAAATTTTTTTTCCAAACCAATACCTCGATAGGGCTGATTGTTGTAAGGGCATAACACCTACAGCAATTTGATTCGGTAAACCAACGTCAGAATTTTCACTTCGCACCCCGACAGGAAAGCCGAAAAAAGTTCAAATGAGCCAGAAATGACTGCAACGCCTTTCTTAAGGGTGTGAAACTTCAATACGACCAAAAACTGAGGCAAAAAATACTGCAATGTCCCAAAGGCAGTAAAAATTGTTGGTCGTTCGTCAAAAACATTAGAAATTCTGCCTCATCCTCCATCCCAACGCTCATTTACGCTCATGCACACTTTGCGGCTAGCTCAACACTCAGATTGTGCTTTGTCCCCGCCTACACTTGAGTGAGTCGAATCTTCAATGGGACGAATCCCCTTTCGCGCTCGTATAGTAGCAAGAGTACTTAAAGATCTTAATATAGTAAAACCTGACAAATTGGACCCCCCTTGGGACTGAGGAAAAGTGGTCCGATTGTAGAGGTTCCTTTTTAATTACAAATTTAATTACAAATTATAAATTTCCAGAAAATATATTGAATTGAAACTTTGTTTAAGAATTAAAAGAGAGGGAATTGTTTTAATATGCATGCATGTACATACATATTTAATTTAATTTTGACTATGTACATAGTTACATTGCACATTAATTTTTTTTCATATGTGCATTTTTGTTACATTTTAATCTGTCTTAGAAACTTTTCAATAATTTTTGAGAACAACTGTTTAAACATGTCCATATTTCGTCCAAACCATTTTCGAATGAAAAATCTTTCAATATGTTTAGATGCGAAAAGGTCTCTTTATATGAGAGAGGACCTGGAACTGCTTCAATTTCTCCCGTTGAAGAAGAATCGGCAGAGTTATGTCCCTCATCAGTATCAGAAGGTGCTGGCTGAATGGAGTTTAAAAATTTATTTTCCCAATTTTCCGACATGTCGCAATTTGAAGTGCAGAGAGAGATTTCTGAGCAACGCCAACGAATCGCGAGCAAAACAGGGTGTCCCCTAATTCGTTGACGATAATTTGGGAAATGATTCCTGGGCATATTCTAAGAAAAAAATCGTTCTACAGTAAGGGTCTATCTCCAATGTTGACATCATTTATCGAGGATTTAGGAAAAGGCTTACTTTGGTGTACCCTGACCCATTTTAACGGGAATTGCTCTGTTAGTGCTAATAGTGAAAACTTCGCGTAGGACTTTGTTTTTAGAAGAAATACCAGCCTTTATAACGGCGCTTAAATAAAGTTGATATCTTATTTGAGTCCTTAGATATCCAATTTCTAAGCCTGTTCAGTTTTCATTGCCCATGCTAATTTTCGACTTTGAGGTCAGTTTTCTTCAGATAATGCCAAATTGATATAACGTTTTACTATTTTGACTTATGAAAGTAACAATAATAAAACAAAAAATCATCATCAAGTTTGCAGAAAAACCCACAGATTTTATGATACTTGGAAAACCCTGCAACAGGTAAAAAAAGCAATTTATGATTTTTTACCAACGTTTCTAACAACAGTTGACAATACACTCGTAAGAGTGGTTTTCCAAGAATTACTAATTTTGCAATATTTTTTAAAATTAAAGAGTTTTACAGCGTGCTCTTTTATTTGACTACCTGTCAAAACCCTCATTTCCTTACCCTGTTCCTTTAAAGTTCTCGGAAGAGTTAGGTTTAGGGTATGAATGCCTATTTGGAAAATATGTATATCTTACAGAAATGGTATAAAAGATTAGGAAAAAAAATTTATTCATCATTTTAATTCTTTACGCTAAGGTTACAGTTGTTTAGAAACGCTGTTTGAAATGTCAGCATTTACACAAGTAAGAAGGATTTCGGCTGATGAAAGAGTACTGGATGCTGTTACAACTGATCCATCAATCAGCATCAGACGCTTAGCTTTGTAATTCAATGTTTACAGACATAAAATTTCTAATGTACTGCACGGAAAAGAGACTTGAGTTTTCTAACTGGTTGCTGCAGCGGAGCTTGGATCTCAATTTACAAGAGATGGGGATCACAAATTTTCATACACCCCTATCGGGAATTCCGAGGGAACAATTTTTCCCCCGAATACTTTTTGTTCCCAGGAACTAAATCTACCTATCGTGAATTTCCATCTTAATTCTTTTTTCTCCGGAATTTTCGGAAATGAGTTCGAATGTATTGACAACGGACATCATAAAGTAAATAAAATACGGAAATTTGATTTGGAAAGACAATTAAAAATAAATATTGAATTTTTAATAAAAAGTGAGAAAAATAATATTTTAAAATAGTATGTTTAGAAGTGCGCATTTCGTCTTAGCGGAAGAAGAGCATGAGGAAATAGAGAGGACTCGACAAAGGTCAATAAGAAGAAGCTTAAGGGATGCATCTAATCTTATAGATCTACCACAAGCACTGTAAATAGAAATTAAAAATTTTCGTTATGTGCTTCTAACCAAATTTCTTAGATTCCAAAAATATTACCGAGTAAACAAGCCAATGTTTAAATACTTGTTAGAGTTGCTCGTAGATTCTTTGCCTCAAACCAAAAAATCATTTGGAGTTTCCCCAGTAGTGAATCTAAGCGCTTGCCTGCGCTTTTTTTGCAGAAGGTGGCTACCAGGTAGGTGTGGGAAAAGATCACGAAGTTGTGTTAGCGCAACATCATTCGCGGAAGTGCTTATAAATGTGTTAAACATATTTGAAAATAAACTTTGTCCAATTTGGATAAATATGGTATGGAAATGACGGCGGATAAGAAAAGAAGAGTAAATCTTCATTTCTACGAAAAGTATGATTTGCCAGGAGTAATAGGGTACATTGATAGTACCCATATGAAAATCATCTCCCCACCAGAAAATAAGCATTTATACTACAACAGAAAAGAATTTTATAGTTTAAATGTTTTACTTGTAAGTATGCTCTTATTTGTTGCGTTGTCAATCATGTACCCAATTGTGCAGGTTTCCGATGACCAAATGCGAATTCCCTAAGTTGATGCTTTTCACCCTGGAGCGTCTCACGATTCCACGGTGTGGAAAGCGAGTGAATTGAGGTTGTAGATGGAGCAGGAATATTTAAGTTGTGAAAGGAATTCTTTGTTGGGTAAGATTTTGATACCGATTTTATTAAATTTTGATTACAAATTGTATTCATTTTGCATTGGTAAAAACGAGATGCTGGATATCCACTAGAACCGTGGCTTTTAACTCCCTATCGCACGTCTGAAGAAGGTTCACTCGAAAGTAAATTTAACGAAGCCCATGCGCGAGGCCGCAATATCGTTGAAAAACCAACGGTGTTCTGAAAAATAGATGGAGGTGTTTGTTTTGTTAGGAGCCAGGGAATTACACTACCTACCAAGTAAAGCCAGACAAATTACGAATGTTTGCTGTGCATTTCACAACATTTGTATACATTACAAGACCGATAGCGATAACACCATCACTATCCCAGCAACTCCTATTCTCCTCGACGAAAACGAAATCGCCACCACAAGCAATTCAGAGCACATAGCCGAAGCAAAGCGTATACGAAGACAAATATCGAATGCATTTTAAAATTAATATATTAACATGAAAAAAACAGAACGACAATAAAAAAAAAAATTACATATACGAGGGGCGTTCAATATATTCTCGGTATCGATATGAAGGAAAATGCGAATTCAATTTAAATTGTTTTTATTTTTCAATATAATCTCCCCTAACATCAATGCATTTGTTACATCTTGAGATAAGCTTTTTTAAACCCTCAAAAAAATTAATTTCCTCTTTCTCTGCAAAATACCGACTTGAGTTCTTCATCATCCAAAAATCTTTTTCGACGAAGACATTTTTTCAAATCCGGAAACAGGAAATAATCACTAGGGGCAAGGTCTAGACTATAGGGTGGGTGTTGGATTTCTTCGAAACCACAATCTCGCGCAGCAGCCTTGGAAACTCGCGCCGTGTGAACAGGAGCGTTGGCATGAAGAAGCAACACACCCGCTGCGAGTTTACCCCGTCTTTTCTTTTTAATTTCCTCCCGCAAATTATGAAAAGTGGAAGCGTAGGATGTGGCGTTGATGGTTTCACCTTTTTTTTTGTACTCAATGAGCAAGATTCCCCTTGAGTCCCAAAAAACTGTGGCCATGAGCTTCCCGGCAGACGGAGTGTCTTTGAACTTCTTCGGGGGGTCTGTTCCTTTTTTATGCCACTGCATGGACTCTTGTTTGCTTTCAGGGTCATAGTGGTGGACCCATGTTTCGTCCCCAGTAACAATTCGATCCATAACACCGTCCGCGTTCTCACTACACATCTCCAAAAGCTCTCTACAGCATGCGATTCTCACTTTTTTCTGAGGCGCTGTGAGCATTCGTTGCACCCACCTTGCACTGACCTTTGAAAGGTTTAGATGGTCATGAAGAATGGTGTGAATGGTACCAATTGAAAGCTTGGTGATCTCTGCCATCATTTTCACCTTTATTCGGGCATCCTCAAGAACAAGTTTTTCGACTTCTTTGATGCTTTCTCCCGTACAAGCAGTAGCCGGGGCGCCGGAGCGGGGGTCGTTTTCAATGCTCTCTCTGCCTCTCTTGAACTCACTTGACCACTTTTGCACAGTTGATAATGAAGGTGCGGAACCCTGGTAAACAGCCACCATCTCTTCATGAATAGTTTTTTGACTTTTTCCTTGCTTAGTGAGAAATTTAATTACAGCGCGATGCTCAATTTTCACCATCATCGTCTCAGTTGCCATTATGATTCTGTTTAACTAGAGATAAAACGCGAATTAATAATCACATTTATATGAAATTTTACATGAATGCACTAAAATAATAGTATTACTTGATAAATAAGTCAATTTATATATACAACCACAGCTTCACCCCGATACCGAGAATATGTTGAACGCCCCTCGTATATGTAAATAAATATCACGAAGTCTTTTTAATTTTTCCTCTTCTATTTCAAGAAGGCGCTGTTTGTGTTGTAGCTTTGCCACTATTTCCTGTTTTCTCAGCTTTTCCATCTCAACATTGTGTCGCTGATTTTCTTCTATTTCATGTTGTTGGGATAAGAATGTCCCCGCTGGATTCCCGATTAAATATTGTACAATATAAAACCACGATACTTTTTTACTTTTCAAATTCTTTATTGTCCGTCTTACCACGTTGAGGTTAAATTCGGAAGAGAGTCAAACCGAAAAACCGGAAAAGGTACAAAAAATTAGCAATTGGTTCCGAATTAGTACTATGTTCTAAAGCTACAGAGACACCTAGATGTCATTAATGGCTGGAATTAACAATGGTTTAATACTAATTTACTACTAATAATTAAATACACTTTTCGACATGAACACATGCCTTTTAAGATCTTCCATTTCATTATTATGGCGCCTTGTTTCCTGCAGAACCGGTTTTTGCTGATCATATAGCCGATCATGGGCTGAAAAGTCCGTTTCTAAGAGAGGGCACCACTTGAATTAAATCCATACCATTTTCAGTTAGTACCAACCTTCAAAAGATACGTGTATAAATTTGACAGCTGTCGGACGATTAGTTCTCGAGATATACCGCTGTGAGTGAAGCAGCTTTTGTTATTGTGAAAAAAATAGATTCAAAGCAATTTCGTGTGTTGATTTATCATTGCTTTTTGATGGGAAAAAATGCAGCCGATGCAAAGAAATGGCTTGATAAGTGTTACCCGGACTCTGCACCTTGCGAACGAACCATTCGCATGTGGATTGAAAAATTTAAAAGTGGTCATACAAGCATCGAAGATGATGCACGCAGTGGACGTCCAAAAGAGGCTGTTTCAGATGAAAACAGCAAAAAAGTCCACAAAATGATTACGAATGACCATAAAGTGAAGTTGATCGAGATAGTTGAGGCTCTGAAGATATCAAAAGAGCGTGTTGGATATATCATAATTGAATATTTGGACATGCGATAGTTCTGTTCAAAGTGGATGCCGCGTTTGCTCACAGTCGACCAGAAACAACAACGTGTTGATGATTCAGAGGAGTGTTTAAAGCTGTTCAACCGCAATAAAGCCGAATTTTTGCGTCGATGTGTGACAATGGATGAAACTTGGCTCCATCACTTCAGGCGACGAACCTCGTCCAAAACGACCAAAAACTCAACAGTCGGCTGGCAAGGTTGTGGCATCCGTATTTTGAGATGCACATGGAATAATTTTCATCGACTATCTTCAAAAAGGGGCAGACTATTAACAGCGACTATTACATTGCGTTGTTGGAGCGTTTGAAGGACGAAATCGCAGAAAAACGGCCGCATTTGAAGAAAAAGAAAATGCTGTTTCATCAAGACAATGCACCGTGTCACAAGTCGATGAAAACGATGGCAAAATTGAATGAATTCGGCTACGAATTGCTTCCCCACCCACCGTATTCTCCAGATTTGGCCCCCAGCGACTATTTCCTGTTCGCAGACCTCAAAAGAATGCTTGCCGGAAAGAGATTTACGACCGAATCGCCGAAACAGCCCACTATGGTCGTGAGGTTAAGAATTGGCTAGATGAATAGTACGGTAACCGTTGGATAGGAAGAAATGGACCAGTTCACTGGCCCGCAAGTATTGGGTTTTTTTTTGTATGGGGAAGAATGAAATAACTTGTTCTTCAAGCGAAATAGCAACTTTAATTGAATTGGAAGATCATATTATCCAAGCGTCATCAAAATTGGGGCAGCAGTTAGCATCACTAAACATTCGCAGTGCAATCCAAAAACGGGCTCTAGCATGCATACAAAACCAAGGAGGACACTTTGAGCACCTGTTATAACTGTTTTAGCATACACATAAAACAAAAGCTACCTAAGACCACACAAAATTATTTTTTATTCATAGCCTTTGGAGCTTAAAGCAAAAAAATTCTTTTTTGTGAATTTTAACTGCTGTAGGTTTTTCTTAGTATCATAAAATCTGTGGGTATTTCTGCAAACTTGATGATGATTTTTAGTTTTATTATTATTACTTTCATAAGAAAAAAATAATAAAACCTTATGTTAATTAGCCATTTTCTGGAGAAAAGTGACCTCAAAATCAAAAATTAACATGAAGATGAACACGGAACAGGTTTAGAAATTGGATATCTAAAGACTTAAATAAGATATCAACTTTATTTAAACGCCGTTATAAAGGCTGGTATTACTTCTAAAAATAAAGCTCTACACGAAGTTTTTACCATTAGTACTAACAGAGCAATTCCCGTTAAAATGGGTCAGGGTACACCAAAGTAAGCCTTTTCTTAAATCCTCGATAAATGATGTCAACATTGGAGATAGCCCTTACTGAAGAACGATTTTTTTCTTAGAATATGCCCATGAATTATTTGCCTAATTATCGTCAATGAATTAGGGGACGCTTGACAACTTCTTACTTTCAATACATACTGTTTACTATAAGTTACCATAGGTTAGAACATTGAAATAAACATTTTATTTTAAGATAAACTCCAAGCGTTTCATTTGGTCTCTCTCAAACATAGCATACAGAAGCGGCAAACATGGGTCAAGTGATCAATGAAGGAAAAACAAAGTATATGCTGTCTACAAAGTAGGACACATAACATCAACGACTAGGAGAAATCATCACGAAAGGCAGCCACAATTTTGAACTTTATCTAACACGGCTCCATTATCATCTCCGATAACGCGGAAATCATGTGAAGAATCATTCTTGCTAATCGCTCCTTGAAATGTGGTAAAAATTGGTCGTTCGTTAGAAACACTAGAAACCCTACCTGATCCTCCATTCTTACGCCCTTTTATAATCACATTTAAGCTGCCAACTATTTGAACGAGCCCAATCTGCTTGCTAAATTAAAATAAATTATTTTAGAAAGTTCTTTCTCGGCGCTATCGTATGTTTTTGTTGCTGACAGTCAGCCCAATCATCGAGGCCCAAAATACCTTTGAATGTTCCGACATCTCCATCTTTTGCCTTTCGGATATTAAATTGACCCACCTTGGCTGTCTTTTCCCACGTAAACCAGTAGCGCTCTGCCTGTTCCATTAACTTGTCTCAGTTTTTTTTTTGAAAATGGAAATCGTGGCTTGAAGATCCGAAATTATTTTTTTCGCTTTTCTAACAATTTGTCGCATTTTATGCACGACATATCTGAATCGCTAGAATCTCTAAAACGTTTATGGACCGCAAGATTTTCCAAATCTAAATCTTCCTGATTTTGATCGCTATTTACATAGATTTAATGAAGGTACATCATCCCTCTTTATCATTTTTCTTCCAATAGATTCGGAGGAAAATTGATTTTGGCACGTGAGATACCCTTCGTCACCCTTAAAGCCATAAAATTATAAATTTAAAACAAGAAACTCCGTATTATCTGACATTTACATTTAATGCAATTTAAAATGTATGAAGAGGGTTGAAAACAGAAACAATCCAAATTTGCACGGTTTTGGATGTGCATTTGATGGTATCGGCACAAAATATAACAAAACTTACGATCGCAGGAATTGATATTTACTATTATTGTCTGTTGTTCGTAAAAATCGTTTGAACTACGAAGGTCGAAGTAGAAACGGGCGATTGAAAATGTGTCATTCTTTTGCCTTCGGCGTTCGATATCTATGTTAACTATAACATTCTACCCGTTCAAATCTTCAATCGTACCAGTCTCGCTAATAATGCTCATCAGTGATTCTCTGTCAATCTCTTTCTTTCGTAGGCGTTGTAACCTGCAGAAATTCCCATTTAAAGAGCTAAACCGCACGTGAATAAATGTGAGACAAATATTAAGGCCATTACTACGTGACTATGAATTTTGCCGACCTGGCATGCCCCACTCGGTTTTTTTTTTATAATTTACGCGCGCTCAAGGGATTTAAATACCCTTAAAATGCTTGCACACAGCAGGGGCGAAGGAAAATCAAGGATGATAGAAAGAGAGGTACCGGTGAATTTTGATTTCAAATGTTTGAAGGTTATAATGACTAGGAAATAAAGAGCTAGGCAGGGCATTCCATAAGCGAGTTATACGGCTTAGGAACGAATTACGATATTTTAGAGTACGTCCGAAAGTGGGCTTGAGGGTATACTGATGAGCATTTATAGCGTGACGGGTGTTACGGTTAAAAGTTTGAAAGGGCGGAATGCTACTGGCGATTTCTATGGAGCACTGGTGGTGAAAATAGCGATAAAACAGAGTGAGACACGAGACATTACGTCGGTGTTTGAGTGATAGTAGTATCACCTACGAGTTTTATCGCACCGTTTTGAATCCTATCTAGCAGGTGCAGAGATGTTGTGGGCGCACCCGATCAGATGTGGGCACTGTACTTTAATTCCGGTCGGATAAATGCCTGAAATATTGAGGCCAGATCAGTGGGGGTGAAGTATTTCCTACATCGCTTGAGGACACCTAGACATTTCGTAGCATTTTTAACGACACCGAATATGTGGTCATTCCAACGTAAGTTGTCACTGACACATATACCAAGAATGGAAAGTTCATCGGTTTCGACAATGCAAGTGCCATTCATGGACAATGGCTAGGTATTTGAATTTCGCTTTAATGAAAACAGACAGCATTGAGTTTTGGAAGCATTAAATTCCACTCGGTTGACAGTTCCAGAATTGTGCAATGGGTCTGTAGGAGGAGAGAGAGGAAGATTCGTTTTTTTAGGGACGGGCTTGATAAATGCTGTTTTCTATCTGCTCGGAAAGAGTCCTAAAGAGTAGGATTGATGAAAAACTTACGCAGTGGTTTTGCCAGCGAGGAAGAACACCTCTTCAGAAGAAGGGGAGATATACCATCTGGACCAGCGGATTTGTGAACGTGAAGAATTACAAAAAATAAAAAAAATTATTTGGGTTCCCATTCTTTCCTCAACTTCTTTCGAATGTCCTTCGTAAGGTTGGTGACAGTTACATCCGTGATCTTTTTGGACGCTCTTTTCCATTTAGCACTAAAATCTTTAACGTCCTTTGCACACTGCTCACTTTTCCTCAATTTAGCTTTGACCAAAGCCCAATACCTTTCAATGGGACGGCACTGTGGAACATTGGGTGGATTCATGTCTTTTGGGACAAAGTCGACATTTTTAACAACAAGAAAGCTCAACGTCGCATGAGCATAGTGGGCTGAAGCTAAATCTTGCCAAAATAATGTTGAACCCTCGTGTTTATTTAAGAAAGGAATCAACCGCTTTTTTAGGCACTCGTTAATGTACACTTCTCCGTTAATTGTTCCCGTTGTAATAAACGATGAGCTTCTGCGTCCATATTGGAAAATGGCTTGGCAAACGTGATATTTTGACCCGAATTTTTCCATCCCAATCGATGTTGTTGATGCGAAAGAATCTTAGCTTCAAACGAGTTGTAAAACTGTGCACCTGGTAGAGTAGTAAATTTGACATAAGTTTCGTCATCCAAAACCAAGCACGCTTTCTTGTTGCCGATCAACTCGTATAGCTTTCGGGCTCGTGTTTTATGACTTTTTTTGCTTTTCAGTAACTTTTGGTATTTTTTTGTTTTTTTCGTATTTTTAGACCGTTAAGTTTTTTAGATCTTTGTACCATTGTCTGGTTGGTATTACATTTCCGAGCAACATCTCTGGATGACATAGTCCGGTTTTTTACTATGGTACCCACTATTTTCCTGTCCAAATTTGTATCATGTGCTCCACTTTTAGCTCGACTTTTCTGTTTTCGCTTAACTGTCAACGTCTCCAAATATCGTTTAATGACAGAATCCACTGTACTGCGTGCTATGTTTAAATTTTTTGCGATGAAATGGTTTGGACGTGAAGTATTTTCGAGCCATTTGTCGATGATCTTTTTAGGGCGTTCCTCTTGACTCATATTTTATAAATATTTTAAACCACACCGAACTAAAATCAATAACAAACTGAAACTAGAGAATATACAGGCTAATTCGGGTACAAAATGGGATTGCAATTTTCACGCATTGGAAGTATAGCCCGTATTAAAATTTACAGATTTTATTCGTTTCAGTCCTTACGCGAGTGCGAAAGTGGATTTGTCCCATTGAGGATTCGACGCGCTCAAGCACAATCTGGCAGTGTTGAGTGGCCGCAAAGTGTGCAGCAAGCAGATTGTCGTTGTCCAAAGAGCTGACAGCTGGAATGTCATTGTAAATGAGCGATGGGATGGAGGATGAGGCAGAGTTTCCAATATTTTAACGAACGACCAACAATTTTTACTACGAGGGCGGGTCAATAAGTCCGTGACTTTGATTAAAACACTGATTTTTTGATAAAAAAATAATTTTATTTTTCAACGTAGGCTCCCTTGAGCTCTATACACTTTGTCCAACGCTTCTCCAATTTTTTTATCCCTTCCAAAAAAAATGATTTGTCGAGGTCCTCAAAATGACGAGATGACTTCATCATTGGAGTCAAATCTTTTTCCACCAAGCCATTTCTTCAGGTTTGGGAACAAGAAGTAGTCGCTCGGAGCCAAATCTGGAGAATAGGGTGGATGAGGGAGCAATTCATAGCCCAATTCATGGATTTTTGCCATGGCAACTGCACATGTGTGCACCCTTGCATTGGCTTGGTGGAAAAGAACTTTTTTCTTGGCCAAATGAGGTCGTTTTTTTTTCAAATCGTCATTGAATCGGTCCAATAAGTTGGCATAATATTCCCCATTGATTGTTCTTCCCTTTTGAAGGTAGTCAATGTGGATTATCCCGCGTGCATCCCAAAACACAGTCGCCATAACTTTATTGGCTGACAAACCCACCTTGGCCTTCTTTGGCGCCGATTCACCCTTAGAAACCCACTGTTTTGTTCTCTGGTGTGTTGTGATGGATCCATGTTTCGTTCACGGTTACAAAACGGCGCAAAAACTCCTCCATATTGCGATTAAACAACGCCAAACCTTCCTGTGAAGTTGTTACACGATTGCGTTTGTGGTCGACTGTGAGCAAACGCGGCACCCATCTTGCGGAAAGCTTTCTCATGCCCAAGTGATCATTCAAAATTGAAACCACTGAGCCATGCGAGATCCCTACGGCTTCCACAATCTCTCGCACTTTCAATCTTCGGTCGGCCAACACCATATCGTGAATTTTTTCGATTGTTTCGGGTGTAGAGACCTCAACTGGGCGTCCAGGAGGTTCGGCATCTTCAGTGCTTGTACGGCCACAACGAAATTCAGTAAACCACTTTTTTACCATTGAAATCGATGGTGCAGTATTTATCAAGCTTAGCCTTGGTCTCGGTAATGGTTTTTTTTCGCAAGAAATAATGCTTAATAAGCACACGAAATTCACTTTTTTCCATTTTCTCCTCAAATTAGTGAGTAGTCTGATAAAAATAGCTGTCAAACACAAACTAACTGACGCAGCAAGTTTAAATTTTGACAGGAGTCAACTGACAAATGCCTGTTGACAGGAGCAGTGTTGCTGTTTCAGTAAAGAGGTCAGAAATTCAAAAATGCACGGAATTATTGATCCGCCCTCGTACCTTTGGGACATTGTATTATTTTCTGCCTCAGTTTTTGGTCGTATTGGAATTTTAGACGCTTAAGAAAGACGTTTCAGTCATTCCTGGCTCGTTTAAATTTTTTCGGCTTTCCTCTGTTGGGTTGGTCTTGAAGGACCGAAAAAACCTTTCTCTAACCCTGACAGTCTCTTTACATCTCGAGTCGTACCATGTTTTTTCTTTTGGTTTGATACTCTTCATCCGATGAGGGATAAAATTTCTCATTCCAAAGATAATGGTGTCTGTGATCATATCAGCAACGGCATCCACGTCGTTATCGAGGAAACATAACGACCAGTTAAAATTCCTAAAGAAGCTGTTAAGATCGCTCCAGTCGGTTTCTCGTATTGCCATACGGGTCTTTTAGGAATCTTTTCTCGAACTGCGTCGTCGTCGGTGTCCGAGAAATTAGCTGATATGACGCAATGGTCCGACGAGCCTAGAGGGGAGAGCAGATCAACGATGTACTTATCAGGGTGAGAAGTTAAGAACAAGTCCAGGGTGTTGGCGGTATGACTATCAACGTCTGGTATTCGTGTGGGCTCATTTACAAGCTGAGTTAAATTATTTTCCGCAGCGAAGATCTCAACACACCGTCCCTCGGGTTTTGTCTATCCAGAATGTCGAAGCTGACCAGAATTGTGTATATTGAAATCGTCCGTAATCACGATTTCAGTTTGAGGATACAGGAATACAATTCTTTGTATGGAGTCAGACAGCGCATCAAACTCGTTAAAGGTCGAGTTGCTATCCAGTTTGGGGCTTCTGTAAATAAAGCAGTAGTGGAGAATTTGCTTACGGAGATGGAATTTTAACTACATGAAATTGAGTTCCGGATTGGAACAGGGTCTATATTGTGGTGGAGTTTGGTAAGCTACATCACTACGAACGTAAATGGCGAGACCGCGGTGAGAGAAGAATAATGGCACTAGTTCGTAGTAGCTTCAGATCAGAGTGATCTGAGAGCTGTGGGCGGGTATCTACCTGTGGTTCACTAAGTGCCAAACCAGCTGGTCTATATTTACAGACGTGGTTGTCTGAAAAGTTTCCGCAACGTAAAGATAGTGGCACTCGTCAATAAAAGCTAGTGAATGCTAGTTGTGCATCTTTTGGCAGTTACTTACCGAAGTTTCAGTCATTTTGGACGCGCAGTTTTTAGTTGACAGTCGTTTGAGTGAGTCGATGTGTGTTTTTTGTGAAAATGGAAAAAATTGAGTATCGAGCTGTTATTAAATTCTTGTTTTTGAAAGGCAATACGCCTAGGAAAATCAAAAATGAGTTGGACTCTGTGTATGGGGACTCTGCACCATCATTTATCACAGTGAAATTTTGGGCAGCTGAATTTAAACGTGGCCGTAAGAGCTTGGGAGATGATGAATCTTCGGGACGCCTAAAAACTGCAACCACTGAGGATAATATGGCTAAAGTTCACCAAATAGCATTAGACGACCGCCGAATTAAAGTGAGAGAGATAGTAGAGCTTACGAAAATGCCCAAAGAACGTGTTTGTTAAATATTAAATCAAGATTTAGGCATGAGAAGGCTGTCCGCGCGTTGGGTGGCGCGTTTGCTTACGTTAGACCAAAAACGTGTTCGAATGAACATTTCTAACGCTCTGTTGGCGCAGTTTAGCCGCTGATTAATTACTGTAGATGAAACTTGGATACACCATTATACGTCCGAAACAAAAATTCTGTCAAAACAGTGGACTGCAAAGGGCGAGCCGGTTCCAAAAAAAGCAAAAACTGTGATGGCGACTGTTTTTTGGGATAGTAAAGGAAAACCATTACAGGAGCATACTACGCATCATTACTTGCCAAGGTGAAGGCAGAAATTGCGGAAAAACGGCCACACTTGCAGAAAAAGAAAATCCTGTCTCACCAAGACAACGCGCCGTCTCACACCTCAGCGGTTGCCATGGCGAAAATGCATGAATTACGGTTTGAACTGCTTGACGATTGCACTGCACTCGCGCGTTATTATGTTTTTTGAATTTTTTTTTTTGTGACTTGTTAATTCGCGCGCGTTTTTTTTTTTTTGTTCTTTTTTTTCTCCACGCGAGGTGCGAACCTTACAAGTGCACTTGTCGATGGTCAGCTCGGCATTCATTGTTCATTCTGGGTCGCCGTAAAGTCAATTAGCCCGAGTCCATATCGGAGTTGGTGGCACTTCTTGAGAGGCAGCAGTCTTGCGTTCGGTTTCTGCCCAAATTGTTCGGCACCATAATATATCACAACTTTGTAACAGAATTTAAGTCGGTTAAGTAATTTAAGTATTCAGCTCGTTAGGACGAGCTCGTATGTATTTTAATAAAAAACAATATTATTTTTCATACTTATAAAATCTTAACATAAAAACAGTAATTCATCAGAGATTGCATTCTACTTTAAGAAATCTTTTCGTGTTAAGATGCCAACAACACGGTTTTCCTTATCGATCACAATTATATGTCTAAGGCCTAAGGCACGGAACTTACTAAATATTTTTGGTACTGTATCGTTCTGTAAGGAAAAAAAAAAAAAAAAAAAAAACATCAAATCATAACTAGAATATGGAAGGAAAAACAATTTACCTCACAAGCCCGAACAGGTGATGGATTCATAAAAATATCTAAATTGACCGTATAGTTCACTTTATCTCTATTCATCTTAACACACTGCAAATATTCATTTTTAATTCATTTTTGTTTTTAAATGTCTGTATGTGAAATAAAAATACAAAAATACTCACATCGATTGATGGATATCGGGGATATACATCGCGGAAAGTTTGAATCGTAACCTGATCTTCCCAGAAGCGCTTTTTTTCTTCAAACAGGGACTGGAGCAAGATGACAATAAGTTGAGAGCGCAATATAATACCACATACTCGGCCATGCGATCGGTCATCCTAAGCACAATTAATAACTATTCACATTCTTACGAGATTTAACTTGATTTCTTACCCCTTGGACATCTTCGACGACGGGAAATCCGTTGTGATTGTACCTCTTCAGAATATCGTAAATGTAATTCGCTTTATCTCGTAGTTTAATGCAAACTACTGGTGAACTCATTATATTAGATGCAGTTAGACCTTGATGTGAAGGTGGTGATTCCCATGGTAGTAAAGGCACATGATTAACTCGAATTTGTATATCGTAGATACCCTAAACGAATTAAACAGAAACGCGTTCGTTCTTCAGTTCGTGAGTGTACATATAACATACATATATCATTTACCTCATTGAAATAGTCGCCGACCCACTTTGCGCTGATCAATGTTATGATCAAGGGAAAGAAGAACGAAGTATCAACTCCAGTTGTTTCAATAAGGATGACACTTAGACTTAATGACATACGGAGAACGCCGCCCATGTGTGCAGCAGCTCCTATTAAGGCATATTTTCCTGGGTTCAAAAAATGCTGAAAATTATATAATAAATTCAAAAAAATTATTAAAAAATCAGTTCTATGAAGAGAGCAGTTAGCTGAGCATATCGCACAAGGAAACGCAATTTGGAGAACAGTAGAATAAGTCATGAATTGATCGATTTCAATACCTACCAGCAGCGTCGGTAGTTCGCAAAATAATAAAAAAAAACAACTACCACCATCGTTACTTAGACGTACTCTCATTTTTAAATTTTTTTAAAAAAAGAACTTAACACTCAAGTGGATATGACTACACCTATGATGCCAAAGCATGTGTTGAGTTTTTCGGAAATGGGACAGAAAGGGAAAGAGATATGTTTGGGCTCAGTGGCTCGTTTGTTTTATTGATTAGAGGGCCGATATGCATAATAAAACCCTAGATACAGATTGATTATCTGACAATAGTCGAAACCTTCCATGCTTATGATTGAAACGTTTTTGTGCGTTGAGAACACATTTTCGGCTTTGTTTTCTTTGCAGCGGGAAGCTTAATGTCGACCGCATGGCTAAATCTGCCGCGTCGGAAGTAACACCGGTAATTGAAGTCAAAGCAGCTCTTTCAATTTCTCGCTATCAACACCGAAAGGACGAAGAACACAGAACGCCGTGAAATTTCTTAAGCTTTCTTCACGGGAATGAAACTCGAAAGCAGGGATAGTTGTGAACTAATGGAATATGTAAAGTGTATCTGTAAACTCCCAGATAACTCATTCCAAAATCGTTTTTTTTTTTTATAACCAGCGCGCGCTCAAGGGGTTTTTGTACCTTTAAAATGTTTATACATAGCGCGGGCGAAGGAAATTTAGGGGGGAAGAAAGGTCAGGTACCGATGTACATCGTTTTTAAATGTTTGCAAGTTATAACGACCAGGAAACACAGAGATCGGCAGGGCATTCCATAAGCGAGTTTGTACGGCTTAGGAAAGAATCACGATATTTTAGAGTACGTCCGAAAATGGCCTTGAGGGTATACTGGTGAGCATTCATAGCGAGACGGGTGTTACGGTTGAAAGTTTGATTGGGCGGAATGCTACTGGCGATGTCAATGGAGCACTGGTGGCGGAAATAGCGATAAAACAAAGTGAGACAGGAGACATTACGCCGGTGTTCGAGGGTGTGAAATGATTGACTGATATTAGTATCACCTATGAGTTTTATCGCATGGTTTTGATTCCTACGAGGGGCGTTCAATATATTCTCGGTATCGATATGAAGGAAAATGCGAATTCAATTTAAATTGTTTTTATTTTTCAATATAATCTCCCCTAACATCAATGCATTTGTTACATCTTGAGATAAGCTTTTTTAAACCCTCAAAAAAATTAATTTCCTCTTTCTCTGCAAAATACCGACTTGAGTTCTTCATCATCCAAAAATCTTTTTCGACGAAGACATTTTTTCAAATCCGGAAACAGGAAATAATCACTAGGGGCAAGGTCTAGACTATAGGGTGGGTGTTGGATTTCTTCGAAACCACAATCTCGCGCAGCAGCCTTGGAAACTCGCGCCGTGTGAACAGGAGCGTTGTCATGAAGAAGCAACACACCCGCTGCGAGTTTACCCCGTCTTTTCTTTTTAATTTCCTCCCGCAAATTATGCAAAGTGGAAGCGTAGGATGTGGCGTTGATGGTTTCACCTTTTTTTTTGTACTCAATGAGCAAGATTCCCTTTGAGTCCCAAAAAACTGTGGCCATGAGCTTCCCGGCAGACGGAGTGACTTTGAACTTCTTTGGGGGGTCTGTTCCTTTTTTATGCCACTGCATGGAGTCTTGTTTGCTTTCAGGGTCATAGTGGTGGACCCATGTTTCGTCCCCAGTAACAATTCGATCTCCAAAAGCTCTCTACAGCATGCGATTCTCACTTTTTTCTGGACGCTGTGAGCATTCGTGGCACCCACCTTGCACTGACCTTTGAAAGGTTAAGATGGTCATGAAGAATGGTGTGAATGGTACCAATTGAAAGCTTGGTGATCTCTGCCATCATTTTCACCTTTATTCGGGCATCCTCAAGAACAAGTTTTTCGACTTCTTTGATGCTTTCTCCCGTACAAGCAGTAGCCGGGGCGCCGGAGCGGGGGTCGTCTTCAATGCTCTCTCTGCCTCTCTTGAACTCACTTGACCACTTTTGCACAGTTGATAATGAAGGTGCGGAACCCTGGTAAACAGCCACCATCTCTTCATGAATAGTTTTTTGACTTTTTCCTTGCTTAGTGAGATATTTAATTACAGCGCGATGCTCAATTTTCACCATCATCGTCTCAGTTGCCATTATGATTCTGTTTAACCAGAGATAAAACGCGAATTAATAATCACATTTATATGAAACTTTACATGAATGCACTAAAATAATAGTATTACTTGATAAATAAGTCAATTTATATATACAACCACAGCTTCACCCCGATATCGAGAATATGTTGATCGCCCCTCGTATCTAGCAGGTGCAAAGATGTTTTAGGAACACCTGACCAGATGTGGGCATTGTACTCCAATTTTGGGCGGATAAATGCCTTATATATTGTGGTAACATCAGAGGGGGTAGAATATTTCTTACATCGCTTGAGGAAACCTAGACATTTCGCAGCATTTTTGACGACAACGTAAATTGTCACTGACACACATACCAAGAATGGAAAGTTTATTTGTTTCGCCAGGTATCTGAATTTCGCTTTAACGACCGCAGACAGCATTGAGTTTTGGAAGCATTAAATTCCACTCGATTGATAGTTCCCCAATTGGTTATGCTGTTAATGAGCATAACATACGCTGCCGTTCCCGTTCTACAACCGAAGAGCAGGCGCGTAAGTCCGGGAACGAATATGGATTAGAAGTAGCAGGATCATTAATGAAAATTAAGAAGAGTGTTGGAGGCTGAACGGAGCCCTGGGGTACACCAGCATTTATTTTGTGAATATCAGACTTGAAACCGTCCAAGACAACTTGAATTGAACGTTCCGAAAGGTAATTTCTAATCCATTGAAGAAGAGTCATCGGCCCCAAAAAGCACTCGTTTTCGACAAAAGAGCCTGATGCCAAACTCTGTCAAATGCCTTAGAAATATCAAGTGCAACTATCTTGCTTTCGCTAGATTGATGTACGCTTTGGTTTCACTTTTCGGTGAGACATGCCATCAAATCAACAGTGGACCTCTTGCTACGAAACCGTACTGCCGGTCATTAAGATGTTTCTGTGTTTCGAGATATTTCATGAGCTGACGATTTATCAGCGTTTCCATGACCTGGGAAAGAAGGGACGTAAGTGCAATGGGTCTGTAAGAGGAGAGAGAGGAAGATTCGTTTTGTTTAGGAACGGGCTGGACAAATGCTGTTTTCCATCTGCTTGGAAAGAGTCCTAAAGAGTAGGATTGATGAAAAAGCCTACGCAGTGGTTTTGCCAGCGAGGAAGAACACCTCTTTAGAAGGAGGGGAGATATATCATCTGGACCAGCGGATTAGTGAATGCTAAAATCTTTAAGAACTCTTGCTACTCGTGTAGCGAAAGTGGATTTGTCCCATTGAAGATTGGACGCATTCAAGTGTAGGCGGAGGCAAAGTGTACAGCAGCAGAATGGCTTTGTCCAAAGGGGTGATAGCTTCAATGTCATTATAAATGAACGTTGGGATGGAGTATGAGGCAGAATTTATAATATTTTTGACGAACGACCAACTGCCTTTGGCACATTGCAGTTTTTGGTCGTATTGGAATTTTAGACGCTTAAGAAAAACGTTTCAGTCATTTCTGGCTCGTTTAAAGTTTTTTCGGCTTTCCTTTGTTGGGTTGATCTTCAACAACCGAAAAAACATTTCTCTAACCCTGACAGCCTGTTTACAGCTCGAGTCCTTGCCTTTTTTTTTTGGTTTGATAGAATTCATCCGATGGGGGATAAAGTTTATCATTCCAAAGGGAATCAGCAGCGGCATTCACGTCGTTATCGAGGAAACATAAGACCAGTTAAAATTCCTAAAGAAGCTGTTAAGGCCGCTCCAGTTGGCTTTCTTGTATTGCAACACGGTTCTTCTAGGAATCTTTTCTCTAAATGCGTCGTTGGTGTAGAAGAGATTAGCTGATATTACAGAATGGTCCGACGAGCCTAGAGGGGAGAGCACATCATCCAGGGTGTTGGCGGTATGACTATCAACGTCTGGTATTCGTGTGGGCTTATTTACAAGCTGGGTTAAATTATTTTCCGCAGCGAAGATCTCAACACACCGTCCCTCGGATGTTGTCTGTCCAGAATGCCGAAGCCAACCAGAATTCTGTATGTTGAAATCGCCCGTAATCACGATTTCAGTGTGAGGATACAGGAATACAATTCTTTGTATGGAGTCAGACAGCGCATCAAACTCCTTAAAGGTCGAGTTGCTGTCCAGTTTGGAGCTTCTGTAAATAAAGCAGTAGTGGATAATTTGCTCACGGAGATGGAATTTTAACCACATGAAATTTAATTGCGGATTGGAACAGGGACTACATTGTGATGAAGTTTGGTAAGCTAAATCACTATGCATATAAATTGCGAGACCGCGATGACGAAAGAATAGTGGCATTAGTTCGTAGCCAGGTAGCTTCAGATCAGCGTGATCTACCTGTGTTTCACTAAGTGCCAAAACAGCTGGTCTGTACTTACAGACGCAGACGTACGCAGAAAAGTGATTACTTTTTAGGCCGTGTATATTGGCTACGTCTACCCTGAATTCCCTAGTCATAATTACAAATAAAAACAGTAAACACGAACACCGACGATACTAAGCAAGGCTGAGAAGTGAAAATTCTGACGTTGGTTTACCGTAGTAGCTAAAACAAGCTAATCAGAAACGCTGTAACTGTCACAGTTTCAACCAATCCTCACTTTGAAACCCTAATGTGATTAAAAATATCGATTTCCAAAGCATCTGAATAAGATGCGTATAAAGCATCGGGAAAAAAAGAAAGAGGAAAAATGCTCAAAAGTTTTATAGACAGAAAAGCCGAGAAGAACATACATATACTTGCGGTCATAAAAATCGCACCATATCAAAATTATGAAAAATTGTTAATAACTACGATTATCCTTTTTAAAGGGTGATTTTTTTTTGCTGTTAGGTTTTTCAGTTTTCAATTTTTGACAGCTCACGCGTGATTCGTGACATGAAAGACTTACACCCGAACAATGCTTACAAATTATAGAATTTTTTTTATCAAAATTCGTGCTCTGTGAAAAATGTTTTTCGCGCACTTCGGCCATTTTACGGTCATCATAATTGACTTAGTGAGCAAGCAATTCAAGCCATAGTGACCAAATTTCACACCAATTTCACGCCATTGAACATCAAGGCATTTACCCGTATGCGTAGACTGCGTACAGATGAAAATATTGCTGCTGTATTTGCCAGCGTTAATGAAGACCGTGATTTGTTCATTCGCCGAAGTTCCCACAATTGGGATTGTGTTACTCGACTATGTGGAAGATTTTATTCAAGGATCTTGATCTAAATCAGTTCTCGTGCAAGAACTGAAGCTGAAAGACTTGCCACAGCGTCGAATTTTCGGAGAATGGACCTTAGAAAAGCTGGAGGAAGATCCGCTTTTTTATCGAAAATTTCTCTTCAGCGATGAAGTCCATTTCTGGTTGAATGGGTATGTTAATAAACAAAACTGTCCTATTTGGTCAGATGAGCAACCTTATGTAATACAAGAGCTGACAATGCACCCGGAAAATGCACTGTTTGGTGCGGTTTACGATTCTGTGGAATCATTGACCCGTATTTTTTCAAAGATGGTCGTGAGAACAACGTTACCATAAATGGCGCCCGCTACCGTTTAATGACTTCGAACTTTTTTTGCCCAAAATGCACGAGCTATATCTGGTCGACATGCGGTTTTAGCAAGACGGCGCTGCATGCCACAGTATGCGAATCAATGGACCAATTGTGAAATGAGTTTGGTGAGTAATTTATCTCTCGTTTTGGGCCGGTAAATTGACCGGCTGGATCGCGCAACTGGACGCCCTTAGACTATTTTTTATGGGAATACGTCAAATCACTTGGAAGACAACATTACACCTGTTATTGGCGAGATACCGGCCAATATGCTCGAAAAAGTGATTCAAAATTGGCCTTTCTGTATGGACCGTTTAAACCATAGCCGTGGTCCACATTTACATATTGTATACACTTTTGCAAACCAAACGCTTAAAAAATCACCTATTATAATGAAATTAAGTTTTTGTTGAGTGCTCCGCAGTAGTTTAGAGTATTTCTACATAATTTCAATCTGTTTATTGAATGTTTGGAAAGAAATATGAACTCAGAAAGCAAAAACAATAAATATTCTTATTTTTTGACAATTTATTAGCACTGTTGTTGGTTAATGCAATCAAACGATATATTTTTTACATGTGAATATATAATATGCTTAAATATGCCACTTTTAGCACAAAATCGTCAATAACGTGTTGGTGTAAAAGGCATGCAATTTCAGTATCCCATACATGTTCCAGAGCTTCAGTTAGCCCTTTTTTACTCTCTGGTTTATGTTCAGTCACCTTACGTTTCATTACATGCTACAAGTGTTGGGCTGAGATCGGGCGAATTCGCTAGCCAGTATAGTTTGGAAACTCCGAGGTCATCAAGTGTTGTGAAAAGGTGCAGAATTGTCTTGAAAAATCCATTTGTCAGTGTACGAATGATGCTGTTCAATGGCTGGTAACTCCCTTATTACTTGTAGCTACCTTTGAGCGTTCATACAATAGTTCCATTAACAAAGTGCAAAGGGCCCAGAACGTAAAAAGAAAAATATTCCCAAACCATTTGGCTTTGAGGAAACTTTACTGTTTTGACTGTGCTCTTCCTTAAACCTCTCAGCGGACCGCCGTAAGTATGGAAATTTTCGTCGGACCATATCACACATCTCCATTCATCCTGCCGACGTCAAACGAGCTGTTTTCATTTTTGGGGTTAGGAGAGTCTTTTTCGCTGGTCGTCTTCCATATAAACCTACCTCCCGTGCGTAGCCTTCTGTGTATCGTTTCGGTGCTTAAGTCAACTTGATTAAATTCACGCAGCTCTGTTCTTATATGAAGAGCACTTTTAAAGCGATCTTTCATGCTAATTCTTTGTAATATATACAATGTTCGTTTTCTGGGATGTTTTGCATTTTCGTCCTCAGTCGTATTTCCTATCCAGTGTATCCAAATTTTCTTTTTTCTTCATCAGTGGCACGATGGTTGAATGAAAGCATCCTATTTTAACCACAATCTGACGAAAGGATAGCCCTTCCAAAGTCAATATTTCAACTTTTTTGTCTCGAGTCAGTTGCAGTCACAACTCAATTCAAACTGAATTTTTTTTCTGTACTGAATACGAAGGGGAATGCCGATGTGCGAAATATCGTTCATAACTGTTTGAAAAACCACTTTTTATGAAATTACCCATTTTCTGAGAACTCATTTTGTGGTGCGGTTTTTATGACCGCAAGTGTAGGTTTCTCCGCAAAATGAAGTAAGAGCCCGCGATCTAAAAAGTAAGAAGCAAATTCTGAATACAAATTTGTAGAGATGGAGAAGGAAAATTTACTCTTTGTAATGAGAGGGCCCCCGCGCAATTATCAAAGCTTCGATGTAGTCTAATAATAAACAAACACTGGTCTTATCGTAAGCGTTTTACGATTGCAGGATACCGGTAGTCCTTACTGGGACTTTTGTGGGAACAGACTTTTGTGGCCCATTTTTGGTTCATTCCAGACGTCGCGGAACTGCTGCTGTTAAGGCTTACGTGGCAGTATTCGTTTGTTTAAGCACAAAGGCAGTTCACTTAGAACTTGTAGGAGATCTCACAACCTTAGCGTTCTTGGGAGTATTGCGACGGTTGTTTATTGGTCGACGAGGACTATGTCGAGTCATTTACAGTGACAATGGTAGTAATTTCATAGGTGCGCGAAATGAACTTCAGGCATTGTATGATATTTTTCATAACCAACAATCTAAAACTCAAGTGATGAATGTTTGCTTGCAGAAGAGGATAGTATGGAAAACAATACCTCCAAGGGCCCCTCAATTTGGAGGGATATGGGAATCTGCCGTAAAATCTGCTAAACATCATAATATGAAACGTCTTTTACATCTGGCGGCATTAACTTATGAAAGAAAGAAAATGGATTGTGCTGAAATTTAGAGTGGGGTGTGCAAGTAAGTTCGGACATACTAACATAGGATGTTCAAGTTATATAAATCTTAACAGACACACTACAACAAAGGACTAAATGGCGCAAAACAGTCAATGAGGTTCAGGTGAATGACATCGTTATACTAAGGGATGAAAATCTGCCACCTTTAAAATGAAGACTTGGCAGAATTGTAGATACCCATCCGGGAGAGGACAACGTGGTTAGAGTGCTGACTTTGAAAACAAGTATTGGGACAACATAAAGAGCGGTGGCAACATTACTATATGTCGCGTTCCAGTCATTGAAGAAGGCTTGACTCTTCAAGAGGGGAAGAATGTTCGGTAAAATTACCATAGCCCAACGCTTTATTTAATTTAATATAAAAAATGTAATGTAACTGAATTTATTTGCAATAGATCTAGATATAAAGCATCTGCACAACACTAGTTAACTGAAACTGTCATAATTAGCACGTACTTTATTGTCATGCTATCCTTCTTGTATAATTTCGGGAACTGAAGAAATGCTCAACACAAAGCAAATGGGGCTACTGCCAAAGTTGATATGGAGAAATAGATTTCAAACTATATACCAAAATAATTTAGATCAGGAACTTGCCAAACGAAGGTTGGCAAGTACCAAGTACCACAGGCAGGCGTAGGGTTGCTACAAAACAGATCTGGTTTGATGCAGATTGTCATGAAGCCAGAAAAAAATCTTTTTTCGCCTCTAAGGCTCTTAAGGACTGACAATACTTCATTTTTCAAAAATATGTATGCAATAGCCAATATGGATTTTAACCTTCTCTGTTCGGCCAACAGGAAACATCTGGAGCAACGAACCGTAACCGTTTTAAATTCATCAAGATCCTCAGCAGAATTTTGGAAAGCGGCCAAAACTATCAACGGAAGAAATAACATAATTGCATCATCCTTACAAGCATCTGAACTTCGCGACTATTTCCTCAATTTTCACCTCCGCCACAGTATGCAGCACCATTTTTTGAAGATGAGTCCATTTACAGTTTTTGAAGTGCAAAATGTTATCAAAAAATCTAAAGTTGGTAAAGCACCAGGATTCGACCGAGTACCAGCAGAATTCTATAAAAATTGTTCAGTTCAATTTCTGTCCGCATTAACCAACGAATACAATAGAATATTTGAAACAGCTTTAAAAGGACAATAATTTTTCCACTACATAAGAAAGGATCGTACGACAACCCGGAAAATTATCGAGGCATTTCTTTCCTAAATACGTCAGTTCAGCTGTTTAGTGCCTTAATATTCAATAGACTTAAGCAGTGGATCGAAAACAAGAAAATACTGAATGAATTTCAAGCTGGATTTAGGAGAAACTATTCGACCTTAGACCAAATATTCACCCTGACAAATATTGCGGAGAGCTTCAAAAGAAGGAACAAGAAGTTATACGCTTTCTTCGTCGACTTTCGTGCTGCCTTTGGTTCTATTGCACGTGAAGCACTTTTTTACAAGCTGTATAAGATGCGAATCTCTAGCAAAATTGTTATTTTATTGAAAGCGATGTACGAAAGCAACGCGCGTACGTATGGGATGGTGAACTTGTATCTGAGGTCTTTAAAACGCAAATGGGAGTCAAACAAGGTTGTATTCTGAGCACGCTACTTTTTATATTATTCGTAAATAATATTGTAGAGGCAATTGGAGGAGGAATTCAGTTTGGAATTATGCAGATACCAGGACTAGTTTTCGCCGACGATATAGTTTTTCTTTCGGATTCAGTTGAAGGATTACAGCGAATGATCAAGAAACTGTAGAGTTATTGTGAACTTTGGAATCTGTCTGTTAACTTAAAGGAATCCAAAATAATGATATTCAGAGCTGGTGGCGGTAGATATGCTCGTAATGAAAAATGGACCTACAAAGGAGAGATTGTTTAAATAGTTCGGGAGTATAAGTATCTAGGCGCATTAATTACGGCGAATCTTAGTCTGAAAAAGCATTTCCAACTTAAACTGGCTGAGGCGAAAAGAGCTGGTTCTTCAGTATGCGGCCGATGTATCAATAATAAATATATTGAGCACAGCTCTAAGATTAAATTATTCCGTGCGACTGCTGCCTCTATATTACTATATGGTGCTCAAGTTTGGGGTTACTGCCAGTTTGAAGAGGTTGAAAGATTCCTGATATATTTTCTGAAACAAATTTTCCGGTTACCAAAGTCCACTCCAAATTGCATGCTTCATTTGGAAATAACAGTGCCACCCCTATTTTTAGATACGCTTAAGTTGCACTTTGAATATGTTATAAAAGTACTGGAGATAAAAGAAGAACGGCTTCCTAGACTAGTGCTCAGGAGAGCTATTTCGACAAGGGGAAATCTTATCAAAAAGTGGGAGGAATTGCGGGATAACATCGGTGAAAATGTGCGCATTGCCACAGACATTAGTACTGCTGATTTAAGGAAAAATTTTACAAAACTATTAAAGAGAGCAAACTCCGCTTTGTACGATGAATGTAAAACGGAAGCAGTAACTTCACAACATAGAATACTTTACAGTCAACTGAATTATAATCTTCAAAAGCACACGTACTTTCTCAATCGCTTTCTGCTGAAGATGATTAGCTTAATATTTAAAGAGGTGAAATAATCAATTTAAATTACATCCCACATCGTCCTAACCTGCCAATTCTATGTGACCTGTGTAACCTACAAGAAAGGGAGGTTGTATACCATTTTATTGCCAGATGTCCTATCTTAAGGACTGAAACGAATAAAATCAGTAAATTTTAATACGGGCTATACTTCCAATGCGTAAAAATTGCAATCCCATTTTGTACCCAAATTAGACTGTATATTCTCTAGTTTCAGTTTGTTATTGATTTTAGTTCGGTACGGTTTAAAATATTTATAAAATATGAGTCAAGAGGAACGCCGTAAAAAGATCATCGACAAATGGCTCGAAAATACTTCGCGTCCAAACCATTTCATCGCAAAAAATTTAAACATAGCACGCAGTACAGTGGATTCTGTTATTAAACGATATTTGGAGACGTTGACAGTTAAGCGAAAACAGAAAAGTCGAGCTAAAAGTGGAGCACATGATACAAATTTGGACAGGAAAATAAAAAACCGGATTATGTCATCCAGAGATGTTGCTCGGAAATGTAATACCGACCAAACAATGGTACAAAGATCTAAAAAACGTAACGGTCTAAAAATACGAAAAAAAACAAAAAATACCAAAAGTTACTGAAAAGCAAAAAAAAAGTCATAAAAACACGAGCCCGAAAGCTATACGAGTTGATCGGCAACAAGAAAGCGTGCTTGGTTTTGGATGACGAAACTTATGTCAACTTTACTACTCTACCAGGAGCGCAGTTTTACAACTCGTTTGAAGCTAAGATTCTTCCGCAATCAACAACATCGATTGGTATGGAAAAATTCGGGTCAAAATATCTCGTTTGGCAACCCATTTGCCAATATGGACACAGAAGCTCATCGTTTATTACAACGGGAACAATTAACGGAGAAGTGTACATTAACGAGTGCCTAAAAAATCGGTTGATTCCTTTCTTAAACAAACACGAGGGTTCAACATTATTTTGGCCAGATTTATCTTCAGCCCACTATGCTCATGCGACGTTGAGCTTTCTTGTTGCTAAAAATGTCGACTTTGTCCCAAAAGACATGAATCCATCCAATGTTCCACAGTGCCGTCCCATTGAAAGGTATTGGGCTTTGGTCAAAGCTAAATTGAGGAAAAGTGAGCAGTGTGCAAAGGACGTAAAAGATTTTAGTGCTAAATGGAAAAGAGTGTCCAAAAAGCTCATGGATGTAACTGTCACCAACCTTACGAAGGACACTCGAAAGAAGTTGAGGAAAGAATGGGAACCCAAATAATTTTTTTTATTTTTTGTAATTGTGAATGAATTTAATAAAAACAGAGTTTTAAAGCAAATAAAAAAAATTTACATGAATTATGAAAATATTTTTTTTTTTTACTTTGAAGTTTCCAAATTTTATTCGTTTCAGTCCTTAAGCGAATTTCGTGTGAAATACTTTGGTGTAAACAAAATGGATGTGAATGATGTTCTGAACATTTTAAACGGTGAACTTGCTTGGGAAGCTTTGTATAAATACACTTCAATCGCACTTGATTACAGAACACGTATTATTGAAGGAGACTTCTAAATAAAAATATGTATTAAATTTTATTTAACGAATTGTCAATCTGGTAGACGGCCTTGGGCCAAACCATAGTAAACTTAAGTTTATCAAATTGTAATAGTTACTTTAAGTACTTTTCCTTTTAAATAAAGTTTTCAATACTACTACTATCCCTTTTTATAATCATTCCTTTGTTAACCTCTAAATCACGAGCACGTTGCTCTATAGTAATAAAGAAATAATCTCACAATCAAAAAGGCTTGATTCTTTTAATTTCTCATATAAATATTTTTAGTTGCAATGGAGTTCTACCAAGAATTTCGTAGGCGGGGTAGAGTAAGTGTACCAGTACCCGGCCACCTAGCATTTTTTCTTACTTCGATGTTAGCTTACATATGGCTCAAATATATGCAAAATGTATTTCTTAAAAAAAAATGAATGCACGTTTTTGTCTTTATGTATTTGTAATCAAAATATATTTTTCAAAAAAAAGAGAATTTTCACCAGTACCCGCCACCAAAATTCAGTCTTCGGCCACTTCAAACCAGAATCCGGCCAGTTTATAGTAGATTTATTTTATTAATTAATTTTATTTAATAGATGATGTTTAACAACATTGAGTAGTAATTTTTTTTCATCCCTCTATTAAGTTTAAAACTATTTACTTGTTTCTTATCTAAAATTTATATTTATGTGCAAAGATATTTCGATTTAAGCCTGATGCAATTTATATACTGAGCCGACTAAAAAAAAAGGTATTCCATTTACAAAAGAAAAAAACACATATTACCTTAAATCTAAACTCTTTGAACAATTATAAACATAAACAAGAATAAAGTAAATTATAAAAAATTTCTTGAAAGGAACTTAAAAAATCATAGATAAAATATAGTACGTTAACCCCTTTTTCATTTAATGTTATTGACTTGATTATAATGTTAAACAATAAATAATAGCAATTCGTAAAAAAATATTCAGCTTATGGTAAAGATAAATTGAGTTAGACATTGATTCTAATATACAAAATTCAAGAATTAATTATTATTAAGACATTTATCGCAAATATGGTATAATCCATATTTATGGCATCATTGCACGGCAAAAAGCTTATTGAAGTGCATTTAAGATGATACCAAAGTGGGCATGTGTCGTCTTCTTCAGTGTCGCTTATAAGAATCTCTTTGCATTTGTGACAATTAACATTTTTTTTGCGTTCTTTCTCTTTTTTGCGTTTTTTAACCGCATCAATTTTTTTTCTTTCTTAATTCGTTCTTTTTGCTCAAAAATATCCCTCCAAGCTTGTGAAGAAATTGCACTAGGAGACCTGCAGGCCAGCGACACATTTTTTCTTTTAATTGGATGTGGATAGAACAAATGAGTTGACAAAATATGTGGTGATCAAGACCTGCAAGAGGAAGAACAAGATGTTGATGTTGAGTTCGAAGAAACAACTGTTTTAAATCCTTTATGTACGGGATATGTTTTTTCGGAGAGGTTGTTCTTGATGAAGATGCTTGGACTTTCCAAAAACGTTTGGTCTGTTAGATTTATCGGAGCAAGAGAGAATCTTTTTGAGGAAGTTGGTGTGGATGGATGGTTCAATGGCGATGATGTTTGAGGAACCAAAAAGTTCCCGGAATTTATTCAGAAAATTAAAAATATACAAGTTTATTCATCTAAATCTATATTGTCCCATTCAAAGTAATCCCCATCCACTGCAACACACTTATGCCAGCGCTTGATCCAATCCTCGAAACATTTTTTATATTCGGTTTTCAGTATGTCCATCAGTGCTTGCTCTCGGCTGCTGACACGCGTTCCCCGTAGTGGTTTTTTAACTCGATTGAACAAAAAGAAGCCACAGGGAGCCAAATCAGGTGAATTCGGTGGCTGTTGGATGGTATTTGTTGCATTTTTCGTCAAAAAATTACGAATAATGATGGCACTGTGCGACGGTGCGTTATCATGGTGCAAAATCCACGAGTTTCTGCCCACAATTCTGGTCTCTTTCGGCGAATTGCTTCACGCAAACGTCTCACAACGCCCAAATAATACTCTTTGTTTACTGTCTGGCCTTCTGGCAAAAATTCATGAAGCAGTACACCGTTGTAATGCATGAAAATCGTGAGCATTGCTTTCTTTTTTGACTGAAAACGACGTGGTTTTTTTTGGTCTCGCCTCATTTGGTGAACGCCATTCACTTGCCTGATTTCTGGATTGCGTGTCGTACTCATAAACCCACTTTTCGTCTCCAGTAATGATCCTTTTGATGAATGTGGGATCGGATTCAGCCTCGCAAGTCATCTCTTTTGCGACGTCAACAAGGTCTCTTTTTTGCATGAAATTGAGGTCTTTTGGCACCAACTTTGCTGCTACACGACGGAAACCTAAATCCTCAACCAAAATGTCTTGGTCGGATCCATAGGTAATGTTCAAGTCCTCCGCTATCTCTCCGATGGTTAATTTGCGGTTATTGACCAACATTGCTTTTACTTCATCAATTTTTTCGTCGGTTTTCGATGTCGATGGTCTGCCACTGTGTTCATCATTTTCGATTGACTCACGAGCACTTTCGAACCGCTCGTGCCGCTGGTAAACGACCGTCTTCTTTAGAGAATCGTTGCGGGAAGTTTTCGATCAAGGTGGTATATCTGCCAAATCAGGTAATATAGTGCAATTCTCGTCAGCACACTGCAAAGTTCCATCATCGTTTAAATCAAACAAAACATTTATAGGCATTGACGAAAATTCTATTGTCTCTGTTACTGTCGTTTGATTCTTTGCCGATTTTGCGTTCTGTAAGACCTTCAATATCGTTTCGACTTTAACACCATTTGTAATGGGGAGACTAAATCATAAGTGTAATTGGACTTGTTGTTGTATTCTAGGCAATCACTTATCTTATGTGATTTTAGTTGCCTGCAAAAAGGAATGTCTTTCCGGCGCGCTTGGGATTGAACTCCAAACCGTTCGATTTGGAAGTCAGTATGCTACCACTTGAACCACGGCCTGTCTTTCAGATTTTTCTAAAAACTTATTCATTCCATCCATTTGAAAATTATCAATAATTTGCTTTACAAATCTCACTTAGAGTTTTCAAAAATTTGCCCAAACAAATGTTGTCGACTAAAATCGATTGCGCTCTTTCTCTTTGCGAAAAACTACGAAAAGTTCGCGAACATATTTTGGATTGTTTTTCTTAGATTTGGACAGCACGCAAATTCACAAATCATCATGAATGGACTTACACCAGGTTAACACTTCTGTATCATTTAAGCTCATATTACATCATTTTTTGGATCTCCATAATCGACCGACTGAGCTTGCTTTTCTTTGTGTAGTGGATAAATTGCACTGTACCTGACATAAACCCAGCAATCCGTGAACATAATGTGCGTAAAGGAGAAACTGCAGCCAATGTAAGCAAAAGTGTAGTGGAAGATCTGCAATTGTCAATTTGTGCCCACTACGAGTATGTGCAAAATGTTGGGAAACAATCTCGGCTGGTACTCGAACTAAAGCTACGAGACCAAGTGGATTTCGCAGATTTGGCTGTTGAATAGAATGAGGTCGGCTCTTATTTTTGCCGAGAAATTAGCGATGAGGCTCATTTGGGTTTAATGGGTGTGTGAAAGAGTAATATTGCCATTTCTGAAGTGAGGCAATTCCAATTATACCCACAAAATTGCACTGTTTGGTGTGTCTTCACGTGCGCTGGTGGCATATGTATACAGCTAGTATATCTTCGAAAATATAGACGACATTGATCCAGACAATATGTGATTTCAGCAGGATAGCGCAGCTTTTCATACTGCCCATGAAATCATCGACTTAATGAGGATTTGATTCTGTGATAATATTATATCACGAAATGGACTTCATAAAAAAAAAACAATTCTATAGCTCCTCTAGGTTCGATCAGATGTCATCATTGTACCCACGTATTAAACAGATGTTTTCCAATAAAAATTCCCAACAATTTGATTGTACTCACCGCTTCTGGGAATGCATAGAACAACACCATCGACACTACACGACCCCATGCAGCGCCAGCCAAAACAGTTGGAATAAAAATACCAAGTGACACGTTCAAACCAAACGTAAGGCAGGACAACAAGTAATATACAACAGTAAACAACGCAAGAGTAAGTATCTTATGTGATCCTGTAAATAGTAGTAAACAATTATAATGTTATCGGTTCCATTTTCACTCCAACTAACCTGGTGGATCGTGAAAAATTGACTTCACACTAGCTTCCGGTGTTTGAAACCATAGTGATGCTACAGCATTGTATTCAGTATCATCGCAATACAGCTAAAAAAAAAAAAAAACACTTTAAAAAACAACAGCAATTAAATCGAATTCGTAATATACCTGAATAGGATAATCAGTTGGATCGTTGCCAAGTGGTCTACAATCATTTATAAAGTAAACCATAAAACAAGCCACTGTTACACCAATAATAGACACTAACACAGCGTCAGCCACTTTGCCCCAGTTCGGTTTTATACATCTATTTCGGAAGCGATTTATTGAAGTATTCAATGAATTCCACATTGAGCCCAGCAGACCACCAGCAATTCCCATCAGCACAAATATCGGCAATTCAAAATATTCAAAGGTAACGGCAGAATCAAATTTTCCCAAATTAAAGAGACCCGTGAAAGTAAAGCTCTTCAAACCATGATATGCTGATAGAACAATATTTAGTGTAAACGAACTAATAACCGAGGCAACAAGAGTTCTCCAAATGAGATTTTGATTCCAGAAACTTGCTGCTTCTTCCAGTGAGAAGAGAAGTCCACCAATTGGTGAACCAAAAGCGGCCGATACGCCTGCAGCAGCACCTCCCAAGACGAAATCACGCTTCTCATGATCATCACGAAATCCCTTAAAAACTTTGAAATCTTTCACAAAGGTGGTGCTCTTGCCTTGTGATATACCAGCAGCCACAACTGCCCCAGCATGTATCATTGGTCCTTCCTAGAATAAATACGGACATAAATAAATGAGTTCAGAGTTCAGTTATTTGGTATACTCGTACCTTTCCACCGGTTAGACCACCAACAACAGATGTTATGACACCAAGTGCTTTGATTGTCAATGTTTTGATTCTAACAATTCGAGGGATTTTCACGCCATTTAGATAACATTTTACTTGTGGAATACCACTGCCAGCAGTTATCGGTTCTACATATGTAACAAGGGCAGAGCCCACAGCCACTGGTGCTATACATAATAGAAGCCAATACAAATACGGAATGACAACATCTCCTGCGATGCTATTAACCGATGTTGCTTCAACGTTGGAATCGATAACTGCAATTAAAAATTGTAGGAATTATAAAAGATGAAAGTTTGATAATTAATTAATTAATTAATAAAAAAAAACACAAACGACACCGTTCACTACCGTGAACCGTAGGGTTACAAACTTTTTACACAAAGCTAATAGAAAATATTGCGATTCATAAAAAGATTGAGAAATCAGAGATTGACATGAGAAAATGCGACACCTATACAAATCAACGAAACTGAAACTCATGGACTAACTAACATAGTTACTTCCTTTTGCCTTTACCTAAACCTTTCCGTCTCAAGCGATCCTTAATTTTTCTCGTATTTGGTTGTTTTAGATCGCTTTGCATTTACATGCGATTCATGGATAGCAGAAAAAAAGATTCGTGAAAAACCAAGAACCTGTATTTCTGCGAAACGCCGACTTGCCAAGAATAAAGTCGCAGCCACTTATCTTATCTTACCTGGCCAACGACAGAACGGAACCTGATCGTTCATACGCTTTTGATAGGCCCATCAGTCAATCACACGAATGACATCATTTAGCTCAATGGCACCTTGCGGGTTTTCCATATCCTCAGCACCAACTGCTACTCTCTTATTAAATTTCCCTACTTCTACCCTAAATTTACCTACTCATCTCGGCAGGTCTCGGTTCGAATCGTGCTCACTCACTTGACACGCTCTTTTTATTTATTTTGGTAAAATTTCCGAAACTGGAATTAAGTGCCTGGAGTAGCATCTCATAATTTCCTCGATCGCTCGCTTCAAATGCTTTTCTTTTTTCTTCGGAAAAGGTAAGGTTTTTTCCTCCACGTGTATCCGTTGCACATTGTTTTCCTTTACATACGAGTACCATACCATATAGAGTTTCGCGGGTCTCGTGTGTGTGGCCGGGTGAAATCCAACACATCAGTTGCGACGTTTTTGACGGCTTGTTGGCATTGATGTCACTTTTTCTTAACAACTGATGCCGGTTGTAAGGCTTAAGGATCGGCAAGGGTTCAGGTGGTTTGCTGCGATTGCACTTGTTCAATGATAAATTTCCTTACAGTATTTCCGCGTTGTAATCTTGCGGACTCTGCCATTTTCCATTTAAGCGGCATCTTGCTAGCCAATCTAGACCCTTACCATTCATTCGTATAATAACAGTCTCAAAACTCTGTCCTATACATATGTCAATAGCTTTAATAGACGGATAGCATATTCTAAACAATCTATTGTACTTTGTAAGATTAATTTCAATGCTCTCTACTTTTTAGCACCTTCTTTCCATCAATAAATAGAGCATACTTCTCTTAAGTACATTGTGGTCCAAAAGTCCGTTAACATTTGAATCGGCACCTGCGCCGAGCAGCGAGGGAGAGGTGGGGTGGGCGAGGTACTGAATGTTAGAGCGGCCGATGGGAATTTAGTGCCATGGCGTCATTCAACGAGAAACAACGTCCGTTCTGCGTACGTGAGTACTATCGAAACAACGATTCTTCAACTCTAGCGCAACGAAAATTTTACGCTCATTACAGAAATTTGAAAAAAACTGGTTCAACAATAGATAAACCGCGATCTGGCCGACCTAGAATATTACAGGATATCAACAACATAGAGCGTGTCAGAGCATCTGTTCATGAACAACCTGGACTCTCTACTCGAAAGCGGTCTAGCGTCTTAAACGTATCTAAAACATCTTTAAACCGCATTCTACACAAGGATTTACATTTGCATCCGTACAAAATGCAAATGGTTCAGCAGTTAAAGCCTCAAGGTTATGCTCACAGGCTGCAGTTTGCTAACGAAATAATAGAGAGGTTCGCCAGCTTTAACACCATTTTTTTTCAGACGAAGCCCACTTTCACCTAAATGAACATGTAAACAGACAAAACTGCAGATATTGCAGTAACACTAATCCGAAATTGAAGCATCAAAAATACCTGCATTCGCCCAAGGTTACCGTATGGGCAACAAGAGGCATTATTGGTCCATATTTTTATGAAGATCAAAGGAGAAAAGCTGTTACAGTGAATACAGAGCTACAGAACTTTTTTGCTCCAGCGCTTCAGGATTTTAATGGTTTCAATCAATGATCGTGGTTTCAGCAAGATGGGGGCAACATGCCACACTTCCAACGAAGAGCAGTTCGCGAAATTTTCGGTCAAAAAGTTATATCCGAAAGAGGTGACATTAACTGGACACCTTGTGGCCCGGACCTATCCCTAATGGATTTTTTCCTTTGGGGATACCTTAAAAGTAAAGTCTTTAACAGCAATCCAGCGACTCTTGAGGAATTAAAGGCTCACATTCGCGAGGAAATGCAAAACATTTCCCGAAACATTTGTCAGTTGGCCATTGAAAATATCCGCTCCAGGTTGCAGCAGTGTCAAAATGATGAAGGATCGCATATGGATGGTGTGATTTTTAAGAAATAAAATCCCAAATTGTGTATATTCAGAATAAATAAACATTTTTTCTTACATATAACTATTTTTTTTTATCACCGTTTGAAATGGTAACGAACTTTTGGACCACCCCGTATCTGCATTGCTAGTTCGCTGTTTGTGGGGTTGGCTAAATTTACAGATCTTAGAAGTATTCTACAGGAGGCACTATTTTGGATAGCCTCGTTAGTAAGACCTGTTCTTCGAAATTTAGCTGGAGCTTGAGCCTCTATTGCTTTTTGAATCTGATCCGTGGAATGTTCGTCCACTACCGGTTTCTTAATGTAGAGAACCGAGTGCGCGTACTTCTCATCAGACCCGGTTTTGTTGCAACTTTTCCTTTTCTATGGACTTATTTCCTTTACATTTAACGTACATCGGCTAACAATGCGATACGTATGTTAAAGCTGGACGAACAACTGTCGTATAAAGTAAACCTTTCGAGGTTAAGCGTCATTTTTCTATCACAAGGTTTCATTTAAGCCACTACACATTGATCCTGTGTACGACATCCTCATCGCAATTTCCTTGGTGACAGGGAGTAATTACTTGAATTTCTCCCCCTGGTGCGATAACTGCTTCTAAATATATGCCAGGAATAGGTTGGGCTTAGAAAAGACAATGCAGGTATTCGATCTTAGTACGACTATTTGCAACCCGTTATCTACCAGCGCATTTATCCAATTTTTAGGAGTTGTCGGGAGGGCCGTAACGTCGTTGCTTAAAATAGCACTATCATCGACGAAAAGAAGAAAAGTTTTTCCGCACTCATTAATATGCCGTTTCAATTGAAAATCTTACACGGGATAAAGAAGAACAGATATTTTATACTGCATTGGTGCTCACCAATCTTAACTATATCGAACGATTTTTCCAAATCGATGAACACCATATGCCGGTCTTTCAAAGCGCCTGGTTATATGTCGAAGTACCTCCCGCAAAAACGCATTGTGCTTAAGACACCGCAACGCATTATGGAGGCCTATATCCGCAACAGCTTAGGGGTATTTTATCTATTCAAATCTCAACACGTACATATATCTCAAAGGTAAATCTTGTTGGCATGATTCGTGTTCTCCAGGCACAACACAAGGGCCTTCATATCTGCCATATTAAGGCTCAAAGTTTGTACCCTAAAATAGACGAATTTGGACACACCACCTTGATCAAAAAGTTCCCGCACCACATCAACGTGTGGCGCTCCCATTGTTCCGATTTGAGTTCTGTTTTTTTTGTTAAGTTGGTAAATCTGTTGTTGACATTCCCTCTAAATCTTAGCGTCATAGCTTAACATTTGCAAAAGTTACGTAGCCAAGAGTACATTTATCACTGTGTGTGTTGGCGATTTTTTACAATTTTAGAAATGGATTTCAATTTGCAACAACGAGCTTGTATTAAATTTTGCGTAAAAAACGGATTTAATGGTGCGCAAACGTTGGAAAAGTGTTTCGGCAACGATTCTCTAAAGAAAACGATCGTTTACCAGTGGCACGAGCGGTTCAAAAGTGGTAGTGATTCAATCGAAGATGATGAACGCAGTGCCAGACCATCGACATCGAAAACCGACGAACACATTGATGAAGTACTTGTAAAAGAAATGTTGGTCAATAACCGCAAATTAACCATCAGAGAGATAGCGGAGGACTTGAACATTGCCTATGGATCCGTCCAAGACATTTTGGTTAATGATTTGGGTTTCCGTAGTGTAACAGCAAAGTTGATACCAAAAGACCTCAAGTTCATGCAAAAAAGAGACCGTGTTGACTTCGCAAAAGAGATGATTTGCGAGGCTAAATCCGATCCCACATTCATCAAAAGGATCATTACTGGAGACGAAATGTGGGTTTATGAGTACGACACGCAATCCAGAAATCAGGCAAGTGAATGGCGTTCACCAAATGAGGCGAGACCTAAAAAACCACGTCGTTTTCAGTCAAAAAAGAAGGCAATGCTCACGATTTTCATGCATTACAACGGTGTAGTGCTTCATGAATTTTTGCCAGAAGGCCAGACAGTAAACAAAGAGTATTATTTGGGCGTTATGAGATGTTTGCGTGAAGCAATTCGCCGAAAGAGACCAGAATTGTGGGCAGAAAACTTGTGGGTTTTGCACCATGATAACGCACCGTCGCACAGTGCCATCATTATTCGTAATTTTTTGACGAAAAATGCAACAAATACCATCCAACAGCCACCGAATTCACCTGATTTGGCTCCCTGTGGCTTCTTTTTGTTTAATCGAGTTAAAAAACCACTACGGGGAACGTGTTTCAGCAGCCGAGAGGAAGTACTGGAAAAATCGCAGGAAGCACTGATGGACATACCGAAAACCGAATATAAAAAATGTTTCGAGGATTGGATCAAGCGCTGGCATAGGTGTGTTGCAGTCGATGATGATTACTTTGAAGGGGACAATATAGATTTAGATGAATAAACTTGTATTTTTAAAATTTTTTGATCAAGGTGGTATATTTTCGTAGACTCTAAAATTCACGTCACATGTGTTTCTGAAACATGGTTTCATGCTGATGTATCAAATGAAATTTATAAAGTAGAAGGTTTTGAGCTTTTTCGATCTGATAGAGTCGGTCGCATCGGAGGTGGGGCTGCATTGTATGTACGGAACACACTCGATTTTAACTTTGTATGTAAATCAAGCAAGGACGCCCTCTCAAATACTATTTCCTAAGCATCAAATGTAGTCATGAGAAAATATTGATCGGCGTAGTCTACAGACCAAATAACTCCATTTTTTTTGTTTCACTTTATGCCATCCTCGAGGAGAAAGGCTATACTGCCACTAACATAGTTATATGTGGCGATTTTAATTGTAACCTGCTAGATATATCCGGCTCGATAGGCTTTTTGGAAAATATGAAATCGCTCGATCTAAGCCCGGTCAACACGTCAACCCCTACCCACTTTCCGACCACTGCTTGGTGAAGTTGGGTTAGGAAAAAAAGGCCTAAAACTCCTGATGATATAGACTGCAACCTGCTTAACTCAATTTTCTTAACGTTGACCAGTCACCGGACGATTGTAGAGAATCATACTTCGATTTCTATATGATAGGTGGGGAAGATGTTGCAGAAGCGGTACTATCGATCAAATCAAACGCTATGGGACTCGACGAAATCCACCCAACATTTTTTAAGCTTCTGTTTCCACATTTACTGCTTTTTATAACACACGTCCTCAACTCAATTTTAACGACATCAGTCTTTCCCGCTCATTGGAAAGACGCTAAAATTATTCCTATTCCTAAGAAATCGAATGGAAATACGGTGGAATTAAGACCAATCTCAATTTTGCCATTCCTTTCAAAAGTTTTTGAGAACTGCATTCAAATTCAGATAGAAAACTATCTATCCGTCAAAAACGAAGTTACAAGACTGCGTTATTAATGGTCGTCGATGAAATTAGAAAAGCTGTTGATGAAAACCGTGTTACAATCCTGACGTTACTTGACTTTTCGAAAGCATTCGACACGATTAACAACACTATTCTTTGCTCAAAGTACAACAACGGGTTGTAGCGGGTAACCAATGTTCATGTCCTTTGCCAGTAAAGAGGGGGGTACCGCAAGGCTCTGTTCTTGGACCATTGCTTTTCTCGCTCTATATAAATGGACTGACCAAGATTGTTGAACATAGCTCAATCCACATGTTCGCTGATGATGCCCAGATCCACTTAAGCTTTCCAATGAATTTAATTGACGAAGCCACTGCGCAGATAAATGAAGATCTCCAGCGTATACTTATTTGGTCGGCTAAGAACGAACTGCGCCTTAATGCGCAAAAGACAAAAGCACGTGTGATCCATAAAAGAAAATTGGATCTTACTCATTTTCCATCAATCCAGGTACCTCAAAGTCCAATAGAGTACGTTGACTCCGCAACAACCTTGGTCTGATATTTAACCGGACGCTTACTTGGTCTACCCACATAAACGCCATTATAGGTAAGATATACGGTGGACTACGTACCCTCTGGACTACACATAGCTACATCCCTACACGGATAAAACTTTTGTTAGTGAAAACCCTACTAATGCCAATTCTGTTCTATTGTTCTGAGATCTGCCCTGGCTACGACTCCAGAAGAAAGCCTCTTGTATGATATAATTCAAACTAACCTACGCTTCCTTCAGTCAAGTAGATCATGTATGCTATTTCAAACGAGCTATGCCTGCTTGACTTCTGAACGACAATTTTTCGTAAATTCTGTACGGCTATGGAATTTCTTTCCCATAAATATTAGAAAAATTAGAAGCACTAATAAATTTAAGTCATCTCTCTTAAAATATCTGGCCAATGAAACAATTAGAATTTAAAATGTTTAATTTGTTGTAATATCAACTGTCTTTTTCTGTTTTTTTTTTTTTTATATATATATATAAATTGTAAACTTACTTCTTCTATCGCTATTATTATTATTATTATTATAGCCAATGTTTAATAATAAAAACAAGATCATTCATACAACAATCGCACACTGTAGTGGTACAATGACAGTGAATAGGGGAACTCCTCACGGAGGAGTAATCTCTCCTCTCTGATGACTTGTAGTAATGATAAAGGTTTTAGAAACTATGAACAAGGACTGTAAGTTGGTAGCGAATGCGGATAATGGGGCAATTCTATTGCAGTATCAGGAAAGTTTGTCGTGATCTTGCCACAAATATCAAAAAACAGGATTTTCTTGCTCCCAAATTAAAAGACCAAACATTATCTCAATGTAACTAAGCCAAACACCTTGGCATAGTTCTTGATTTAAAGCTTAGCTGCAGGTAAAATATTGAACAGCGCGCTAAGAAAGCGTACATAGGCCTTTATGCCTGTAATCAAACCTTTAGTAAAAAATGGGATCTTGAACCAAGAATGACCCTATGGATGTACACAACTTGGTTATCAGTCCTAAGTAAGAAATATAACATCGATAGGTTTAAAAATGCCCAAAGGGCAGCTTGTGAAGGTACCACAGGGGCAATGAGGATATGTCCTTTTGATGTCTTGACCGTTACTCTACACCTCTTGGACCAGTCGTCTTTACGGACAAAACGTCTCTTGTGTTTTAAGTGAACTCATGTCTGTATAAGACTTAATTTCACTGAATGGGAGCAAGGAAATGCCTTGCCGTCGCTCACCATCAATTCTATTCTCTGATACAATACAAAAATGGGACTCGTGTGGGAGGCAAACCTTTTACCATTCTTAGGGTCATGGCACCCAATGCTTATTGCAACTCTACATCGCATCAACCACAATTGGAAGCCACCATGACGCTCCCACAAGGGTGCCTACCTCTTTCAAGTCAGGCCCGGACCCAAGTCCG
Organism: Volucella zonaria; assembly: GCA_963966105.1. Taxonomy (NCBI): domain Eukaryota; kingdom Metazoa; phylum Arthropoda; class Insecta; order Diptera; family Syrphidae; genus Volucella; species Volucella zonaria. The sequence goes on from OZ014531.1 coordinate 131,982,560, forward strand.
CGCGGCCTTGACTCCCACCAATGGAGTTTTGAAAGATTGCACCTCTTGTGTTGGCGCTCGAATTTTGCACTATTCTTTCAAGAATGATGTTAAAGAAATCGCGTGTCAGCGCATCGCCTTGTCTAAATCCTTTTTTGACATCAAAGGTCTCGGTGAGTTCTTTATCGACTTTGATGGAGCCGAAAACAGATCTTAGAAATACGGTAAGCAAGTTGGTGGCTTCTCCCACTGACTACACCACACCCTCTCTAAACTTCAATCGAAAAATTTTGCAAATAGAGGGCAGTGACAAAATGGAAACGTGTTTAAAGACTACGAGTCAACAAGCTTGACCGAGAACTAAAAAAATAAACAGGGGTGTCGGCGCAGCCATTTTCTCGGAAAAATTGCGGGTGTCGATGTCTTTTCATCTTCCCAGCAGAGCTTTTCGCAATTAGAGAGAAATATGTTATCATAAACCTAAAATACCGCTATTTTCACTTAAAACCAGTCTGAGATTGTCAATATTTACTGAATCCCCTTGGAGCTACAATCGTCTGGGTTTCAGAATTTAATGGAGGTAACGAAACGGCAAGTGAACTGGCCAGCAAGGGGTCAGCCGTTGACGACTCACAGAAACAGTCAACACCTACTCATGCTGGCCAACCAAAATTGGCATAGACCAGCAGGCTAGACATATGGAGAAAAATGTGGCCCAGTTATAACAAAGTAAGGAACACATAACTATTAAGCAGATCAAGACAAGATATTTCTGGATTTATACATATAACCACAGGCCACTGGTCTTGGGATCAATCAGCTAAACTAGGTATTCTCGTATAACCTATAACACCTTCTGTCCTATTTGCAGAGACGTAAATGAGGAAGAATCTACCGATGTACATTGTTTTTAAATGTTTGTAAGTTATAACGACCAAGAAATACAGAGATCGGCAGAGCATTCCATAAGCGAGTTGTACGGCTTAGGAATGAATTACGATATTTTAGAGTAGGTACGTCCGAAAATGGCCTTGAGGGTATACTGGTGAGCATTCATAGCGAGACGGGTGTTACGGTTGAAAGTTTGATTGGGCGGCGATTTCAATGGAGCACTGGTGGCGGAAATAGCGATAAAACAAAGTGAGACAGGAGACATTACGCCGGTGTTCGATGGTGTGAATTGATTAACTGATATTAGTATCACCCATGAATTTTATCGCACGGTTTTGAATCCTATCTAGCAGGTGCAGAGATGTTTTAGGAGCACCTGACCAGATGTGGGCATTGTGCTCCAATTTTGGGCGGATGAATGCCTTATATATTGAGAGGCTAGATCAGAGGCGGTAAAATATTTTTTTACATCTCTTGAGGAAAAAAACATTTCTCAGCATTTTTGACGACATCGAATAGTGGTTATTCCAACGTAAGTTGTCACTGACACAAATACCGAGAATGGAAAGTTTTTCGGTTTCGACGATGTAAGTGCCATTCATGGATAATGGCTGGGTATTTAGATTTCGTTTTAATGACAGCAGACAGCATTGAGTTTTGGAAGCATTAAATTCCACTCTGTTGATAGTCCCCAAACTGGTTTTGCTGCCGTTCTCGTCCTACAGCCGAAGAGCAGGGGCGTGAGTCCGGAAACGAATATGTAAAGCAGAGAGTACTGTCATCAGATTAGAAGTAGCAGACAAGAGATCATTATGGAAAGACTGTCGGAAACATAACGGAGCCCTGGGGCACACCAGCATTTACTTTGTGAATACCAGACTTGAAACCGTCCAAGACAACTTGAATTGAACGTTCCAAAAGGTAATTTCTAATCCATTGAAGAAGATAGTCATCGATCGCAAAAGCACGCATTTTCGACAAAAGAGCCTGATGCCAAACTCTGTTAAATGCCTTAGAAATATCAAGTGCAACTATTTTGCTTTCGCCAGATTTATGTACGCTTTGGTTCCTCTTTTCTGTGAGACATTCCATCAAATCAGCACTGGACCGTTTCATTAGCTGACGGTTTATTAGTATTTCAGTGACCTTGGAAAGAAGGGACGTAAGTGCAATGGGTCTGTAGGAAGTGAGGGAAGAAGATTCCCCTTTTTTTATCAAGCCTGTCCGGACAAATGCTGTTTTCCATCTGCTCGGAACAAGTCTTAAAGAGTAGGATTGATGAAAAAACTTACGCAGTGGTTTTGCCAGCGAGGAAGAACACCTCTTCAGAAGAAGGGGAGATATACCATCTGGATCAACGGATTCAGGTCTGGATAAATATAGATTACTTTGAAGGCCACTCTTTGTTATTCCTTTTAAAATAGTCAAGATCAATGGACCTTAAATCTATGCAATATGCATGGGCTAGACTATTACAATCGAAATTTTCTGTTCAATTTTGCTTTCATATGTAATGCGTGACATTGTAAACATAAGTAATGTGTAATAAAGTTCGTCTAAAATATTCTTCGATAACTTAATCAAGTGTAATACAGTAAATTCAAACCCTATGTAATATGATTCATTTTATCAGAACACTAAAGAATGCTAGAATATTCTACGGAAGGATCTAGAGATAAGGGAATGTGCCCCGGAAGAGTTCGTTTCTTGATAAAAAACTCGTAATCTACAATCTTCTTATTTTACGAGCAGTTCTTGGAAAATTTTAATTTATATTGAACTTACCATGTTTAAGGAATTTGTATTTAACTTTAGATAGCTCCTCAATTACTACATCGATTGCACATGCAATCAACGCTGTAATTATGCCAATTTGAATGAATATCAACCAACGGGCAATATCTTTGCGTAGCGTAAACCTTGTAGTCGTGTTTCTCTGCTCATTTTTGTGCAAAACATTTTCACAAACATCATAGTCTAGACTCTGTAAAATTCATTAGATAAGACTATGTTTAGTTGGATTACAAATCATTAGATAAACCTCATAGATGTCTTTGTTTTCTACCGCGTTCTGTGATGTTATTGCAAATGTCGGATTTTCAGCGTCTCGTGATGAGGAACTGTTTGGTGGGCGTACATCTACTGGTGCTGCCGGCGATAGGTGCTCCTGCTGTAAAATAATTAAAATATTATTTCAATTTCTCACTTATTTGGCAAAATCACATTTTATAGTTGGTTATTTACCTCTGCAGTAAGTATTGTTGTATTGCTATCATCGCTGTCGAGAAGGGCATCATCGTCAGGTTGCGCTTTTGCTAGTAACTTCGCTTTTGTTCTCATGACTCACATGTAAATTGTATTCTTACTCTGGCTTTTCAAGTGCAGTGGACCACCTTTCTACTTGGTTTTCTGTTTACTTGCGGAGTTGAATGCAATAAATGAAATTGGTGAAGAACTGTCAAAGCAAAATTTCACATTTGGGTGCATGTACAATGTGGAAGTGAAGCCAAACTCTTCTTTATACAATTGTTTTCCCTCCAAAAGTTAATTTAGGTTGACTCCAATCGAATTCGAAAAGTTGCTTCTGAGTTGTCTGTCTGATTTTTTATTATTTGTTTGTGAAATGTGAAAATTGTTGCCCATCAAAGAAATTTATTTAATAGTACACAAAAATGCCTTAGTTCTTGTTATTTTATTTTAAGATGAAAACAAAAAAACTGTGTACATTGTTTCATGGATGCAGAATTTCATATCAGATTGTCAATAACTCAATAACAAATTCACAATGTGTAACAGTTGGTGTAAGTGGCACATATAAATAATTGAATGAATTCAATGTGGCTCGAAGGGATATTAGAGTTTTTGTGGTTGGTAGGATTGGACTGGATTTAATGATGATTTGTAAATTGAAGAAAAAGGGGAAAAAATAGAGAATGAAATCGAAAAATATTCTTGTTTTTTTTTTTTTTTTTTTTTTTTTATAAATGTACCACATGATTGACATTTTACTTAAGATGTGTTGTTGTATTCTAAGTGAAGACAATTCAATTAAATTTTTATTCACATACTATATACCTAAGTGTTGTTGGCAGTACCACCATTAATACGGCCAATCTGTCAAAAAACCAGCGGATGAACTTCAGCGGGAGACGTTATGTGATATATTTTTTTCGCCGCGTGAACACAGAAAAAAGAGAACGAAAATTTAAGTAATTGTACGAGTATTTTGTGAATTCATTAAATTGTATTAAAACCCTTTTCGATTGTAAAACATTTATCCGAATTAATAAGTTGTATTGAACTATAAACCGTTCATTGCTAAACTTAATCTTAAAGTTAATTTTTTAACATCCGCGTTAGCAAGAGTTTTTCAACTTTTAACCGCGCTGTCATTTTTGACCATTCATTGATATGTACGGTATTATTTGACAAATCACTATAATAGGTAGCATCATTCAAATTTATTTTGAAAATCGATCTTCAGTAGTTATTTGTTGGGGCCTCATAATCGACCAACTGAGCTCGCTATTCGTTGTGTTGCCAATATATTTGTCACAACATACACTCCAAAATATGCAAAGCCAACATAATGAGCGTACAGAAAAAACTGTAGGTGCTGTGAGCGAAGGTGAGGCGGTAGATTTGAAATTGATAAATTCGACATCAGTCGCATCAGTTTTGCGTTTATAACGCAGCTGGTGCAGGAACTAAAGGCAAGCGAATATGGCTCGTGGAGGGAGTTCGCGAATTACGCTCTTGTGCAGCATAAAGTAGACCCTTATTTTGATCGAAAAGTGAAAATGCTAATTTATGGCTCAATGGGTTGTGAAAAGTCAATCAATGAGTTTACTACAGTGTGAATGTGTTTTACTTTGAGATAATGAAAAAGTTTATTCATTTGGCTTGTCATTTAGACATATGTACTTTTGTCTTGATGACCCATCTGGCGCCGAGACGAAATGATCGAAAAGTCCTTCCGTGTCTTAAAATCACGCGAACGACGAACAATGAACAAGTATTTTATAATATCAGGTATAAATCCAAATGAAGTCGTTGATGATGACAGCTTCTACCTCGAAGATTTTTTGAAGTAGGTAGACACTACTGAGCAACTTTTCAGGAAGTATATGATAATATTGGTCCGAACTACGACCTGGAGATTTGAGGCCTCTCGCTCAATTTATACCTTCGAAATGACACATAGAGAACTGGAGATTCAAGAACTTAGATTTTGCTGAGTCTAATGACGTAAATATGGCGAATAATGTTATCGCCGTTGAGACGAAGCTACCCCTGTTTATTTCGATAGAAGAGCTCCATGCGATCTTCGAATTATTAAGGAATTAAAAATCAGTGGGAACCGATAGAATTCTGAACTTTGTACTTTCACTAGAAGCGGCGGACATTTATACTACGAGGGCGGGTCAATAAGTCCGTGACTTTTGGATTAAAACTGATTTTTTGATAAAAAAATAATTTTGTTTTTCAACGTAGTCTTCCTTGAGCTCTATACACTTTGTCCAACGCTTCTCCAATTTTTTTATCCCTTCCAAAAAACATGATTTGTCGAGGTCCTCAAAATGACGAGATGACTTCATCATTGGAGTCAAATCTTTTTCCACCAAGCCATTTCTTCAGGTTTGGGAACAAGAAGTAGTCGCTCGGAGCCAAATCTGGAGAATAGGGTGGATGAGGGAGCAATTCATAGCCCAATTCATGGATTTTTGCCATGGCAACTGCATATGTGTGCACCCTTGCATTGTCTTGGTGGAAAAGAACTTTTTTCTTGGCCAAATGAGGTCGTTTTTTTTTCAAATCGTCATTGAATCGGTCCAATAAGTTGGCATAATATTCCCCATTGATTGTTCTTCCCTTTTGAAGGTAGTCAATGTGGATTATCCCGCGTGCATCCCAAAAAACAGTCGCCATAACTTTATTGGCTGACAAACCCACCTTGGCCTTCTTTGGCGCCGATTCACCCTTAGAAACCCACTGTTTTGACTGTTGTTTGTTGTGATGGATCCATATTTCGTCCACGGTTACAAAACAGCGCAAAAACTCCTCCATATTGCGATTAAACAACGCCAAACCTTCCTGTGAAGTTGTTACACGATTGCGTTTGTGGTCGACTGTGAGCAAACGCGGCACCCATCTTGCGGAAAGCTTTCTCATGCCCAAGTGATCATTCAAAATTGAAACCACTGAGCCATGCGAGATCCCTACGGCTTCCACAATCTCTCGCACTTTCAATCTTCGGTCGGCCAACACCATATCGTGAATTTTTTCGATTGTTTCGGGTGTAGAGACCTCAACTGGGCGTCCAGGAGGTTCGGCATCTTCAGTGCTTGTACGGCCACAACGAAATTCAGTAAACCACTTTTTTACCATTGAAATCGATGGTGCAGTATTTATCAAGCTTAGCCTTGGTCTCGGTAATGGTTTTTTTTCGCAAGAAATAATGCTTAATAAGCACACGAAATTCACTTTTTTCCATTTTCTCCTCAAATTAGTGAGTAGTCTGATAAAAATAGCTGTCAAACACAAACTAACTGACGCAGCAAGTTTAAATTTTGACAGGAGTCAACTGACAAATGCCTGTTGACAGGAGCAGTGTTGCTGTTTCAGTAAAGAGGTCAGAAATTCAAAAATGCACAGAATTATTGACCCGCCCTCGTATCTAACGCTTTGGAAGACAGCAGTGTTGTTGATTAATGGAGTCCTGTGTAAGTGGGTTGGGGAAGAAATTATAATTCCGGATAATCAATTCAATTTCAAGGCGGGGGCATGGTATTGTGAAAAGATTTTGGGAAAGCCTTAGTCACTATAAGTTAGAGGCATTATTCTTCAAGCCAAACAGAACATAACTAATTTATAAATATGCTCACCAATAGGCAGTTCATCATGAGAATGCCTGAATATCACCACTGAACTCACCAATACTGGAAAAAGTTTTTCTCCCTCAACCCGTTGTATATACATCTCTCTCTTTTTCTTGACATTTTGTCAATAATGTAGAAACAACATTTTTTCTTTTCGAAGTGTTAGAATAAAATAAATACTCTATACGATAAATCGAGGTCGTAGCTTTATAGCACTTTCTCAATATCCGAGCTGGATCTATCATCTTTGATAAGAAGACCTCAACAATTGGACTATAAAAACGGTTTGAAACAAGGTACGATTGATTCGACGATCCTTTTCAACATCTTTGGTATATCTTGTAAGCTCTCTTCCTATACTATGGCGTACATAGTTGTCTGCGACCTGATCGGGTACAGATCAGGCCCGAAGAATGAGCCCATTAATACTCGCAAGCTCTTGCAGAGTGATTTCGATAAGATTACGCGATATTGCGATGGGGCACAGAAACAATTGGCGAAAGCTTTAGATCATGGGACAACACGGGTATCTACTTGATTGTCGAAATGTATTGAGATACCTTGGGATCTTCGGTGAGCAGATAAGAACGAGAGGATCAATTTTTTAAATAAAACAACAACGGTGTGAAATATATGATTCTGGCTTTATTTTGAAGTTACGTTCATGTGTGGAATAGCACACCATTCAAATGGCCGCCCCGACTTCCCTGGCAGTGCTTCAAGCGGTCGGTCCAATTTTTGATGACTCGGTCCAATATGTACAGCGTTAATCCGGCAGTAGCGTGTTGAATGTTGGTCTCGAGCTCGTGCAAAGTGGTTGGCTTGTTACGGTAGACTAAGGACTTGACGTAGCCTTAAAGAAAATAATCAAGTGGTGTCAGATCGCATAATCGCGGCCGCTAATAGATGAACGCTCGTTGTGAGATGTGCCAGTCGCCAAATGTCTGGCTGAAACCAGAGCTTGAATATATCGATGTTGTCGAGCTCTGACCACAGAAAGTCGGTTAACATCGATCTATGTATACCTGAGACCGTTGACGGTAACCTTGTCTCCTTCCTCATTTCGAAAGGTATAAGGTCAGATGATGCCGACATGCCATAAATCGCACCAAATAGTCATTCTTTGTGGATGCCGGCCAACATTTCCAGAGCCCAATTAGCGAACTCACGGCATTTTCTATGGTCGTCGGGCTTCAATTCTTGCGTCAGCATAGTCTTATACGGACGTAGGTCCAAATCCAACCGCAAAATAAGCCGGGTTGACTCTGGCGGTGTCAAATTCTGGTAATCGGCGCCGAATCGCTATGGTGGCTATGTTTTCCTCATTTTGCACCAATCTCTGTCTTAAGATCCAAAGAGTGTACTCACGCTCAAACTTTTTCACGTTGCAACGAATTGCCTGCAAACTGAAGTCATGATGACGAACGACCTCGCGACGAAATTATTTTTTAATAATTATCGCATGTTCGGCCAGCATAAAACGGTCGAATATTTTGACAGCTGGATGTCATTGGTAACTTTGACAGCTGCTGAAACATAATAATTGGAAAAACTATTATTGCTGTCTGGTCACTCTATAGATAAATATCTGTATTTTAACAAACATATATGTAGATGTAGTGGTCAGAGCCAAAGGTTCTGCTAAATAGCCGTTATCCCGCCTATGCTTGGATTTGAATGACCTGTGTTGTTCAACATGAGGGCAACTTTATTGGAAAAAATTCGGGTGTCTGAAAGGGCTTACCAAAGGGCTTGCCTTCATTGGTACAGAACATAAAATTCCATACTTATGAGGTCTTATACAATAGGATGAAGCTAATAAGAGTAGACACTTTCGTTACTAAATTGATTCAAAGGCTTGTTAGTGGAGCAGTGTCCACGATGGACAACCTGATCTCCGGGGCTTATTACTTCAATTATCTATATCACGAGAGTGTGTAATTTAACGACTCCGCACCCCCAAAAATATTCCCCTATTTTGATAAAAAAAGGGCTGATGTAGGACAAATTAGCGTTGCCGTCAATCTTCTACGTCGCTTAAACAGCTGCGGAAGGACGACTTAACTACGACAGAGACGTCACATACGGCAGAGCGAAGCGTAGGGATGATTGCTCTGCAGTACCAAGAATTCTGTGGCTTAGTAAAGCAAAAGAAACTCCTTCGTCGTTCCTTTAAGTACCACATTCTGGGGCAAGGCGGATTTGTAGGTTATTTTTAAGACATAGTTGGCTAACATAGTCTGATAGGTAAATGGGTACAATTTTAACAATTGCGAATATGTTCACAAGAAAAAAAGATTAATATATGAGCACCTTTTCGAATGTCTTGCCTGCTGATATTTGGACATTTATAAGGACTACATTTCTCTGAGTATGTTGAAATTCAATAGAAGATCTTCCTTCGAAATGACAATTACATTACTTGCAACATTTCCATAATTGAAATTGGTAAAACCTGACCTTTAGAATCCTTTTCCATATCATTTTGGAGGGGGAAAGAGTACAACGAACTTGATATTTCAGGTTTGGTTTCAGACGAATGATAGCATTCGCCTCGGAACTTGCTCCTGCAGGATTTCATACTACTACTTAACCTGGTTGCCAGGTTGATTAACCTATACCAGCTCCGGTTATTATCGGTTTTGATGATGAATGGAGCCTTTTTATTGTTGACCTACTAGTCTGTTAATTTTGTTACAGTGCGTTTAGTCCATTTAGCGCATTTTTTAAATTATTTTCTCTGCAATTATTTTTGTGTTGCTTTTTGTTTTCCCCGTCTTCGGAGAATGATTCCTGTGGATTAGCCACATCAACGACAACAATGCTGACTTTGTTGCCTATAAGTGGATCTGCACAAAACATTCCATGCTATTTGTTTTTTGTGATGAGCGTATTAATATCTCCCTCTCACATGTGATCGTTGCAATCAAGTCACTCACTGACTCCAATGAATCCATTTATAACTCACTCATCAGATTGGTAACGGACAAACTATCAGTCATAGATGTGTGGAAGACTTTGGTCAGAGTATCAAAAAACAAATTGTTATTTAATTAAATTAGAAACTGCAAGATCCGGAAATGAAGAAACATCCAAGCGCCACATCGATAAAGTATTAAGTGAAATTATATCTATCGGTTCCGCAATGATGGATTCTAACAAGAAAACGTGTAGTTCCATCAACTCTTTGCGGGAAAACGTTTATATTTATCTCTAGTCATCCACATCCAACCTCCAATTCCGATCTGCAACATACAATCATCCACTCTCCAAACAGTGCGAGCTCATGCTCGGCGTTATATATAATTATATATAATTAGTGAGTTTAGTAACGAAATCACTACGAATAGAACAGTGTTGAATAAATTGGAAAACCTGATTGAAACAGTATGTCACAAACTCGGCCTCAATTTTGGCTGAATCATTACAAACCGAAACCGAATCATTACCGCATCCAGTGCCGCAAACCCAACCTCTAAATCCTCGCAGCAGACCTTCGATAAAACCGGTCCAATGTCAACCGCTCTTGTCGCCATCCCATGGAAACTCGCCACACAATTTAACACGACATGGACACCTTCAGAGTGGCAAAGCAGGTTAGACCGATTCCGCACAACGAACCAGATTTTCACCACTCTACTAATCAAAGGTACCCAAATTACGCAGAAGTGACTTGGATCTCTGAGTTTTTCAAAAAGAGGTGTGACATCACCATCACCCAATGCACAATATTTTCAACATCTCATCACAAAAATAAATGCAATTTCAAGCTAAACTTACCAACTAGATAGGAATGGTTACTTGTTAACCCATCCAGCACCAAGCTTAACCTTGGAAAGAAACGTGTCTCAAAATGAACGGATAAACCCACCATTAAAAGTATAGAAAAAAAAACACGAAACAACGTCTCAGTTAATAAGCCTAATTATAAACCATCCAGATCCGTCCCCCATTCCCATCCTAAGCCTGACCCCAAATACAGCCTTAAAACCAAAATATTTCTAAAATTTTCGGCTCCTTCTATGTCTACCCACAAATGCACCAATTGCCTCTCTTCCATCCAAACCTCAACGTCAAAGGGTTTCTTTCGATTTAACCCCTGTCCCTGATACGGTTATCGCTCAATCGCCCACACCCCCTCCTACAAAAAACTGCTTTCCCAATTTCCATCTTACAACTTTAGCCAAATATCCAAACTTTATAAGCTCACATATCTCAAATCCCGCTTTTAACTCACTTTATACCTTAATTACAAGGGCCGCTGACCCTATTTTCGATTCCCTGTCGCCACCTAACGTCAAATGGACTCACAGGAATATAAATACCATGGAATACCGTTATGCGCTCTCTAGGCTAAGGGATAAAGAGATGTACGAAAATACTCGTCTCTTTCTCGCATATTTTCACGACAAATCTTTGAGTGAAAAACCAAAACAAGTGTCATGATCACCATCCAACAGGAAGGCCTTCCTACTGATATAACTAGTCTCAAGTATGTTTACAAAAGACACCACGCAACTTTCAACGCACATCCCCAAAAGGTTGCGGACGACATCGTTGCTTTCCGGAGCTGCATATGTACACTCAAAAAAAGTGTCTTACCTTACGCACCCGAGCTGACCATGACCATTATTACCAACACGTAAGAGGCTTGCGCTCTAAAACTCTTGCTGTTTTGTCTAAGTCTCATGGCTTCTCTTTCGACGTCTATGCTCTTACAGAAAATAATCTGATCCCAGACATAAAGAGCCAGGAGTTATTCCCATCTTATTATAATGTTTTCCGAGATAACAATCACTCTCTCCATATAGTTAATGATCCTACCCTCCCTATGATTGATTCTCCATGGCGAGACGACCTACTAGCCATTCACAATAGCCTTAACTCTTCCCTCATCGCTATCTCTTCTGACCGTACCTGATCCCATATATTTGGCCCCTCTCTCTTTTAATCTTTTCATCCTTCCCTTATGGAAGAAAAATTACGAAATCTCAATGATGAATTGCTCCTCGCAATGTTTCTCAAAAAGTGTGCCTCCAATCTTTCGCATCCACTTTCCTTCCTATTTCATCTTTCCCTCACACAAGGGGAATTCGCGCAAGTTTGGAAGACCTCTTTCATAATCCCGGTTCACAAAAGGGATCAAAGAATTAAGTGCTAAGATCACCCATTCAGCATGGATTTCTGACAGGTAGATCAACTACTTAGTTGAGACGAGGGAACGGACATCATTGTGATCAGCGAGCTGTATAAAACTCTCGACAGCAACATCTGGATCTACGATAAATCAAGGCATGCCGCAAATAAACGGGATCAACTTCTACAGCTGTTAGATGCGGCTAAGTTGGACAACGTGCAGATGCACGTGAAAGATCTCCAGTGGTTATATGTGGAGACTTTAATGCCTGGGCAACAGAGTGGGGTAGCAGGTACACCAATGCTAGAGGACGTATCCTACTAGAAACATTTGCATCATTGGATGTAATCATTGCAAACAATGGTCGAGCAAATACTTTTAGGAAAGCGGGAATTGGATCAATCATGGATATTCCCTTCACAACTCTCTACTGCGCAACACAGAATGGTGGGTCTGCGAAGGATATACCCACGGTAACTATCGGGCGATAATAATTGATATTAAAAAGCAAAGGGCCATACCACGCCCTAAGCTAGCGGCCCCAAATGGACGACAAGGACGTTTTCGACGATATGATGAAAATTAGCGAGCTACGTAATCGACAGCAAAACAGCGTAGAATTTGTTGCATCACCTCACTCGCACTATAACAACAGCATGTGACTCAGCAATGCCCGGACGAATACCCAGCAAAAGTGGTACACCGTGCTACTAGTGGAGCCAAGAAATAAAAGCACTCAGGGCAAAATGCTTACAAGCCCGGCAGCGAATGCCGGAGAGCCGATTTTCAAGATTGACTAGACATATTCCGACTGACAAGAAGGGATCTTAAAGAGGGCGATAAAAGAAAGTAAAACAAGATGCTTCAAATGCCTGTGCCACGAAACAAGTCCAACAATGCTAAGGTCTATTGTATAGCAACTATTCTCACAGAGACCATCGACTCTGTGAAACATAATTAAGGAACCCAGCACAGAAGTAGTTCCAATAATAACACCAGATGAACCTTTCAACACATGCAAGAAGATAGGCATCAAAAAAGCGCCTGGATCCGGTGGTATACCCCGTAGGACAGTGAAAGCGGCCATTCAAAAGAGACCAGACATGTTTATAACAACGATGCAAAAGTGTCTGAAAGAGGAGGTTTTCCCAGAGCAGTGAAAGTTGAAACATTTGGTACCTTTACCAAAGGGAAACAAACCACCTGGAAAACCAGTATCATATCGGCCAATATGTTTGCTGGACACGCTGGGCAAAATACTTGAACGGCAGCAAAGTGGTCATTTATAAGAAACTCACTAGCAAGAATGGATACGAGTATACCATATTACTTGCGAAAGATTGTATCAGGGTACTCGTACTTCACCAATGAAAGGTTGAGATATGAAATCGACGAAGGAGAAAAGTACTATCTCCGCGGGAGTCCCACAAGGATCGGTACTGGGGACGTCACTCCGCAACATCATGTACGACGGAGTTATGCAATCAACACGACCACGCCATTGCAACTGTTGCAAAGAATAGAGTCACCGACGAACAATTCAATCAACCTTAACAAAGACTGGCTTCTATCCGCCGGCCTAAAACTAGCAGATCACAAAACGGAAGCTGTTCTAATAACCAGCCGGGAAAATGTGAAATACGTGGACATAAGGGTAGGAAGTCAAACTATTGGATCAAAAGACTAGGAGTAATATTTGACAATAGATTAAGTTTAATGCTTCACATCGACTATTCAGGCAAAAAGGCAACACTTTCTGGAATACTACCAAACATCGGAGGTCCTCGTTATGCTAGATGAATATTAATACCCAAGGTAATAAACGCTGCCGCAGTCTGAGTGGGGGTCCTAGCAACAAAGCAAGCAAGGAGAAAACTATCGCCAACATATCGACTTAGCGCATTAAGAGTAATCAGTGGCTTTAGACCGAGATACAGAGAGTTTATAATAGGATAACTTTTAGTAACCAACAGGCGGTAGTTGTCAAAAGGATCAAGGAAGAAGAAAAGCCGACTTCAATGGCCAGATGGTAAGCTTGGTGGAATACCACTACTAAGTGGGGATAGACCTAGAGATTGATCCCATCCATAGACGTTTGGACAAACCGAAGGTATGGAAAATGTAACTGCAGCTACCATCTTACGCAGTTCCTATCTGGTCACGGTGGGTATCAAAAGTACCCACACTGCTTCGGGCACGATAGCTCGCCTTTTGCTCAGACTGCCCAAATCAGGAGGACACAGAGCATGCTATATATTCCATTGAATCCGATTTCTGGGATCGATAACTGACATACCAGAGCAACACTCAATAATTGACCCAATCGTACGGTCAGAAGAAAATTGGATGGATATTTGCACATTTATAGCAAACGTGCAAAACGAGCTGCGAAGGATCGAAAAAATAAGACGTGCAGAGCAGCAATCGAAGGAGATATACCATAGATTGCTTACCAGCCCCGCGAAGTAATACCTAAGGCAGTCCCGGCTGGAGAGTGGTCGAGATTGTGAATGGCGTGGTATTGTACGCATTCGTATTCCTGGAAACGAGCAATCAGGCTAGCAAATTGTGCTTGCTGCTAGCCCGGGCTACTGGTGACTATGAAAATTAGACATCCTTTGGCGCAATCAAAAGCAAAAGAAGACATTTTTGAAAAATGTCTAGAAACATTATAGACATCTCAAAATGTGAAGATATCACAAAATTTCCATTTTCGATTTACGAGGTGAATGCAAGAAGCTCATTATCAGGATGTTAAATACGTTGGTAATTGCTCCACCAAGTTATCTCCCGCTGCCGCAAATCGCTCGTCAGGTAGGCCGCCCGGTAGCAGCCTTGTTGTTCTTAAGCATGGATATTGCTATCCACAGTTCATATTGATCTGGTGGACAGATCTCTTCATTCTGAATAGAATTGGTCTTTCCATATCCTCAGTAACAACTGAGACTCAGCTGCTAAGTTTCTTTGTTTATCTCTGCAGGCCTCTGCTTGGCTTCTGTTGAATTGACACTTTGGTTTTACTTTTTGGTAAAATTTCCGTACATTGCTTCTGGAGTAAGACCTCTCTATTTCCCTCTTATGGTTTTTATTTTTCCACCGGAGAAACCGATATTCTTAGCCTCAGTCCAGATGAGGTGTGGTGCAGACTATGCGGGCTAAGCTTCTTGACTGCGCTACCAAAAATGTCTTCTTTTATGAGTTGTGTTTTTCACTTTTGGGAGCATTAACGCATGTTAGGCGGACGTTGAAGAGTAAAACCTTGATGCATTTTGTTATAAGGCCTTCACTAATCGCACACAACCAGCCACAGAACAGACCTATTGACTAGACTTATGCCAAACAAAGCTGTCAAAATTGACAACAAATGACATTTTTCCAAACGGAGCTAAGTGTAAAGTATCTTCGGACGTTGCCGACGAAAAAGTCACATCTTTATCGGAAAAAAGTTCTAAATTAAAATTTATTAAAAAAAACCAAGCCAACAAAAGATTTCATAAATTAAAAAAAGTAATTGATAACGGTGTGTCTGTGAAAAATCAAAATGTAACTTACAATTAAGTTGTGAATTCAGTTTATAAAAATAAATTAAAAAAAAAAAATATTTCATAGAAATCAAGTCGGCCAGCGACAGGGAAGTATATCCGAAAAACTTAAGACTGATAGTGAAAGCCTGGATGAAGGTATTTAAATTTGGCCAAATCTAAGAAGATACGATTTGTTTCGATTTGGTTTCTTGTCCTCATCTCGTGTTGAATGTCTTTCAGGGAACTCTCAACTCTTTGTAGGACCTCATCCCATCGTAAATTGGACACCTGCAGTTCAATGGCTAAAAGAAGAAAATCAAACCGTTCTCGTACTCGTATTTTCAAATATAGTATTATTCATATTTTCGAAATTCTCTTACGATTTTCATTTCGCTTCGATGGAATGGATAAATCCATGGCGTGGTCATTTGGGGGAATCACTACTTCTTGCTTGACCGCTGAAAAGTAGATCGGAGCGGGAAGAACTCCCATATTGACGTCACGGTCACAATGAACTTCCGTCGTAATAATGACGTTCGGTTCCCTTTCGATAGCACTTGGCGATGTGTTCAGCTGAAAATAGAGACCTTTTTTAAAAAGCGAGTTAAATGGATGAAATAAACACACATACCATAGGCGGATCTTCTGAGCCATCCGATTCGTCTTGCCGACTATAATCAATTGGACATGGTGCATTTGCATTTTGCGATGGCATTCTTGGATTGCTCTGAAAAAATTCATATTCGCAATTAAAATTAATGAAAAAAGTCAAATAAAAGATGTCGGAACTAAGATTCAAATATATTCCAGACAAGACATGGAGTGTTTCTATTCACAGGCTGCAGCGAAAAGTTAGAAGAAGTCATTAATTTGTTGGCACGCGGCGAATAGACTCTAAGCTCTCAGCTTCGAGGATGATTTCAGCCAACACAGGTTAACAATGTACCCAACATACCAACAGAATAAAGCGACGGAACTACTCAAGTTTTCAGCAAGTCCTCGACAAATTTAAAATGACAAAAATAATCCTAAGCCCCTTTATAGACCCGGGCGCTACCGATCTGAGACAATGAGTAGCTACAAGTGCCCAGTGCTGAAATTATGAGTACACATCTTTTGCACTTATTTTATCTCCATGTGGCAGCCATCCGTGGTGGTGGTCCAATTTGACTAAATTGGGTGTTATACGTTGGGTCACTTACAATTCCTATTGTCGCAAGGTAACGAAGAGTCTCACATAAGAACGGATTGACTGGTAATAATAATGCAGTATGAAAAAGGGACAACGACGTTCACCCATGATGTGCGGTGGAATGGGCTGGATAAAATTATGGATTGCTACAGAGAACAGAAAGAGTAACTTCTTGCCTGTAGATTTGCTGTAAACGGATTTATTAAAAGCTGCAAATAAAGGCAAGAAGTTTTAAGCTTTGGCACGTATGCGAACGTATTGTAGCAAACACCAGCTTGATATGCGCTCATGCAGTCACAGAAGTAGTATGCAATGCTATCAGAGTATGTTTTTACAAATTCCTCAGCAAGACCTACTATTAATGCCCCAAATATGTACTAAAGTCATTTCTGACAATTTTAGTGCCTAGCTAGATACTCGTAAGTAGGGCATCTTTGGTAATACGGTCGGGAAGTACAGCCTTATTGACTTTGCACTTTTGCACAGTTTTCATAACTTGATGTCCATAAAGGGGCCTACCTGACGCCTGATCAACAAATCGTCAACCAAATTGATCATATTACGAGTACGTTCGACGCAAAGCACTACTTCAATGTTTTGGATGTATAAACCTTCCGAGGAACTAACATCCACCATTATGTTATTGTAGCCAGATATGCACAAATGCGGATATTCATAACAGCATAAAGTCAGCGAACCATTTTTCGAAACCAGGGGTTTTTGTTTTTTATGTTGTATAAATGGCGTGTTCTTAAGGGGTTCTTAGTACTCTTAAAATATTTGCGCACACCGTGGGCGAAGGAAATTTAGGGAGGAAAGTAAGAGATACCGATGTACGTTGGTTTTAAAGGTTTGCTGGTTATAATGAGTAGGAAATAGGGAGTTCGACAGGGCATTTCATAAGTGGGTTGTACGGCTTAAGATAGAATCACGATATTTCAATGAACGTTTGAAATTGGGCTTGAGGGTAAACTGATAAGCATTCATACTGAGGGGCGGTGATGAAAATAGCATTAGAACAAGGTGAAATTCGAGACATTTCGTCGGTGTTCAAGCGTGTCAGTTGACTGTGGAATATTGGCGTCACATACGAGTTTTTAATCTTATGTAGTAAGTGCAAGGAGAACTTGGGGGCCGCTGACCAGATACGGGTATTGTAATCCGTATTTGGGCGGATAAATGCCTTATATATGGCAGATGGCGTAATTTGTATTATTCCATTGTTATTATTCCATTAGAACATGCGTTGGAAAGCTACTGTCATTGTACGTCATTTCAGTATATGTCATTAATTTGAAGCGTAAACATCAATAATTTTTTTCACTCAAATATGTCGTGCCTGAAAAAGTGTTTTTGCGGAGAGTTCTTCTTCATTACTTTAATATGAAGAAAACTGCTGCCGAAAGGCATCGTATTTTGGTGGAAGTTTATGGTGAACATGCGCTAGCTGAGCGAACCTGCCAAAAGTGCTTTGCACGATTTAAAAGTGGTAATTTTGGCTTGGAAGACGAAGAACGTCCTGGGCAGCCAAAAAAGTTTGAACATGAAGAACTGGAAGCATTACTCTATGAAGATTGTTGCCAAACACAAGAAGAGTTCGCAGAATTTTTGGGTGTCACTCAAGCAGCCATTTCAAAACGTTTAAAAGCAGCTGGATATATTCAAAAGCAAGGAAATTGGGTTCCACACGAACTCAAGCCGAGAGATGTCGAAAGGCGGTTTTGCATGTCCGAAATGCTGCAGGAATGCCACAAAAGGAAGTCATTTTTGCATCGGATTGTTACTGGTGATAAAAAATGGATCCATTACGACAACCCCAAACGCAAAAAATCGTATGTGAAACCCGGCCAACCAGCCAAATCAACGGCAAAGCCGAATATCCATGGCGCGAAGGTAATGCTCTGTATTTAGTGGGATCAGATGGGTGTGCTGTATTATGAGCTGCTAAAACCGGGTGAAACCATCAATGGACAACGCTACCGAACACAATTAATCCGTTTGAAGAGAGCAGTGGCAGAAAAACGCCCGGAATATGCGACCAGACACGAGGCAATAATTTTCCATCATGACAACGCTCGGCCCCACATTGCTATTCCAGTTAAGAACTATTTGGAAAACAGTGGATGGGAAGTCTTACCCCACCCGCCTTATAGCCCAGACCTTTCCCCTTCTGACTACCATTTGTTCATTTGTTGAGGTCGATGCAGAACGCCCTCACTGAAATACGGTTCACATCAGAGCAGAATATCAAAAATTGGCTTGATTCATTCTTGGCTGCCAAGCCGGCGCAGTTTTTTTGGGATGGGATCCATAAATTGCCAGAAAGATGGCTTCAGATGGGCAATACTTTGAATAATACTATTGTACATGTTTTTCTTAAATAAACGTTCAAATTTTGAAAAAAAAAACCGCACGAATACCCAATAGGTATATGAGGCCTGATCAGAGGAGGTGAAGTATTTCTTACGTCGCTTGAGGAAACATAGATACTCGCATTTCGTAGCATTTTTGGCGACATTAAATATATGGTTATTCCAATTTAAGTTGCCATTGACG
The DNA here is from genome assembly GCA_963966105.1 of Volucella zonaria. Taxonomy (NCBI): domain Eukaryota; kingdom Metazoa; phylum Arthropoda; class Insecta; order Diptera; family Syrphidae; genus Volucella; species Volucella zonaria. Next base: position 132,001,718 of record OZ014531.1, read on the forward strand.
CACATACAATGGAAAGTTTTTCGGTTTCGGCGATGCAAGTGCCATTCATGGACAATGGCTGGGTGTTTGAAATTCGCTTTAACAACAGCTGACAGCATTGTGTTTTGGAAGCATTAAATTCTACTCTGTTAGTGGTTTCCCAATTAGTTATACTGTTAATCTTAGAATTTAATGAGCTTAACATACGTTGGCGTTCCCGTTCTACAGCTAAAGAGCAGGGACGTGAGTCCGGGAACGAATATGAAAAGCAAAAAGTGTCGGAGACAGAACGGAGCCCTGGGGCACATAGCATTTATTTTGTGAATGTCGATACCAAACGCGCCCATTTCCGACAAAAGAGCCTGATACCAAGCTCTATTAAATGCCTTGGAAATATCAAGTGCAACTATCTTGCTTTCGCCAGATTGATGTACGCTTTGGTTCCACTTTTCGGTGAGACATGCCACCAGTGGACCTGTTGCTACGAATACCATACTGCCGGTCATTGAAAAGTTTTCGTGTTTCGAGATATTTCATTAGCTGACCATCTGGACCAGCGGATTTGTGAACGTGAAGATCTCTAAGGACTCTTGCTACTACACGAGTGCGAAAGTGGATTCGTCTCATTGAAAATTCGACGCACTCTAGTGTAGGCGAGGACAAAGCACAATCTGAGAGTGTTGAGCTGGCCGTAAAGCAGATTGGCCTTGCCTAAAGAGCTGACAGCTGGAATGTCATTATAAATGAGCGTTGGGATGGAGGATGAGGCAGAATTTCTATTGTTTTTGACGAACGACCAAAAATATTTACTGCCTTTGCGGCATTGCAGCATCTTTTGCCTCAGCTTTTGGTCGTATTGGAATTTCACACGCTTAAGAAAGGCATTGCAGTCTTTTCTGGCTCGTTTAAATTTTTTTCTGGCAGTTCGTTTTTGTATTACCGAAAAAACTGGGTTTAGACCATACCAGCATGGTATACTCGTAAATTAAACATAACGACTAGTTATACATAATTCCTAAAGAAGCAATGCGAATGCAGACAGGTGAATCTAGAAAAATAATGGACGTACAGAACGCGTCTTCAGAAAAGATGAAAGGGCTCGCGAGTACGAAAGAAGGGAAGAACATAGGCTCCTCAGGAGTAAAAATGAAGAGCACCAAAACTCCCTCCCTAAGGCTATAACGAGAATGAGGTGCGGGAGTTTTAACAAAAAATAAAATGAACATGCCAAGGTTGTAAAGTCCTACCAGAAATCTGCAAGGATGGAGGAGGTAACCTTATAATACAACCACAGTCAGTGCTGAGAATCTGAAAAGATAATTTTTGCAAACTATTAAGCGATGATGACAAACAACATCCCACGCTCGGACAGAATGAACAATACAACTTGAACGAAGACAGATAACATTTTCGTCCACCCAACGAGGATGAAATCAGGACAGTCATTTCAATTTCAGTCCAACAAACTTGGTAATCCCGATGGCTTAACTGTCGAGCTGTTTAAAGCAGCAGATGTTGATTTGATAAGGAGCATACATCAATTCATTTCTAAAATGAATGTACACCCATATGCCCAACAAATATATCCCCAACGTTGTTTGCCCGAGCTCAAAGAAGGAAAATCAGCTGCAGTGCGCCAACTACTGGGTAAAAAGTCTTCTAGACATCGCGTTTAAAATCCTGTTTGCCTTATTTTATGTTTTCTAGACCAGGAAAGTCCACTATAAATCAAATTTTTACATTATGGCAGAACCCAAGAGTTCTAAATCGGTACACACATGCTTTGATTTCAAACCAGCACATGACAGCGTCTATACAGACGAACTATACAGAACCACTTCTAGGTTTGAAATCCCTGCAAAGCGATGGAGAATGCGAATGCACGCTGCTCGGTCAAGGCCGGTAATGACAAAACCGAGACCTTCAATATTAGAAAAGTATCTAAACTCACAAATGAACTCTAGAAGCTACATTTTCTAAAAGTCTGTCTAGTTACTCGTATACGCGGACGCTGCCAATGGAGTCTTTGCGACTATTGAAGCACAAGCGGCAAAAAAGGGTTTAGCGATCAACAAAGCAAAAACAAAGGGGGACACACAGCATCTACCCTTAGCACACAACATCACGATAGGCAGCTACAACTTTGAGGTAGTTTATTTACTACCGCTCCGCTATAAACTTCGACAACAACACCAGCACGGCGGAAATCGCTGCTTCTTTGGGCTTAGAAGGCGAGTAGTACCAAAAAGACTTTATACATGACATTGATCATCCCAGTCGTGCTTCAGTCTCATTTGCATCAATGGAGAATGGAGGACTCATTTCAGCAGCTATCTGCACGGGCTGTAGAGTGATGTTGAGCTCAACAGAAAAGTTTGGATAACCCAGCATAGATAGATAAGTCATTTTGAATGCATGGCCACCAGCGTCTCGGCCCTAAAAGTTTTCGACGCCAACCCAGTGGATAATCGCGGTAGAGGATGACCCCATCTTATGTGACACACACAAGTCGACATGGACCTCAGCTAACCACGTGCTCGGAACTGGAGTCCGCTGGGAAAAACCCGCGCTAGCTGAGAGGCATATTAGCCGAGGCTCTAGTTCACCCCGGACTGTAGCGCAATCTAAGTAAGTAAGTAATAAGTATGGACCATATAGCTATATCAGCTTTATCAGAAGGGCTTTAATGTGTTGAGCGAATGAATACGAATACAGGAAGACCTCTACTTAGTTGGGGCACTTAGTAAACTTCGTCTGCCCAACTGGATAGAGGATACTAGAAGATGAAGATGCCACGAGAGGATACCGTAATTTTTATGTCATTATCGGAGCCTTAACAATCTGAAGCAGAAAAACTTAAGAAAATGTCACTTCCGTGGACTTTTAGAGCAAAGTTATCTGCTGCTTCATTAACAAATCTTTTCAGACGCATTCAAGGATAAAGAGTAAGGTCATGAATCAGACACACCATTCCCCCGGTCTGGCATCACAATGGATCCACTTAAGTGCGATGACGGATATCCCATAACCTTATAAATTTAATCTAACCCAAAGGTCAAATTGTTCTGGTCCTTTCTGTGTGCTGCAACCACAGCGCTTGATGCGTCCAGGTAATGTGAATCTCCAATAATAAATGATGAGGGACAGAGTTTTCTTAGGGGATGCACTTTTTGCCGTTAGGAAACCACCAATCCCAATGAAGTACGATTACGGGTCATCAATAGATATAATTCATACTATCCACGAAAATGCAAAAAAAATGTAATCTTTTCATTACTCATGTTTTGTTTTTATCTAGCAAAGACTGTGCTCAAATATTTACTTTCCAAAAGGAGAATAACAAAATAAAGCAGAAGACAATAATGGCGAAGAGAGATGCAGCTCTTAAAGAACCGCTACTCCTCTCTCGATAGTTAACTTTAAAAACTCTGATCTCTTCCTAAGCGAAAAAATACAGACTATATAGCTTTTAAGAGAGTTTCGACCGATCGGTACATTAAAAACCTTCGAAGGCTCATCTAGAATGAGTGGGATGCGTTAACTGGACAAGAATATCCCAGATTTTGTAAATCTACTTGGAACATCTTTATTTAAAATCAACACTAAGTACGTACATAGATACATATGGTAAGTCATATGAATACATGTAAATGATGAAGTTTCACTTTATTCGATTGAAATCCTTCAAAGACTCACCTGTATGTCCCTTGATGTGGACTCTTCCTTCTTGATACGTCCGCGTAATGCAATCTTTTTGGCCTTCAGCAGCCGCTCACGGCGTTCTAACAAAGATCCAACCTTCATTTCATGCAGTTTGGCCAATAGCTCAGGATGTCTTCTCTAAAAAAAAAAAACACACAAAAATCGAAAAAAACCGATCTTAGTTCATCCCTTAGATACTCTCGCATTTGTACACTTATAGGACATTGACTTGTATACTGTTTTCTTCGGGGTACTCACCTTGATGTGCATGTGAAAATTGCCAGTAGACCGAACACTTCCCCGGTACACCCGATCCGATGGGCAACTGCAACATTTTACAGTAACATTCTCTCCCTCTTGGGTTAGAATCTCATACAGTTCTCCGTTCAGGATATATGGAATGCTTATATCTTTTGTGGTTTTAATTTTAAGGCTTGAAATAGATGCAGCCATTGTGGGATTCGAATTGAAAATTCCAGAAAGGAACAATTAAAGAGATTAACGCCTTTGTTGGGAGCTTAGTGTAGTCTTGATGAAGGCGATATCTACTACTGCCAATGCCTACGAATGAGAAGCTACCTATGAGCCGCTGGCTTTTTTTACAGTTTACACTTGACGATAGGCGAAAAAACATAGAACGCACTTAGAGCCAACTCCAATACATACTTGGTAACAACGACTGTTTATCTCTGTTTATCCCATTTAGTTGGATTGACGAAAATTAATATTTGCAATCTGTGAGTGAGTCTCACTCATGCCGAAGAGATGTAGAACCGACTGTACTTCCTACATTGGATTGTTTGGTATGATACTCGTATATTTGCGGGAAACATTGAAAAAAGCAAACAAACAAAAAAATATATATATTTTCATGCTTTTTGGCGGAGCTATGCATACTGAAGATACCGTTAGGTTCTGTACTATACATATCTACTTAGAGATAGCTAGTGATTAAGTATTGTTGAACTAAAAGCTAGATATAGGGTACAGTTGAGCGAATTAAACATAGAATCGGAGATTTTTTTGATTTTGAAATAAACTATTGTATGTCGGGAACATGTTTTAAGTTATGAAACCGTTAGGGTTTTTGTTTTCAGGGATCTAACGATCTTTTTTACCATAAGGTCAGTTCTAAAGGACAAGAAGGATCTGAACGCCTATCTCGTTTTTGTTGGTAATCTCTTTGACCCTGCTCCCTTTGGATAGATCCTGAAGGGTATAGTAGCAGTGCAGGATTGAGTTGAACTAAAAAGAATAGGAACTTGAAGCTTTGAATGCAGCTCAGGTGCCAAAAAGTTGCAGGAACTTATTTCTAAACTGATCAATACAAGTTTATTCACTTACATCCCCATGGAGTGCAACGCACTTGAAACCGCGTTTAATCCAGCGCTCGATACATCTCTGGTACTCGATGTTCAGTGCGCTCAAGGGTTTTACCATGATATCCTCTGTTAAGCGCATTACCAGAAGTTGTGTTTTGGTTCAGCCGAACAGGAAAAAGTCACACGATGCCAGATCAGGTGAATTTGGTGGCTGTTTGATGGTATTTATGTTGTTTTTGACAAGAAATGCACACATAACCAATGTACTGTGAGATGGAGCGGTACCATGAATTGAGGTCTTTTTTGTGAATTGATTCACGGAAACGGCTGATAGCGATCTCCAGGAAGAAATTCATCATGCCAAACACCATTGTAATCCATGAAAACAGTGAGAATTGCTTTCTTCTTTGACTGAAAGCGACATGGTTTCTTTAGTCTTAGCCCATTTCGAGCACACCGTTCACTCGATTGATGTCTGGTTATCTTGTCGTACTCATACTCGACAGCCCACATCTCATTATCAGTAATGTGTGGTCGGAATTAGTCTCGGAGCGCATGTCTCTTGGAATGTCCACGCGTTGTTTATTCTGCAGGAAATGCAACTCCTTCTACACACGTCTTAAGCCCGATTGATTTTTTAAAGTTACCCAACCGAGACGTTGGTCGTCCCTGCTAACTAGTTGTATATACTCGTAGTACGATCAGCAAATCTTTGATTTCATCGACATACGTTTTGATATCGAACGGAACGGTCCCACGGCCAGTTGTGAAGCGACCATGCCAATCGTTAATAACTGTTTTTCCGTTAATTTCATTTCTACTAGATGGAGTGAAAAGTGACCTCCTTGACCACCAGAATGCGCTGCTACTGCAAAAAAGGGTATGGTGCCTTGAAGTCAGTTCATATTTAGCAGACATGCCAAATTTCAGTGCGATACTGTCTTTAGTTTTGTTTTGACAGCTGATTGTTGTTGACGTGTTTGGCATCATGTTGAGTATGGACAAAAACGATTTTCGTTCCTTTGAGAGGCAAAACGGCGATGGAAACAAAAGAAAAGTTGGATAAATATTATGGGGCTAATGCTCCGTCAGATTACACCGTCAAATATTGGTTTCGAGAGTTTCGTGGTGGCCGCATCTCCACTACCGATCAAGTCCGCAGCGGCAGGCCCTCCGATGCGGTTACAGAGGACAATGTCAAAAAAATACATGAAATGGTGTTGGCTGACCGGAAAGTGAAGGTGCGCGAGCTAGCAGATATCACAAAGATTAGTACTGAGCGCACACGCCATATTTTGGACAATATTGTGCATATAAAAAAGTTATTCTGCCGCTGGGTGCCGCGAGTGCTCATTTTTGACCAAAAACACGAACGCGAGAGCACTTCGAAAGAGTGTTTGGACTTGCTGATGCGGAATCGGGCGGACTTTTGGCGTCGATTGGTAACTGGATTTGGATCCCTTGGACTATTATCTCTTCCCAAACCTCAAAAGATGGCTCATCAATAAAAAATTCAGCTCGGAGAAGTATTTTGCAGACCTTCCGGAAAATTACTTTTCGGACGGGATCAAGAAGTTGGAAAATCGCTGGAATAAGTGTATCAAACTAAAAGGGGACTATATTGAATAATATAAAAAAACATTTACAAAAAAAAAATTTTTAATTCCCAAGGAGGTCACTTTTCACTCCATCTAGTACATAGTACAAAATGCAAATTTCATTTTTGTATACATCTTAAAAATCGCCGAAAAGTTTTACTTCTTTGTGGGCAATGTCAAGGGCAATTGTACCAAGATAACAAAAAAAAAAGACGAATTCAAGTCAAATGAGAGCGCCATACGTTGGCTATTCCGGGACTGATAGGAATATTTTTGACTGGTCGTAGAGTCTCTGGAACGCCGTCAAGAAATCTTTTTCCGAAATCCATAGCAATACCCTGGTCACATTTCGTTGAATTGCATCATCATCAAAACGCTCTTTTATCATGGTAGTCTTCAGCTCAGGGAATAGAAAATACACGGCCAAAGCCAGATTCGGCGAGTGTGGTGACTAATGTGTATTACAAATAACGACGAATGCCAGGAACATTATCATGAATTCTGTTCTACGAGTACAAAACAGGACTTCTTGACAAAACCTAGCTACCCAATTATCTTCTTAAGCCAGAGAAATAACGATTAGCACGTCTGCTCTCCGTTTGATTTCTAATGAGGTGTTTTATTAGAGTTAATAGAGGAGCCAAAATAGACAATGTTTGTTTTCGTTTACAGTTAAGCCTATTTTTGCCGCTTCTGTTTTAATATTTTTATTAATGGCGCCGCAATCCGGGCAGACCTCGGCCGGAGGTTAAATGCCTCCAGTCTATGAATATTTCCAGCTTTTTTTCTTTACAATCAGCTTGCGTTCAAGTACCCTTAAAATGTTTGCACACCATCACGGTGAAAGAAAAATAGGGATGAAGCAAAGAGTGGTACCGATGCATGTTGGTCTTAAACGTTTGAAGTTACAACGAGTAGGAAATAGAGAGCTCAGCAGAGCATTCCATAAGCGAGTTGCACGGCTTAGGAAAGAATTATGATATTTCAATGTACGTCTGCATCGGTGGAGCACTGGTGGTAACAAAAAATAGTGATAGAACAGGGTGAGGTAAGAGACGTTACGTCGGTGTTCAAGTTTGTCAATTGACTGTGCAATATTGGAGTCACCTATGAGTTTTATCGCATGATTTTGAATCTTATCTAGTAAGTACAAAGAGGTTTTAGGGGGACCTGTGTATATATTGGTATTGTATTCCAATTTTGAATGGATAAATGACTTATATATGGGAACCAGACCTATACACTTCGCAGCCATTTCAACAAAAGTTGTCATTGATATATGAACATACTGAGAATGGAAAGCTTATCGGTTTCGACGGTGCAAATGCCATTCATTGCGAATGGCTGGGTACTCAAATTTCGCTTTAACGATAATAGATAGCATTGTCTTTTGGAAGCATTAAATTCCACTCTGTTGGTGATTCTCTATTTAGTGATGCTGTTTATAATGGGATTTATTGAGCTTAGTAAACGCTGCCGTTCCCGTTCTACAGCCTACAGGAATATGAAGATCAGATGAACAATAGAAAGAGTGTCGGAGACCGAATGGAGCCCTGTGACACAGCAGCATTTATTTTGTAAATATCAGACTTGAAACCATCCAAGACAATTTGAATTAAACGTTCCAAAAAATAGTTTCGAATCCATTAATAAAGAGAGTCGTCGATCCCAAATGTGCGCATTTCCGACAAAAGAGCCCAATGCCATACTCTGTCAAATGCCTTAGAAATATCAAGAGCAACTATGTTGCTTTTGCCAGATTGATGATGATGAGACATGCCATCAAATCACCAGTGAATCTGTTGCTTCGAAAACTGTGCTGCCGGTCATTGAGAAGTTTTCGTGTTTCGAGATATTTCATGAGCGGACGGTATATCAGTGCTTCCATCACTTTGAAAAGAAGAGACGTAAGTGCAATGTAGGAGGAGAGAGAAGAAGATTCGGCTTTTTTCGGCTGGACTAATGCAGTTTTCTAACTCCTCGGAAAGAGTCCTAAAGAGTAGAATTGATAAAAAAGCTAACGCAGTAGTTTTACCAACCATCTAGACCAGCGAATTTGTGAATGTTCAGATCTTTAAGTACTCTTGCTACTACAATTGGACTTTTCTAAAAAGCAGACGGCTGGAATGTCATTATAAATGAGCGTTGGGGTGGAGGCAAATGACCAGCAATTTTTACTGCCTTTTGCAGCAGTTTTTGGTCGTATTGAAATTTTACACCCTGTCTCTAGTTACATCCACGAAGTTAGCCGATTTCCCCTTCTACTTGTGTGCACCACCTAAAATGAGTTCAACCTGCATCACATTGTCCCTTTGATTTTGAATCGAACATTTCCCGGACCGGTACGTTAGTGTCCGTGCGTTCAAGGTGACTTAGTTATCTGAGTCGGGTTATCGGAGCTTTCCTGACGAAGGTCAACATCGCTCTATAGTCCGCTCTGGATCCTTTTTTCTCCATTGACACCGATAATTATCCGAAGAACTTTTTTCTCGAAGTATTCAAAGCCCAAGAAAGTAGCGATTGCCAAGAGTTGTTCTTCACATAATTGCCACACCCTTGTTGTAGTTTATAGCGAAACCAAGGTAGATAAAGTCCCTTATTCCCAGCTAAGCTTAATTTATTTTCAGTCCAGTTTCCAATTTGATCATGGGAAGATTGACGCCACAATAACGATTTCTAATCTTTGAAATCTATTTTTAAAATCGAAGCTCTGTTCGTGAAGCTTATAAAGCACTTCGTGATATTTATGGTAAACATCATCGGCCATCCGAACGTGCTATATATCGAATTATTGAAAAAACTTCGCATCCAATTCTTGCCATTGGATACTCACACACCAGCAAGAACGAGGACAGTGCGTTCGGAAGAAAGTATCGCGGCTGTGAAAGCATGTGTTGAAGAGGGCCCCAATTTATCGATTCGTCGTTGTTCTCAGCAACGTCCTTCGTCCATCTTATATCTGGAAAATTCTGAGTAAAAATCTTGGTCTCACGGCTTATGAGATCCAACTGATGCAAGAGCTTAAGTTGCGTGATCAGTTTTGAGATTCATTTCTTATTAAACGCCGACGTAAACAAGCAGAATTGCCATATTTAACATAGTGCTTCTGCTCCAACAGTTGCAAAATGCTCCATTGACAGCTCGCTATGTTCTTTTCGTTTGCGCACGTGAGTTACTGAAAAGATTTTTGAAAGATTGTGTCTCTGGAATTGGCTTGTGAGTTACGCACAGTTCTTTCAAGAACGATGTCCTTTTCTGTCTCGGCTCTCACATTACCGACCTCAGTTCAGTTTCAGTTTATATGCATTTTTATTTATATCACTTATTTTACTCTTAAATACTATACAAAAAAAACGCTTAAAAATTAGCTTAATTACGAGTAACTTAAAATAATCTTATTCTAACTTACTGGCCCCATGCGGGCACTCTAAGTTAAACCTAATACTTAAACACATTACCGACCTTGGCCGTGCAAAGTGCATTCTCCATCATCAAACTGCACTGTTGAATGCGCTTAGCGGTTTTCGGTCTAGTCCAGGACTGCGAATTCCTGAAGACGAATGCGACTCCGGACCATCTACGTTAGGTATTATATGGAAATAATTTGTAAAATTCCCTTGTATTATAGGTTCGAGACCTCCGTCAACTAGAAGTGGACGTGGAAATAAGAAGACTACTGGAAAAGAAGAGGCCGTGGGTGAAAATAATTGAGAAGTTGGACAACATCTTCCAAGAAAATGCACAGTTCCACGCAAAAGTATTGGATTACCATCAACAAAAACAGGACAGAGGAAAGCGCAAGCTTGAGTTGTTAGAATTATGGTGGAGCAGAAAAAGAACAAAGACAGTTGAATTTATTACTTATCATTATTAATTATTATTATTATTAATCATTATTACTACTCTTATTTTTTATATTCATAAGTACATACAGGGTGGCTTACTCGAACTATAACTTTTTAAAATGCTATAATTTTTTTATTTTTTGATAAATTTTAATGTGCCAAAGCAAGAAATGTTGAATTTGTATCAGTAGTTTTCAATATGTCCACCTTTGGCGCGAATAATGGCCTTGAGACGGCCGAAGAAAACATTGCACGCTGCACGTAAGTGGCTCTGCGGTATTTTGGCCCATTCCCGGCGAAGTGCTTGTTTGAGGTGGTCCAAACTTTGGTATTTTTTAATGCCAACCTTCGCCTTCAAAATACCCCAGACAGGGAAATCCAACGGATTTGAATCCGGAGAATTTGCAATCCATTGTGTCGAAGAAATGAAGTGTGGAACATTGTTTTTAAGCAATCTTGGTTGACGCGCGCTTTATGAGAAGGTGCCAAGTCTTGTTGAAATGTCCACGGTCTCCGACCGAAATGATTGTTTGCCCAAGGCTTCAATACTGCCTCTAAGACAGTTTCACGGTATACGATCGCATTAATTTTGACGCCACGGTCCAAAAATACGGAGAGCGACCATCGGCGGTTATGGCGGCCCAAACCATCACCATCGGTGCTGCCTGCTTTCTGGTGGCCGTCCGAAGGCGTAAATTTTCGAAGGACCTCTCTGGCAAGTAAACTCGGTCATTTTGTTTGTTGGCATATTGCTCGATGACAATTGGCGACTCATCGGAAAAAACCAAATTCGGCAACTCACCACTTTCGTGCAAGCGTAGCAACTCCTTTGCTCTTTCGACTCTAACTTTTTTCTGTTGCGGTGTAAGATCGTGTGTTTTTTGGAACTTCAAGCCCAAGCCCATTTTTCAGTATGTGTTGCATCCGTTCCAACGATATGTAGAGCTCACGAGCCATTTTTCTTCCACTACGACGCGGATTTCGCTCAATTCGAGCCTTCACTTTCCGAACCATTTCTGCCGCCACCTCCATGGCGTTTTGCAACGCTCGCGCTGCCAGTATCACGGTAACGAGCTATGGTTCGAGACACAAATGATTTATTCGCGTTGAGGTGCTGGAGGGCTCTAACGATAGCTTCTTGTGGTTTTCCAGCCAAATACGAGTATAAAGCAATCACACTATCACGTTTGAATTTCATCGCGGATAAAAATTTTTCAACACAACTGAGATACAAATCGTTTAAAAGGCTTGTAAATAATAAAATTATCTGTCTTGTGTCAAAATTTGAGCTCACTGTCATGAACGGTTTGGAAATTATAGCAGTCTGAAGTTGGTTGCAGTTCGAGTCATTTAGGGTGTATAGTGTAAGTCTGTAATTTTAAGTTACGCTAAATTATAATTTTAAGTCAATAAATGAAATAACGTAATTAAATTAATTATTTAAATTATTTGATTTTGCTTTTTGACTTCTTGACATACTAAATCCCTATACATACTCGTAAGTATTTCCCTTGTGGATTCTGCGAAAGGTTCTTCGTGTTCTTGCAATTGCATATCTAAGCCATCTTCTTGAAACATGAAATCTAGGACATCTTCGTTTGCAATATTGTGCAGAACGCAGCAAGACCTAATGAAATGACACAGTTTTTCTACTCCTTTTGGGTTGCAGTAATATATGTTAACTACCGAAACCTTTGTTTTAGAATTCCAAAAGAATGCTCGATAGAAATTCGGCCAGAGTTTTTGCGGCTTACAACAAATCCGCACTGCTTATGTTCTATGCTTTTTTTCCGGCCCATCCCACCCCATTGTTTGGATGGCGAAGATATCTGCTCTATAAGATTGTACGGATTCAGCTCTTCAAAGTCCGAGCATTTTTTGTGCAGGTCAGAACGTCATTATCCCTTTTCGTGTTGCAGGATCACCAATAATAAGTTGCTATTCGAGGCTGTTTTTCAGTTCACAACGTACGAATATAATGTTTTACGTTGTCAGGCACTTAAGCTGGCGGCACATCCCGCAACCTTTAGAACAAGCCCTTTCTGCTGAATATTGACGTCGCCGTTGATTCAGTCACGCGAATTTATCAGCTGTGCGTCCTCCTTCTGAGGTTCTGTCGTGATAGCACATTGGATTGGGGACATGCTAAAGAGCAGAATTACTCGTACAATTCAGAATTTTGAAGAAGCACAGTCAGGTGATTTCTCCCTTCTTTGGCTTCTTGTTGTAAAAGACATCCTCATAAGTTTCGAACAGAAGGGTTTTAAGGTAGTAGCTTACGCCGACGACATAGTCATTCTGGTAGATTCTGGTGGAAGGAAAACATCTTCCGACGATCAGCGAACAAATGTTGTCGGCCTTGAACACACTCGCAAAATGGACAACACAAAACGGTTTAGGGATAAATCCATCAAAAACCGAACTAGTGTTTTTCACAAAAAAAAGTTAGAAAAATGTAGTCTTCCTAGAACCAACTGTGTTAGGATGCAACTTCCATCCGAAACTAAATATCTAAGAATCTTCGTAGCTCAGTTGGAAGCGTAACTTTGCAGAAAAAAATAAGGAAGCACTAGGAGCATTCTACACATACCAGTGAACCTCTGGTAATCGTTGGGGACTAAGGACATGTATGTATAATACGCTGGATGTACATACATACATTTACTTATTTAGCATCTTCCTCCCAGAAGGATCTAGAGGGGAAGCTTACATGGAAGTCTTTATCAAGACAAAGTTCAGGTATGGTGTAATCGATGTTTTCTGCTATTATAGCTTTATTGACTCTTTCTTTAATGTTACGTTTCCCATTTAGTTTCCTGTCAAAAATGAGACCCAAATATTTTGCTGTATCAGAACAGACTAAACTGGTACCGTTGTTTAAGGTAGGGTCTATAATTGGAATTTTGTATTTCCTAGAAAAGAGGACAAGATCAGTTTTATGGGGGCTTACAGCCAAACCACAGCGATCTGCCCAACGGCTTAATCTTTTGCGATTTAGTTGAATTAGTTCTTTAATGGTATTCAGATGCTTGTTTGAGACGGCCTGCTACCACCCGTTTTCAGATATATCTGCAGTTCATTGACCACTAAGGGGTGTACCTCTGCTGACACATTTTTTAGCAGAAGTCCCACCCAGTTTGTGGTTGATTATCCTGCTGTTTAGCATAAAACTGATCAACTCCCCAGGTGAGTCGTCTACCTGCAGAGTTGACAGCGCAGTCGTGATTCCGGATGTGTTGACGTTGTTAAGGGCACCCTCTATGTCCAGGAAAGCAACCATTGTGTACTCTCTATATTGTAGGGATCGTTTGATGTGGCTAGTCAGTGAATGCAGAGCCGTTTCCACCGACTTTCCTTTACAGAAGGCATGTTGAGCCGTTGACAGAAGTCTTGGATCAATTTCAGCTCGTATATGGATATCAATCAGTCGTTCTAGAGTTTTCAGAAGGAAAGAAGAAAGATGACAGACGTATAGGTATGAGGTCCTTGGGGACAATATGAGAATATTTTCCGGCTTTGGGATTGGAAACTACTAGATCGACTGAAAAGTGACATCCGTGACCGCCAGAATGCGCTTCTACTGCAAAAAAAGTTATGGTGCCATGAAGTCCGTTCATATTTAGGCAGACATGCCAAATTTCAGTGCGATACTGTCTTTAGTTTTGTTTTGACAGCTGATTGTTTTTGACGTGTTTAGCATCATGTTGAGTATGCACAAAAACGATTTTCGTTTCTCTCAAAAAACATTATTTTTTGAGAGGCAAAACGGCGAAGGAAACAAAAGAAAAGTTGGATGAATATTATGGGGCTAATGCTACGTTAGATTACACCGTCAAATATTGGTTTCGAGAGTTTCGTGGTGGCCGCAACTCCACTACCGATCAAGTCCGCAGCGGCATGCCCTCCGATGCGGTTACAGAGGACAATGTCAAAAAAATGCATGAAATGGTGTTGGTTGACCGGAAAGTGAAGGTGCGCGAGCTTGCAGATATCACAAAGATTAGTACTGAGCGCACACGCCATATTTTGGGCAATATTCTGCATATGAAAAAGTTATCCTGCCGCTGGGTTCCGCGAATGCTCACTCCTGACTAAAAACACAAACGCGAGAGCACTTCGAAAGAGTGTTTGGACTTCCTGATGCGGAATCGGGCGGACTTTTGGCGTCGATTGGTAACTGGATTTAGATCCCTTGGACTATTATCTCTTCCCAAACCTCAAAAGATGGCTCATCAATAAAAAATTCAGCTCACGCGAGGAAATCATCAACGCCACGGAGGAGTATTTTGCAGACCTTCCGAAAAATTACTTTTCGGACGGGATTAAGAAGTTGGAAAATCGCTGGAATAAGTGTATCAAATTAAATGGGGGACTATATTGAATAATATAAAAAAAAACATTTAAAAAAAAAAGTTTTTTAATTCCCAAGGAGGTCACTTTTCACTCCATCTAGTACATTGACTTCTTTCCATGACAGTGGAATGTGGATCAGTTCTACACAGCTCCTCATATTATTTTCTAGCGAAGGCTGAATAATATCTGAGGACCTTTGTAGCTCGGCAGGTATTATATCATCCGGACCAGCAGACTTGTATGGTTTGAAGCTATGCAGCGCTCAGAGCAGTTTATCTCTTGTAATCAGACCATGAATTTTGGCCGCGAATTGGGAGCTACCTGGAAAGTGGGTGTCAAGTAGCAGGTTGAGTGATTCAACACTTGAAGTTGTCCAAGAGCCATCGGTTTTTTTCAAACAGCTAGGCATCATAGGATTTGTAATTCCGCGATTTTTCTTATCCGCGATTTCTGTAATTTTGTCACAGAATGACCTCCAGGACTGTTGCTTTGGTTTCCTCAATTCTTTTTTGTGTAATTTGAGTGATTCTTTGTATGAGTCCCAGTCAGTCACTTTTCTAGTACTTTTTGCTAAATTGAAAAGTTTTCTGCAAGTGTTTCTAAGCAGTCACAGTGCTGATGTCCACTAGTGCGGCTTTTACTTGCCTCTAGGTTGAATAAGAGGGCAGGAAGCGGCCATAGCCTGATTGAGAGCCAGAGTGAAATCCCTGACCTTCGTGTCACGCGGGGAACTTGACAGTTCAGAGGATAGCGTTTCTAACAGTATTCCTCTGTATTCCAATGATGGTTAACTAGGAGGAGCATCATTCACCGTGTGATGAGTGTTAGCGTCGCATGATGAGGCCAGTTTTTTGCCTTCCAGCTTCCAATACCACCCTTTCTAGGTTATCACCAGGGAGAGGGCCCACATGATCGTGGCCAAGGTATGCCAATGTCAGCCAGTAGGAGCTTTTAGCAGTCTCTAGTCTGGCAACGGTTAAGTCGGCGTCGCTGAGATTAGGAAGTAAAAATGCATTAAGGCTACGTTTCACTAATATACAAGTTCTAATCTTACCTTTGTCTCTTGTATAGAGCGGAGCGTATACAGGTGTCCGAAGTCCACGAACGACGCTTTCTACGATCCATGGTTCCTGGATTAGGATAAGTTTTTAGCGTTTTTGGAGAGACGCAGAATGAGTGCGGCCGAAGCCTTTTTTGAGTGATAGAGATTAATCTGGAGAAACCGTATTATTGCTACAGTTTAGTAGAGTAGCCTCCACTACGGTGTTGTTGAAGTTCTCCGATTGCGAAGATGTGCTTAAGAGCTCAAGAGGTAATCTTCCTCCTCTGATCGTATAGGACCTCTTTTTGCTTCGTCATCGGTTTCCATTTCCGACAGGATGTGAAAAGAGGAAAACGACGACTTAATTGTCAACTCGAATAGATTGGAGTCGTCGCTATCCGTTAATGGAAAGGATATCGACGCTCCAAGATCTAAGGTTGTATTTGGTAGTGTATCCGTTAAAGAAGAAGGAGGTTGATTATCAGCATCCAGCTCATCCTTTTTATAGATCGTTAGGTGTATTGACTCGAAGCTGAACCGAATCGTGCCTCTTGTCTGCGCTAGAGGGTTAAGGGATTCCTTATTGATCACGATCAACGCGCATCTATAAGAGCCCCTTAGTTTCTCTAGTTTCGCGACTTTCCAGGAAGTCCAGGGGAGGAGTATGAGGTCTGCTAGGGATGTCCTCCTTAGACACGACCTCGAGTTTTGCACCTGGCCAAATCTCTCGTGCTCCACCTATGGTTTTACTGAAGAGATCAAGAGATCTCTGATTGGCACATGTAATAAGCTTGACGTGGCCTTGGTGCCAGCCAGCGTCCCTTGTGATGGGAGGTGCTCCGGGGTTTTCCCGCATGATGGCCAAGAAGTTGCTCGAAAGCTTTAGTTTGAGCAGGTGTTATTGATCCGTCGGTGTCGTTCCTGTCGTTCCTGTCGATTACTGCGATCATTATTGCGTCCTTCAGGACTTCCCTGAAAGACCTTAGAGAATGGCCCAGGGGTTTTGGTACTGTAAGTTTTAGGCCTCTTGAAAACCGGCACGGTTTCCTCCAATGATCTCTGGCGCTTGGAAGAGTCTTTTGTTGTTTTGGGAGCAGTTTAAGCAGTGGGTAATCCGTCTTTTAGGATGTTGTTAGCCCACTCAATCTTGCCGATGCGGGTGAGACCCAGATTCCTCCTTAGGGGGAGAGGCTTTAGTAGCAGCGACAAACTGCTTGCAGCAGTTTTACCTCCGCTCGAGAATGCAGTAGCCTTTCGGGTAGTCGGTGCAGTCACCGTTCTACCGCCCGGTACTAAAAGAATACCGGCCTCGGGTTTTGTTTTTTTTGAGATATTCATAATATGGTCCCACGAGTATCGGAGAAAGAATGTTCCATCTGTACAGAGATCCGCTGTATACAGATAAGGGTAGCTAATCCGGAGGTCGCCAGGTATCTCCGTTCCCGACTGAGTTATTTTTGGCACGGGTCGTATGATATCTTGATCTAGCCCAAGGGAAAAAGGAGTGGTTGCGAAGGGGGGTCTGGAGAATTTCTTGAGATCCATTGATCCTACTCAGCCTCTACAACTCGATAAGTTCGATGCTCACGGTAGAGGGACACTTGAAGTAGCTGAAAGGGCCACCATCCTTGACTTGAGGAACTTGATCACGTAAGGGTTTGATAATTCTTTGCACCACCGCGTTTGATAAAGCCAAGAGACGGGTTGGCTTTAAGAGTTATTCTATCAATATGCGAATAAGTGGTACAGGTTGACTGTGGACAAGATAAAGATGTGTAGGAGATACATAGGTAACACTCATATATTGTACGTGATAAGGTACCTATCGAGGCCATCTTAAAGAACTTTGGTATTTTGTTGTGAAGAGAAAACTTTGGAAAAGTTGGTATCATCTGCGTAGAGCGAGAGGAGTTCAATAACCCTACCAAGATCATTCATGGTTGGGATAAAAAGAAGAGGACTAAGGCGTATACCTTGTGGAACACCCGAGATCTCTAAAAAAGGAGCTGATAAGACGCGTCTAAAACGATGACTATTATAACGTTTAAGGAATGATTGGTAAATCCAAAAGGGAACATACTTGAAGAGTTATAAAAAAAAGTAAAGAAGAGATAACCCTGGATGAAGTTATGAATATTTTATAGAAATATTGGCCAGAATCGTACAGACGAATTAACGGCATCTTTTGTACAAGTGAGGTCTGATTGCCCACCCATGTAATTAGAGACGCTACTAACATGGCATCGACTTGGAGTCTGTTAAAAAAGACATATCTTAGTCGAATTGGGTTGAGCATCTGATGGAGACCTCTTGAATATAAGAGAATACAACGTTTGCTTCGACAGGAAGTAGGCAGGGTTCGGTAGGTTGCGCGGTAAGAATGTAACAGCAGATGACGCATAGGAACCGAATTGAGAGTGTTATTTCGGTTGAAACAAAGTCAAGTTTAGAAGAAGACGAAATAGCAATGAAAGAAGAGTCAAATCTGTTGTGGTTGGCCTGGCCAGTAACACTTCTCGATTCAGAGAGACATCTGAATAGGATCATCGTCAAGAAAAATATTACAAGAAGAGGCTGGGATCTGATTGGTCACAGTCAGAGGATGGGTATCTAAAGGGAGATCATGAGATTGACATGGAATATTATGAATACCTCTAACGTTCTAGTCGTAAAAGGTTGTTGGAAGGAAGTGAAGGTAAGCGTGGTTGAGATGCAGCCAGGGATGGCATATGAGTTACAAAAATAATATATCGTGGTCAATTCGTCTGCGCTGATTCCGAGTGACAGTCCTTAAGTTTTGCCGTTGGTCGTTCTCATCCCTTTTTTGAAATAGGTAGTCTATAGAAGCTTGAGATTTGAGATCAATCCTGTCTTAATCATATCCTGTTCCCTGGAAGGGTGCAGAATTAATTCATTGTTGCGATCTATAACAGCCCTCTTGAGATTTGGTTTCCGAGGTAGGATATGTATGTTATTTTGAAGTTGACTTCACTTCAGTACTGAAGCTTGTCGCCTATAAATTAAAGATATCTGTAGGTACCTATTCTAATTTCAGCAGGATTTTATCGCTTATGCTGTTCTTTCTCTGCGTGTTTTTCGTTATTTAGCAGGCAATGGGAAACTAGCAGAAATAAAAACACATATGCCTCTCTGTTTTGCCATTCGGTCATTAAAAATTGTTTGTCGCAGTAATCATAGCTACGACTATATCAAACTTATGTGCAATAGACCAACCATAAAAGCGGATGTGCCATTTTGTTTACGATGGTACCATTTCGCTTCTGAGATTTTTTTTTTCGATCCTAAGGGTATGCAATCAATTAATGAACTCTAACAACTTATTAGTTTTTTTGGTTATAAATGTACTAGAGCCGGTCAGAATTCTAGTCAATTGTTTAAAAGTAAATAAGTAATACGTTAATTTCAGTGGTATGTACAATAAGATCGATATCTTTTCTAGTACTCAGATACAATATTATAAAATGGATGGCTTAGATTAATAACTTAAAAACTACGATACACAGAGATACATAAAAATTAGCTTAAACAATTTGGTAGAGATTGCAAGGAAAAGAGGGTTGGATTGTTGAGGAAGAGAAGCAGAGGAGGACTGCACTTTTAAAGTTTCCATAGTTTGACAGCATGAATGAAAAATAAACGTGAGGAATTCAAATATTGGCGACGATGGGGAACGATACAAAGGTTTCTTACGGAACGATTAAAAATAAGCTTGTTAAATAAATAGGACGGAGATGTATTGTTAATAATTTTATGTAAAAATATACAATTTATTGGACTGATATATTGTTGCAATGTGCAACCTGGTAGCTTTTTAGAGTGTTCGCAGATATGGTCGTATCTTCTAAGGCCACATACAAAGCGGACCGCATCGTTGAATGCTACTAAATGGAGTGAAAAGTGACCTCTTTGACCGCCAGAATGCGCTGCTACTGCAAACAAGGTTATGGTGCCTTGAAGTCCGTTCATATTTAGGCAGACATGCCAAATTTCAGTGTGATACTGTTTTTAGTTTTGTTTTGACAGCTGATTGTTTTTGACGTGTTTGGCATCATGTTGAGTATGGACAAAAACGATTTTCGTTCTCTCATAAAACATTATTTTTTGAGAGGCAAAACGGCGATGGGAACAAAAGAAAAGTTGGATAAATATTATGGGGCTAATGCTCCGTCAGATTACACCGTCAAATATTGTTTTCGAAAGTTTCGTGGTGGCCGCAACTCCACTACCGATCAAGTCCGCAGCGGCAGGCCCTCCGAGGACAATGTCAAAAAAATACATGAAATGGTGTTGGTTGACCGGAAAGTGAAGGTGCGCCAGCTAGCAGATACCACAAAGATTAGTACTGAGCGCACACGCAATATTTTGGGCAATATTCTGCATTTGAAAAAGTTATCCTGCCGCTGGTTGCCGCGAGTGCTCATTTTTGACCAAGAACAAGAACGCGAGAGCACTTCGAAAGAGTGTTTGGACTTGCTGATGCGGAATCGGGCGGACTTTTGGCGTCGATTGGTAACTGGATTTGGATCCCTTTGACTATTATCTCTTCCCAAACTTCAAAAGATGGCTCATCAATAAAAAATTCAGCTCACGCGAGGAAATCATCGACGCCACGGAGGAGTATTTTGCAGACCTTCCGAAAAATTACTTTTCGGACGGGATCAAGAAGTTGGAAAATCGCTGGAATAAGTGTATCAAACTAAATGGGTTACTATATTGAATAATATAAAAAAAACATTAAAAAAAAAAATTTTTAATTCCCAAGGAGGTCACTTTTTACTCCATCAAGTACTTGGAGTTTATATTGTGATAGTGAATCAAGAGCGCTATAGATAACCTCAGCATATGTAATGAGAGGCCCTATTAATGTCAATACCAACTTACCTCTCGTTTCCATAGGAGTAAGATACGAAGTAAGTAAACATCCATAGACCCGACCAATAACTGCGTTAGTATGACTATAGCCTGAAAGGTTACGATCGACAATAAAACCAACAGGTGTAATTTTAGTATTAGTTAAAAATATATCTGGCAAGATATTGAGATTGAAATTTCCCTTGGATATTGGTATTACTTGGGATTTTGTTGGGTTTAGGAGAAACCCATTAGCGAAAAGGACCAAGCAGAGATTTGGGTAAGATCCTCATTAACCAAGAGAACCAGTTCATTAAGCTTGCTAAAAAGTTTGCCTAGATGAAGTTGTACGTCATATGCATAAAGATGCACAGGAGTGTGGGTACAGGCTGATGGGAGATCGTTGATGATCATGCAGAACAGTATTGGACCAAGAATTGACCCTTGTGGAACACCTTGTATTAAGGCCTTCAGTGAAGGGGATTTGCCACCAGAAGCGATTCTCTGGAATCTACTCGTACTTACCAAATAGCTGCCGATAAGTTCTACAGCCCTATCACTGAGATCAAACAAGTTTTTAAGCTTTCACCTTAGAATGTTGTGGTCTACCCTGTCAAAAGCCTTCGAGAAATCAAACAAACAAAGTAGGCTTATATGACCCTTATCATAATCTTGCCGTATTTCATCAAGTGGGCTTATCATAGCCGTAGAGCAACTATGATTTGCTCTAAAGCCTGATTGTTTCGAGTAAAGCAAGCTGTTGATGATCACATGGATTAGTATTTGTTTCTCTATGACTTTTTCAAAGACCTTCGATAGACAAGGTAGGATGCTTATTGGCCTGAAGTCAGAGAGGGAATTGGTGTTTGTTCTTTTTGCGATTGGAAGGACCCTTGCAATTTTCCAAATACTGGGAAAAAGTTGATGTGGTAATGCAGAAGTTAATAATGTCAGTAAGATGGGCTATGATTCGGGGTAAAATGAGTTTAATCGTATGGGTACGCTATCCTCACCGATAGCGTCAGACTTAATACTCATTGTGCATTTGTAAACTTCATCTTCGCTTAAAACTTTAAAATCTTCCAGTCTAAGAACAGAGCTCGTCAAATTCGCCGATATTCGATTAATATCGCAATCACTCCCAGAGAGTTTGTTGCCTATGAAATTGAATGATTTCATCAGGGTCGAAAACACCCTGTGGATTGAGGCCGATGGAAACACCGATCTTTTTTAAATTGCTCCAAAGTTTTTTGGCGGGTAAAGAGGTACTAGGCTTTGAAGCAAAGTAATTTGTTTTTAATGCGCAGCTCTGATACTGCGTGATTCCGCGCCTCTTTAAATGGTTCCCAATTGATTGTAGTTGACCTCCGCTGTGTAATTTATTCCGAATCTTAATTGAGTTAATTACATCAGAAGTAAACCATGGACAGCTTTGGTTTAGGACTCTTGCTGTTTTTGTCGGTATACGTTGATCAAGCAATTGGGTAAATATTGATTGGAAGGAATCAACTTTGTCATTACAATCGGCTGTCAGTCTATACTAAAACCAGGCGGGGATATTGAAGCAAGTTGAAGGATATTAACGTCAACAGATTTAAAATCTTTATATGTAAAAGAGTCAGCTGTAGCATATTTAGATAGATTTACATTGTACGTCAGGAAAAGTAAGTCATGATCAGAGATATCAAAGGATATCTGGTCAAAAGAAGGACAAGCTTGGGGTCAGAAACTATAACGAGATCTGAGACAAGACGTGTTGGGTAAGTGGTATTTACTATATTGAGACAGACAGAAGATATTGAGATATTGATTTGAAATGCACGTGAGTCATTTCTTATCAAACCGACATTAAAATCGCCGCAAGCTGTTATATGTTCATCAAGTGTGTTCGAAGTGGAGCTTTTTCCACTTGTCACCCGGAGAAATTTGGTTGAACGTTTCGCCCAAATAAAACCCGAGTTAGAAAATAAAACGATGACAAGAGACTTCAATATACGACAAGCGAATGAATGCAATTTTTTATTGAGTTCTTAAGTTAAACTTTAGTTTAATTTTTTTCTTTTAATAAATTTACAGTTTTAGTACATTGGATATGTTAAAGCAAAATAAAAAAGATGGCGAACCTTGGCACTTAGGCGCCAAATTCAAATTTGTTCGTAATTATTTTACAATATGTTTTTTGCAATAAATATATGTGAATAAATCTCCAACAAAGTGCGCATAAGTCCGAAAGAGCTAAAAAAATGGCACGGGGGAACATTTTCTGTTTTTATTATGCACACATGTGACAAGACATTTAGTATCTCAACAGCAGGGAACTCAGTGCCGGGTCTACTAGATTTGAAAATACTATTCGACTTAATAGTTGACCTACAGTAAATGGCCACTCCGCCACCTGTGGTATTAGTGTTCCTATGTAGTCTATAATTTGGAATGTCATAGATTGCATCAAATATACAGGGTGACTTACTCGAACTATAACTTTTTAAAATGCTATAATTTTTTTATTTTTTGATAAATTTTATTGTGCCAAAGCAAAAAATGTTGGAAAATATAACAATTTTCAAATTGTATCAGTAGTTTTCAATATGTCCACCTTTGGCGTGAATAATGGCCTTGAGACGGCCGAAGAAAGCATCGCACGCTGCACGCAAGTGGCTCTGCGGTATTTTGGCCCATTCCCGGCGAAGTGCTTGTTTGAGGTGGTCCAAACTTTGGTATTTTGTAGTGCCAACCTTCGCCTTCAAAATATTCCAGACGGAGAAATCCAACGGATTTGCATCCGGAGAAATTGTAATCCATTTTGTCGAAGAAATGAAGTGTGGAACATTGTTTTTTAATCAATCTTAGTTGACGCGCGCTTTGTGAGAAGGTGATGAGTCTTGTTGAAATGTCCACGGTCTCCGACCGAAATGATTGTTTGCCCAAGGCTGCAATACTGCCTCTAAGACAGTTTCACGGTATACGATCGCATTAATTTTGACGCCACGGTCCAAAAATACGGAGAGCGACCATCAGCGGTTATGGCGGCCCAAACCATCACCATCGGTTCTGCCTGCTTTCTTGTGGCCGTCCGAAAGTGTAAATTTTCGAAGGACCTCTCTGGCAAGTAAACTCGATTATTTTGTTTGTTGACATATTGCTCGATAACAAACGGCGACTTATCGGAAAAAACCAAATTCGGCAACTCACCACTTTCGTGCAAGTCTAGCAACTCCTTCGCTCTTTCGACTCTAACTTTTTTCTGTTGCGATGTAAGATCGTGTGCTTTTTGGAAATTCAATGGCTTGAGCCCAAGCTCATTTTTCAGTATGTGTTGCATCCGTTTCAACGATATGTTGAGCTCACGAGCCATTTTTCTTGTACTTCGGGGCGGATTTCGATCAATTCGAGCCTTCACTCTCCGAACCATTTCTGCCGATGTTGCTGTTTTTTTATGACAACCTCCATGGCGTTTTGCAACGCTCGCGCTGCCAGTATCACGGTAACGAGCTATGGAGGGCTCTAACGATAGCTACTTGTGGTTTTCCAGCCAAATACGAGTATAAAGCAATCACACTATCACGTTTGAATTCTGTCGCAGATAAAAATTTTTCAACACAACTGAGATGCAAATCGTTTATAAGGCTTGTAAAGAATAAAATTATCTGTCATGTGTCAAAATTTGAGCTCACTGTCATGAACGGTTTGGAAATTATAGCAGTCTGAAGTTGGTTGCAGTTCGAGTCAGGCAGGGTGTATTCGGCTAAAATACAAGAAGTTGAGAACAAATATTTTAAATAGAACTTAAATATCTATAGCGCAAAAGAAAAACGAAGCAAACTAGAGGAAATGCATTCCTTACGTATGAGAAGGGGTAGGTGGGAAATTGGATATTAAGGGCAATAAAAAAAAACACTGATTGAGACAATAAACGACAGAGCTTACAATAATTAAGAGTATGATATTACAAGAGTAAAATAATTACAAATTTGTCGCAGCATCAGTAGTAAGCAGATCATCTGAGCTTTCAATAAGAAAGCTACTTTTCGGTCAATAGGCAGTGTTAATACGAGTAAGTGTAGAAAATGGAAAATATTGAAAAGAAGACTTTACCTTAGACGGCGACGCTACAGTTCGCGGTGAACCTGCGCCTCAAGTAACAAGGCCGTCGATAGTAGGCTATTCAAGGAATGTTTACACATTCTTTTACACGAGCAAAGGAATATAAGAGAGAAAAGAAGGAGATATACCGATGTACGTTGACTTTGAATGTTTGCAGATTATTATGACTAGAACCTCGGCGGGGCATTCCTTAAGGAGTTAGGCCACTCTAGGCTTTTTTGTGATTTTTTTTTTTTCAGGAAAAATTCTAAAATAAATCGAGTTTACAAACTTAGAAGTTTATTGTACATATGATTGGCTGTAAGACATAATTTTTATAGAATAATTTATTTAAAAATTCCAGCTGTGCAGTGTTTCTCAGATGACCTCTCTTTTTTGGAAGGCCGTACCAACAGCTCCTGTAAATTTTGAATTATGATGAGTCGCCAAATTTTTTTTAAGACTCAATAGCCAGAGAAGTACGTAGGATATTTTTGATATATTGATTTTTGGCCGAATGGTGTACTTCCAAAGTTAAACTTGCAAAATTCGCAGTAAAATCGCCAGAAAATTATTAATAACAAATGAACTTGTGTGACGAACTGAAAAAAGAGATTCCAAATTGCCGTGATATTATATTGCCGTGCTTTATTTAATTTAGTAAAGGGAAGCTTAAAAAAGGAATGGAAAATTGTTAATGGCTTACTTAACAAATCTACTTCCTCGAAAAAACCTACAGTTTTATGTATTGACAAATCTGACGTGAACGACAAAGTTGTTATTGCTAAAGCTTTCAATAATTATTTTGTTAATGTTGCCTCGAGTCTGCAACCGAGTTCTGTTCAATCTATTGGGTCTACAAGTAAGTTTCCAGCGTTTTTTTCCAAAATTTGAAGTTTTATTATAAAAACATAGTTACAATGCTTTATTCAAAGTATCTTCCATCGGAAGCTACAACTTTCCCCTATCTTTCTGCCAATTTATGAATTCCGGACTAAAAAAATTTCTCGTCTTTCGAGCCCAAGAACGTATCGAGCCAATTTTTGATTTCCTCTACTGAGCTGAAGCGTATTCCCGTAAGAGCGTTCTGCATCGAACGAAACAAGTGGTAGTCAGATGGTGCCAAGTCTGGACTGTAAGGCGGGTGAGGCAGAATTTCCCATCCGCTATTTTCCAAATAGTTTTTCACCGAAACGGCAACATGTGGCCGAGCGTTGTCGTGATGAAAAATGACGGACTCATGCCTGGTCTCATATTCTGGCCGTTTTTCTTTTAATGCCGCTGGGTTCGATATAATGGTCCTTTGATGGTATCACCACTCGGAAGCAGTTCGTAGTATACGACAGCCTTTTGATCCCACCATATGCAGAGCATGACCTTATTCACGTGAATATTTCGTTTCGGCGTCGATTGGGCGGGCTCGCCGGGCTTTGTATGCGATTTTCTGCGTTTAGGATTATCATAATAAATCCATTTCTCATCACCAGTGACAATACGATGCAAAAATGATTTATTTTTATACCGCTGCAGTAACATTTCGGACATGCAAAATCGCCGTTCGACGTCTCTTGGCTTCAATTCGTACGGCATCCAGTTTCCAACCTTTTGAATGAATCCCAGTGCTTTTAGGCACAGGGAAACGGCTTGTTGCGTGACGCCCAATGATGCAGCAAGTTCTTCTTGAATCTGACACGGATCCTCATCCAGTAAAGCGTCCAATTCCTCGTCTTCAAAACTTTTCGGCTTTCCGGGGTGATCTTTGTCTTCAACTCCAAAATCACCACTTTTGAACCGTTTGAACCACTCGCGGCACGTCGATTCACCAATACATTCCGCCCCATAAGTTTCCGAAAGCAAACGATAGGCCTCAGCCGTACTTTTCTTCATATTAAAGAATAAAAGCAGCGCTTCCCGCAAATGACGTTTATTTGGCTGGAAACTTGCCATGATTTTGCTCGATAAAATGTACGACACCGATAGAACTGCTCAAATATAACGCTGCAAAGTTGTTGACAGATACAAAACCTACAAATAAAACACATGGGGTCTGATATTTCTGCCCGGGATCCACTGGTGGCGCCATCTCTGACAAACGCTGGAAACTTACTTGTAGACCCAATATATTTTCAACCTGTCCGTCTGTTTGTGACACTGCAGAACCTTTGCTTAGCAATACCTTTGTGTTTAATCCCATAACTCCTATTGAAATTTTAAAAGTGATTGGTACTTTACCAAATTCGTCGTCATGGTATTTTTAACTTTACAATTAAACAAATTGCATGTTTCATAGTTGATGCATTGTCTCATATTTATAATCATTGCGTATTTGAAGCAGTAGTAGTAGCATGTCCATAAACCCAGAACCAAAAGATAGTCGAAAAGACTACCTCTTAATAAAAGGAAGATGCTTTTGAAAGTTCAGCCATGATACTGTGATATCCGTTTGAATGCGAACAGCGCCATCTATATTTGATTAGCAGACGATTTCGACATTTGAATAGCGGGGGCTCCGACCATTGTTGAATGGAGAATGGAATCGAATTTTCTAGCAAAATGGAACGCAGAACTGCCAGCGGGACTGGGATCGACGCATACCTATCTTCTTAATGGACCGCTACCCACGGAGCCCAAGGAGCTGAATGACTACATGATGACTTGCATGAAAACACCCGAGAAAAGATGAAGCTAGCGAGCAACCGCATAAAAGGCACGATATTAAAGCGAAATCGTGCCGGTTCAACGAAGGAGATCTACTGTGGGATGGTCTATACAAAGAGATAACCCGCATTAATGACGTTGTCTACCGTCAGAAGATTTCCATATTTGAATAGCAGAAGACTGAATCATTGGAGAATGAAGAATGGAATTGAATTTTCTAGCAAATGGGAAACTTGTATGGAAAGCTGGACTTTACAGAATATTCGATAGATGTCAGGAGAGTACATATAAATATCAGTATTCCCCAAGATATGCAAGTCAGTTTTAAAGTGGACTGGGACAATGAGGAGAAGTGCTTTCCCCTAGCAATGGCCGTGCACGGTCCTGCAACAGAATTATTGCAAACAATAGACATCGAAAAGCGTAACGATTATGTGGCTTTAGCAGAAGCTATCGAGAAACGGTTTGGACATAGCCACATTCAGGAGGTTTACAAAGTCGAATGCAGCAACGAGGAGAAAAACTGCAGCAGCTCCAAGCAGACGTCAGTAGACTGGCACATTTGTCATACCCCACTGCAGGCCAGGAAATTATCGGCGAAATGGCAAAGGATGCATTCATTAGGGGATTTGCAGATCAGCAGCTGCAGTCAGCAGTAAGGATGCCCTTCGTTCTGACGATGGAGGAAGAAACCGGCAGAAACGGCTATCAAGAAGCCGGTCATCCTTTCCGAAGCCATTAGTCGGGAAAATGCTTAAGCACCAACTTCGCGGGGCAGAAGTTGGTACCAGGAGTCGACGGCCCCAGGACCATCATCCCAGTATCGCTAGCAAAACGATGCAATGAAAACCTTCTAGTAGAAGTAGTCACTGGAAGGGAAAAATAGGCAACAATAGACACAGGTGCTACGGCCTCAATCATCACGAGGGATCTGGTGCAGAAATCCGGTTTGCATAAAACCAGCGGTTACAGCTTGAGAATAGCTACGGGAGAAGAGCTTTCGTCGGAAGCAATTGTTTAGGCAAAAGCGGAAAGTGGTAGCCACCGATTCTATTTGATGGAGCCCAAAAATTGAAAAGACTTTATGGTGGGAAAGGCCTTAGTTGAACCAAAGAACAACATGGTCCCTGTAAGCATTCTAAATCCAAAGACATTCAGTTTAAAGTTGAAAAAGGGAGAGATAGTGGGAAAATGCGCACCTATTGAGGCTATATCAACCACAACGGGAAAAAAGGTGCAGAATCGGTGGCGAGTGTCCAGAGTATGAAAATCAAAAACAAAATCCTCAGCTTCTGTAATTAGGATCGAGAGCAGCGGATCCTGGTTGACTAACTAACCGGTAAGTACGCTGATATATTTGCTACACAAAACGGAGAATATGGACGCACGCAACTTGTTCAACACCACATTGACACCGGAGACTCCCGACCAATCTGTCAACCTGCAAGGCGTCTTCCATTTGCAAAGCAAAATGGTGGCGAAGATGAAAGTTGGGGGGCGGATTGAAGAATCGCAGAGTCCGTGGACACCTCCAATGGTCCTCGTGAAGAAAAAGGCGGCAGCACGAGGTTTTTTGTAGACTACCGACGTCACCAAAAAGGACGAATTGACACCTTGGATACACTTTCTGGAGCGAAATGGTTCTCAACATTAGACTTGAAGATCGGTTACTGCCAGGTGGAGATTGATCCAAAAGATCGTGAAAAAGCGGGTTTCACTACAGGAAGCGGTCTTTGGCAGTTTATGGTAATGCCGTTTGGCTACCTTCTAGCGATTAATGGAACGAACATTGCAAAAACTCACGTGGAAAACCTGCCTAGTGTATTTGGACAACGTTATCGTCATTGGCAAGAGGAGGAGCATCGCGAAAATATAAAAGAAGTGTTTAAGGGGCTGCGAAGTGCTCATTTGAAGCTGAACCCAGAGATGTGTGACTTGTTGCGTCCGGTTGTAAAATATCTGGGTCACATTATATCAGCGGAAGGAGTAAGGACGGACCGTGACAAAATCGAAGCCGTGAAAAGTTAGCCTGCCCCCAAAGATAAACACCAACTTAGAAGCTTCTTGGTACTTGCCACGTACTAGAGGAGGTTCATAAAGGATTTTGCTGGTACTGCGAAGAGCCTGCACCAACTTACGGAAAAAGACCGACAGTTCAGGTAATCTGGAGAGTGTAAGAAAGCATTTGAAGAACTGAAGCGGCAGCTGTGCAATGCCCACTTCCGGAAAAATGTTTATCGTGGACGCAGGCGCTAACAATGTTGGGGTCGGAGAGGTGATCTCTCAAGTTTATTATGGTCAAGAGAAAGTGGTTGCAAATTACAGCAAAGTACTCTCCAGACCTGAAAGGAACTACTTTAATTCTGGCTACGTAGCATTTCCACAGGTACCTCTATGGACAAAAGCTCATTCTTCGGACAGACCACGCAGCTCTGAAATGGTCAAGCAGCGAGATGGATCGAACAGTTGCAGGGCTACGACTTTGAAGTGCAACACCGCAAGGGAAAACTTCACTCAAACGCTGATGCTCTTTCTTTTCGACCGTATGGAGTCAAATGTGAACACGGCAACCGTAAGAAAGCGAAAGAATAGGTCACTATCTGGACTGAACCAGTAGAGGGTTGGACTACAGATGAAATCCAGATGGCCTGGAAGGAACACGAGGAAAGACTAAGCTGGCAGGAGATATCAGACCGGAGAGAAACTCTGAAGGAATATTGGGCACAATGCGCTTTGTATGCAAGATGGTTTGCTGAAGACAAAATGGGAAAGTCCAGAGTCAGCCAAGTACTCCATGAAATACATGACGGAATCTCAGGAGGCCATTTGGGAATTAACAAGACGTTGGAAAAGGTAATGCAACGTTTCTATTGGCTAAGCGCTAAAAAAGATATCGAGAATTGGTGCAAAAAGTGCATAAAGTGTGCGGCTACTAAGGGCCTAAAAGTAAAGTCACAGGGACGAATGCAACAGTAGAATGTCGGAGTACCATTCGAACGAATAGTCATCAACATCGCTGGGCCGTTTCCCGAAACCATTAATGGCAACCGATACATCCTCGTGGTCATGGAGACCGTAGCAAAAGAGATAGTCGACAACTGGGTAAGCAGATTTCGAGTCCCAATGGAGCTAGACTCCGATCAAGGGCGAAACTTTGAATCAAAAGTCTTTCAGGAAGTGTGCCAATATCTGGGAATAAGGAAGATAAGGAAAACACCACTACACCCTCAATCTGATGGAATGGTCGAGAGATTCAATCGGACGTTGAATGAGCATCTGTTTAAGGTCGCCAGCAATTGCCAACGGGACTGAGATCGACACATATTCCTCTTCTTAATGACCTACCGAAACGCGGTCCATACTTCAACAGGACATACACCATCCGAGATCTTATTTGGTCAAATAGTTCGGTTGCCAAGTGAGACGAAATTCCGATCTCAACCCACAGAGTCCAAGGTGGTGAACGACTACGTGGATGACTTGCGTCGCATGATTCGAAAATTGCATGAAAACACCCGAGAAAGATGAAACTAGCGAGCAACCGCATGGAGACTAGGTAGGACAATAAAGCGAAATCTTCCGGCTTTAACGAACGAGATCCGATGTGGGATTGGGAAGGTCCACACAAGGTTTTAATCCACATTAATGACGTTGACTACCGGATCCAGTGTAGAGATCCAGGAAAATTGAAGGCGGTCCATTTGGATAGAATGTGTCATTTCAACGGAACGATGAATGACGAAGTTGTCCGGGATAAATTGCACTAGATGAGTCAGACCAGTCACTTTCCTCCGTCTCGTAAAGAGAACAACCTCAGTTTTGAGAGAATTGACCGAAAGCCGGTTTCTAGTGCTCCAATCGTTGATCATATCTAGGGCTGCCTGGCCTTTAGAGCAGACAGTCGTTACGCGACTTGCGTGATTGATCGGTCACCACAGATACCAGCTACTGTGCGTGGTCTAACTCAGCTCATTTGTAGCTTCGGTGTTCGGATTTGATTCTGATGAGGTTTTTTTTTTTCAAGAACTTAACACTCAAGAAGCTATTACCACTCTTAAAATGACGGAGCACGTGTTAAGTTTTTCGGAAAATTGGATAGAGAGGGAGAAAGAGAGGAAGATGTTTGGGCTCAGTGGTTATTTCGCTCCATGGCACAGTGGTTCAGGTTCCAAAGAAGGGCGATCATAGGGTTTTTTGGGCAGATTTACAATGAAATCATATCATTTTGGCCTGGAAAATGGTTGTTATGATTACTAGAGGGTTAGAACAAGACAAAAAAGCTATTTTTTTTTAACAGAGTATAGTATATTGATTCATAAAATATTCATCATATATAAAAAACATAATCTCAAAAAAAAATCGGGTTATAATAACAATTAAATTAGTTTTGTTTATCTTATCAAAACGTAGTATTTTACATGAAACAAGTGCTATTTACATAGTATTAAAAATGTCAAGTAATAAAGTTAAAATAAAGCTCAAAAACTTGATAAATCCAACACTTCTTTTACTAACGCAGACTTCTTTTTATACTGCAACTTTCTTAAACTAGAAATAAGTGGATCTGAATTAAGAAGAAGCCTGTGCAAGAGATCCAAGTTAGTAACATCTCGGGAATGTTTCCTAGTATTATCGCGTCTGAATAGTTTGACTAATTTATTAAAAAACTCAGCGGCCTCCTCAGATAATTCACCAATAGATAATAAAGAACTACGGGTGGCGTTCAATATATTCTCGGTATCGATATGAAGGAAAATGCGAATTCAATTTAAATTGTTTTTATTTTTCAACATAATCTCCCCTAACATCAATGCATTTGTTACATCTTGAGATAAGCTTTTTTAAACCCTCAAAAAAATAAATTTCCTCTTTCTCTGCAAAATACCCATTTATTGCCGACTTGAGTTCTTCATCATCCGAAAATCTTTTTCCACGAAGACATTTTTTCAAATCCGGAAACAGGAAATAATCACTAGGGGCAAGGTCTGGACTATAGGGTGGGTGTTGGATTTCTTCGAAACCACAATTTCGAGCAGCAGCCTTGGAAACTCGCGCCGTGTGAACAAGAGCGTTGTCATGAAGAAGCAACACATCCGCTGCGAGTTTACCCCGTCTTTTCTTTTTAATTTCCTCCCGCAAATTATGCAAAGTGGAATCGTAGGATGTGGTGTTGATGGTTTCACCTCTTTTTTTGTACTCAATGAGCAAGATTCCCTTTGAGTCCCAAAAAACTGTGGCCATGAGCTTCCCGGCAGACGGAGTGACTTTGAACTTCTTCGGGGGGTCTGTTCCTTTTTTATGCCACTGCATGGACTCTTGTTTGCTTTCAGGGTCATAGTTTTCGACTTCTTTGGTACTTTCTCCCGTACAAGCAGTAGCGGGGGCGCCGGAGCGGGGGTCGTCTTCAATGCTCTCTCTGCCTCTCTTGAACTCACTTGACCACTTTTGCACAGTTGATAATGAAGGTGCGGAACCCTGGTAAACAGCCACCATCTCTTCATGAATAGTTTTTTGAATTTTTCCTTGCTTAGTGAGAAATTGAATTACAGCGCGATGCTCAATTTTCACCATCATCGTCTCAGTTGTCATTATGATTCTGTTTAACTAGAGATAAAACGCGAATTAATAATCACATTTATATGAAATTTTACATGAATGCACTAAAATAATAGTATTACTTGATAAATAAGTCAATTTATATATATAACCACAGCTTCACCCCGATACCGAGAATGTGTTGAACGCCCCTCGTATCTATCACTTCTGCTCCGTGAATCAATATTTTATGTATTGATGAAGGTAAGTTATACCAAGGGTATTCCTCCACAAGCATCTTGGCAGTATCAAAAGCATAAGTCTTAAATTTTTCTGAATTTATTTTATAACCAGAAGAAAGACTCTGCAGAAGGTGACTACATCTGTCAATAAGATCTTTTCTAATACCTGTTATTTCAGATGAAATATCAGAGTTATGGAAAAATGTACGTGCTGTGTTTCCATCATTGGATGTGCCACTTCATCCACTTCGAGGTTTGTCTACAATCAAATCAAATTTTTCCCTAAACTGCGGTTGAACTAGCTCTTTTCTCTGAGCAGGACTAGCTTTATCTTCTGCAGAAATTCGATAAGAAACGAGATAAGCCAAACTCAAATTTACTAGTATCAGGTACCTCTTTTAAGCATATACATATTTAAATCGTTCATCTCTTTTGGTGTTGCACTACAAATGTAACACCTATTCGTAGACAAGTCGCTAAGTGCAGAAGAAGGAATTGTAAGGAATGGGTGATTTTAATTTTGTGGCCATTAATAAGCACTGAAGTAGGGACTAACTGGTTAATTTGGTTTTTGAAATAAACTTCTTTTTTTTTTTTTTCATTTCATTTATATATTTATTCGCTTTACAATTGACAAAATTAGATACAAGATCTTAAGCAAAACAAATTCATAAGTAATAAAAGAAACAAGCAGTTACTTAATAGAATACAAATAAAGAGAGATTAATAGTAAATAATTTATCAATTGAAAAATGAAAAGATACATTCTGTAGTTAACTAAAACTAGAGTGGAATGCATCAATTATAAGACTATAATTAAAAAATAAAAAACAAAATAAATTGGTGTGAAGTGAGGAATAAAATAAATGTTAAGATTATTAAAAAATTTAAAACAGAGGAGTGAAAGTTCAAAAAGTGATTTGTGTTGAAAGATGGAATGAAAGCAAGATGGTTATTGCTACTACGCAGTGACTGATGGGTTGGATTTCTGTCAATGGAGTAACCACTCCTAACGAAAAAAATCCTTAACACTTTGTAAAAGTAAAGATGCTTGAGTAGTAGCATTCTAGAGTTTACAAAAAGCAGATAACTACTTTCTCGGCGATTCTTTCTCCAGATTATTCTAACTATATGTTAGAAAGTTACAGAAATTCCGAAGTAAATACATATGTTCAAAACCTGACGGCAGGATAAGAAACAAATTACTCGCTTTGGAAAGCTTTAAAATGCTTAAAAAGGCCCCAAATCCCCGCGCCACCAATCAAGGTCGGCAATAACGAATGGGCTAAGGGGGATAAGGAAAAAGCGGAGATTTTTGCCGACTATCTTGAAGAAATTTTCAAGCCCTCCGACGGCCCGACACTGGCACCCGGCACCAGTTCTTTAGAAATAGCATATAGTAATTTTGTAATGACAAATGCAACTCTTGCTGAAATCAAAACTGTAATAAGGAAATTAAAACCAAAGAAGGCTCCGGGGTATGACCTTATTACCGGAGAAGTTCTGAAAATGCTACCTCAAAAAGCACTTATAAAGCTCTTACACATTATTAACGCGGCTCTGAGGCTTGAATACGTGCCAAGCCAGTGGAAAGTTGCAGAAGTCATTATGGTACTAAAACCAGGAAAACCTCCAAACGATAAAAAATCATACAGACCCATTTCTCTCCTACCGATCCTGTCGAAAATCTTTGAGAGGATTTTGCTAAAACGTCTTCTCCCAATTATCGAAAACCAAAATCTTATTCCCAGCCATCAATTTGGATTTCGGACTAAGCATTCAACAATTGATCAGGTGCATAGAATTACTGATGTAATTGAAAGATCCCTGGAAGAAAAAAAGATTTGTTCGAGCGTATTTCTTGACGTCTCACAAGCTTTTGACAAAGTATGGCATGAAGGTTTGAAGTTCAAACTGCGACGAATTTTGCCATTAAAGCTTTATAATATATTGACAAGCTATTTTGAAAATAGAATTTTTCGCGTTCGATACGGAAATGATGTTTCGAAATTTAAAGATATCCTAGCCGGAGTACCGCAGGGAAGCGTACTGGGCCCACTCTTGTACCTTTTATATACAAGAGATATACCACACGTCGAGGAAACTGTTCTCGCTACTTTTGCTGACGACACCGCTATCTTAGCGGTTGGAGAATCAATAGAAGACTCAACGGCGAAACTTCAGACTGCTTTAAATAAAGTCTACGAGTGGACAAAGATCTGGCGAATTACCCTTAATGAGACAAAATCTGTACATGTTGACTTCACCTACAGAAAGATAAATCACTTGCCCATTTCTATAAACTCGGTGTGTATCCCCTTTGCAAACGAGGCTAAGTATTTGGGAATGACACTTGACGCTAAGCTTAAATGGAAAACGCATGTTAGAAAGAAACGAAAAGAACTAGAGGCCAAATACAGAGAAATGTACTGGCTACTTGGTAAATATTCCAAGCTAAGCTTAGAAAACAAGCTGCTTCTTTATAAGCAAGTGCTAAAGCCGGTGTGGACCTATGGTATACAACTCTGGGGTTGTACTAAGAAATCAAATGTAAATATAATACAAACTTTTGAAAATAAAGTACTACGACAATTTGTGCGTGCCCCATGTTTTATAAGAAATAATGACCTGCATCGAGACCTCGGAGTTCCTTTCGTGGAAGATGAAGTCAGGAACTGCGCACGAAAACATAAAGTCCGGTTAAGCGGCCATATCAACAATACAGTCCTAGAAGTCTTGGACGAACGAAACATACTACGCCGTCTTCAACGAACTAAACCGTTGGACCCTGCGCGATAAATTGAAACCGCATTAAGAAAGCGGAATATGTAGGGTCTTCCATTGGAAAGTGTCCTACCAATCGTGACTAACTTATGAAATAAAAACTGCTTGATAAGTTCTACTTAGTTGCGGTATTAAAATCAACAATGAAGGGAGGTGTTTTTAGTGAGTAAGAATCTCACACTACTATGAGCACGCGCTTCTGATCCTCATAGTGTCTGATGGAAGATTTTCACCTGCCCTCGGCGGAAAAAAAAAAAAAAAAAAAAAAATATGTTTTTGCACAATGAGTAACGTATGGACTCTATTTTCATGAGTTCCTCCCCAACAGATTAAGCCGTACTGCAACTTTGATTGTACTAGTCCATAGTATATTGTTTCCATCAGTTTTTTAGAACAAAATTGCCTCAAATGGTACATTAACTTCGTAGTTTTTAACAAGTAAGACCTTAGACTGGCAGTATGATTACTCCAATTCAGTTTGCTATCAATTTCCAGACCCAGATATCTAAAAACTGTAGTTCTTTCTATATAAAAACAATGAGGTGAACAAGTTAAATCCGGGCTAAATAATAAATACTTACAACTTGCACTATGAAAAATCATAGGTGGGTAATCGACAATGTTAGAAGACAACTTGAAGAACATTATTTTAGTTTTGTCACTGATTATCAATTTATGTAAACAAAACCAATGTCTCAGCTGCTCTAAGTCATAGCTAATGTTAGCAATTAAATCTAATGCAGAGCTATTAGAATAAGAACAAGCTATATCATCAGCAAATCCTATTTGTTTACATTTGATATCGAGGTTAAAGACTGAATTGATATAGATCAAAAAAAGGATTGGACCAAGTACTGAGCCTTGTGGAATACCAATTTTAATATCTAACGATGGGTTAAAACTATCATTAATCTTTACAACTTGTTTGCGGTTGTTTAAATAGGAAAGAAACCATTTAAGCATAAAACCTCTTATGCCCGCTTTTTCTAACTTTTGTGTTAATATCATATGGTCGACAGTATCAAATGCCTTAGTAATGTCAATAAAAATAGCAGCCGTATATTTTTTATTGTTCAGGCTTTCTGCTTTAAAGCAGCAGAACTCTAAGAGGGCACCCTCTGTTGACTTCCCAGCTCTAAACCCAAACTGATTATTACTAAAAAAAAGAAGACGAATCTAGGAAAGTCATTATTCTATTTTTCACTGCTTTCTCAAAGATTTTAGAAAACACTGGAAGAAGGGAGATTGGCCTATAGTTATTTAGATTTTTACTATCACCTTTCTTTAAAACAGGTATTACCTCTGCAGTTTTTAAGGCATCAGGAAAAATACCACTGTAGATACTTTTATTAAAAATATCCGTTAAGACATCAACAATATTTAGTGAGACCTTCTTAATAAAATTGTTAGACCAACTATCTCTCGTGGACAAATTAGAATTTTTTAGAGAGTTGATAATCCTAAATAATTCTAAAGAAGGTGACTTGCAAGGTAACTTCCTTTGTTTCTTTTGTAAATTGAAAACGAATTGGTCTGCACCACCTAGTAGAGGAAGGGCGTAGTTTTTTCCAAATGATTGATTCATTACAGGTATTTGGTTTATAAACAAGTATTGGTATATAATATTAATTCGTGCAGTTTTTTTTTGAAAATTTGAACGTTTATTTAAGAAAAACATGTACAATAGTATTATTCAAAGTATTGCCCATCTGAAGCTATGACTTTTTCCCATCTTTCTGGCAATTTGTGGATCCCATCCCAAAAGAACTGCGCCGGCTTGGCAGCCAAGAATGAATCAAGCCAATTTTTGATATTCTGCTCTGATGTGAACCGTATTTCAGTGAGGGCGTTCTGCATCGACCGGGACAAATGGTAGTCAGAAGGGGCAAGGTCTGGGCTATAAGGCGGGTGGGGTAAGACTTCCCATCCACTGTTTTCCAAATAGTTCTTAACCGGAATAGCAACATGGGGCCGAGCGTTGTCATGATGGAAAATTATTGCTTCGTGTCTGGTCGCATATTCCGGGCGTTTTTCGGCCACTGCTCTCTTCAAACGGATTAATTGTGTTCGGTAGCGTTGTCCATTGATGGTTTCACCCGGTTTTAGCAGCTCATAATACAGCATACCCATCTGATCCCACCAAATACAGAGCATTACCTTCGTGCCATGGATATTCGGCTTCGCCGTTGATTTGGCTGGTTGGCCGGGTTTCACATATGATTTTTTGCGCTTGGGGTTGTCGTAATGGATCCATTTTTCATTACCAGTAACAATCCGATGCAAAAATTACTTCCTTTTATGGCGTTCCAGCAGCATTTCGGACATGCAAAACCTCTCTCGGCTTGAGTTCGTGTGGAACCCAATTCCCTTGCTTTTGAATATATCCATCTGCTTTTAAACGTTTTGAAATGGCTGCTTGAGTAACACCCAAAGATTCTGCGAGCTCTTCTTGTGTTTGGCAACAATCTTCATAGAGTAATGCTTCCAGTTCTTCATCTTCAAACTTTTTTGGCTGCCCAGGACGTTCTTCGTCTTCCAAGCCAAAATTACCACTTTTAAATCGTGCAAAGCACTTTTGGCAGGTTCGCTCAGCTAGCGCATGTTCACCATAAACTTCCACCAAAATACGATGCCTTTCGGCAGCAGTTTTCTTCATATTAAAGTAATGAAGAAGAACTCCCCGCAAAAACACTTTTTCAGGCACGAAGTTCGACATATTTGAGTGAAAAAAAATTATTGTTGTTTCCGCTTCAAATGAATGACATATACTGAAATGACGTAGAATGACAGTAGCTTTCCAACGCATGTTCCAATGGAATAATACAAATTACGCCATCTCTTAGCAAACCGCACGAATTAAGTTGAATCTGAAAATTTCTGCTTATATGGCCTATGCTGCCATGAAAACCCCATTTACCAATTAAAACTAAGTCATCCTTAGGTTCGTGAAGACTTTCAAACACAGCTTTTTGAGATTCAACAATGCGACTTGATGTATGGTCTAACAATGAATGCAAATTGATTTCAGCAGAAGATTCCGTCACGCGAATATCAGTTGGATAGCAACGTTTTTTGGCTTTCAGCACTTTATGATAGGACGGAAAAACATTTGGTACTTTAGAATGAATCACTTTCTCTTAATAATAAATATTGGTTTTTAGTAAGCTTAGCTTCATTAACAAATGAAACAATTTCATCCGTACTAAATTCCAAAGAACTTTCTGATAGATTTGAACTGCTAAGTAAAGTACAATAGTTACAGCGGAATCGTCCGTGATAGAACTGCTAATCTGCGACGTTTGGACCTCTTGCTGCAGTCTCCAAACACCTTTCTGTATCGCGTTCCACTTGTAGATTGAAGAGATTCCTTTTGCTCGTTGTTGTAGTTTCCACATACTTCTCCATCAGATACTTTAAGTATGTAAACTTCGGTCTCATTTAATTAGCTTTCGTATTTGGCCACTAGCTTAGCTTTTGATCTCCTAAATTGCTTCCAATATGCGGCAAACCGTTTACAGAGATTCAAACGGAGATTTCTCAAGCAATCAGACTAGATATTTTCAACATCCGGTAAAGAATTCGCAGGGGATCCAAACACTTCCCGAAATTAAAAAAAAATGTTTTTCTAGTACTGGACCTAGTCTCCTCAATGACGTGTAACAACCCTCAGAGCACCTAGAAACACCTAGACTCTGCGGTTATTAAAACTAGGACAATAAGAGATTATATTGGTATATGACTCATTTATGACGATTCATGCCTTCATAAGTAAAAGCTTAGTTGAATATGGAAAATGGTTAAAAACAAAAAAA
Source organism: Volucella zonaria (assembly GCA_963966105.1). Taxonomy (NCBI): domain Eukaryota; kingdom Metazoa; phylum Arthropoda; class Insecta; order Diptera; family Syrphidae; genus Volucella; species Volucella zonaria. The sequence continues at coordinate 132,041,545 of OZ014531.1, forward strand.
GTGGAAGGTGTGTTTTGACGGAGCTAGTTATGAATAGTCGCATTGTTAAGGAAAACATAATTACTTTAAAAATATCGTACATACCTTCAATTTGAATATTCATTGCACAATTATATCACAAACAATAAATTTCTCGGAAAAACCACACTTTAAAAACAACACCAATTTATGTGAATAAATAAACTAATGAGTACTAATCAGATGTTAACTGTGCCGTGTTTGTAATTAAAGGGTTTTTTATGTTTCGTCTAACGGTAAAATAACATCATATTTGCAACATCGCTATTACGGCCCTATGACCTACGGCTGAACCACTGTGAAATGGGTGGCATCCAACATTTAATGTGGAAACTAAATTATTAGTGTAAATTGGACTTGATGTTGTATTTAGGCGGCAACCATTCATCTCACAAGGTTTTCGGTATTGAACCCCGAACTGTCCGATTGGGAAGCCAATACACTACCAGTTGAGCCACGGCCACCCACCTGTGTTACCTGGAAGCAGAGTTTCAAGCACAAAACAGCGAGTCTCAGCTTTAGACGCAGTGAATGTGCCTGCAGGTTTTCGGATTGATTCCAGTCTGGCTGATATTTCGCTTTGGAGGACTTTAGCTAGTCTGCTAGTTTACTGATTTCCTCCGTAAAGGGGATCCAGTTGGTTTTTGCGAAATCTTTCTGTTTAATAAAGCCAAGCGTTCTCATACGATTGTGAATATGGAATTCCAATGCCTAGTCGCCTTAGCATACCTGTTGGATAGCGTTATGTCTTTGGCTGCGGGCAAACACTTCCGACAACTACTTCAGACGATAGTATGGTATCCAGGAGATGATTGCCTTTCACGTTGCATTCGCTTCTATCCCAGAAAATATTCTGAGCAATTTCCAGACACTTCGACCACTGAAAAATGAATAAACAGGAGACAACCTATGATCTCTTCAGCACTTGGAAAGACCTAATCATTTCCTTTGCATCTGCGAAACTTGGAACAATGGAATGCATGCCAAAGGTGGTGATATCCTTTTTTTTTTTAAAAAAAAGACTTGCACATTAACTTCATATAAATAAATATATTTACAATCGCTTATACTACAACAACTGTGTCCTTAATATTTAACTTAAATCTAAGCCTTCGTCATCTTAAACTTCAACGCTCCTTTGGGAGCATACATGAAGGTAACTTCATAATCCAGAGGTTCATGTTCAAACCCTAGTTTGTAATTCCTCAGAAGCTGTAAATATACGAATAAATCTTGTTAAATTGACATGTTCGAGCCATCCCCAATAAAATTTTTTACCTTTGATAGCAAAATTTGCATTTCAAGATCGGCAAATCTTCTTCCTAAGCACATTCGAGCACCATAACCATATGGAAGTGAGGCAAATGGGTGTAATTTTCCTTCAAAGCCACCTTGGTTTGCTTTCAGCCAACGTTCGGGTCGAAAAGATGCAGCATCAGTAACGTATTCCTCCATATTTCCTGTCACAATAGTCGGAAAGACAGCTTGCACCTAACAAAGATTATCAATTAAAAATTCTGGAAAAGATACTACTACTCATAGATTGACCTACCCCTTTTGGAATTTGGTAGCCACATATGACTGTGTCTTCCTGTAATGTCCTTCCATTTCCAATGACTGTGCTATAAACTCTAAAGACTTCTTTGATAAAGGCCTTGAGGTAGTGCATCTGATCGAGAAGTTGTATCGTAAGTGGTGTGTCTGGAGTTGGTAGTAATCGCCGTAGTTCTTCACGGATTTTTTCTTGTTCAGTCGGTCGAGTAGCTAATTGGTATAGCATGGAGCAAACTGCCATTGATATCTATGGTAAGTTTGACAGAGATTACATTTATGTTTTAGTCAAAATTGCTTGAAAATTTCTTACGGTATCTATTCCGACGAGAATAAGATCCAGTGCCATGATCGTTGCGATTTTTTCATCCTTTTCAGCTAGAATAACCTTTTCTAGAAGGGACGGTTCTCCGGTTTTAGTGTAACCTTCCGACTTCATCCGATCTGTAGCACTTTTGATATATTTCATGCATACTCTGTAAGAGACAAATAGTTATTTAATGTGTTGATCCTTAGAATAGAAGACCTAAAACCTACTTTACGAAAAAGTTCATATTGTTAACGTATCGAGTCCATAAGGGCGTTGGAAAATATCTCCAAAAAGGTGCCTTTAGTTCCAGGGTGGCGACATTCCTTAAAGCGTACTTAGCAGCATTGATGATTTGCTGAGGTTCAGAATCTTCAGAGATATTAGACTCTAAGCAGCCTAAGCGAGTGTCCAAAGCCACTCGACCAATACCTAGAGGAAGGATGGAAGTTTGCGTGCTCAAGTTTGGCTTATGTGCTTTATGAACCTCTCATGTTTGTACTTACATTCAAGAGACCATTTATGGATCTCGTTGTCAAAGTCATCTGGCAGTTCACTGTTTCCATCTAGTAAAGATTCACAACGCATCAGAAAATCATTGGTTACTTCCTCCAATGGGCCAAGGTAACGACGTACTGTTGATAGTTGAAGGACTGGCTTTTGAACTCGTGAGCGAAATTGCCGCCAGGCTTCACCATGACTAAAAGTAAATTGAGTTCAGACCATAAAAGTAATCGTACGTATGGTTCAACTTACACTCCGACGACGCCGCCTAAATCTCCGAAAAAGTCCTTCCGCACTACGCTTTTGTATTTCACAAGACTTGGCATGGAGGGGCGGAATGGTGTTGGACCCTCATTTCTGTAGCACTGCAATGAAAAAATTATTTTATTTTTAAAATTAGAATGAGATAATTACAATAAATTTTAAATTAATGGAGCCACAGTTTTGGCCGATGTAATAGGTTCTTCATTTACGGTGTTATTTGTTTTACCAGACAGAGGGACCTACAGTTCTTTTTTCAACTCTCTACTCTGGCGAAGATGAGGAACTCAATCAGTGTCGCAGATCTATATATCCAGAAGGAAAATCAAGTCTTTCAGATCGTTAGCCATCATTACCATTAAAGATCTTAAACGAGATATACAAGCTGGGACACCAAAAATGATGGCCCTCAGCCAATCCTTGTATCAAATGGAAGACATCAAGTATCATACTTGACTTAACCCTTTCCAACTTTTCGGCGGTTTCCATGTCAGATAAGAAGTCTTAACTTTGCTGAAGAGGGAGGACCAAGTTCTTTAATGAAGAGCTTAACAAATCGAACAAGACTGGGAACAACTGGAAGATATAGGAAGCTGTTCAGTAGCTGAACTGGACTTACAACAAATAAATTTGGATCTCCTTGCGAGGGAAAACTGTAGCGGCTGCGTAAGTAAATCAGAAAGCTTCTAAACAGGTGTTTGTTTCTTACTTAGGTGGCGCCACAGAACGTCTCTTGTTTTTTAACGTAAACCACCTGTCTGCAGAGACCTTATGCTTACGGGATAGGGAGCAAGGATACGCCTTGCCATCGCTCTCCGTTAATCCTTTGAAACCAATTCGGAACTGTGTTGGATGCACAAGTTCCACCCTTGGTATAAGTCGAGGCCGACCTACAACCTCTTACTGTTCTTAGGGTCACAGCACCCAGTACTTATTTGCAACTCTACAATGGGTTAGACCCGTTCCCGCGATTTGGGTTTAAACCACAGCCACCATGACGCTCCCACAAGGGGGCCTACCTCTAACAAGTCAGGCCCGGACCGAAATTCGGGGGGCTCCTGACTCCCATGGTACCGTGATTTAAGTCCTGGTATGGACTACCAGTGGTCCAGCCACCAACAAGACCTATGACCGGCAACTTGTAACTGGTCAAATCGTAGCAACCTTCAGAGGCTGTTATCTGAAGATGTTTACGACAAGACCAGTAATATGCTCTGCCCCCGCTTTTTATTAGACAACGTCATTAATGGGCGAAGCCTTGATAATTGGGCGGGGGCCCAGGTGGCGCCACAGTCCGAATTCGACATGGGCCTCTCCAGTGGTATTCGACTATCTGCCTACAGCGGCAACATGCAAGGTCTTTCACTACTGTGTTGAGCCAAAGTGTTGGTATCAAGTGTGATGTTAAAGAGTCACATGACAGCCGATCACCTTTTTCAACATCAGAATTCTCCTTAAAATTGCTTCTGAATCTTAGGGAGGAGTGAGCATCCTTCCTGCACAATCTGACAAATTAGGCAGAACTGCCAAAACTAAATATGACTTCGAATGGGTTATCTCTGTATGCTCTGTGATATGCAGCCTTGAAATCGATGAAGAGGTGATCAGCATCGATCTAGACTTCTTCAGTTTTTTTTTAGGTTATGTCCTAGTAATAGTATTTGGTCTCGGGGTTAAATACGAGCCAATAACCTCGATAGGAAATGGTATCTGGAACAATATTGCATACAGGGTCTTGTACGAAATGTAGAAACACCTAAAACAATGTTGTGGCAGTTCTCTTTTTTTGTAGATCGTGGGAACAATGCTAAAACCTTCGAAATAAGTTGGTGAATGCTCTCTATCAAATCGTATCCCAATGTTTTAGTTAGCTCGGCAGGAAGACCATCTTATCCGATAGCCTTGCTTTCGCGGGCTTTATGTCTCAGGTTTAAGGGGTCGTTCTAGCTGACACCTGAATTTGGTCGGTCTTACTGTTCAACAGTCTGCAGAAGTGTGATTGTGCTTGTCTGGATAGGTTTCTGTCCGGATTTTGGCAGTATGACACGTTCTTTCATCCCTTAGTAAAATTTCCAAATGTTGTTCCCGGAGTAGAACTTTCCATTTCCTCGATCGCTGGGCTCTCTACCTCCTTTTTGTCTTCCGAAAAGCCGATGATCTTCCATACTCCTCAAGTGCTCGTAGAGCACACGCTCTTGTTTTTCCACGCAGCTCCACTCCATAGGCAAATTGTTTGGTTACATATGCTTGTTTGCACTCCTCATCAAACCAGGTGTTTCGTCCGGATGGTCGTGTAAAAGTTCTATAAGCATCATAAAATGCTTTTAACGTGTTACATACAAGCACTTAGGACATTGCTCGTAGGATTTGTAAAAGGACCTCGAAAAAACATGCTTTGGTAGCATCATCTATTGTACTTCTTCTTTGGAGAAGTGAGAGTATATCAGCGTGATGTTGGCGAAGCTAAGCTGCGGACTGAAAGATGAAGACTTCGTAGCTTAGTCTGGAGCTTACAGCTAACTGTCACTGTAGAATATATCACCGTTCTTCATTCTCATTTTGTTTGGCTGGCGTTAATATTTGCTGTTAAGGCCTCCACTTGTTGATCTGAATACAGTTGTCCTTCTTTTGTCTTCTAAGAACAGTGCATCCGCCCGAGTCCGAGTGATTTGACGTTGTTGGGAAGTTAATCTCACGCGAATCTTCTATCCAGTTAGATTTTTTTTACTGGGACGTTATAGACGAAGGAGACCGGATATTCTGGAGTCAGTAACAGGTATGGGATATGAGTGTTACCTAGGGTCCAATAAGTTTTCGTAGGCAGCCATCTGTAGTAATATAGAAAGCGGAAACTGACCGGCTCGACTCATCTAGTGGAAAAAGGCTTCAACATCCGGTTTTACAACGAAGCTATCTTGCGCACTGGCAATCTTTTGACTTTGGTCTTATGGACATGTCGTCTGACATAGTGACAGTGGAACTTCGGCTATTGCGAGTACACGAAATTGGTTTCCCCCTTATGTAGAGTCGTCCGGAATCCATCACAAGAAAGGATGGCCAATGTAAGGTTAACTCGCGTGTGACTTTTATGGCTAAAGATCTTACCTATAAGTTCAATACAATTTTCTTATAAAAGATACACAAGACCCCGAGTACAGAATCTTGCGTAGCTACGCTGGAAAGCAAGTGGCATGGTTAAAAAAAAAGAAGCAAAAAATGGATATGCAAATCTGGGTCATACCTATGATATTAACTATGAGGTTAGCATTTTTTGGCTATTAGGAAGCGGATCCTCTTTGATGTAGTAATCGGAAACTCTCTGGAGTACAGCAAGATCGTGTCTAGGACTTTAATGAGAGAAATCGTTAGTAAACTAACCGGGAAGTACAGCCCTTTACGAATCGATAGTTGTTGTTAAAATTCGCAGTTACACGGGTATAAGGAGGATAGGGTTAGCCCACAAAAGCAGCCTGGCTCAGCTAACAGATACCGAAATGTCTCGCAGTAGGAACAACATTCGGAGTTTATACAAGAAGCTACTCGTAAGTATAAGGGACTTGCCATTAAGTATAAGTCGCGGACTCCTCATTATTAAAGCCGGAATCTTGTCACCAATAGTACACCTAATAGACGTGAGGTTGAAACTTTGGTAGGCTAAGACAATAACTCATATCCCTTCATCATGAAGTAGTCCCTAAACACTTACTTAGTCATGGTTCGGTGTGAACCTAGGCCTCATCTACAGTGAAAAAATAATCCATTTGGTCACGCCAGTATTCTTAATACATTAGAAATCCCCACAGAGAACATCGATTACACCACACCTGAACTTTGGTTTGACAAAAACTTCCATGTAAGCTTCCCCTCTAGATCCTTCTGGGAGGAAGATGCTTTCATGGAGGACATGTCAATCCATCTCTACACAGATAGATCTAAAACCAATAGCGGAGTTGGTGGCGGTGTTTTCTCAGACATGCTAAATCTAAGCATCTCTTTCCGTCTTCCAAATCACTGCAGCGTGTTCCAGGCGGAAATTTTGGCGATTAAAGAAGCTTTGCCCTGGCTGAATAAAAGCGTGATATCTGCAAACGATATCCGTTTCTTTTCGGATAGTCAGGCCGCTATCAAATCCCTGGACTCATTGTCACTAAATTCTAAAACCGCCCTTGAATGCCGATCATCTCTTATGGAGATGGCAGAGCAGTTCAACCTCTACCTCTGTTGGGTGCCGGGCCACAGAGACGTTCCAGAAAACTGTAGAGCCGATGAACTCGCCAAAATTGGAACCACTCTACCTATTCTACCGGAAAAGGGTATACCTGGATGCTAATAAAAGAACAGACCTTAGGTGGACTGTTGGACCAACATGTCTAGCGACCAAACAAATCTGGCCAAAACTGGATCTTTATCGCTCTAAGGAACATCATAGGTGTCATCACTGGACACTGCTTCATAGGCAAGCACGCAAGAAGGCTTGGCACCTTTACAAATGATTTCTGCAGATGCTGCATGGACGAGGAGGAGGAGGAGACAATCCTCCACCTACTCTGTACATGTCCACCTCTCTCCGAGAAGAAAACTTCACTTAGGAGCTTTCTTCTACAACGACCTAAACGATCTGAAAAATATAAACGTAAACAGTCTCCTACGCTTCGTCAGAAGCTCAAACTGGTTCCATCAGTAAGAGGATCATAGATCCACCTGGCATCACAATGGGCCAATAGGCCTAAGTGGGTTGGTATATCCAACAGCCACTCTTACCTACCTACCTAGGCCTCATTTAGAAAGCCTCCCTAGCTAACATAATCCCTAGCCAGTTGAGTTGAGTTCTCCTTCCAATGGCGCCCGCCAAAGTAGATGCGATCAACTTCTGCTGCACCATCCCTCGGGATTAGAATCGAAAACCGTCTGAAACAGTTCGGCCGGAACCGTGGTGTCCATTCGGCCTACATGACCCAACCATTTCAGACGTTGGACCCGTAGACGCCTGACTCACCGACGTCCGTAGTTCGAAAGTTCCAGGTCCGGGATGATTAGGGTCTTGCATAAAGCCAACCCGTTTCAACGTCTTATTTCTATGTTGATTTCGTTGCTGCTTGTATCTGCGGAGCCAAGGTAGACGAAGTCCATAACGTCCTTCAAATTATTGTATAATTGTCAATGGTTCTGGCAAAGTCTTCGGTGGTGTACCTCGATTTCCTCTGATATAATGTATTTTAATTAGCCCTCGTTTGCCGTCAGATCCATTCTAGCTGCTCAAAAGACTCACGAAAGCTCCACTGACGGCTCGCTGTGCTCGCCAATTACATTAATGTCATCCACGCGCGAAACTAATTGTGCGGATTTTAAGAAAAAGGTGGCCCTTTTGTGGGCTGTGAGTTTTGCACGATTCTTTCTAAGACGATGTCGAAAAGTCACATGACAGTGCATCGCCTTGTCTAAAACCATTTTTGACATTGAAGGTCACGGTTAATTCATCACCGAACTTGATGGAGCAGCGAGAATTCTCCATAGTCATCCTGCACAAGCCGATGAATATGACAGTGATGTCAGAACTAGGCATGGCTTTGTATGGTTTCAGACGATCAATTAATGTTGTGTGGTGGTGATGTTTAGGAGACTTATTCCTCTATAATTAGCATTGCCAGAGGGTCTCCTTACTTGTGTATCGGACAAATGAACCTCTTATATTCGTCACAAACACTGCATCAGTTTTATGATAGACGATCTGCGAGAGAATTTTGAACTTGTTCCAAGATTTCTGCCGCAACCACCTCGGCGATGTTATCCACAGAGCCGATAATTGACGCTTCTCTTGGAATCAGTAGGAGTAGAAATTGGTAGTTCATAATGTTCAAAAGCAGGGGACCTAAAACCGGGCCTTATAACACACCGCCATTCATTGCTTTATGCTATAACTCCCTAGTCAGAGTAGCTTGTTATGATTTTGCGGACATATTTTCTTGCTTCAATATGATAAAGGCGGTTCCAATTCGTCGAACTAAACCCGTTCCTTACGTTCTAAGTTATAATGGCGCATTATTTTTTATTACGTCGTTTTCAGCGCCTGCCCTTTATAGTGGTTCGGGGTTTATTTAATACAGCGCTGATTGCGTCTTCTGTAGTCGTGACTAACGAAAACTGTTTTCGTGATTCGACAGGCTTCCCCAAGGATTTTTTCGACCGCGTCAAGTAAGCAAAGGGGACGACAGGCTGAGGGTTCGTTTCAATCTCTCTTTTCAATCCCAGTAAGTTCTTGCAGCATACCATATTACGAGTAAATGCTCAAATAATTCTTCGCATGATATCATAGGTATACACACAGATCTGCTTTCTTGGCCTGGAAGAGGGTCTCAACTATTTGTTGGCCTTTCAAGCTCATTAATACTGCACAGCTTACACTAGAATTCATGATAGAGTTGCTCCCTAGGATTTCTAAAACAATGGCGTTTACTAGACCTAGTTGCCTTTTCTAATCAGGCTCTTGCTTCGAGTTACACACGCTAAGTTGGCTGAGGTCCCTTTCCGCTTGTTTTTTTTATTTTTTTATTTTTGGTAAAACTTCCAAATCTCATTCCTGGAGTAGTATCTCTCAATTTCCTCGACGGCGCGCTTCTCCTGCTCCTTCTTTTTCGTACTAAGAAGCCGGTGTTAGTTTCTCTTCTTCTGATCGTGAGCAGATCTAGCCCTTCTATGCAGCGCCGCTTCGTATGGATCTTACTTAGCTGCAAGTGCTTGCCGGCACTCGTCGTCAAATCAGGGATTTCGTTGTGGTGGTTGAATGAAACTCAGTACATTAGAAGCCGCATCTCTGATGGCTTTTTGGCAATGTTGCCACTGGCGGTGTAGGACCTCTTAAAAGATTAAGGAAGACGAGATCGGAAAAGGATTTGGCAATCGATCTCTAGCGATTGTAGCCGTCGGATGTCGAACTTCCTCACAGTATTAGCTTACTTTTGCGATGTCCGGAATATCCGCAACTGTACCTTGGGTAAACAAGGTAATGGTCCGAGTCGATTGTGGCCCCTCGGAATTTTCGGACATCCATAATACTAGCGGAGTGCATTGCGTCGATCGCAAATGATCAATCTGGTTGATGGTTGATTGACCAGGAGTTTATCAAGTCCCATTGTGAATATTGGGATGTGGGAACCACCTCCTAGCTATAACAATGTTTCGCCCCGTCGCAAAGTCGAGGCGGTGTCGTGCAAGTTATATTTTCCGACAGTGCTACCAAGATGAGGAGGTCATAGCTACGGCACTGCTCGTAAGTCTTGTCAAGAGCTCGTATAATCTATCTTTATTGTCGTCATCTTTCTCCATGTGTTTCTTACGAGGCGCTCATTCAGACGCCGGAAACTCAAGACTTCTTGCTCAAGTCTGCCTCTAATAACGAATCCGCATCCAAATAGGCGCTGTCTTTGCAGTCGATAACAATCGCAGTAGTAAATGGCGCAGTTTTTCATCCTCTTTTTGTCCGGCCCATCCCATCGCATTTCTTGGATGGCGGTAACACTTACTTTGCAGCAATTCGTTGTCCATTAAGGGATCTAACATTCCTCGGCAGATCTGATGTTTTCGTTGTCCTTGTTTCGTTTGCAGGGGTGTCAACAGTAGATCCATTTGTATTCGGTATTCGAGGCTTTTTGTTGCTTCGTAACCCATTTCAATTTTACCATAGCCGGGCAGATTTTTTTTATGTTTTTTTATAATTACCGTGCGCTCAACGGATTTGTGTAATTAAAATGTTTTATACACAGCGCGGGCGAAGGAAATTTAGGGAGGAAGGAAATAGAGGTACCAATGTACATTGTTCTTAAATGTTTGCAGGTTATAACGACCAGGAAATAGTTAGCGCGTCAGGGCATTCCATAAGTGAGTTGTATGGCTTAGGAACGAATCACGATATTTTAGAGTATCTACGTCCGAAAGTGGGCTTGAGGGTATACTGTTGAATATTCATAGCAAAATGGGTGTTACAATTGAAGGTTTGCAGGCGCGGAGTAGATACTGTGGATGCGCCGCATCTATTAATTTTCAAAATTTGCGTGTCGAAAAAGATTTCCATGTAGTGTAGCAGGACTACCTATGTACTAGGTGGAGTGAAAAGTGACATCCTTGACCGCCAGAATGCGTTGCTACTGTAAAACAGGTTATGGTGCCTTGAAGTCCGTTCATATTTAGCAGACATGCCAAATTTCAGTGCGATACTGTCTTTAGTTTTGTTTTGACAGCTGATTGTTGTTGACGTGTTTGGCATCATGTTGAGTATGGACAAAAACGATTTTCGTTCTCTCATAAAACATTTTTTGAGAGGCAAAACGGCGAAGGAAACAAAAGAAAAATTGGATAAATATTATGGGGCTAATGCTCCGTCAGATTGCACCGTCAAATATTGGTTTCGAGAGTTTCGTGGTGGCCGCATGTCCACTACCGATCAAGTCCGCAGCGGCAGGCCCTCCGATGCGGTTACAGAGGACAATGTCAAAAAAATACATGAAATGGTGTTGGCTGACCGGAAAGTGAAGGTGCGCCAGCTAACAGATACACAAAGATTAGTACTGAGCGCACATGCCATATTTTGGGCAATATTCTGCATGTGAAAAAGTTATCCTGCCGCTGGGTACCGCGAATGACCAAAAACACGAACGCGAGAGCACTTCGAAAGAATGTTTGGACTTGCTGATGCGGAATCGGGCTGGATCCCTCGGACTATTATCTCTTCCCAAACCTCAAAAGATGGCTCATCCATAAAAATTCAGCTCACGCGAGGAAATTATCGACGCCACGGAGGATTATTTTGCAGACCGTCCGGAAAATTACTTTTCGGACGGGATCAAGGAGTTGGAAAATCACTGGAATAAGTGTATCAAACTAAAAGGGGACTATATTCATTCATTCCCAACGAGGTTACTTTTCACTCACGTTTTTGAACAGTGGACGTTTTGTTTACAAATGTGGAAAAACCCGCTTTTGTGGTTTATTGAGAAGTACTTAGGTCTTTCTTAATTATTAACTTACGACCTTTGGTTGCCAATTTAGCACTTGTTTATGATTCCTTATATCAAAAGAATTGTTACATCCCAATTCGACCTGGGTTGCAAGGAGCAACTCTTTAAAAAATAGCTAAAGTCACGGATACCACAATCGAGAGACGATCTGTAATCATCGCCCTTCTTAAAGAAGGCAAACTCCTGGGGGTAGTTGCCTTGCAGTTGAAATTACCAAGGTGCTGCGTTCAACGTACAATTGAACGACAGACTCAAACGGTCAGGACGGCCTAGAGGTACAACTAAACAGGAAGATGGGCTAGTAGTCACAACAACCCAACGAAGTAGACGAAAAACAGTACCCCAAAACACGCGTTGAAATAAATCAAACACGGAATAAATCGCTGTTCTCGGCAACTGTCAAACGATGATTAAGACATGCTGGACCATTTGGTTGAGATGCTGTTAGAAAACCTCTCCGGCGACCACAAAACAAGGAAAAAAGATTAGAATGGGCCAAAAAGCATACAGATTGGAAGGAAGAAGCTTTTAACAGGGTTTTATGGAGTGATGAATCCAAGTTCGAGGTATTTGGCACAAAACGGAGAGTTTTCGTTCGACGCACGGCTGAACAAAAGATGATACCAGAATGTGCGGGAAGCTGCGGATGTTTCTCTTCAAGTGAAGTGGAAGAATGAATAATGAGACAGACAAAACAATATTGAAAAAAGACGCTGTGATCTCTGGAAGAAATGGTATTTCGGCAGGACAACGACCCTAAACACACGTCAAGACTTTATCGCCGCAATCACCAAATTCACACCCTATAGAGCTGTTATGGAAGGAGCTGGATACAAGGATCCGGGATAAATTTCCATCACCAGAATATGCATTGTGCAATATACTACTTCTTGGATTGTTTGAGCAATACGCCACAGGCAACAATTAAAACTGATAGCGCCCAGACTGAACGCCAAGAATTGTAGAAAAAAGAATCGAATGTAAAGGTGGCTTTTTTGACCAATAATCGGTGTAAGTATAATTTTTTCTTCCAATAAATTCCTTTTTGTTTAGATTACTAAATATTTTTCCTCGATACTAGATGTTGTTGTTCCTTTTGTTTTCCTAATCTCCAAGAACCTGACCAAATTCATTTCAATCAGAGCTAGAGACCTAGTGTTGTGAAGTTGCCGTTTTTTTTTTTTTTCAGAAATTCCAATAGCACCCCAAGCATTGACATTCATGAGCGTTCATCCGGACTTGGTCAACGATTACTCACAATGTTGGAAACGTGGTTGGCATTTTTAAGTTGACTTTTACATAGAAGATACTTTTTTTCTTTTCTCTTTAAATTTTCCTTTTCCATTTTTTTGTTTTTGTTTTTTTTTTTTTCGAAAACATACATACATACATATGTATCAACTCGTACATACAGAGTAGCTTTTCATTGAAAAGATAATTACAATATAAATTGTAAAATAATTGGAGGCAATTAACTACTATTGTAATGCACTTTCTGGCATATTTTTTTTGCAAAATTCTCAGAGCCCTGTTGTTTATAAAAATTCTGAAATGATCGTATTGCATCAGAGAGTACTGCAATACACTTGGATCTTCAGTTTTCATACAGGTCAACTGCCTCCAGGTGGATACTACAAGTTTGTTGGCCAAGGATCAGCCTGCAAGATGCTTCAGCTTCAAAAATACAATAGCTGAGTCACTTTTGCTTTTAGTGATTAATCAGCCTTGTCTGCTTAGTGCGGTTCAATTTGCAGATCACCTATTTTCCAGCTCAAATGGGACCAATATTCTAACCAAAGCAAAACTACCTAATTCCGGGCCCCAACGAAAAAAAAAAACTGGAACGTCGTTGTCAGAAGACAAAACATCCGGCTCGCATTCCTAGAGACGTAGTCAAGGATAGACAGGTATCTGCAGTTGGCTGCGCTTTCAAAAGGCCCTGACTCAACGAAGAGATATCCAACGTCTCAAAACGGTCTGAGGATGCTGAAAACTTCTTTCAAATCCTTTTTTGATAGTCTCGTAGTTGCTGTTCTCAACATGTCCAACCTTGACGGAAAAACTACTTACGACAGTTGGCGGCTTTTAGAGTGCTGCTTATTAAGGTGCCTCTACAAATATCACACAACTAGCTGTTCACCACCTCCCATTTTTAGGGAGGAATGAATGGTGGACGAAAGACCTCCAGGAACTCCGCCCTGTTATCTAGATAAAAACGGGAATTCGAAACCTACAAGATCTATAAACGAAAACTAAAGAAGGCCCAACGTGGATCCAGGCGTAGCTCTTGCGAAATGATCACCAGTGCTAGTGAATCTTCAATGCGTTGGTAAGTCCTGTCTAAAGTACAAAGAATTTCGAACCTACAATATGTACCTAGGCACCAAGCAATTCGCTGAATGCCCTTTCGAGTTCTAGCTGTGTAGAATGGTTTCAGTCCTGCGAATGTGAGTAAATTGCACTTCTTTTCTTTGAGAAACCTTAAGAGTTCCTCCGGTTCGGTATACAGTTCTAACCTCCTCAGTAGAATTTCTTATCGAATCCTTCAATAAACTTTGTATATTCTGATAGCGTTCCACCGTGTTGCAGTGGATCGTATACTTATACGAAGTTAATCGCTTAATTAAAACGTTGTTGCCTATGGCCGACCAACATACTTTGTTTGACAGAGTTCTGTTGTTGTGGCTGTTGTGCTTTATGTTGTTTCTGATGTTGTTGATGTTACTACTGCCGTTTTTGTTGCTGGTTTTTCTGCTACTGCGGTTGTTATTGGTGTGGTATTTATCGATTTGGTTATTGGGTCTTTGTAAGCGTTGACGCGGTTTGCAATTTGCAGCTCTTGGGGGGTCTGGAGTCCTACTATCTGCCACTTTCCCTTCCTGCTATTTGCTTAGTCTTATTTGGGAACACTCTTCGCTGCATCGATAATTACATTTTCGATGTCGACGGCTTCTACTTACTTTTCTGATTGAACGGGTAACAAATAACTACCTTAGACTTGGATTAGGCCAGTAGCGTAACGTTTCAAGTTCACTTCAATCGCTTGCTTCACCACTTCGTGGTGTGGTCCGGAATTCGAATGTGTCCCAATTGGATAAAGAAACAGCGGAAGAACTCCCAAAGTTATGGTTAAGGTCCTCCAATTGCGGATTACTCGACAGCACACCTCTACTGTAGTGTAAAAAAGTTTGTGACGAAACAACCGGATACGAATGATACCCGAAAGAGGTAAACGATTCTTGGTACTGTTCACCCCGAATTACAGCGCTACCTTAAATAACAGGATTGAAGCGAACCAAGTGTATGACATACGAATATACTACTGTGATTGCTACCAAGAAGACAATCCGAATTTGTCATTAAAGGCTGACTTAGGCCTGACGCGCCTTTACGAAGAGGAAATAATATGGGGAAGCTTGAGGTTCGAAGGCTGCAGTCGCAAGAAACCGCCGGAATCTTTGCCAATCAAGTTCTCATAACCTTGCTCTGCCTTGCCTTGAAACCCAATGGCAAAGCTGCCAACAAACCATCAAAGATATCGCTTCTGATGTGTTAGGTTTCGCCCAAACACCATTGTGAAACTCGTGTAAAAAATCAGAAAGCATGAGAGCGGCACTGCCAAACTGGACTAGTGTTGCTCGTGCCTGCTTCTCAAAAGGAAGGAAAAATAGTACAAGATGCGTGAGGTCGAGGAAACCATGAAATGCTATCGCAGCAAAGATGATATAAAATTTTATCAGAAGACAAAACGGCCGTGCCCCGTCAACAAAATAAGAATAGAAGCTTGCAAGGACGAATAAGAGAACAAGGTGGAAGATTCACTGTCAGAGTTGTGGATGTTGACGGATCATTTATACAAACTGTTGCACGACGAGAACACGACGAGAGAGCCTAGCTGCTAAAGTGTTCAGTGAGTGCTTATTAGTGTGGTTTTAGGCCTGAAAAGTCCACCATCGACTAGATTTTTAGGTTATGGCAGATTTTGGAAAGGATCCTCGAAACCCGACATCCGCCACCTATGTGTGTCAAATTTAAACCCGCCTATGGCAGCGTATATTGGTATCCCTACCAGACTCGTCAAATTCTGCAGAATGAGAGTCCAAAATGACGGCTCCACGTCTCCATAAAGGTACCGATCGGGACCTTTGATATCAAAAAATGGTTAGGACATGATGATGCCATGCTTGGGAAAATTATGCGAAATTCGCAAGCCAATAAGAGAACCACAATCTTTCAAAGGTCTTTACATGTATTTGTAAATACGGATGACTCGTAATCGACAGAACACAGCAAGCTATTTGTGAGGCATTTGTAAATATCGAAGCAGATGTGGCGAATATTGGTCTGGCTGTAAACGAGTAAAAGGCGATGTGCTGTGAGATCTGTGAGATTGTTCAAAAAGTAACTCTTGGCAACGCTGTTTTTATTGGCTTAGCAGAACTGAGCAGCAGATCCCTCACTCAGATAACAAAAATAGCAAAAAAAGGGTGAGGAGCAGCATTGTCATTCCAAGAGAAAAAGTGTTTCGATTCACCAACAGCCATGCCTGCATCGACGTGCGGCGAGGTGGAATTTTTTACTGCTTTTCTGTCAGAACAGAGCACTCAGACAAAGAACTAGTCCGTTGTACTCCTTATAAGTTGCTTTAAATGAAATATCTTAATCTTTCGAAGAAAGAAAAGTAAGCGCTTCAGTGGTAAAGTGTCTACACTACCAGCACCCAGCACGTCAACGGTGAGTTCCTGCAGTCTGATGCCAGCGTTAGCCAGCTATTCTCAGAAGTAGTTCTCTGCGGTGTCATCTGTACTTTCACAGCAAGCATCGCAGGATGTTTTAACACTTATGCCTAGCACATTTAAGTACTTAGAAAAGTGTAGTGCCCCATTACGGCATCAGTAAGTGGCCAACAGTCTTTATTAGCGAGGCACAGCAGGAGCGCCACTGACTTGGTGATGCGGGGAAGCATTCTGCCGGCAACCTGGAGAGTCATGCCATCTTCAGTTATGCTCATATGAAACCAAGAACGCAGCCAGACCGAACGTGGATTCGGGTCCTGAAAAACTCTCTTCTGAGCCTTGCCTAGCAAGATCATCGGCGATTTAATTTCCCGTGATCCCATTGTGACCTGGCACCCAGACAAGATTTGCATTCTCGAACTAGCTTGAAAGTCTTTATAGGCAAGGCTCTAATCACAGCTTGGCTGTTGTTACAGATGCAGATGCTTCGCATTGGATTCTTTACAATAAAAATTCTCTTCAGAGTTACTAGTTGACAACCAGGGCAGACGATAGTATGAAATCCAGGAGATGCATTTGTCGCTGCCCCAAAAAGTGATCTGAACATTAGAATCGCAGCATAAGATATGTCCCATCTTCCTGGAATTACAGGAAAGACAGGTTCTTGATCTTTCCGATCGCTTTTATATAACACCACTAAAGAAGTGGTGTGAAGCCCGTTAAACAATCGAAGCCACAGGTGCATTTATGTCACACCCATCGTTCCTGCATGGACATTATGTGAGGTTTTGTATTCACCACGGAAAGCCTCCTATATAGGGATGCAGTATCAGACTTGAAATGTTGAAAGTTGATCTGAATAAATAAAATAGATAAGTACTGGAGTTGTCATCTCTTATCTGCGCTCATTTGGAAACAAAGTGGAAATTAACCATTCCAAGGTGCAGAGAGGGACATGACTCATACTCAGGGCATACTATTCTTAGCCCACAATAAGAGAAGGGCCGTCCTCGTTTTCCCGATTCTTTCTCTTCTTGTGGGTATGAAGACGTATCAGTACATCCCCCGTTTCTCTGAGTTGTTTCGGAACCCAGAAGAACCCCAAAGTTCTTAGTTTACAGCAGTGGGATTTTCGACACAGACGTGTTTAACCTTTCAAAAGTTTGCTGCGTTGATTGCAAACATTCTCTGCTTTGGCTAGCTCGCACAGTTGATCGACACGGCCTTTGCACTCAGCGTCGTGTAGACTGTTGTTATTGCCAGCTTTGCCAATGCAGAGTGCCAGAGAAGTTATAGCGGCATCCTTATAGGTACGCTGGTTTCTTTTCCTTTGACGTTACGGGGTTTCCTCGGAAATGAGGCTTCCGGCGATATCCAAGTTCCGTCCATCCGAATTGCAACTTTTGCTGGTTGGAGCACTGGCTTTATCTGGATATCGCGTGAGGGTAAAACCACCGCTGCTTTTGTTTTTGTCGATGGGTTTAACCGCTCCATGCGATTTCCGCCCGGTGGAACTGCAGCCTTTGTTGGTTATACGAGTAGCACCGGTTTCATCCCGCCATTGTGCTCGGAAAGATTCATCAACAGAGGGAGTGCCGGAAACTTTCTTTCTCTTGTTGGTTACAGCATCGATTTTATCCGGGCATCATGCTCGGAAAAATCCATCGAAAGAGGGAGTGCCGGAAAGTATCTTCTTCTTGGCCCTTTTCGGGACAGATGCCTCGTTTGTTTTAAGTGAACTCCTGTTAATGTAAGCCTTACTTCCACTGAATGTCCAAACATTCATGGGAGCAAGGACACGCCTTGCCATCGCTTTCCGTCAATTCATTGATACCAAAGCAGAATTTGTGTTGCAGGTACAAGTTCCATCCATGGTATGTCGAGGCCGATCTAAAACCTCTTGCTGATCTTAGGATCACAGCACCCAGTACGAGTCGAAATCAACTGGAAAGCCCTTCCTGTGATTTTAGGTTTAAACCACAGCAAATCGTAACGCTCCCACTAGGGGGCGTACCTCTTCAAGTCAAGGCTGCTGATTACCATCGTACCGTGATTTAAGTCCTGGTATGGACTACCGGTGGTCTTGCCAACAAAATGACCAGTGACTATCAGCTTGTAACTGGTCAAATCGTAGCAACCTTCAGCGGCTTTTTATTAGACAATTTCATTTGAGGAAAAAGCTTTGACAATTGAGCCGGCGCTCTTGCCACTGTTCGGCACAGAAGAAGAGGGCGCAGTTTCAGATCCGAGAGGTTGATCGGTTTCAGTGTATGTCACTTCTACCAACCTGTTTTTCTTCTCCGTCGCCGTTGGGGGAGTCGGACTTTTGGCACGCGAACTTTCGACAGCACTTGCCGCCTCTTTGCGTCGTGCATTTATCCCACTTCTTCGTTTCATCTTCACGTTCCCTTTAGAGGGCAGTTCTTCAGAGTATGATTCTTCTGGATCCCGTTTCACCTTTTCGTTATCCCGAGACAGGCCGTCGACACAGCACACTGATCAACCACTGGTCTATTCTAGTATTCTAATTAGAAGTTTTAACAGGCGGGCCTCTCCGGTGTTCTCTCCATCGATCCAGCCTAATCTACCGAACGTGTCGTAGAAAGAGCCGTAGGAGTCGTCGAAATCGAGTGTTCCAGCAGGTCCTCGGTCAGCGCCGAAATTGGCGGGGGGTTATATACATAGTATGTCGGGTGGGGCCTACAGAATCCATGCCCCGGCCGCAGTCGCAAAGACCAATGGTGAATTGTCGCTATTGCAAGTACCACCTGGATTATAACCCTTTTGGGCCACCTCCATACTTTTATGGAATTTGGACGTCTTTGGCTCTTAGTTCGACGCCTCACCTGGGTTCTGGGTTCTTCCTGCCACGTCAAGGCACTCAAAAAAAAAAAAGAAAGCGACATGAATTTAGCTAAAAGAGTTAGAGTTCATCGACTTGATGCCTAGTCAGCGCTTCAGCTCCAAAAATCTTTAAATCCATCACCGAGGGGCTACACAGCAGAGGAAGACCCCAAGGACGATGCACAATTGGAGAGGGTTCAACTAACTTGGCGTGCGAGATTGAAAGCAACTAACTGTAGCGCGGGGTAAGTAAGTAAGTGAGTGTACCTTCTCTTCTTCGTTTTGTAAATTAGACGTATCAGCAAGGTGAAGCTGTTGCTGTCTCTTCATAGAGACTATACTGTTGGTTCTTTACTTACTTCAATCGGCAGCTTTTCGGCTGAAACTGAAAGAAGGTAGCGCTTAGTGGTGTTCCACTGTAGGTATTTGGTCCAGCTCATCATTAATTCACTAGACTATAGCTATCCAGAAGGTATCGCCAGAAGGGGATTATACAATCTCGGTAATGTCTCAAAGATGTTTGAAATGAACATAACATGCTCGGATTTACGTCATGCAGCAGCGTATTATATGGCAAATCTGGGTTCTGTTTGTCTATTTTGATCTACATTGCAGTTAGCCTTCTTGATAATCACTAGCCCTTCCGTCCTTCCGGCTATCCCAATATGCCTTAACCAGAAACGAAGCTTTAAAAGCAACTTTTCCTATCACAGCTTATAGGGTTTTCTTAATCTGAAATCAAGCAAATGATGTTGGCCATAAAATAAATTGGCTGTAAACGTTGATACTCAGTAAGATCAACATAAAAAGAAAAACGTTAACAAGAGAAAATACAAATTTAATTACACGGGGAATAGTGAATACAACTTTCCATCTGCTGTTTCCGGTCAAAAGTTCAAAAAATCAGACGACGTGACAAGTAAGCTGTCTTCCTACAGATATCTGCGTAAGAGTTTGGTCACTAAATCGGCCTCACGATGTAATAAACTTTCTTCCACGCAATTTTACGGTTCAATGTACGTGATAATATTTTTATTCGCTCCTCGTCTATTATTATCGGCACGACCGACGAACGAAAATTTCAATTCGAATGGCAACTGTTTCGGCTTTTCAAATGAATGCCTGCTATGACTAACTACGGATACGGATACTCTTTGCCCTTGAAAATTACAGAGATTTCATTGGAATTGGTAAAAGATACAAGAGAAGATATGTACATTGGTTAAACATACTCGTAGTTCAAGTGATGTCAGGGGCACACCTGCGAGGTGACAAAATAGATTTTGCACCAGCCAAACGTGTGTTCCTTTAGCATTAGCATAAAATCGCAAACGTGCTAATTGCATCTGTAAGCAGAGGGTAAGATACAATCGGATGCAATGCAAATATACAGATACGACTATCGTACTTATCAATGTCGTCAATAGTGTAGATTCAGTTTCCTATGTACGAGTACAGTATACTGACAGCAATTTATTCACGTCCGACGATCTGTCGAAATGGGCATGTGGAATTCAAGAAGGAAACGATTTTTAGTCAGACGCATACTTATGAGCGGAACATGGCTTGCATGACAACGAATCCGTCTGCTGCAGGCAATGCTGGAATTTTAAACAAAAGATATCGGGAGTTAAATTCATATTTCCTGCTGGGATTGTTTCTTTTTCATTGATTGTGGTTGCTCCGAATTTATTCAGATCTCTCGATAATGGGTTGTTTGGGAGCGGAGACCTTGTGAACTGGAGTTCAAACAACCCCTTGGCGGAAACAAACACAAATTTGAATTGGCGTCCTTTGGCGATTGTCATCGGTAGGAGTCGTCTCGGTTAACATGGCATCTATTGCGGCATAGTAGGAAAGTGTATCTTGCAGGACATTGCTTCTAAAAATGCTCATCAACTTAGGATTCATAAAGCTGGCTACCGAAAATACTTGATTCACCATACTGTATTCGATGCAAGACATTCTTCAAGTATTTCGTATACAAATATGGCTTTTCCCGGACTACATCGATTCAAAGCATTAGACACGAATGGGGTAACTCCAAATAGACCTAAATCGTATAACAAAGTTTGACTAAGCTATGAAGGTAGACCCAAAAATTGGGGACTTAAGTTCTGTCAGTGGAAACTCGGACGAAAAGGGCATGTTGCAACCATGTTCCATATCCAGGGAAAAGGAGAGTATCCCGTCATTTAGAGAGGGAGGCAGACGGATATTCTTTACAAGCACTGCTGCCCTCTTTGGCAGTTCAACACAACAGAAGCAGGGTAGAAATATCGTGAAAATTATTCTATTAGGAATAGTTGTAACAGGAACTGCGTAGGCCATCGGTTAGAGGATGGTACCTTCACTCTAAGGGCTGCTCTCCTCAAGTCTATGAATGGCTTTAGGATGGCGATACGGATATGTTAGTTTCGACTTGCAAAATTTTCAATAAACCGTCATCGCAACAAGCGCCATGCAATTTGCTGTGCCGTTTGCGGATTCTGGAGAAACTTCCAAAAACTAGGAACCAACTGATGAATCGTTTTACTCAATCTCCTGGGTTTGACATAAAAAGGCAAAGCAAGACTCAAATGAGACTCAAATTGAACAATTCGTCAGTGGATAATGTCTGGTCCACTGGAAAAAGTGGCATGAAACCCGGGCACCACAAGATAAAACGTGCAACTTGCTGAAAAAATCGATCAAGGACTTCAATAATCAAGGTATTAATAACTACCTTGAAAGACTCACAGCGACAAAGGATACCAACTACTCCATATGGAGAGCCGTTAAAAGTGTTCGAAAGCCCCAAATACACGTGGCGCCAATAAGAAGAAACCAGGATGACTGCAGAAACGTTTAAACCATTCGACGGGGAAGTGCTTCCAGAGAATGTCAATACGCTAGACGTGACGACAAACTTTCCAGTAGAAAAGGCTACACTTAGGGAACTTAGACAAGTTATAGACACGCTTAAGCCCAATAAAGCCCCGGGATATGAATTAATAACGGGAGAGATACTCAAAGCGTTGCCGAAAAAAGGTTTGCTAAAGCTGCTCTATCTTATAAATGCCAGCATTAGACTAGAGTATGTACCGTACCAGTGGAAAGTAGCAGAAGTTATTATGGTTCCGAAACCCGGTAAACCGCTGACTGAAGTCAAGTCATATAGGCGGGGGTGCCGCAAGGAAGTGTATTTGGCCCTCTGCTATATTTACTTTTTACCCGCGATATACCGCAAACGGACGACATTGTCCTAGCCACATTTGCTGATGACACTGCCATTTTGGCAACGGCTAAAACAGTCGAAGAAGCAACTGCCAAGTTGCAACGTACCCTTACACTAATTAACAATTGGACAAGGACTTGGCGAATCGCGCTTAATGAAAACAAGTCTGTCCACGTGAACTTCACTATCAAGAAAATTGAGAATCCACCGGTGTTTATCACGCTAAACTAAAATGGAGAGCACACGTCAAGAAAAAACGTGAAGAGCTTGAAATCAAATATAGAGATATTTACTGGCTTATTGGAAAGTATTCCAAGCTTAGCTTAGAGAACAAACTGCTGCTATACAAGCAAGTGCTAAAACCGATCTGGACATATGGTGTACAACTTTGGGGTTGTACTAAAAATAGTAACATTAATGTAATACAGACATTCCAAAACAAAGTTCTTCGAGGAATTGTTAATGCGCTGTGGTACATTAGAAACGATGATATCCACAGAGACTTAGGAGTCGAAAACGTTCAGGACGAAATTAAAATGTTCGCGCGAAAACACAAAAATCGACTACAAGGACATGCAAATATTTCCGTTCAACAGATCCTCGACGAGACAAATTTACTGCGCCGTCTGAAAAGGACTAAGCCTTTCGATCTAGCGCAGTGATTAGCAGCGCGTAATTTTTCTAAAGTACGAGTACACAGGAATTTTCAATGGAAAATCGCCTGTAGGATATCTTAAAAAAAAAAAAAAAAACAAAATAAAATGCGATAGAAGAACTGCTTGTTGAGTGTGAACTCAGTCGTGGTTTGCAGAAGGGAGGTGTTTTTCAGTGAGTAAGAATCTCACACTACTATAGGCTCCGGGCCTATAGTGTCTATGAAGATTTCTCACCTTCCCACGAAAAAAAAAAAAAAAAAAAATTCTGGTCTAGGTATTTGTAGTCAGAACAGACAAAGTACTACTCGTAGTTCATCGTACGTTTTATGTGCTCCTTTTAGAGAAACTGCTCAGTCTTTCGTAGAAGAGATAAAGTGACTACAGTACTATCACGCCTAGTACTTGCAGTCTAATCGCATCGCAAACGCTTCGCGGGAAGTGGTCTTTCTTACTTGCACAAGGAAAAATGTCCGCAGCAGTCCATAGTCCTCGTCACTGAGGGATTACAATAATGCCGCTGACTTTTTTGAGGCAAAGGACGTATGCATACATTTAGTTAGTTCTTCGACTAACACTGTCCTAAAAATTGAGAGCGATCGGATTCGCTGACAACATTGCCGTGGCCACGGTAGCCAAGAGTATTCACGTCATAGGTTAAGGCTCTGCGAGGATTAGGGATTAGTTGCAGTTTACCGGCCTAGAACTAGCCGAACACGAGAATAATAAACTCTCCGCAATGCCATAGATTATGCGAGTTTTCGATTCGGAAACCACATAATTGGGTCGATCGAAGGAGTCTCTAAAATATATCGGAGTATGCCAGCAATAAGGTATCACTGATGCAGTTAGCAGTTTCCCGGATGCTTTTTAATATCGGTGGTCATGTACTCGTACAATATATTCCTGCAGGAAACTGCTATCTAGAGCAGTAAGTTCGGTCCTTTTATATCCTGCTGTGTGGTATAGGTGAATGTTCGGTAAAAGATTGAAGTAAAAAGTCGACTGTAGTCGACGACAGTCTCTGCGCTATCAGGATCATCAACGGCATTCGAACAATCTCGGAAGAAGCAGCCTATGTGTTAGCCGGCATGATCCCCGTCGACATCCTTGTGAATGAGATGTAGATGGTGTACCAAAATAGTGCTTATAGAAGTATGGGAGACCGCGCTAATTGGAGAGGCCTGTTGTTTGAGGCCGAGGTCCACTCCGGACTGTAGCGCCGCCTAAGCAGTGTGGCAGGCCAAGTGAGACAGTTCCACAAAAGATAGGCGGTCTCATAAGCTACTCGTAGTTCGCGCTGTCCAATTATGGGCAACGAGAATAGGATGTGACTGTAAATACCACCATACACAGTTCCTGTCCGGGCACTGTGGCTATGGTTAGCCTCTGTGTTCAGAATGCCCAAACGAGTAGGATGACGCGGAATATGCGGTTTTGTATTGCAAAAGCCTTGCGGCTTGCCAAGTCCGAGGGACATTGTAAGTCACAGAGGATAACTGAACGGAGATCTGTTCATTTAAAGCGCATGTTCAGAATGAAATGCGGAGAGTTGAAACCTTGTGAAGAGCCCAAGAGACAGAGGAAGTACAGCATAATTGCTAATCATCCCAGCAAAGTAAAACCTAATGAAAGTCCAACGGGGACAGTGGTTAACTAGTTCAGAGGTATTGTCTAGCAAAGTGCTAGGTCCAGGTGAATCATAATCTTGCATTCTAACAGTACGGATATCTATGAAGATTGCACAACCATTTGGCATAAATCTTCATTCAAATAAAGCCATAACTGAGGACGCAAGAATCGCTCACATGGGTTCAGGTCCTGACAAATTCATCATATCCACGATGCCCAGACAAGTTTCAGTGAACTTGCTTTCCGACTGCATTCCAAAATTGATTGGATGCTTAAAGTGACTTGTAAGCGGAAAGTTGGTCAAGATTGATTTGAAGCACAGGTTGAATGTTGTTACAAACGCAGACATTTCGCCCCGTCCACTTATAGTTCGTAATAAAGTTGATCGTCATCAGGATTGCATATGCCTCCGCCTAGAAGACAAACGCACGTTTAGCATATAAAGTATGAGATGTAAGGTTGTCGTTAAGGGCGATGATAACCACCTCAGTTTCGAGATGCTTGACTGAAAGTCCAGTTATGATGTACCTAATTGGTGGCTTAATGTTGCAGGTACTGCATTCCAGCTGACCCTAGCGGCAGCTTGATGAATAGCTGAGGCATTAGTGTAGTACAGTATGGGGGTAGAAGGATTTGTATGTGCCCTCTCAGGGATGCGCCGAAGTCTGTTTCAGAGTTCTCTGTGAAGATGGTAATTGATTTTATGAGAATGATTCCATGTTGTCTCCATTTGTTCTTTCCTCGAATCATTGATTGTCATTGAAGTCGAAGTTGAAGTCAATTTCAGTAAATTAAAGATCGATGGATTGGGTCAAGCCACGATAGTGTGTAAGTTCACTGCCATGTCGTCCAGCTATTTCCATTGGTGGGTGTTTTTCAGTCTGAGGACAGAGTTAATAGCTATCTGCATGCAGAAAAAGTTAATAGAGGTTTATACAGGGTGAATGACTCGAACTCAAACTTTTTAAAATGCTATGATTTTTTTTATTTTTTGCTAAATTTTATTGTGTCAAGGCAAAAAATGTTGGAAAATACATCAATTTTCAAATTGTATCAGTAGTTTTCAATATGTCCACCTTTAGCGCGAATAATGGCCTTGAGACGGCCGAAGAAAGCATCGCACGCTGCAAGTGGCTCTGCGGTATTTTGGCCCATTCCCGGCGAAGTGCTTGTTTAAGGTGGTCCAAACTTTGGTATTTTGTAGTGCCAAGCTTCGCCTTCAAAATACTGCAGACAGAGAAATCCAACGGATTTGCATCGGGAGAAATTGCAATCCATTGTGTCGAAGAAATGAAGTGTGGAACATTGTTTTTTAATCAATGTTAGTTGACGCGCGCTTTGTGAGTCTTGTGAGTGCCGAGTCTTGTTGAAATGTCCACGGTCTCCGACTGAAATGTTTGTTTGCCCAAGGCTTCAATACTGCCTCTAAGACACTTTCACGGTATACGATCGCATTAATTTTGACGCCGCGGTCGCGGTCCAAACCATCACCACTTCGGCGCGGATTTCGCCTTCACTTTCCGAATCATTTCTGCCGATGTTGCTGTTTTTTTATGGCTACCTCCATGGCGTTTTGCAACGCTGTCAGTATCACGGCGGTTATGAGCTATGGTTCGAGGCATAAATGATTTACTCACGTTGAGGTGCTGGAGGGCTCTAACGATAGCTACTTGTGGTTTTCCAGCCAAATATAAAGCAATCACACTATCACGTTAGAATTCCATTGCGGATAAAAATTTTTCAACACAACTGAGACACAAATGGTTTAAAGGGCTTGTAAATAATAAAATTATCTGTCTTGTGTCAAAATTTGAGCTCACTGTCATGAACGGCTTGGAAATTATAGCAGTCTGAAGTCGGTTGCAGTTCGAGTCATTCAGGGTGTATCTTCAATGGAGCAAAATTTGGAGAGCTGCTGTTGGGGAGGTACTACTCTATTGGTCTTCATGCAGGCCTGGCCTATGAAGTCACAGGCTATAATCAATTGACAAATTAATAGTCTCGGATAGACACGGATTCACTGTTGACGGCCCTGGCACACGATTAAAGGAAAACGATTTCCGGATCTGCACATGGAACAACTAGCGGAGATCCTCTAATGCTACAGAGCAGACATAACTGCCAAGTAAAAAGTCAGAGGTAGATTTAAGGCACAAGTCTTGAGATTTAGGCATATAACCGAACGCCTCAAGATGCCTCGCTTAAAGGCTTAAATCACCAACATAAGACTCATAAACGCCCACTCCCCAACAGTAGGCAATGACGACCTTACCAAAGATTGTTTTAATGAGCTCGTCAATAAAACCTACATATAAGCAATTCAATAAATACGACGTGAAAATCGTCCTTTACCTATTTTGATGACAAGCGGGCATCTTGTGTAAAACGGTCGGAAATAACAGCCTCCACCACATGGCGTTCGAAAACGGATACAAGCTTACTGATATCGTATGAAACCTCAGTATTGTTTGTCCGATCCAAAGAAGGGAGATTCCCTGAGCTGCTATACCTTATTTACTGACTTAGGTGGCGCTACAGTTCGGGGTGAACCTGGGCCTTCACTAACTAACTTGAGCTAACTGCCTCCAGTTGCGCACTTCAAGTCGGTTCAGGTCCCTTCTATTTGTGCGTGACATCTAAGGTGATACCATCCTCTACTACGTTGTTCCTCCCGATTAGATTCGAAGACTACGCGCGCCGGATCATTGGTGTCCATTCGCTCTACATTTAGCCGTCTCAGACAATTGGTTCGCAGTTTTCTGACTAAGTCTAGTCACTGTACAGCTCGTATAGTTCGTCGTTGAATCTTCTCCTCCAAACCCCGTCAATACAAACGAGACCGAATATTTTTCGAAAGATTTTTCTCTCGAATTGACTGAGAATATTTTTATCCGGCTTCGACAGAGTCCATGCTTCAGCGCCATAAAGTAGGATTGGGATGATCAAGGTCAAGGTCTCCCCAGTTCTTCGGAATATGGCCATATCACTCTATTGCCTTCTTAGCTCAAAGAAACAGCGATTTGCAAGAGTGATTCTTCGTTTTATTTCTACTGAGGTGTGGTTGGCAGAATTTATAGCAAAGCCAAAGCCAAGCTGTCGATTGTGATGTTTTGCCCAATTTTTCAATATTGTGGGTCCCCTCTGGTTGACAGCATATACTCGGTTCTGCCTTCATTTACCGCGTATCGTCGGCGTACGCAAGTAGTTGCACAAACTTTTGAAAGATTGTGCCTCCATTGTTCACTTGTGAGTACCGTACAATTTTTTCAAGTCAAATAACAGCGCGTCACTTCGTTTAAAACCTATTTTGACATCAAATTTCTCGGTTAAGTTGTTACTAACCCTTGACAGAGCAGCGAGCGTTTCCAATCGTCATTCTGCATAGACGAACGAGTTTGGCAGGGATGCTACAACTAGACATGGCTCTATATATGTAGCTCGTATCTATAAATGCTGTCATATGCAGCGAGTATCGATTTGGACTTCTTGAGTTTTTTCCAGGATCTGCCGGAGCGTGACGATTTGGTCGATGGCGTTCATGGTGCGAAACCGCACTGATAGGGGCCTATAAGGCTTTAGATGTTCACACGAAATGGTAGATAAGATCTTGCATGCGATGCTGAATAGTTGGCGCTGTTGAGAGGGTCTCCTTTTTTGCGGAGATTTCATTCATCAGGCATACATTTTTCTGACCAGATCTGAGAAATGAGTTGGTGTATGGTCTTCACAAAGTCACTTCCAGCAGCCTTGAATACCTAGGCCGGTAAGCCGTGAGGTTCGGATGACTTGTTGGATTTTAGCTTAGATATTGCCATCCTTACTTCGTTCTGGTCTGGTGGACGGAATTTTTGGCTATCATCGTCTAAGTCGAATGGTCGATTCTGCCTGAGGGCGAGATGTTGGGCTTCTTCGTCGTTATACAGTCAGCAAAAAAAGTTTTCCATATTTTCAGCACCGACTGTGACTCTACTACAAAGTTATCTTCTTTATCTCTATAGGCTTCTGTACGGGTCTCCATGCCTTGACACGTTCGTTTTACTTGGAGTACAACCTCTCAATATCTTCGATTGCGCGCATCTCGTGGTCTGGAGAAGCAATTTTTTCTGCTCGTAGAGCTCATGAGCAGCTTTCGTCCTTCGTTGCAGCGCCGCTTTGTAGAGCTCTTGTTAACTGCATATGCTTGCCGACATTCTTCATCATACCAGGGATTTCTTGGTGGTGGTCAAGTGAAACCCAGCACATCAGTTGTGTCGTCTCTGATGGCACGATGTCAGCGTTTCCACTGGACTTGATGTTGGCGGCATAGGAGTTGTTGAAAGATTTCGGGATACGCATTCAGCGAAGATTCTGGCGGTCTTTTGCGAATGCAGCTTTTCTACAGTAGTTCTTCTATGTTGTGGGGCTTGGGAAATCCGATTTCTCACCTTGGCTGCAACAAAGTGGTAATCCGAGTCAATGTTGGCTGCGAAGAACATTCGGATGTCAAGAATACTGGATGCGTGACTTAGTGTTTGATGACCCAGAGACCGCCATGTCCCCTTGTGTACAGAGATAAGCAAACCGTGTGCTTGCTATAGCAATACTTCGTCCCGGCGTAAAGTCTGTTGCCAGACGTAGTGTCGTGAAGGCTATTCTTACAAACTGTCCTACCAAAGATGTCCTCCTTTCCTAACCTGGCGTTAAAATCGCCAACCACGATTTTAATGTCATTCTTCGGACACGCTCGCAGAAACGTTCCTTGGTTACGTCATCCTTGTCTTCCGTAGGGGCATGGACGCATGTTAGGCTTATATTAGCGAATTTAGCCTTGATGCGGATTGGCCTGAGAGGCTATTGATCGGGAAAGTGCTGAGTGTCCTATAATTTGAATTGAATCAGCAGCGTAACTGCCTTACCTGGCAGTGGTGGTCCTCGGTAACTACTCGTACATGAGTAAATCCTTACTTACTCAGACTATAATGGCAAGGGCATGCCCGGCCAGTAGCATTATGCTAGTCTACACCGTCATAGAGCTCACAACCCTATTCGGAAGAATTTAAAATATGTGATGGACCAACTAATGCCCTCGGATAAAAATGGATTCAATTTGACCACCCTAGTAAACGTTTAAAGGAACGTTCGAATTTTCGGACGCCTAACAAGCCACAATTAGCAGAGGCCCTTGACTATCACGCAGTGCGATCGGATGGGCCGGACATAAGGAGCATGAAAAACTGTGATGTACACACACTATGGTGATAGCTATAGGAAAAAGAAACAGCGCCAGATGCGGCAGACTTAGGCAATAAGTTTTGAGCTTCCGACACGGAGCTAGCATCTTATAACAAAGGACCACTAAACCAAAATATAACATGTAACCACTTCAAATTCAAATGTATTTATTGTAGTTACTTACCTTTTCGATTTCATCAACATCATAGATAAAGAGCAAGTCAGGCCGTCCTATCAGTCCGCTAAAACGCACAATCCGTCCGTACCGTTCGTGCAATAGTGATGAAATTTTCGCCACATCCGAAATTGTGTATTGTCCAATTATCGGCATCATTCTGAAAAGATTCATTACATCAATCGGGGATTGTTATTGCATTAGCGAGTCAAATGCAGGCATTGCCACTAAAATTGGCACAATCATTCTGAAGGTCGTCGAAATGTAAACATATCTACAGATACTAGAGTTAGTCGCATATAGTGTATCTATTTTGTGCGATTTATATTTGGTTAATATATTTATCTAATGATTTACCACTTCACAGCCGGGATCTAATTGGAGGTGCTCAGAGCACTTCCGAGAGATTGCGTAAATCACTTTGTTTAACGAAAAAATCTGGGCTACTGGGTATTCTTCCAATATTCGTATTTGAGATGTTTGGGACTACAAACCCAAATAGTTAATGTTTAAGTAAATTGTTTTCACTCTAGGGACCTTGAATCATTTAAAATTGCATAGTAAGTGCTAGGTATGACGCATGTTCGTTAATTTGCGTTTGCTGATGAAATACGAGTAGGAGTTAAATAATGCGAGGTATGATGGTAGGTGAATCAGGCACTTGTCTGCTGAATGTGCAGACAGACTTTCAGAACAGCAAACATCGACTCTGATCCTTTACTTATCACAGCTCGGCTTTGAGTGCGACTGTCCAACTATATGAAGCTGAGAATAGCCAGAAACTATTAGCGGTAGTTGAATGAGAGAATCTCCAATGCATTCATCCTTCACTATCACCAATATCTAATGGAATTGGAATCGTAGGATCATCTAAGAGGTTGTCAAACGTACCATCAGATATCAGCAACCCATGAAAAGATCTTATGGTATACTGAAGTTGTCTGAAAGTTGTAAAAATAGGCGACAACAGATGTAAGGCATTAGAGTGGAAAACAAACAACAAGATTATTGAGCCGGAGTTAGGAGCCGATGAAACCCCTGCAACAGCTCGAGGAAGACGGAGAGTCATTCAATGGGGAAAGCACACAAGACAGTTCTAAATAAAAAGCAAATTGCTGGCATGTGGCTTCAAGGCCGGAAAGAAGATTCTTCGAAACAGTGTAGTCACAGACACTGCTTAACAATCTTTCAACCCACACGTTGAAAGAGCGATTTCGTAAAGAAAACCCTTATTCCAGCCAACAAAGTTAAAGAACAATAAATCGCCGGCTCTAATCGCTTATAAGCAGGGCTTTAAATATAAAGCGGTGATGTTGGGATAGGGTGAATGCAGCACATCATTAACAGAGAAAGTATCCCCCCATGAGCAGGCAATCAGCTTAAGGGTTTTTCGTTGGAACCATTTTCCAATAGCGATTAACTGTATTCGTGCATACCATATTTTGACAGTTGTCATATTTGTGTTACAGATTGTCTACCCTCAATTCTGATCAGCTCACCTTCTAACACCGTTCTTTCGTCCTTGAGCATTCACGTCTTTTACCTGAGCTGGATCAATGTGTCACCTGGTATGTGTCGAGAATCAACCTGCATGAGAGCTTAGTTTAGAAATAGCTCAGTTGCGTACGGTGGGTCTAGCTACCAGCCGAATTTCTTGATCAACCAGCGTTCTCTGTATTACGCCTCCGAACCAAAAACTTTACAGCCCCCCCTGTCACCGACAGTTGAAGAGCATCTACGTAAAATCGCTCTTAGCATCTGCCCGCTCCTGTTAGATAATCACAAGGAAAAGAAACCTTCTACCAGCGATGCATCATGGGGTCAGTCGGCATTAGACTTACATGACTCCAAAATCCGAAGAAATCCAGGGCGATTAAGTAATGCATTCGTATCCTGGACCGTTTTTGAAAAGATGAGAGAAAAAAATTGGACTTCGGTAGAGAGGTACTTGTTTCTCAAAGCCACTCAGAAACGACGGACTGCCAAAATAAGCAAAATCTAAGCTAGACCTACCGTCTACGATATTCCACGCAATGACGATGTGTGAAACCTATAAATGTAAAGACCAAAATTGTGTCTCGAAGAACATGAGAGGGAATATGGAAAATCAAGTTCTTTCTTAAGTGCCACATCATGCTTGATGCGAGCTGCTTACCACCTTCAATATTTGAGTTAGCTGGATGGAGCAAGAAGTTTATGGGGCTAGTGGCCTGTCAAGATTCGAACTGTGGACCTCTGCCAGGGTTGGAATGAAGGACGGTTGGAGGCAAGGTCCCTAATGCTTTCGACCAAAAAGACAAATAACTTCTATCACCCTTCGATGATTATTGGTGAGTATTTGCTTCAGAGCCGTGTTTTGAACGTAAGTTGTCATTGCATTGCCTCAAGCTAATTTATCACACCGAAGCTTAAACTATTCCAGATCCATTCTTAGTCTTATTACGGACTTATGCTTCACTACAATTGTCTGCAGAGGGGTAGGGGAAGGTCTTCATAAAGAAGTAAACTAGTCCAGCTTTGATCCCCGAGGGACTCTACACTCTACCTTTTTCATCTCACTGAACATATTGTTGTTTGTTGTGGAGATGCTACCTTAGCAAGTCCTAATGACTCCTCTTGTACCAATATATCGTAGAATGGTTTAGTGTGTCGAAAGACTTATTGAAGTCCAGTAATAGAACTAAAAAATGATGGCTTCTGTAAAAGCTTTCGTTTATACAGTTTTTGTGTTCTGCTAAAACCCGTACTGACTGTTGTGGATGAACAATTCAAAGTAAGTAACGCTAAATAAAACCCATTGTTGTTCGATGAATCCGCTCTAGATTCTAATCTAACCCAACTGAACGAACCAAATGTTCTGACATCTAGAATAAACTGACTTCACCTCAGATGACGTAACAGTCCGGGGTGGACCTGGGCCTCAATGCCCCCTGTTGCTCACACCAAGTTCACTAAAGTCCATGTCCAGTTGAGCAGGCCACCTAACACGAGGTCTTCCTTTACCACATTATCCCCCCAGAATGAATTCAAAGACACTCCGGGCTAGAGCGGTTATCTCCATTCTCTCACCATGTCCTTGCAATCAGAGCCAATGAATTATAGTCCTTTTGACCAGATCAATGTTGTTGTATACCCCATACAGGTCGTTGCTGGTTAAGGCAGATGACAACGTGGATCAGTCAAAAAACTTTTCCCTCGGTACAGCCAAGAGCATTCTCAGTTAAGCCTATGCTTCCGAATTATAATAGGACTAGGTCGATAAGGGTCTTATGCAGTGTTTTCTTCGTTGTTTGTGAAGCGGACTAATTTCTCAGTCGCCTGCAAACTTCAAAGAATTTTCGATTCATCCCGCTTAGTTATGTGGTGTGCTTGGATTTACAGCGGAACTTAGGTAGGCAAAGTGTTTTGCTACCTCAATGCTATAGTTTCTTGTTGTGGCATGCTATAGGTATTGGTTCTCCCTTCTTGTCAGCAGCATGTAAGCGCCCTACTGCGGCGATTTCGATTCGTTGGCAGCAAACGCTTCAATAAAAGCTTACTGATATCTTGGTATAAGATCAAGGTGGTCATCATATGATGGCAATTGAATAGACTTTTGTCATCGGCCTATTAGGATCGCATATTTCCTTCAAGTAAGAGGTTAAAGAAATTGCATGACAGCGCGTTATCTTGTGGAGATCCGTTGTTTACATCAAATAAAATGCATCTGCGGTGTTATTAACAGCTTTTTGGAGCTACAAACGTTCTCCATTGTCATCCTTCACAGACGGGTGGATTTCCTGGTATTATGGGGTCCCGAATTCTTTCCAAATACGCCGTATGGTGAATTTCTGATCGATGATGTACTCACCAGGCCTATAACTACGCTAAAAGGACCTCGCCAATTCTAGATACAAAGTATTTAGCGTTCACATAGTGCGCTGGAGGACAAAATCGATGTCAAAAGGATTGACCCCTCTTAAGTTGACCCAGTTTAGAGGGTCTCATCTCCAGTGCATCAGGTAAGCGATGCCGAATTGCACAACAAAGACAGCAAACGTCAGAAGTGAAGAAAATGTTGCAGCTGTACCCGAGGGTGTAAGCCAAGGCCGCAATCAATCGATTCCGTGCCGTTCTCAGTAGCTGACCATATCTCGAACGTTAATATGGCATATTTTGCGAAAAGGCTTTGCTATACATCAGATCGTATTAACTCAAAAAATAACGTTAAATGATAGCGGCGGCGAGTCGGTTACAACCATTGGAGACCGCTGCCGATGGTTTTGGGATAAGGGTTTGGGGGTTTTAATAGGACGGTGCCACACAACGCCTTCCACAATCGACCTATTGAAGACAAATTATGCCTTGTCAATTAACTGGCCCGTCCATGCAATTTGTCCCCTTTAGACTACTTTTTCAAGGCACAGACTTTCTACTCTGCTTTATTCCAATTAGCCAGAAACTTCACACGACTAGAAGGTGATAATGAGAAACTCTGTATATATGGTATGGCCCACCTAGAAAAAAATGCGATTCCATGCCTTGTAGGAAATAAAGGCTGACCAGACAAAATTGATTCTGGCTTTATTTTTAATCTACATTCATGCCATTGTTTGCAATGTTTGCAATGAGCCACTTTTATAATAAGAAACTAACAGGAAGTGCTAGATATCACTCTTGTCTCCGACAGAAGCACTCAAATGCTAACGAACTCGATGGTTTCGTCTGAACACTCTTTTTCTGAACCACAGATACATCCAATTCAGCCTGAGTGATACTCTTCCCAGCCAATAAGCATTCCAGGATTATCAAAAAACTGATTGGCTAAAATACAGAGGAATACTGTCAGAAACGCTATCCTTTGAACTCTCAAGTTCCCCGCGTGACACCAATGAGTTTGACATGAAAGTCAGGGAATTCACTCCGGCTCTCAATATGGCTGAATAAGAGGACAGGAACTCTTATTCACCTTAGAGGAAGCGAAAAGCCATATTGTGGACATCAGTACTGGGACTGCTCAGAAACACTTGCAGAAAAATTTTCAACGTAGCAAAGATCCTCTGTGATCCTCTCTACAAATCCTATGATGCCTAGCTGATTGAAAAAAAAACCGATGGCTCTTGGACAACCTCAAGTGATGAATCACTCAACCTGCTATTGGACATCCACTTTCCAGGTAGCTCCCAATTCGCGGCCAGTTGCAACCCAAACAGGCCTACTACAACCATGACCAAAGTTCATGATTTGATTACAAGAGACAAACTGCTCTGGACGCTGCATAGCTACAAACCATACAAGTCTGCTGGTCCGGACGGTATAATACCTGCCGAACTACAGAGGTCCTCAGATATTATTCTGCCTGCGCTAGAAAATATTACGAGGAGCTGTCTAGAACTTATCCACATTCCACTGTCATGGAGAGAAGTCAATGTCTAGTAGTTTCGATTCCCAAAGTCGGAAAATATTCTCAAGTTGTCCCCAAGGACCTCAGACCTATAAGTCTATCATCTTTCTCCTTTCCTTCTGAAAACTCTAGAACGACTGATTGATATCCATATACGAGCTAAAATTGATCCAAGACTTCTGTCAACGGCTCAACTTGCATACTGTAAAGGAAAGTCGATGGAAACGGCTCTGCATTCACTGACTAGCCACATCAAACGATCCCTACAATATAGAGACTACACACTGGTTGCTTTCCTGGACATAGAGGGTGCCTTTAACAACGTCAACACATCCGCAATCACGACTGCGCTGTCAACTCTGCAGACAGACGACTCACTTGGGGAGTTGATCAGTCTTATGGTAAACAGCAGGATAATCAACTCCAAACTGGGTATTTGCTAAAAGATGTGTCAACAGAGGTACGCCGCAAGTCGGTGTCCCTTCTCCCCTTCTCTGGAACCTAGTGGTTCATGAACTGCTGATATATCTGTAAGCGGGGGGTTGCAGGGTGATTGCCTATGCGGATGACGTTACTATAGCCGTCTCAGATAAGCATCTTAATACCATTAAAGAACTCCTTCAGCTAAATCTTAGCAGGTTAACCCGTTGGGCAGATCGCTGTGGGTTGGTAGTAAACCCTCATTGAGCTGATATAGACCCTTTCTCTATAAACGGTACCAGTCTTAGTCTTTTCCGATACAGCAAAAATATCTGGATCTCGCTTTTGACAAGGAACTAAACTGGAAACCTAACGTTCAAGAAAGAGTCAACAAAGCTACAGTGGCTTTATTCTCTTGCAAAAAAGCCATTGCGAACAAATGGGGCCTTCAACCTCGCATAACCCACTGGCTACACATCTCGGTCATAAGACGGATACTTACCTACGGGGTTGTTGTCTGGTGGACGGCCTTAGAAAGTGCAGTCAACTGCATTAAACTAAGCAGAGTCCGAAGAACAGCATATCTATGCATAAGCGGAGCCTTCCGGTGTACTCCCTCTGCGGCATTAGACATTCTGTTTCACTTAACACCCCTCGATATCTTCAGCAGGCAAGTAGCTGCGACTACAGCTATTCGCCTTAAACCGACTACACAGTGGCTAAATAATTCATTTGACCATGCTGACATCTTAATACATTAGTAATCCTTACAGAGAACATCAATAACGTGTTCCAGGCGGAAATTTTGGCGATGAAAGAAGCTCTGCCGTGGCTGAAGAAAAACGTGATATCTGCAAAGGATATCCGCATCTTTTCGGATAGTCCAGCAGCTATCAAGCCCCTGGACTCAGTCTCATTACATTCGAAAACCGCCCGTGAATGCCGATCATCTCCTATGGAGATGCCAGAGCAGTTCAACCTTCACCTTTGCTGGGTGCCGGGCCACAGAGACATTCCAGGGAACTGCAGGGCCGATGAACTCGCCAAAATTGGAAACACCCTACCTATCTACCGGAAAAGGGTATACCAATCGCTACATGCAAATCAATCAATAATAGCTGGATGCTAATAAAAGAACAGACCTTAGGTGGACTGTTGGACCAACATGTCTAGAGACAAAACAGATCTGACCAAAGCTAGATCCGAATCGCTCTAAGAGTCTGATCCTTCTAAATAGGAAGCATCTCAGCCATGATAGGTGTCATCACTGGACACTGCCTCATAGGCAAGCACGCAAGAAGGCTTGGCGCTTTTACAAATGATTTCTGTTGAATCTGCATGGAAGAGGAGACAATCCCCCACCTACTCTGTACATATCCAGCTCTCTCCCAGAGAAGAAAACTTCACTTAGGAGCTTTCTTCCACAATGACCTAAGCGATCTAAAAAATATAGACGTAAACAGTCTCCTACGCTTCGTCAGAAGCTCAAACTGGTTCCATTAGTAAGAGCATCATAGATCCATGTGGCATCACAATGGGCCAATAGGCCTAAGTGGGTTGGTGTTTCAAACAGCCACTCTTACCTACCTACCTACCTCCATTCATGCCGTTTTGTGTGAAATAGTCCATCGTTCAAATGGCCGCCTCGGCTTTGCTAGCAGTGCTTCAAGTGGTCGGTTCAATTTTTGATGACTCGGTCCACTATACGCGGCGTTATTCCGGCAATAGCATGTCGAATGTTGGCCTGGAGCTCATCTAAAGTGGTTGGCTTGTTAGAGAAGACTACGGACTTGACGTAACCCCAGAGAAAATAATCGAGCCAATCGATGAACCTTCGCCGTGAGATGGCCCCGTCGCCAAATTTCTCCTTCACAACTTCGAGCGTGGCGTCGCTTATATGGTATGTAGCACCGTCTTGTTGGAGCCACAGCTCGGATATATTGACTGACCACAGAAAGTCGGTTAACATCGCTCTATACCTGAGACTACTGCCGATAACCGTGTATCCTTCCTCATTTCGAAAGTAATAAATTCCGATGATACCGCCATGCTATAAACCACACCAAACTGTCAATCTTTGCGAATGCATTGATGCTTGGCCGAACACTTGTGGATTGTGTTCGCTTCGATAATGGCAATTTTGCTTGTTGACTTAGCCGCTGAGGCAAAAATTGGCCTCGTCCGAGAAGATGATTTTTTGGCCAAAATCCGGATTTCCAGCCAACATTTCCAGCGCTCAATTAGCAAACTCACGGCGTTGTCTATGTCCGGCTTCAATTCTTGCATCAGCACAATCTTATACAGATGTCGGCCGAAATCCAATCGCAAAATAAGCCGGGTTGATTCTCTGGCGAATTGACATTTCTGGGTCTTCTTCGCTAAGTTTTCTACATTTTGCACCAATCTCTGTCTGGTTAGAGGCTTAAGATCCAAACGAGTGTACTCACGCTCAAACTTTTCCACGGTGCAACGAATTGCCTTCACACTGAAGCCTTGATGACGCCCGACCTCACGGTGAAATTCACGTTGCGTATTTACAACAGATTTTTTAATAATTTCCGCACGTTCGGCAAGCGTAAAACGATGCATGATGAAATGGCAAACCTTACTGAATATTTTGACACCTGGATGAGATGTCATTTGTAACTCTGACAGCTACTGAAACGTAACAATTGGAAAGACTACCCTTGCTATCTGGTGGCCCTTTACAACGGCGATTCTTATCGACGGCCAAAGCAGCGCTTATTTGGAAGTTGAAGGCAGACTTAGGCAGGAAGTCTTGAAGTGCCAGCAAAGCCGTGGAGGGCATTTACCCCATATGCTATTCCATACATAACCTTATACTGTATACTTTATGAATCAATAAAAAATATATGCCATCGACAATTAGGACACACAACAACAACGGCTTAGTAATCAGGCCACAACGGGGTCTACCTAAGCTCCGCAGTTAAAACAACGCCGCAATCGCAGAGATGGAGTCAATAATCACTCTTTCTAATCGCTGTTTTCTTAGTTAAAGAAGATATCTGAAACATAAGTGCAAACAAGAAAGCACTATGTTAGACCCGTAGCTCTGCGGTAGAAGTCATGCCGAACTTTATGCAAACCTGACGAACATGCCCTTGTTTGCTCTGAGAGAAAAATTATTCGAGTGACCTACAGTCCGGTGGAAAATCAGGGTGGATAGAAAGAGAGGTGCCGGTGAACGTTGGTTTTAAATGTTTGAAGATTATAATGACTAGGAAATAAAGAGCTAGGCAGGGCATTCCATAAGCAAGTTGTACGGCTTAGGAACGAATCACGATATTTTAGAGTACGTCCGAAAGTGGGCTTGAGGGTATACTGATGAGCATTCATAACGAGACGGGTGATGAAGGGGCGGAATCTAACTGGCGATTTCTATGGAGCACTGGTGGTGGAAATAGCGATAAAACAGAGTGAGACACGAGACATTACGTCGGTGTTCGACACCGACACCCCATTGTTTGAGTGATATTTGTATTACTCGTACCTCTGAGTTTTATCGCACGGTTTTGAATCCTATCTAGAAGGTGCAGAAGGTGTTTTGGGCGCACCCGACTAGATATTCGGTCGGATAAATGCCTTATATATTGAGGCCAGATCAGAGGGGGTCAAGTATTTCTTACATCGCTTGAGGAAACCTAGACATTTCGCAGCATTTTTGACGACACCGAATATGTTGTCATTCCAACGTAAGTTGTCATTGACACACATACTGACAATGGGAAGTTTATCGGTTTCGACGATGCAAGTGCCATTCATGGATAATGGCTGGGTATTTGAATTTCGCTTTAACGACAGCAGACAGCATTGTGTTTTGGAAGCATTGTTGACACTTCCCCAATTGATTATATTGCCAATATCGGAAATGAGCTTAACATATGCTGACGTTCTCGTTCTACAGCCGAAGAGCAGGGACGTGAGTCCGGGAACGAATATGAAAAGCAGAGAGTACAGTCGTCAGCAAAGGAATATATTGGACTAGAAGTAGCAGACAAGAGATCGTTGATGAAAATTAAAAAGAATATCGGAGACAGAACGGAGCCCTGGGGCACACCAGCATTTATTTTGTGAATATCAGACTTGAAACCATCCAAGACAACTTGAATTGAACGTTCCGAAAGGTAGCTTCTAATCCATTGATGAAGAGGATCGTCGATCCCAGACGCGCACACTTCCGACAAAACAGCCTCTGATGCCAAATGCCTTTGAAATATCAAATGCAACTGTCTTGCTTTCGTCAGATTGATGTACGTTTTGGTTCCTCTTTTCGGTGAGCCATGCCATCAAATCACCAGTGGACCTGTTGCTACGAAAACCATATTGCCGGTCTTGAGAAGTTTTCGTGTTTCGAGATATTTCATGAGCTGTCGGTTTATTAGCGTTTCCATGACCTTGGAAAGAAGGTACGTAAGTGCAATGGGTCTGTATGAGAAGAGAGAGGAAGTTTCACCTGGACAAACGCTGTTTTCCCTCTGCTCGGAAAGAGCCCTAAAGAGTAGGATTGATGAAAAAGCTTACGCAGTGGTTTTGCCAGCGAGAAAGAACACCTTTTCAGAAGAAGGGAATATATACCATCTGGGCCAGCGGATTTGTGAATGTTAAGGTCTTTAAGAACCCTTGCTGCTGCACGAGTGCGAAAGTGGATTTGTCGATGCGCTCAAGTGTAGACAAAGCACAATCTGGGAGTGTTGAGCTGGCCGCAAAGTGTGCAGCAAGCAGATTGGCCTTGTCCAAAGCGCTGACAGCTGGAACGTCATTGTAAATGAGCGTTGGGGTGGAGGATGAGGCAGAATTTCTAATATTTTTGACGAACGACCAAAAATGTTTACTACCTTTGGGACATTGTAGTATTTTTCGCCTCAGTTTTGGTCGTATTGGAATTTTACACGTAAGAAAGGCGTTGCAGTCATTTCTGATTCATTTGAACTTTTTTCGGTTTTCCTCTGTTGGGTTGATCTTGAAGGACAGAAAAAAACATTCCTCTAACCCTGACAGCCTCTTTACAGCTCGAGTCGTACCATGCCTTTTCTTTTGGTTCGATACTCTTCGTCCGATGAGGGATAAAGTTTCTCATTCCAAAGAGAACGGTGTCTGTGATCATATCAGCAGCGGCATCCACGTCATTATCTAGGAAACTTAACGACCAGTTACAATTCCTAAAGAAGTTGTTAAGTCCGCTCCAATTGGATTTCTCGTATTGCCATACGGGTCTTTTAGGAATCTTTTCTCTAACTTTGTGGTCGGTTTATAAGGAATTAGCTGATATGAGACAATGGTCCGACGAGCCTAAAGGGGATAGCACATTGATCTTGTATTTGTCAGGGTGAGATGTTGAAAACAAGTCCACGGCGTTGGTGGTATGACTGACAACGTCTGGTATTCGCATGGGCTCATTTAGCAGCTGCGTCAAAATATTTTCCGCAGCGAAGATCTCAACACACCTTCTTTTGGGTGTTGTGTGTCCGGAATGTTGAAGCCACCCGGAATTGTGTAATTTGAAATGAAATCGCCCGTAATAACGATTTCAGTATGAGGATACTGGGATACAATTCTTTGAATGGAGTCGGAGTTCGAACAGCGCATCAAGCTTGTTAAAGGTCGAATTGCTGTCCAGTTTGGGGCTTCATACCTAGTCTTAAAGAAGGACTAAAAATTATTCAAAATTGTTTCTTTTTAGACCACATTATTAGCAATTTATCAAAAAATTGCTTTGACACAAGCTTCTAATGGACACACGGTTTGCATGGCAAGCAAAGTATGTCTATGCTCTGATTAAAACTGTTTTAAGGCTTTCCAAATTTTTTGTGGGGAGTCTTGCAGGCGATGTTCTCTAATTTTGACCACAAATCATAATTCAGTGGATTCAGATCTGGACTCTCCGATGGCCAATCTTCTTCTGCTGGAAAGCCAGGAATATTGACGCTGAGCCACTCCTGCGTGGTTTTGGCTTTGTGCGCTGGAGCAGAGTCCTGTTGGAAAAGATTATTAGTCAAACCCTTCACTACACCCTCTAGCACATCTTCTTGGTAAACCTTTGCACCAGTTTATACGCCTTGTTCATAGAAATGGAGGGATGTGACATCATGGTGAGAGATCCCCACCAAACCATTACGTAAGCGGGATGATGTCCACGTTGAACCCCTGAAACAACCTTCCTTAGATGAAGTGGCATAAATTTTGTCATTTTGTTTGTTGAAAACTTCTTCCACGGTAAAAATGTTCTCATCCGTAAACAGAACGTTTTCATGGTCATTGACCGCGTGCCACTGCAAAAGTCGCTTGCGTCTTTTCAGCCTAATTTTTTTTAGTTGAGGAGTTAGAAGATGAACTGTGGAGTGCCGATAGGCTTTCATATCCAGAACATCCCGAATCAGCCTAGACATGGATCTGGTTGATATATCCAATTCCTTGGACATGATCTTCTGATCATGATCTTCTGTCTTTACTACTGCATTCGTACGGACGCCGCGCGGGAGACCACTTCTTACCTTGTCCTCTACTCCAGACAATTCGCCGAAGCGAACAGTAGCCCGATAAACGAATATTCCGAGTGGTTTTAACAACTCGAAAATTTCTCCAGCACTTTTCCGTACTTATGCAACGCTTTTACCTCGACTCGATTCTCTTTAACGCCCCGCTCCATGTTAATACGAGGGCGGGTCAATAATTCCGTGCATTTTTGAATTTCTGACCTCTTTACTGAAACAGCAACACTGCTCCTGTCAACAGGCATTTGTCAGTTGACTCCTGTCAAAATTTAAACTTGCTGCGTCAGTTAGTTTGTGTTTGACAGCTATTTTTATTAGACTACTCACTAATTTGAGGAGAAAATGGAAAAAAGTGAATTTCGTGTGCTTATTAAGCATTATTTCTTGCGAAAAAAAACCATCACCGAGACCAAGGCTAAGCTTGATAAATACTATGGGGACTCTGCACCATCGATTTCAATGGTAAAAAAGTGGTTTACTGAATTTCGTTGTGGCCGTACAAGCACTGAAGATGCCGAACGTCCTGGACGCCCAGTTGAGGTCTCTACACCCGAAACAATCGAAAAAATTCACGATATGGTGTTGGCCGACCGAAGATTGAAAGTGCGAGAGATTGTGGAAGCCGTAGGGATCTCGCATGGCTCAGTGGTTTCAATTTTGAATGATCACTTGGGCATAAGAAAGCTTTCCGCAAGATGGGTGCCGCGTTTGCTCACAGTCGACCACAAACGCAATCGTGTAACAACTTCACAGGAAGGTTTGGCGTTGTTTAATCGCAATATGGAGGAGTTTTTGCGCCGTTTTGTAACCGTGGACGAAACATGGATCCATCACAACACACCAGAGAACAATCAACAGTCAAAACAGTGGGTTTCTAAGGGTGAATCGGCGCCAAAGAAGGCCAAGGTGGGTTTGTCAGCCAATAAAGTTATGGCGACTGTTTTTTGGGATGCACGCGGGATAATCCACATTGACTACCTTCAAAAGTGAAGAACAATCAATGGGGAATATTATGCCAACTTATTGGACCGATTCAATGACGATTTGAAAAAAAAACGACCTCATTTGGCCAAGAAAAAAGTTCTTTTCCACCAAGACAATGCAAGGGTGCACACATGTGCAGTTGCCATGGCAAAAATCCATGAATTGGGCTATGAATTGCTCCCTCATCCACCCTATTCTCCAGATTTGGCTCCGAGCGACTACTTCTTGTTCCCAAACCTGAAGAAATGGCTTGGTGGAAAAAGATTTGACTCTAATGATGAAGTCATCTCGTCATTTTGAGGACCTCGACAAATCATTTTTTTTGGAAGGGATAAAAAAATTGGAGAAGCGTTGGACAAAGTGTATAGAGCTCAACTGAGACTACGTTGAAAAATAAAATTATTTCTTTATCAAAAAATCTGTTTTAATCCAAAAGTCTTATTGACCCGCCCTCGTAGTTTGCAAACTGAAACCAAACTGACTAGTACTCTTCAGTGATCAGTGATCAGTGCATGTGTTTGGAAAAAAAATAAACGCTGGAAATTGTGTAAGAGAACTTATGGCAGGACTAGATAAATAAAGCAGTAGTTGATAATTTGCTTACGGAGATGGAATTTTAACCACATGAAATTGAATTCCGGATTGGAACAGGGAACCGGTTTGTATTCACAGACGTGGACGTACGTAGAAAAGTGGTTACTTTTAAACTCGCGGATATTAGCTATGTCCACTCTAAATTCCCGAGTCATTATAAAAAAAAGGCAAACACAAAAAACACAAACACCGACGATGCTAA
The DNA here is from genome assembly GCA_963966105.1 of Volucella zonaria. Taxonomy (NCBI): domain Eukaryota; kingdom Metazoa; phylum Arthropoda; class Insecta; order Diptera; family Syrphidae; genus Volucella; species Volucella zonaria. Next base: position 132,085,763 of record OZ014531.1, read on the forward strand.
GCACAGCTGTGAAGTAAAAACTCGGAATTGGTTTGCCGAATCAATAGGAAACAACCCGGAGTGTCTTCAAATCCATTCCAAAGGACGACTTGGTAAAGAAAGACCTCACCTTAGGCCGCGTGCTCAACTAGAAGAGAACCACAGCCAACTTGCTGTGCTCAATTAGAGACCACCACCTTGCTGGCAACATTTGCCAGAATGCAATATTCAGAAATTTGCTACTGCGCTAGACTTGATCGTGGCTCATTAATATAAAACTGGTTTGCCAAAGGTTACAATCTGAAGAGCCAGGTCTCTGTTAATATTTATTTATATCTTGTATACGAGTGCACTCCTTGATGGTCTAGTCACCTTCAATAAGGCCCTTACCACAACCTGAACAAATTGAACTTGCTTAAATATTTCCTCAAGCATCCGACGCCTTATGGTTGAGGTGTTTCATCGGCAATACTCCCATGTCGTACAGGTGTTTAGTGTTTTTTTTCTCAGACCAGTTGGAGCCTCATAAATCAGCTTTATTTGGCTATTAAGTTGACAAGCGAATGGCTTGCGCTTAATGAGTATTCATTGCTCCGTCCGTAAGTTTGTTCACAATGTTTAATGACATTTTTAATGAGAAAAGTAAACTGCTGTGAACGGACAAAGTGTGGATGGTGGCCGAGTCTGACATTGTTTCTTTATTTGGCTTTAAAGTCTACTAGGCCAGGTAATGTTTCTCACATCAATGCGTCCGGTGAGGTGATTATGATTTTAATGATGTTATTAAGTGCATACACGTCATACGTATATTAATCTCTATCAATGCAAAATTCAAATATTGAATTAACATCGCTGGCATTGACACTGCTGGATACATCGGATTCGGAATCAACATCGTAGATACACATGTCTCCAATTGACGGCGCTAAGGTACATAACATACGTGTGCAAACAGAAAGAAAAACAAAAGTAGAAAGAGGAGACAATGCATACATAAATTAAATTCATTCACTTGGTTTCACACCTAACTACGAGTATAATTGGCTTCAAGACGAAACCTGAAGAAAGTCGGTTGGCTGATCTTCTTCGTGGATTTGGGTTAAAGTCAGTCTTGCGTGCGGCAGTTATTTTGGTTGCTGTGGCATGGAAGCCACAGTGTTGAAGACAGGTGTATGTGAATTAACTTTCGATAAGGGTTTTGGGTCTTATGTAACGTACAAAGTATCGCAAGGGTTTAATTACACGACCAAGTTCAGTTAATTACAGTTTTGATATAAGTTTTAGATTTTTCTCTTTTCCTGTCGAAATGGCTAACTCAGAATTGGTTGTAAGTTCCTTTTAATGGAATTTCTCTGTATTTCAAAGTAAACTGAGTAAGCGCTCTGTGATAAAGTGCCTACAGTACCAGTACCAATACCCTCCACGTCAACGCCGAGTACCTGCACCCTGATGCGAGCGTTAGTCGGGCATTTACAGCAAGATGCTGTAGTGTCCCGTCACCACATCAGTAAGCAGCCTGCTATCTTTCCTGACAAGGGAAAACAGGAAGGCCGCTGGAAGCCTTAGCTGAAGACGCAGGCAGACCTAACTTAGGCTCGGATCCTGCAAAACTCTTCTCTGAGCCTTGCCTAGTAAGATCATCGGCAATTTTATTTCGATTTCTCGAACTAGCTTGGAGGTCGTAAGAGGATTCAGTAAGGAAGGCTGCAAGCACGATTATGCTACAGAAAGCACCAGAGGTAGCAATCGAAAAAATTATGAAATTCTTAGACATACGAGTAGTCTGAAAATAGGGTACATACCAATAGCTTGGAGGTATTCCAAAAACTGACAACAACAAACGATTTCAGACCAATAAGTCTAGCATCATTTATGCTTAAAACCCTGGAGCGGCTATTCGAAATTCACATTAATAATAACACATGGGCTGAAAAGTCCGTGCCGATTTTTCAATCCTTCGACCCCAGTTTTGCAGTACGATCTCGGTTTAGCCTCAAAATAGGCCTCTGTTTCGGCGATTCGGTCTTAAATCTCTTTCCGGCGAGCATTCTTTTGAGGTCTGCGAACAGGAAATAGTCGCTGGTGGCCAAATCTGGAGAATACGGTGGGTGGGGAAGCAATTCGTAGCCGAATTCTTTCAATTTTGGCATCGTTTTCATCGACTTGTAACACGGTGCATTGTCTTAATGAAACAGCACTCTCTTTTTCTTCAACTGCGGCCATTTTTCTGCAATTTCGTCCTTCAAACGCTCCAAGAACGCAATGTAATAGTCGCTGTTGATAGTCTGCCCTTTCCATGTGCATCCCAAAATACGGATGCCATAACCTTGCCAGCCGAGGACGAGGTTCGTCGCCTGCTCGCCACTCAGCTGACTGCCGACTTGACTCTGGTGTGAAGTGATGGAGCCAAGTTTCATCCATTGTCACATACCGACGCAAAAATTCGGCTTTATTGCGGTTGAAGAGCTTTAAACACTCCTCTGAATTGTCAACACGTTGTTGTTTTCATTCGACTGTGAGTAAACGCGGCACCCACTTTGAACAGAGGTTTCGCATGTCCAAATACTCTTTTGATATCTTCAGAGCCTCAGCTATCTCGATCAACTTCACTTCGTAATCATTTTGTGGACTCTTTTGCTGTTTTCATCTGAAACAGCCTCTTTTGGACGTCCACTGCGTGCATCATCTTCGATGCTTGTATGACCACTTTTAAATTTTTCAATCCACTTGCGAATGGTTCGTTCGGCTGGTGCAAAGTCCGGGTAACACTTATCAAGCCATTCCTTTGCATCGGCTGCATTTTTTCGCATCAAAAAGCAATGATAAATCAACACACGAAATTGCTTTGAATCCATTTTTTTCACAATATCAAAAGTTGCTTCACTCACAGCGGTATATCTCTAGAACTAATCGTCTGACAGCTGTCAAATTTATACACGTATCTTTTGAAGGTTCGTACTAACTGAAAATGGTATGGATTTAATTCAAGTGATGCAACCTCTTAGAAACGGCACGACTTTTCAGCCCATATGTTAGCTTTTTGACTGAGTCACAGCATGCATACATGAAAGATCTGTAGAAACCGCCCTGCATGAGGTGGTGGGGAAAATAGAGAAGAATCTACGCTTCGGAGAGTTTGCGATGGCGGTCTTCCTCGATATTGAAGGAGCCATCAATAACTTGGAGTGTACCGCTATTAAAAATGCTCTAATAGACGCCATCATTGAACATGGCTGTTCAGTACTAAATGCACAAGTTGTCAAACAACACGAAATATTGTACCACCTTGATCAAAAAGTTCCCATTCCAAAAATGAAGTCAGAAAATTGGAAATACAAGTTTATTCATTTACTCGTACATCTATATTTTCCCCTTCAGAGTAATACCCATCGACTGCAATACACTTATGCCAACACTTGATCCAATCCTCGAAACATTTTTTATATTCGGTTTTCGGTATGTCCATCAGTGCTTCCTGCGATTTTTTCATTACTTCCTCTCGGTTGCTGAAACGCGTTCCCCGTCCCCGTAGTGGTTTTTTAACTCGATTGAACAAAAAGAAGCCACAGGGAACCAAATCAGGTGAATTCGGTGGCTGTTGGATGGTATTTGTTGCATTTTTCGTCAAAAAATTACGAATAATGATGGCACTGTGCAACGGTGCGTTATCATGGTGCAAAATCCAAGAGTTTTCTGCCCACAATTTTGGTCTCTTTCGGCGAATTGTACTCTTTGTTTACTGTCTGGCCTTGTGGCAAAAATTCATGATGCACTACACCGTTGTAATCGATGAAAACCGTGAGCATTGCCTTTTTTTTTTGACTGAAAACGACGTGGTTTTTTTGGTCTCGGCTCATTTGGTGAACGCCATTCACTTGCCTGATGTCTGGATTCCGTGTCGTACTTATAAACCCACGTCTCGTCTCCAGTAATGATCCTTTTGGTGAATGTGGGATCGAATTCAGCCGACGTCAACACGGTCCCTTTTTTGTATAAAATTGGGGTCTTTAGGCACCAACTTTGCTGCTATACGACGGAAACCTCAAATCATTAACCAAAATGTCTTGGACGGATCCATAGGCAATATTCAAGTCCTCCGCTATCTCCCTTATGGTTAATTTGCGGTTATTGACCAACATTTCCTCTACTTCATCAATGTTTTCGTCGGTTTTCGATGTCGATGGTCTGCGACTGCGTTCATCATCTTCGATTGACTCACGACCACTTTTGAACCGCTCGTGCCACTGGTAAACGATCGTTTTCTTTAGAGAATCGTTGCCGAAACACTTTTCCAACATTTCCAACGTTCGCGCACCATTAAATCCGTTTTTTACGTAAAATTCAATACGAGTTCAAGTTCGTTGTTGCAAATTGAAATCCATTTCTAAAATTGTAAAAAATCGCCAACACACACAAAGATAGATGTACTCTTGGCTACGTCACTTTTGTAAATGTTAAGCTATGACGCTAAGATTTAGAGGGAATGTCAACAACAGATTTACCAACTTAACAAAAAAAACAGAACTCAAATCGGAACAATGGGAGCGCCACACGTTGATGTGGTGCGGGAACTTTTTGATCAAGGTGGTATACCCTATCAATTGTTCCTTACTTGGTCATTGTACTCGCTCTCTAATTTTTGCTACCTAGTTATTCCTTGCTACAAAATGTTAACACGTAATTTTTTTGCTATTTCTTATGTTTGCTTTGTATTCATTTTCTTAATCGCTCACTTTGCTTACAACAAGTTAGAAGATCTTTCTTTTTCAATTGGGTCTCCACATCGGACAAGTAATGTGTAATGTAAAATAATTAATTAAACATTACACTAGGTACATTTATATTAATCACATCAACATTATACAATTGAATAAAAAATAAAAAAAAAAACACATATTTAACACATTATATAAACAATTAATAGATTCTTTTTACACAACATTTAAACAACAATATCATTTTAAACACAAATCCATACAGTCCACTTACACAATTCAAAGTCATACACAATGGCATTACAAACTGGGTTTGCAACATGCTTACAAGCAGGAAAATAAACTGTTCCATTGGGCAAAGCTCGGTCAGAATGTCCGAAGCCAGCGGAATCCCTCAGGGTGGAGTCATATCCCCACTGCTGTGGGTGCTGGTTATCAATGATATCCTCAAAATGCTTACTACAATGGGTATAAGTGCCACCATAAGTGGTCATAATAGTGCAGGGAAAATACTTAAATATTTTAAACGGCGTTATGGAGGTTGCCCTGAAGACGACCAGCACTTGGGCAAAAAGCTGTGGTCTCAATGCCAAACCTTCCAAAATGGTACGGATTCTTTTTACCAGAAAGTATAAGATACCACAATTCAAACTCCTAAAACACAACGGAGTGGAACTGTCCCTTTCGGACAGCGCGAAGAATCTGAGTGGGTTTCTGGACAAAAAACTGAATTGGAATCGTAACGTAGCGGAAAGAATCAAAAAGGCATATAATGCTCTATTTATCTGCAAAAGAACAGTAGGAAAAATTTAGAGCTTAAAACCTGCTATGGAGTAATGACTGTCTACAGTGGTGGTAAGACCTATACTTACATACGGCGCACTAGTATGGTGGGAGGCAACAAATCAGAAAACGATTTACGAAAAATTAGCGGCGGTTCAAAGAACGGCTTCCATAGCCATTACAGGTGCGCTCCGTACCACCCTTTCGGCAGCATTGGACAACTTTTTGCACCTAACACCGCTTGATTTACAGATCAAAAAATTTGCTGGCAACAGTGCGATACGACTCACTAATCTGGGTTACTTCAAGAGCAATAGTCTCGGACATGGCACGTCCCAAATGGAGCAACTGCCAGGCAATCCAATTCTAACGGATGAAAATCCTACCTTGGTCGACTTCGACATCCCGTATGATATAATACAGGGTGAACGACTCTAACTCAAACTTTTTAAAATGCTGTAATTTTTTTATTTTTGATAAATTTTGTTGTGCCAAAGCAAGAAATGTTGGAAAATACATCAATTTTCAAATTGTGTCAGTAGTTTTCAATATGTCCACCGTTGGCGCGAATAATGGCCTTGAGACGGCCGAAGAAAGCATTGCACGCTGCACGTAAGTGGCTCTGCGATATTTTGGCCCATTCCCGGCGAAGAGCTTGCTTGAGGTGGTCCAAACTTTGGTATTTTGTAGTGCCAACCTTCGCCTTAAGAATACCCCAGACAGAGAAATCCAACGGATTTGCATCCGGAGAATTTGCAATCCATTGTGTCGAAGAAATAAAGTGTGGAACATTGTTTTTTAACCAATCTTGGTTGACGCGCACTTTGTGAGACGGTGCGGAGTCTTGTTGAAATGTCCACGGTCTCCGACCGAAATGATTGTTTGTCCAAGGCTTCAGTACTGCCTCTAAGACAGTTTCACGGTATACGATCGCATTAATTTTGACGCCACGGCCACGGTCCAAAAGTAGGAGCGGAGAGCGGCCATCGGCGGTTATGGCGGCCCAAACCATCACCATCGGTGCTGCCTGCTTTCTGGTCGCCGTGCGAAGGTGTAAATTTTCGAAGGACCTCTCTGGCAAGTAAACTCGGTCATTTTGTTTGTTGGCATATTGTTCGATAACAAATGGCGGCTCATCGGAAAAAACCAAATTCGGCAACTCAACACTTTCGTGCAAGCGTAGCAACTCCTTCGCTCTTTTGACTCTAACTTTTTTCTGTTGCGATGTAAGATCGTGTGCTTTTTGGAACTTCAATGGCTTGACCCCAAGCTCATTTTTCAGTATGTGTTGCATCCGTTCCAACGATATGTTGACCTCACGAGCCATTTTTCTTCCACTTCGACCCGGATATCGCTCAATTCGAGCCTTCACTATCCGAACCATTTCTGCCGATGTTGCTGATTTTTATGACCGCCTCCATGGCGTTTTGCAACGCTCGCGCTGCCAGTATCACGGTAACGAGCTATGGTTCGAGACACAAATGATTTATTCACGTTGAGGTGCTGGAGGGCTCTAACGATAGCTACTTGTGGTTTTCCAGCCAAATATAAAGCAATTACACTATCACGTTAGAATTCCATTGCGGATAAAAATTTTTCAACACAACTGAGACGCAAATCGTTTAAAAGGCTTTTAAATAATAAAATTATCTGTCATGTGTCAAAATTTAAGCTCACTGTCATGAACGGCTTGGAAATTATAGCAGTCTGAAGTTGGTTGCGGTTCGAGTCATTCAAGGTGTATATCCGGAGAGGGAGTACTGGCAAAAAAAATGCAATAATCAGGTCGAATTAAATTGCAATTTTCACAGATGGAACTAAGAGTGTCTATAAGACTACCGGACGCAAGCAGTGTTTTCCAATCAGAGGTTCTGGCTATCCACAGGGCGATTGCGCTAATGCAGATGAGATCGGTATCCGAAAGAGATATCGCTATCTACATCGATAGCCAGGCCGCACTCAAGGCAATGGAATCAACCAACGTCAAATCTGATACAGTCCGGGGCTGTCGCACAGTGCTCAAGGCACTATGCAGTCAGACCCGGATAAGACTGTGATGGGTGCTAGAAAACTGCGGTATTAAAGGAAATGAACCAGCGGACGAGCTTGGAAAAAAAGTACGGCTACACGACAATAGTGAGGTTGCCAATATCAAACCACCCCTTTGCATTGTGAGCGGCACTATCGAGGAAAAAATCACAAAGACTGCCAACCTAAGGTGGTCAAGTCTTGAAGGACACAAGGTATCCAAGGCTCTTTGGCCGCTTTTTGACGGCAAAAGATCTAGGAAGTTAATAAAATTAAACAGGGATAAGCTTAGGACAGTAATAGGAATCCTTACCATACTGTGTCAGATTCGGATATTCGCAGATTCTGCGTTGATGTTGAGCTGTTGAAGGCATAACACACACACTGTGTAAATGCTAGGCAATATCGTGTAGTTCAAGAGAATTTTTAGGGAAATGCTTTTTCGAAAACCTAGAGGAAATAGACGGCATGAACTTCAAAGGCCTTCTTGAGTTTTGTAAGAAAATTGAGTGTTTCATCAGGTTTTTACCATTTGAAGACAAATTCAATTAGTTCCACAGGGACCGCGATTGGACCATTTTGGTGCCTAGTGTCTGTGTGATGGCATATTCATCACACCCCTGTTTAACTTAACCTAACCTAAGACTTCAAGAACGGCTTGCCTGTCGCTAAAAGTGCAAGTGCTTCGCCCCCCTCTACAGATTCCTGACAATATATTCTTATCGTTATAAAAATAGAGGTTGGAGCTGCCGATGCTTTATAGCTCTCCGGACTGTATACTTGATGCAGCTCGAGAATGCTATATTCTCTACTCGATATATTGTTTTTTTGTGTAAAAAAATAAATGTTCTACGAAGAAAGCACACGATCAGAATAGCTCTAATCCGGCTTGTTAATCACCATTCGTTGGGGTATAATCAAACCGACAGGACTAATTTGCCATAAAACGGACCGAAAAAGCACTAAAATTATCGGATTTTAAATAAATGTGGTTCTCATAGGCAGGTAAGCACTTTAATCATTTTCCATCTCCAAAAAGCGGTGTCCTTAAGTTAGGTTAGGATAGGGAGGGTGGCTGTTGGAAAAACCAACCCAGTTATGCCTACTGGCCTATTGTGCTGCCACGTGGATCTGTGATCCTTCTACTCTTGGAACCAATTTGAGGTTCCGACGCAGCGTCGGAGAGTGTTAACACATACGTATATTGTGTAGTTCGCTTGGGAGAGAGCTGGGCACATACACAGAAGGTGGAGGATTATCTCCTCCATGCAGCTTCTGCAGAAGTCATTTATAAAAACGCAAAGCAAGCCTAAAAAATAAACTCTTAGAGCAATTCAGATGCAGCTTTAGGCAGATTTGTTTGGTTGCTAGACATGTTGACCCAACAGTCCATGTAAGATCTGTTCCCTTATTAGCATCCAGCTGCAGTATTGGTTTGCACGTAGAGATTGGTATACCTATGCTAACCTTTTCCGGTAGAATAGGTAGAGCAGTTCCAATTTTGGCAAGTTCGTCCGCCCTACAATTCCCTGGATACTTCTGTGCCCCAGCACCCAACATAGGTGACTGTTGGACTGCTCTGCCACCTCCTTGAGAGATGATCAGCAGTCAAGTGTGGTTTTAGAATTCTTTGAGACTGAGTCCCGGGATATAATAGCGGCTTGACTATTCGAAAAGATGCGGATGTCCTTTGCAGATATCACGTTTTTCTTCAGACAAGACATACTTACGAGGGGCGTTCAAACTATTCTCGGTATCGGGGTGAAGCTGTGGTTGTATATATAAATTGACTTATTTATCAAGTAATACTATTATTTTAGTGCATTCATGTAAAATTTCATATAAATGTGATTATTAATTCGCGTTTTATCTCTAGTTAAACAGAATCATAATGGCAACTGAGACGATGATGGTGAAAATTGAGCATCGCGCTGTAATTCAATTTCTCACTAAGCAAGGAAAAAGTCAAAAAACTATTCATGAAGAGATGGTGGCTGTTTACCAGGGTTCCGCACCTTCATTATCAACTGTGCAAAAGTGGTCAAGTGAGTTCAAGAGAGGCAGAGAGAGCATTGAAGACGACCCCCGCTCCGGCGCCCCGGCTACTGCTTGTACGGGAGAAAGCATCAAAGAAGTCGAAAAACTTGTTCTTGAGGATGCCCGAATAAAGGTGAAAATGATGGCAGAGATCACCAAGCTTTCAATTGGTATCATTCACACCATTCTTCATGACCATCTTAACCTTTCAAAGGTCAGTGCAAGGTGGGTGCCACGAATGCTCACAGCGCCTCAGAAAAAAGTGAGAATCGCATGCTGTAGAGAGCTTTTGGAGATGTGTAGTGAGAACGCGGACGGTGTTATGGATCGAATTGTTACTGGGGACGAAACATGGGTCCACCACTATGACCTTGAAAGCAAACAAGAGTCCATGCAGTGGCATAAAAAAGGAACAGACCCCCCGAAGAAGTTCAAAGTCACTCCGTCTGCCCGAAAGCTCATGGCCACAGTTTTTTGGGACTCAAAGGGAATCTTGCTCATTGAGTACAAAAAAAAAAGGTGAAACCATCAACGCCACATCCTACGCTTCCACTTTGCATAATTTGCGGGAGGAAATTAAAAAGAAAAGACGGGGTAAACTCGCAGCGGGTGTGTTGCTTCTTCATGACAACGCTCCTGTTCACACGGCGCGAGTTTCCAAGGCTGCTGCGCGAGATTGTGGTTTCGAAGAAATCCAACACCCACCCTATAGTCCAGACCTTGCCCCTAGTGATTATTTCCTGTTTCCGGATTTGAAAAAATGCCTTCGTGGAAAAAGATTTTCGGATGACGAAGAACTCAAGTCGGCAATAAATGGAGGAGGAGGAAATTTATTTTTTTGAGGGTTTAAAAAAGCTTATCTCAAGATGTAACAAATGCATTGATGTTAGGGGAGATCATATTGAAAAATAAAAACAATTTAAATTGAATTCGCATTTTCCTTCATATCGATACCGAGAATTATATTGAACGCCCCTCGTACTTACTTACAAACGTCTCCAGTCAGCTCGGTTTTAGCAAGCTGCCTCCAGTTTCGCACGCTAAGTTAGTTGAGGTCATCATAAACACAATTTAGACATTAGTCCTACAAATTTTTAAGTGTAATGAAATTAAATTTTATTTTTTTCGACGTATTGTGGATTTTCTCACAGCCAGCCCCACCACTACCAGGTCAGCTGACGCTCAGATCCTGCATTTGCGCTATAAATAAAATAATGTGAAATGACTTTGTCATTTGTGATCAGCTCAAATTCTGGTGCCAACTATCAGAGAAAGAGTGAGTTAGTACCGAAGTCATTTTCCAACTTCGTTCCACCATCTTCCCCTCCAGGTTTAGTGTTGAAGAGCAAATATCCAACTACTGAAATATCAGCTGCATTGCCACACGCAAGAGTGTTATAAAACAAATGCGACGCGATGATTTCTTCATTCTAGTACTTAAGGAAACAGCTTAAATATGAATACAATAAATGAAAGACCTCACTGACCTCCTTATTTTTCCATCATCGATGTTGAAAACTAATGCCCTCCGCAAGATACAAGATGCAAATAACAATGTCGTAACTTTAAGCAAGAGACCTCTGGAGTTCAAGATATTCAGTTGTCGTGAAGATGATTACCTTTCCGCTGGTCATCTTGATCTTTGACACGCCAACTAAGTTAATGGTTGGATTTCTTTTTTTAAAGCACCAAGACACAAAATCGCAATAAAAAAAAGTCGGTCACGTCTTCCAGACCGAAATCAGAAACTAACTGTGGACATTGTAATTTTGATGTCTCAGAGACCTGATGAACAAACAAAGCAATAGATAAATGAATTCTCACGGAAATTTAAATTGATGCTGAGAATATGGAAAAACAATACTTGCAGTCTCTGGAACGGCATGTACGATCCAAATTTCGTCATCAGGCAGAACAAAAGGACAATGAAAGGCAAGATATGATCGAGGGGTTACGCAAAGAAATTCTTGACGATGAGAACTGGTATACTCTTGATTTTACCCGGGTAGTACCCATCTGAACAATTACCCGGCTACGCGGGTACCGCGGGTAAATGCGGGTAAAATCCAAGTTCGCGGGTACCCGTCAATGTCAGCTATCGGATACCCGACAACATCGGGTAATGGATACCTAAGTCACAAATCAGAGGCGGGTGTATGATAGTGGCATAGGGAATGGTATGTCGAGGTTTTGAGTCATGTAGTCGCTTAATGCAGCGTGTCATTTTAATTTTAGTCCTGAAGCCTGATAAAACAGAAAAATACCAAGTACAAGCCACTATCCAATAATTGAGGAACTATCTATAATTTTGGTGGGGGCTGAGGCCCCCATTTATTGGCTTAATACAAGCTTAATCTAACTTAAAAACTAACAGAAAGACTTAAGAGCTAGTGACCAAGGAAGTGATGGAGGAGATCTTGTTTAAGACGAGGAGTGCTCAGGTGGAAATGAAAAAGGTAGAGGTTCGAGTTGACCTTTCGGAGCATTCGGGAGATAGATTCGTTGGAGTCATAAGAGGTGCGGTGGACCGGTAGATAGAAGAGACGAGGACAACGTAGATTGCGGGGGTTGGTATTGCAGGAAATGGAGTTCAAAATGGATGCACAGTCGATGGAACCTGAGAGAAGACGATGAACGAAAAGAACGTCAGCAATATTCCTACGTTCTTCTAACGAATTCAGATTTAGAAGTTTGAGGCGGTCTTGATAGGGAGGTAAGATTAAAGGGTCGTTCCATGGCAGGCCACGGAGGGCAAATCGGTGGAATCGACGTTGAATACCCTCGATTCGGGAAACATGAACCCGGTGAAAAGGGGGACCAAGCTTGACTGGCATACTCTAGCAGGGGGTGAACAAAGGTAGTATAGAGAGATCTGGTTACATACGGGTTGGAAAATTCCTTGGACCACCGTTTAATAAAGCCAAGTGATGGGTTGGCTTTGAGGATCATCTTATCGATATGCGAACGGAAATTAAGCTCACTGTCGAATAATATGCCAAGGTCTTGGAGAGACTGAACCAGGGGAATTGGTTGACCATGGAGAAAATAAAGTCGGGGAGGAGACGGGTTGCATTTACGTGAAAAGGTTATAGATTGACATTTGGCTATATTAAGTTCTAGACAGTTTTTGAGGCACCAGATTGAAAACCGATCAAGGTTTTCTTGAAGAAGGGCAGAGTCCTGGGGAAAGGAAATAGATTTAAAAAATTTTGTGTCGTCAGCGTAAAGGGAGAGGGAGGAGTGCTTAATGACACTCTCAACATCGTTGATAGTAAGAATGAAGAGAAGAGGGCCAAGATGACTGCCTTGTGGAACTCCAGATGAGGCCAGGAATGGAACAGAAAGGGCGGATCTAAACCGAACACTATAATATCGGTTTACCAGGTAAGAAGAAATCCATTTTAAAAAGAGAGGCTCAAAGCCGAGGGCAGACAATTTGAAAAGGATCAATTTAGGAGATATCTTATCAAATGCTTTAGTGAAATTAGTTGCGATAACATCGATTTCTTTGCCATTTTCTAAGGCTGAGAGTGCAAAAGACACGAATTCAACTAGGTTTGTGGTGGTTGATCTACCTTTTAGAAAACCATGTTGTCGGGGTGAAATAAAAGGCATGCATTTGAAGCTTAACGCTTCGTATAAAATGCTTTCAAAGAGTTTGGGTATATGAGAGATTTTAGCAATGGGACGATAATTGGTAACTTCATGCTTAGATCCCTTTTTGTGTATTGGGATTATAAAAGAGGTCTTCCAAATCTGGGGAAATTCTCCCTGTGTAAGGGATAGACGAAAAAGGTAGGCGGGGAGTCCGTCTGGGCCAGGTACAAATTCATTCTTAAGATTTTGTAACTTTTCTTCAATAACTGCAGGATCGAAATTTGGAGTGAGAAAGGGACCAATAGATAAATTTGGTAGATCATTGAAGTAAGAGGGATCTGGTACGAAGGAGTTGCTGGCAAATGATTGCTTGAAAAATGTAGCAAAAAAGTTGGCGATGGTAGGAGGATCACATGAAGTTTTGGTTTCGAAAGCGAGGCAGGAAGGATAACCAATAACCATCAGTCTTACTTTTGCAATTGACAAATTGAAAAAAGGACTTGGGGTCATTTATGAGATTGGTTTGCGCACTATTCAGGTAGCGCTGATAGAGAGAGTTATAGAGTTCAATGAAATGAAGATATGTACCTAGATAATTTGAATAGTCAGAAGAAGAGTGGGTGCGAAGGAATACCGCCCATAACTTGTTTCTTTTGTTTCGTAGAGAGCGAAGTCTACGATTATACCAAGGAGGGGATGTAGAAGAAGTTTTATGGCGGGAGTAAGGCACGTAAAGGGAGATGGATTTGAATATTTCTCTGTAAAAAATGGAAAGGGCATCAACCAGAGATAGATTGGTAAACTCAAAAGAAGCACTGCTTAGATAGGTATTAATTTTACGGAAATTAGCTTTGTGAAAATTGTAAGAAAATAGAACTGCGGGGGGAGGCGACTGAAGGGGAGAGTTGTGAAAAAATGAGAGAAGAAGTGGAGGATGAAAGTTATCAATAGTTGAAAGAGATAGGGGACAACACGATACTGAGGAGTTGATGGGATCAGTTGTGAAGATAAGGTCTAATTGTCTTTCCATATAGTTGGAAACCCCACTGACTTGGCATAGCATAGACTAGAGTCTGTTAGCCGATCTAAGAATAGGCATTCCTTAGTAGAAATGGGATTGGAAGCGATGAAAAAAGATAGGTCTTCAGATGGAGTCCACTTCAGCTGAGGCAGATTAAAATCGCCGAAGATAATGATATCTTCAAGCGATTCTGATAAGTCGATCAAGTTGTCAATTGCTGCGATAGCAAGTTGGTAGGATTCGATAGGTTGCGCCGGAAGAATGTAACAACACATAACGTACAAGCATCTACGAGTGAGGGTTATTTTAACCGACACAAAGTCGAGCTTAGGAGTCCAAGCTGTTGTGAATAGCCAGTAGGACACCTCGACAAGGGGATTCAATCAAGGGGGGTGCGCGATCATCATCCCGTAAAACATTAAAAGAAAGAGGGAATAACTCCTGGTTTTTTATGTTGGGGGTAAGATTAGTTTCGGTCAGAGCATAGATATCAAATGAGAGAGCATGAGATTGGCGGAAAACAGCGTGGGTTTTAGAACGGAGTCGTCTTACGTTCTGGTAATAGAAGGTGAGAGGGAGGTTTTTGCATGACTTTTTAGGGTCGAAAAAATTTATCATGGTCAAGGCGACTGCGTTGGAGGTGTGAGACTCTTTTAGAGTGTACATAGTGGCGAAGAGCGGCAAGATCGTCTGCAATTTTTTTGGGGGGGCGTATTGAAAATCTCGTGATACTTTATATAAAGTTTCCTGAGACTGGTAACGTCTGTAGGGAGGCCTTCCTGCTGGATAGAAACCATGACGCTTGTTTTTGTTTTACCCTCGTAGCACACCGAGTCGGATTTATCATGCAGATAAACGAGATATAGACGTATATTCTCATATATCTTTTTATCTCTAAGCCTAGAGAGCGCATAGCGACATTCGGCGACAGAAGTCTGTCTATGTGTATATACCATATGTTTACTCACGTCGATAACAACGCTCTTATCAGTTTACTGTTGGGTCTTATTAAAACTTCGTTTTGTAAACGTGTGACTCTCATCAGTGTCTTGAGATCATCCTGTGTTTTCTTGTTTTAATAAAGTTTAAGTGTTAAAATCAAAATGAGTGAGAGAAGGAAAAGTTGGGTGTGGTGGTTTTCAAAATTAAGTGAAGACAAGAAAGACATTGTGTGCAATATTTGTGGTGCTGCAACTTCGTACAACAATTCATCATCATCAATGAATAAGCAAATGGACTACCAATTTCATTTGTTGAAAGTGACGGGTTTAAGCATTTCATGTCTGTTGTTGAACCCACTTATGAATTGCCTGCTGCTTCAACTATTTTATCCTGGTTGCAGCTTTTATATAGTCAGGTGCACGAAACAATTAAAAATGCAATTTGTTCTGCATCCTTTGTAGCTTTGACTATAGACGGTTGGTCGTTAAGAGCTCAGGACTCCTTCATTTCTTTTACCCTGCATTATGTCAGTGATGACTGAGAACTAAAAAATTATACATTGGGTATTGAACTTAGCTCTGTTATTAGAAATGGTCATAGCAGAATGGGGCTTACAGGGAAAAGTTCATGCAGTTGTGACAGATAATGCTATCTCCTTAGTAAATTTTGTAGAGGTAATTAAAAACAGGTTTGGCTGTGCTGCACATACTTTACAAATTTGCATTAAACATCCCTTGCAGTCCGTGAAACCATACACAATTATATTGAAAAGGATAAGCGTTTTAGTAAGCCATTTTCATCACTCCAATGTTGCTTCTTCAGATTTAGGTAAGAAGCTGAGGCAGCTTGGCTTACAAGAGCTGAATTTAATTCAAAGCTATCCTACAAGATGGAATTCATCATATTTAATGTGTGAGAGGCTACTAGCAAATCGAGCTGCTATTATTGCTATTTTGGCAGACAGAAATGTAACATCTTCATTATTGGCTTTAAAACTTGAAGTAAACGAAAGACAATGGACTCATGTAGAAGCATTGGTCACAGTTTTGAAGCCATTCCAAGTTGCAAGCACAATTCTTTGCAACGAAGATGTTACAATTTCTATTCTACGGCCTATTACGAGTATATATGGCCTTATTAATAAACATTTGAACACAAATATTGGAGATGACGAAAGTGTTATACAATTCGTAGGAATTATCCAAGAGAACTTACGACGCAGGCTCAAAATGGCTAGACAGGAATCTGAAGAAGTTCTTACAGAACAGGTTTCTACTTTTTTGGATCCGAGACATAGAAACCTGGATATCGAGGTTGAGGAAGTAAGGGTAGTGATCAGAAAACATGTGCAGAACTTGTTGGAAAACTTGACGTGTAACGAAAGCGGAAATGCAGAAGTTATAACTGAACGATGTACCGCCTTGGATTTCTTGCTAGAAGCCAAATCAGATGGAAAAACAATCAGTGAGTTCGATATTTACCTGCGAGAACCACAATTAAGCCACAATTTTCCTGACCCATTAAAATGGTGGAAAAATAGTGCCACAAAGTACCCAGCCCTAGCAATTCTGTCCAAAAAGTATTTATGCATACCAGCCATGTCAGTTGCATCAGAACGCTGCTTTTCCACTGTAGGGCACATTGTTACACCCAAACGGTCTTGTTTTTTACCAGATAATGTAAGTTTGTTGAAATTTTTGATAAAAAATTAAAAATTGCTACAACCAACAACGTCTAACTAAATTAATATGTATATTTTACTCATTGATGAATATGTTATGTTAATTCTTTTTGTGATTCATTTATTTACTTTGTCAGTTTTTTATTTGCTCATAGTATTGTGAAATGTATTGGGTCTACAAGTAAGTTTCCAGCGTTTGTCAGAGATGGCGCCATCAGTGGATCCCGGGCAGAAATGTCAGACCCCATGTGTTTTATTTGTAGGTTTTGTATCTGTCAACAACTTTGCAGCGTTATATTTGAGCAGTTCTATCGGTGTCGTACATTTTATCGAGCAAAATCATGGCAAGTTTCCAGCCAAATAAACGTCATTTGCGGAAAGCGCTGCTTTTATTCTTTAATATGAAGAAAAGTGCGGCTGAGGCCTATCGTTTGCTTTCGGAAACTTATGGTGAATCGACGTGCCGCGAGTGGTTCAAACGGTTCAAAAGTGGTGATTTTGGAGTTGAAGACAAAGATCTCCCCGGAAAGCCGAAAAGTTTTGAAGACGAGGAATTGGACGCTTTACTGGATGAAGATCTGTGTCAGATTCAAGAAAAACTTGCTGCATCATTGGTCGTCGCGCAACAAGCCGTTTCCCTGCTCCTAAAGGCACTGGGATTTATTCAAAAGGTTGGAAACTGGGTGCCATACGAATTGAAGCCAAGAGACGTCGAACGGCGATTTTGCATGTCTGAAATGTTACTGCAGCGGTATAAAAATAAATCATTTTTGCATCGTATTGTCACTGGTGATGAGAAATGGATTTATTATGATAATCCTAAACGCAGAAAATCGTATACAAAGCCCGGCGAGCCCGCCCAATCGACGCCGAAACGAAATATTCACATGAATAAGGTCATGCTCTGCATATGGTGGGATCAAAAGGGTGTCGTATACTACGAACTGCTTCCGAGTGGTGAAACCATTAAAGAACCATTATATCGAACTCAACTAATTCGTTTGAAGCGGGCATTAAAAGAAAAACGGCCAGAATATGAGACCAGGCATGAGTTCGTCATTTTTCATCACGACAACGCTCGCCCACATGTTGCGGTTTCGGTGAAAAACTATTTGGAAAATAGTGGATGGGAAATTCTGCCTCACCCGCCTTACAGTCCAGACTTGGCACCATCTGACTACCACTTGTTTCGTTCAATGCAGAACGCTCTTACGGGAATACGCTTCAGCTCAGTAGAGGAAATCAAAAATTGGCTCGATACGTTCTTGGGCTCGAAAGACGGGAAATTTTTTTGGTCCGGAATTCATAAATTGCCAGAAAGATGGGGGAAAGTTGTAGCTTCCGATGGACGATACTTTGAATAAAGCATTGTAACTATGTTTTCATAATAAAACTTCAAATTTTGGAAAAAAACGCTGGAAACTTACTTGTAGGCCCAATACATACGTTTGTTTTTTCGAATAAAAATGCCTTCGAGTTATTTTTTTTTCTTTTTTTGTGATTTTTTGAGTACCGGGTACCCAAAGAATAGCGGGTACCCAATCACGTACGGGTACCCAATATTATGGTTCCCGGGTAATACCCGAAAATGCGGGTATCAAGAGTTCTATTATTCTCAAATGGCGTTTTGATACCAGATATCAGATGATATCAAATTGTCTGCCCTCGGCTTTGAACCCATATTTTTAAAATCAATATCCTCTTACCTGGAAAACCGCTTTTACAGTGTTCATTTCAGGTTAGCCTACTCGGCTCCATTTTTAGCCATTTCTGGAGTTCCACAAGGCAGCCGTCTACGTCCTCTTCTTTTTATATTAACCATAAATAATCTCGATAGGATCATCAAACACTTATCTGTCTCTCTTAACACCGACGATATAAAATTTTTCAAAACCATTTCCTCATCCCATGACTTCTTTCTCCTTCAACAAGACCTTGATAGTGTTTCGATCTAATGCCTCAAAAATTGTTTGGAACTTAATATCGCCAAATGCCAATCCATCACCTTTTCCCATAAGTGGTACCAATCTCCTCTATTCGCGACCTCGGCATTTTGTGTGATATGGAGCACAACTTCCATTTACGAGTACATATGGATGAGATAATCCTTAGAGTCAAGTCTAGACTAGGTTTTATAACACGGTGGCCCAAAGAATTCACCAACCCATACTTCACCAGGGCCCTCTATATTCCCTTTGTTCGCCCCTTCCTAGAGAACGCCCGTCGTGTTCATATCTCGAGAACCGAAAGCATTCAGCGGCGTTTTCTTCGATTTCCTCTTCGAGATATGCCCTGGGGCGATCCATTTATTCCGCCCCGCTATCAAAACCGTCTCAACCTTACAGTTACGGTTACGGTAGTGCTGTCGGCGTCCTCCAAAAAATAAGGGCCAATCACTTTTTCACTCCAAATGCCGCACCAAACAGTCACTTTAAGGGGATGCAATGGCTCTTCGTGCATTTCATGTGGATTCTCCGTGCCCCAGAAACGCAAATTTTGTTTATTGCACACTTAAGTGGAAATGGACATCGTCACTTATTATGATTTTAAGTAAGTTAAGTGGGAGTAACATAACCTCACTTGACGGTCAGCAGGCAGCAGTTGGTGAACGGTTTGCACTTTATAAGGGAACAGGTCTTTCATTAAAATTCGACGCAACGAACATCTGCTGATGTCAAATTGTGTGCATCGTTGTTTTGTCGATGTTTGTGGACCCTTATGGACGTCCTCGACCACAGCAGTGATATTCTCGGTCGAACGAGCAATACGGGTCCGGCCACTTTTGGCGACATCACTAGTGGACCCAGTTTGCACGAGACGTTCAGCCAAACGCTGAATTGTTCGCTCACATAATGCAGGACGGCGAGGCAACAGACCGGAAATTGGTCAAATAAGCAGTAACAATAACTCCGCGTTCTGCAGGTGTATATCGCTCCACTAGTTGTTGTCAGCTGTCAATTAATTCTCTATCTGCTTACAATATAAATGTCAAAGCACAATGACACATAACGCCATTTGCAATAATTCTGGCACATTTGCATTATGAAATTTGCCCGACCATGAAAATGATCCTTTTCCTACTCAAACGCAATAGAGCGCAGCAATGAGGTTGTTGCGTGATTTTGTTGCAAGGAGTTGTACTCCTCTACTATCACAAGTTGTGTTCATAGGCTTGACAATGTAGATTAAGCAACCGTTTCCAATTTCAGAGGTAATTATGTGTGTGATGTCCCACTAGAAGTGCTAGTTCAAGGAATCTAGCATAATGAGTACTTGCTTTCCTTGACTTTTTCGAAGGGATTCCTTCCCTTTATATTCATATCCCCGGCTGCACTCTCAAAACGATCTTCGGTACAACACAAACAGGAGTTTGAATGACCTTTCGCGCCGACTGTCTTTCGACTTATGGACGACATGTTTTATGACACCAGAACTCGTGTTGTGGGAAAAATACCAAATCGACTTTACCTGTATCCAGGAATGGTTTCAGTGGGACCAGAAGAGAACTGCAATCAGGTCTCTAAAACTGATCTACGATGCAGCTTTAGTGTCTTTCTTGAGAACGCGGAAAAATAAAAAAAAACCCAATGCCCACGAACTCTATTATGAAGATTAGGTAAAGGGGATGAAGCATTTGCATGTGCCTTGTTAGGGCAAGCAAGGCTTAAGTTAGATCGAGGATACAATACGGCACTGGTGGGAGTCGGACGGTTGAATTCAGTAAATTTAGGCGTCCCAGTTCACAACGGCATCACGGGAAATGAAATCAGCGATGCTAGGCAAGGCTCAAAGGAGAGCTTTTCAGGACCCGAAGCTGCGTTGGGTCTGCCCATGTCCTCGATTAGGCCATTGATAGTTGGGTTACATAGGAGCATAACTTATTATTTGTGTGAATACTCTGCTGCGACAGGATATAAATGTTAAGTCTATCCTCGAAAGTCTATTGCAATATACTCGATAAAAAATGCGCCACCTCTCCTTGGGGTTTATGGTCAGAAAAATAGAAAGTACCGTCGATGGAGAACAGGGTAGGTCCCATCATGTTTGGTCCCTATTGCAATAATAAAGTAACTAAAGATGTACTTAGACTGAGAGCAACAGACTGAAATCCAGCAGCACCATATCAGCGTGCCTCTATCCTTTCCTGGTGAAAGGACGATAAAATGCTGATAGAAAGTGATTATCTTTCTTGCGGCATTAGTTTTGACAATAGCGTAGCTTTTAGTGTTTGCAACAAAGCTGGAAGGTAAAGCCAAATATTAACCAATGAGAAAGAACTGGTCTTTTATTCAGTTACATCTAAGGTGAATATCTAGAATGATGCAAGCTGGAGTTCATTGTTAAACAATACAAGTTAATCGTTCCTCAAAAATTAGCTACGCCTGTCGTGGTTTTCAAACTCAGATCCTAGTCCTTATTTAGGTTGGAAAAAATATTTTCAGGAAGATTATTACAATGAAGTCAGGAAGGCGGGTTAGAGCTCTGATTTCCACAGTACAAGGAGCAAGACTAGTTAATGAAATAAAAGTAAGAGCCATCTAAATGAAGTATTTAAACACAATGCGATAACGCTATGCTAAACACAATGTCACATGGATATTCCAAATAATTAAATAACGGATGATCCCGTAAGGAAGGGATAGAATTGCACATCTCCCACGGCTTATCGGCAGTAAGGATTTGGTTAGACTTTATCAACAACTCCATTCAAGGTGATGCGATTTATTAAAGTTACGTTGTAAAGAAGCACGTTTCCCGTCTGACTTTATCACTGGGCACTGTGCCAATGGTATTCACAAAAAAGGTGTCAGGATCTTGCATAATGACTACTGTGAAGCTGCAGGGAGAGAAAAGAAATGGAATCTGTTCATCAACTACTATCGACTACCGGTCTTGGTAGTAACTTCTTCGACCAACTGTATGAATTAAGCTAGACTAAGATGAAGACCTTCTGATATATAGTATATCCTTATATGGGTGGTTCTTTATCAGGGATCTATAATAAATATTTATAGATTCCATGGCAAAATGAAACCAAGCATTTGTCTACATGGATAGTGGCTGATAAATCCAAAGAGAAAAATCATAGAATGCACCTAGGCACGTGTGGCGTACATAGGATTAAGGTTCCAGAGAATCTAAAGGAGGTCAGACATACATACTGTGATCAACCGTGGTTATTCATTCATTAAACGAAAAGTTATTCCTTCGAATTCGATGTAAATGTTGCCAATTTCTGAGGAATAATTGTTTTTTTCACAATTGCGGCTTACTAGGACACAGCTTAACCAAAACTGATTCTGTTTGATGACACAATCTTCCCAGAATACACCGCAAAGTGGCGTTAAAGTCCGACTGACATACAATGCTGCGGATGGTCGTGTACAGAGGTAGTTTCTCGTTACTTAGTAAGTCAGCATTTTATGGGCAATATTACATCTATGAAGGATACATCCATCAGTGCTTCCTGCGATTTTCCCATTACTTCCTTTCGGCTGCTGAAACGCGTTCCTCGTAGTGCTTTTTTAACTCGATTGAACAGAAAGAAGTCACAGGGAGCCAAATCAGGTGAATTCGGTGGCTGTTGGATGGTATTTGTTCCATTTTTCGTCAAAAAATTACGAATAATGATGGCACTGTGCGACGGTGCGTTATTATGGTGCAAAATCCACGAGTTTTCTGCCCACAATTCTGGTCTCTTTCGGCGAATTGCTTCACGCAAACGTCTCACAACGCCCAAATAATATTCTTTGTTTACTGTCTGACCTTCTGGCAAAAATGCATGATACACCACACCGTTGTAATCCACGAAAACCGTGAGCATCGCCTTCTTTTTTGATTGAAAACGACGTCGTTTTTTTGGTCTCGGCTCATTTGGTGAACGCCATTCACTTGCCTGATGTCTGGATTGCGTGTCGTACTCATAAACCCACCTCGCGTCTCCAGTAATGATCCTTTTGGTGAATGTGGGATTGGAGTCAGCCGACGTCAACACGGTCCCTTTTTTGTATAAAATTGGGGTCTTTAGGCACCAACTTTGCTGCTACACGACGGAAACCTCAAATCATTAACCAAAATGTCTTGGACGGATCCATAGGCAATATTCAAGTCCTCCGCTATCTCCCTGATGGTTAATTTGCGGTTATTGACCAACATTTCCTCTACTTCATCAATGTTTTCGTCGGTTTTCGATGTCGATGGTCTGCGACTGCGTTCATCATCTTCGATTGACTCACGAGCACTTTTGAACCGCTCATGCCACTGGTAAACGACCGTTTTCTTTAGAGAATCGTTGCCGAAACACTTTTCCAACATTTCCAACGTTCGCGCACCATTAAATCCATTTTTTACGTAAAATTCAATACTCGTACAAGTTCGTTGTTGCAAATTGAAATCCATTACTAAAATTGTAAAAAATCGCCAACACACACAAAGTTAGATGTACCCTTGGCTACGCAATTTTTGCAAATGTCAAGCTATGACGCTAAGATTTAGAGGGAATGTCAACAACAGATTTATCAACTTTTCAAAGAAAACAGAACTAAAATCGGAACAATTGGGGCGCCACACGGTGGTGTGGTGCGGGAACTTTTTGATCAAGGTGGTATACTGCCCATGATGGGTAAAATACACATTATAGGCCAACAAGAACAGAAAGAACTTATACTCGTACAACTCGGCGTATGCGGAGGCATACAGATATAGATCCAACTACCACAGTCTTCATCTAGAGTAACCAAGAACAGGAAGCACCACATACAAAGCGTTTGTAACATGGTGTTGGGCTCGTCGTAGATCAACAGCCTATCTCCCAATGTACAGGCTGAATTGTATCGCTTGTGCTCTGCCACAAATTCAGAAGGAGCTGATGGATGTAATCCAAAACAGAAACCACATGCGCCTGCAATTTCATCTTTTAAATCAAACTCTTGTCTCCTCTAAGCCAGAAAATAGCTGCACGCTACACAAATCGATTACATAAAGCTGCGGTATCTGAGCAATTTTCAAATTGTCCAATTACCTATACAATCAGAAAAAAGGTGTATAGACTTGCGTAATAAATTAGTCAAACAGTAAATTTGCAATTACCCAGTAGAATTACCAAATACCATAGAAAGAAATAGAGTTCAGCAATTTATCGCTAACCTCCAGTTTAAATCCACACCTGGTTTGAGCAATATGATCCATTACAATCAATTAACGAATCCATGCCTCTTTAAATTGCCTCTCTCATTGATGGATCAATAAACTCGATGATCACTTTCAAAGACTGGTGTCGGATAACTTAACATAACTGGTAACCCAAAATAGGAAAACGAAAGAAGTAAAGATAACCTTGCCCCGAGTCGTCAATTATTATTAATTTCTTGGTCTCCTCTGAAGAGGAGAAAATCTATAATCGATGGTGACTAATGCGTTTGTATGTGGACGTACTCGTATCATGCCGCAAAGCCCTTTTTTTATGCAGAGTCATTGTGTGCCTTGACCTTGGAAGTCAAAACGGTGTTAATTGCTATTGAAGTGCGTCTTTTGAGAGTAAGAGTGATTTTGAGTGAGTTGTTTTTTTTTTTTTCCACTCGTGTTGAGTTTTATGTTAACAAGCTCGTTAACATAGCGCCGGCCGTCGCGTCGGGTGAATTGGTGTTAATTATGGATTAGGCGTTGATTATAGGAATATCCAGTTAAATTTAACGTTAGAATGGTTTCAGAAGGAACTCTTATGAACTGGACAGGACAATCGAATAAAGTGTTTGTTTAGTGCCCTCGGTATCAATTGTCAACATGTTCTTTGTGTTGAAAAAATGCATGTTAATACGCTTCTTGTGCTCATACCCACGTCGTCTACACAAAAGGTGAATTGTCCTGTCCAGTCTGGTCCTTTGGTCATACTAGAAGTAGATAACCATCGGTTAGTTCAGACTAAAGTGGTTAGCATGCTCGTCGCCCTGCTCGTTAACACTGTTTATTCGTGGAATGAATCTTAATAGTCTTCTTAGATTTGTATAAGCCAAATCATTTAAATCATCACGGTAGAAAGCTCCAAAACGAAGTTTTCTTTTCCCGGAGAGAGCAGGACATATACAGAAAAAGTGAAGAATAGCCTCTTCCTACTCTTCGTTTGTTAAGAACATTTCTTAAAGACGATGCCATTCACATAAGAAACCACCCTGAAACATTTCGCTTCCAGGCATGGAAATTCCAGAGAAATTGAACACAACCTTTCAGCATCGCTCCACTGACAGGTCTTCTAATAGATATCCCATCCACTATCAATATTTAGAATTGACAGTGCATTGGTACTCCCAGATGACTATACCTACCGAAGTAGTACTAGCAAATGTTTTGATACACAAAACGAACACATTCATTCTCAAGAACCAATGAACGCACCCACTCCAACTTGAGGCCTATTTGACAACTGACATTTATGCAAAATTCCCGCGTAAATGATTTTTGACGTCAATTGCAATCATGGAATGGCTCTCTCTCGAAAATCGTGTTGTCGTAATCGGCCTGCAAAAATGCGGCTACGAAAAAAGCGAAATCTTCCGGATATTGCGCCTAATGAAAATCACACGAAACTTTGGGTATCGTACCGTGAAGTTATTTGAGGATACTGGTGGAATAGTCGACTGTGCGAAATCAAAGCCATGGAGAGTCAAATTTGTTGAAATCCGATGATCAAACAAGAAATCAGGTCTCTGGAGATGGACAGCATGTCGCGCAACTTAAAACAACTTAAAAGTGCACACAAGAGACACACCGATCACTTGTTCGCAGAAGCACTTAAACAGAAACGTAAGCCAAAATCAAAAGCCTTGCTTCGCCTGCGATGGGGTCATCGAGCTACATTTCCACAAGAAAAGTGTCAAAATCTCGGCGAAAGTAAAGGGTGTTTGAATTTTAAACTGGTAAAGCTGTTTCTGCAGATTGTCAATTTGACAGTTGAAAGTTGTTTTGAATAGATTAACGCCAGAACAACGCGTATAAATTGTGCAAACTTATTTTGAATACCATGGTTCGGTTCGCCAAACTTATCATGCGCTATGTCCATTTTACGGCCGACATAACCGTCCATCTGAGCAAGTTATTCGGAACACGATGAATCGTTTTCGCACCATGTACACTCTAGTGTCCCCAAAGATGACAAACAGTGCGAACAGAAAAAGTTATTGCCGTTGTGGAGCTCAGTGTTGGGGAAAATCCGAATGAGTCGATTCGCCATCGTGCACAGCAATTGGAGATATGCCCATCCACTTTGTGGAAGATTTTATGCAAAGATCTTGGCTTAAAAGCTTATAAGGTCTAGCTTGTGCAAGAGTTGAAACGGCGTGACCATTATACGCGTCGTAGGTTCGGTGAATGGGCCGAAAACATGATTCAGATTGATCCTCATTTTCAACGCAAAGTTTTGTTCTCCAATGAGGCCCATTTTTGGTTAAATGGATTTATAAGCAAGCAAAATTGTCAAATTTGGAGTGGAGAAAACCCAGAATCCTTTGTCGAGACGTCCTTACCACCATTAAAACTAACTGTTTGGTGTGCTTTATGGGCTGGTGGAATCATCGGCCCATATTTTTTTAAGGATGCCGGCCAGAATGTTACCGTCAATGGATAGCGCTATAGAAACATGATCTCTGACTTCTTCGTTCCTCAGTTGAATGGCATTGACGTGACAGAGCTTTGGTTTCAACAAGATGGCGCAACATGCCACACGGCGTGCGACACCATAAATGTTTTACGGAAAACATTTTCTGAGCGCATAATTTCGCGTAGTGAACTGGCCTCCACGTTTATGTGATCTTACATCTTTAGATCACATAGTCACTAGCCTATGCCGATAAACCAGAGACGTTGGACTATTTGGAAGTCAACATTCGCCGTGTTCTTGCTGATATACGACCCCAGTTGTTCGATAAAGTTGACTTCACGATTGCGTTTCATTCGAGCTAGCTGTGGAGCGCATATGTCCGATATCATATTTAATCACTAATCGCATAAAATTGCTCATATGCCAAAAACGACCCAAACATGGCTCAAAAACCACATTCCGAACTTCATTTAAACCCCAATCCATTAGACTTTTTTTATAATTTACACATGCTCAAGGGGTTTAAGTACCTTTGAAATGCTTGCATACAGCGCGGGCGAAGGAAATTTAGGGCGGAAGAAAAGAGAGGTACCGATGAACGTTGGTTTTAAATGTTTGAAGATTATAATGACTTGGAAATAAAGACCTAGGCAGAACATCCCATAAGCGAGTTGAACGAATCACTATATTTTAAAATACGTATGAAAGTGGGCTTGAGGGTATACTGATAAGGATTCATAGCGAGACGGGTGTTACGGTTAAAATTTTGAAGGGGCAAAGTGCTACTGGCGAGTTCTATGGAGTACTGGTGATGGAAATAGTCATAAAACAGATTATACCCTATGGACTGTTCTGGATAATAGGGCACTACTCGACATCCAAGTATTGAGTCTGTGAAGCGCGCCCTAGTCCGTGTAGTGGTGCGTACTGCAATCGATGAGTGGCCACACCTTCGTCGCCCTTGCTATTGTTCTACAGTTTGTAGCCATTGAGTTACTCAATAAATAAAAATAAAATTCGTTTTAATTTTGTTAGCCAAAAACAGCTAGTAAAGGGTCTTTCATTAAGTGCTTCCTACTTTTAAATTTAAATAAAACAAAGTGTATATGAGATATCATCGAAAGTTTTTACTCGTTTGAAAGGCCTATCGATGTCATTATGTATTGAATATAACATCGTTCAAATGTCCGCCGCGGCTTCTCTAGGTGGCGCGCATCCGAAAAGTCCAATTTTCCATGACTCTGGCGCATAAATCAGACTGAATTTGACCGATGGCATGGGTTATGTTGGCTTTGAGGGCCGCTTTGGTTTGTGGCTTATTTGCATAGACCTGCGACTTCAGACAATCCCACAAGAGAAAGTCTAACGGGGTCAAATCGCACGACCCCTGTGGCCAGCTCACATCATCTCCACGTGAGATGACCATGCCCTCGGATCGCTCGTGCAGAATTTCCAATGTGGAGTAAGCTGTGGCCAAAAGAAGTTGGTAATCATCGACCTATAGCTCTCGCCGTTGACGGTCGTTCTCAAAGAAATATGGACCGATGATGCCGCCTGCCCAAAATCCACACCAAACAGTGACTTTTTCGGGATGCATTGGACGCTATTGGATCTCATGTGGATTGGTATAGTCTCAAATTTGACAATTTTGTTTATTGATGTAATGGGAAATGGGCCTCATCGCTGAAGATGATTTTTCGATGAAAAGTAGGGTCAGTTTCCAACTGCCCCAGAGCCCATTCAGCGAACACACGTCCTTATCTATGGTCATTTACCTTCAGCCCCTGAGCCAGTTGAATTTTGGACGGGTGCAGGCGCAAGTCACGACGCAAAATTTGCCAATTTGTGGTCTCCGAAAGGCCGAGTTCTTGTGAGTGACGTGAAGTCGACTGGCTCGGGTTATCCTGCATACTCTCACTGACAGCCGCGATGTTTTCGGCAGATCTTGCGTTTCGTCGACATACGGGTGTTGGTTTATCGTTTACTGAACCAGTGGACTCAAATTTATCCACCATACTGCGAATAGTCCTCTCGGTAGGACGATTATGGCGACCGTAAAATGGGCGAAGTGCGCTGAAGGTTGCCCGAACAGAACGCCCATTTTGATGAAACAAACTTGGCCGTGTTGTTGAACGCTATGCCAGTCCATGGTGATTTAGCAAAACAGACTGAATGAATGACAGCCAATTTGACAGATGTAACTTCAACAACATGGCCGCTATCAACTGTCAAAGTTCGGAAGTCCCTATTGGATGACTTTGTACTAGGTAAAAATACTACCGTTGTAGTCCTTATTGACAAGGGTATACCCGTTGGTACATGATAGCGAATGCAGGTTCCGTTTCTACAGATTTGCCTTTTTATCTTTTATGCGCAGATATATATTAATCAGGTGTCTTAGAATTTTTAGGAGGAATGATGGTAGACATAGAAATGTGGTCTTTACGACTATCACAAGAATATTTCAAGCTTTGGGTATGAAAATGGCTCTGACTTCTCTTCATAATAGAAGAATGTTGACTATATGCTTACAGCATGGGGGTGGCCATGATGTAGTGGTACTAGCAATCGCTTCTCACTCGGAGGGTCAAGGTTCGAATCTTCGCCACGACAAAAAGTTTTCATTTGTGTAATTGGAACTCAGTCAGAAAAATCTGCGTGTGAAGGCATAACACTGACATGTAGATTTGGCTGTTGTAGGGTTTTCAAGCACAAATCAACCGTTAAAATTCACAACCGGAATCATTCCGTGAGAAGAAAATCTCTCCGTCCTATTCGGACTCCCACCCCTGGAGAGCCGATATCGAAACCAAACACACCTGAGTTTCAAACCACTACATCACAAACTTTCCTTTCTCCTCCTTCTACCTTTCCACCCACGCCCAGGCAACAGTGTAAGGGTATTCATAACCCCTTAGGCGCGCGTAAATTATGAAAAAAAAAAAGCTTTTTAATATTATCTTCAACAACGGCAAGACGCTATCTGACGTGATTTGTAAATCGGTACTACGTCGTTGGAGATACGCCTCGCTGATTGATGTCAGGACTGCCCCATACCGATGAGCACAGCATCACATTCTATGATGAGATCAGTATTTTGCCTCTCTGCTTCAGCGATCAGCCTAGAAAGAAAGAGTAGACATGATCGTGGTATGCTGAAGCTAATCAGTGTGTAACGTGGGAGTATCTAGTGGAACTGCTGTAATGTATCGATCGGTGAAGTTCGACAGTAAATATGCTGCTTCTATCCGACATGTTTAGTTCTTCAAGACAATATTTTCTCAGACTTTTGAAAGACGTAGAAGAAGGGCCATGGAAGCCTTATTTTGAATTATGAAAATTCGTCAGAGCTTCCAATTACGAAGACGAACCAAGAAGTTCATGTTCACTAAAAAAAAAAAGAAACAAAACTGATCTGACTGATCTGACTGATCTGTCCGAAAACCTGACATTGACTTCAGGTGCCGGTTTCTTTATTTTTCATAGATGGGAAGGAAATTGTTGCTCCATGGTCCAGTACTGTGAATTTGTTTGCGTCAAGTTTATCTCAGCACACCTTAGCTCTTCACTAAATGTATAAAAGACTGACAACAGTAAGAACACATGTATAAATACAATTTTGCTCTTCCAGCTTTACGACCTTTCAGTTGAGAAATGGAAGAGTTAGAATTTGAATCTGGTTGAAATCGAGATTCGAGTTCTAGGTCTACTTCGAATGCCTAACAATAACCTCGAGTTTCGCACAAGACGTACATTCTCTACTCTGCTTATGGCTATCTGGTAGAGATCACGTAATTCTGTGAGGCAATGATCGGTCATCACAAGTGGTAAATCTGTGTTATGACTCGTAGTTATTAGGAAGCTGTCTAATAGTTTCACCTTGAGCACGTGCTACCATTCTAAAGAGATAGTGCCACCGATGTTGCTTTTATTAGTCACTGCTATCGGAATCTTGTTTTAAATAATGTCACTGGATGATTATGAGATGCGACGTTGGGAGGGCCTTTGGAAACCGAAGAAGATTCTTTCGAAAATCTGTGGCGCTTTGGCGTTCTTCGCTGCTCATCTTTCTCGGGTTGGTCCTTAGAATATTTTTAGTTCGCCCTTCCTAGCATTTTCTGAGACGTCATCTTCAAAGATTTAGAGAATACGGGCGGATATCAGTGGTTTAAAATGATCTTACAGAGTCTATTTTATAATGAACAAGTGATTTGTGGTGTGCAGTTTTTATAGCAGGAAATCAATCTACAACTTACTACAATCCTTCTACAATTAGGATGCGTTTTATCATAGCTGTTATTGGTAGTGGATGGATCATGAATAATCTTTCAAGTGCTCAGCCTAGCTAAATCTGTCCCGTTTGACAGTAATAATCACTGCACTTTCACCTGGTTTTAGAAGAGAACTACTCGTAGTTCGTACAGATACTGCAGTGTAATCTAGAGGTCGTTAAGCATTCGGATACTTTGTTTGTGACTAAGATATTGGACCCTCAGCCAAGCTGTTCTTCGGTCTTGGTTGTATAATACCGAATCTAGCTCAGAGGATAGAGAAGGGTTGTAAATGAGTATGGTAGGGTGATTCGTACGAGTAGATGAGAAAAAGTAGAATGATGACGCCCTTTGCTTCCAGGCGTCAACAAAATAAATTGTTGAGAATTGTTGACTTTAAGCAGCCTCCATTAGAGATCAAACATTTTTGAAAAAACTTCAATTGGAGTACAGTCTTCTACTAGACCGAGCATTTTTGCACCGATTTACTGAAATTGTTGTACTTAAAGCCTAGTTCCTTTCTTCTAAGACGGTAATACGATTCAAATTCAGATGTCTCTATTACAGTAGGATGCTCTTTAGGAGGTTTTGAACAACTTACGAGGCTTTAAAAATTTTATGTTTTTTAATTTTTGGATGGTAAAGTTGTTAGGTGTTGACCTTAGTGGAAGTCGTAGTTACATCACTGAATTTCTGTGAAATTTCAAGTACGCATTTAAATATCAAAACAAAACGGAGGTCGTTTTGTTTGTAACCGGTACAAGTTGCTGAAAATATAATTTTCTTACAAGACTGGTTCTCATACATTCGTATCTGACTAATTATGTAAGTTTAAAATCTATTTTCGCAGCATCGAGTTCCGGTGATTTGAAGGTGAACTCAAGTAAAAAGAAAAATACTCAACCAAAAAGTATCTATCACATCGTAGGTTTGACTTTGCTTGTACATAGAGTGTGCCACACATGATGACTCAACACAAATTGATTGTTGCGGATTTGGAGTTCCATCAGAAGAAACATTTTAGGCGATTATCTCATCAATTAACATCGAATGAACATTTTTCCAGTATCATCAGCATATGCAGTGATTTGTCAATATGCTAATACACGTCAACCACTGACGTACAGATGCAGATAAAAAAGCCGAAACTCCAAATCGTGCAAATTTTAAGTTTGAAATTAATTTTTGCAAACTTGAACTTGAACCTGTGAATTGAAATTCCGAACGGAGTTTTGTGGTTTGCAGCCGCGTGTTTGGATAAATTTTGATTTGCATAAATGGTAAATCGAGTATGATGAATATTGTAGGTTGGCGGAAAATCCCATTGTCGGCGGATTTTGGTTCTCCAGGAAAAAATCAAAATTCAGTCGGCCGGAGAAATTGTTAGTCCGCTCAAGGGAGTTGGGTACACTTAAAATGTTTGTACACAGAGAGATACCGATGTACATTGGTTTTAAATGTTTGCAAGTTATAATGAAAAGGAAATAGATAGCTCGGCACATAAGCGAGTAATACGGCTTTGGACCGAATTTCAGAGTACGTCCGAAAGTGGGCACTAATAGCGCGACGGGTGTTACGGTTGAAGGTTTGAAGGGGTGGAATGCTACTGGTGATTTCAATGGAGCACTGATGGTGGAAATAGCGATAAAACAAAGTGAGACATGAGACATTTTAACATCACCTATGAGTTTTATCGTACGGTTTTGAATCCTATCTAGCAGGTGCAGATATGTTTTAGGCGTGTGTGCATTGTACTCCAATTTTGGGCGGATAAATGCCTTATATATGGAGGTCAGTTCAGAAAGGGAAAATTATTTCTGCCATCGTTTGATGAAATCTAGACATTTCGCAGCATTTTTGGCGACATCGAATATGTGATCATTCCTACGTAAGTTTTCTTTGACACACATACCGAGAATGGAAAGTTTTTCGGTTTCAACGATGTAAGTGCCATGCATGTATAATGGCTGGGTATTTAAATTTCGCTTTAACGACAGCCGATAGCATTGTGTTTTGGAAGCATTAAATTCCACTCTGTTGACTGTTCTCCAATTGATTATGCTGCTAATATCGGAATTTAATGAGCTTAACATACGCTGACGTTCTCGTTCTACAGCCGACGAGCAGGGACGTGAGTCTGGGAACGAAAATGAAAAGCAAAGAGTACTGTCGTCAACAAAGGAATATATTGGATTAGAAGTGGCAGACAAGAGATCGTTGATGAAAATTAAAAAGAATATCGGAGACAGAACGGAGCGCTGGGGCACACCAGCATTTATTTTGTGAATATCAGACTTGAAACCATCCAAGACAACCTGCATCGAACGTTCCGAAAGGTAGTTTCTAATCCATGGATGAAGAGGATCGTCGATCCCAAACGCGCACACTTCCGACAAAACAGCCTCTGATGCCAAATGCCTTTGAAATATCAAATGCAACTGTCTTGCTTTCGTCAGATTGATGTACGCTTTGGTTCCACTTTTCGGTGAGCCATGCCATCAAATCACCAGTGGACCTGCGGCTACGAAAATCATATTGTCGGTCATTGAGAAGTTTTCGTGTTTCGAGATATTTCATGAGCTGACGGTTTATTAGCGTTTCCATGACCTTGGAAAGAAGGTACTTAAGTGCAATGGGTCTGTAGGAGGATAGAGAGGAAGATTCACCTTTTTTAGGGACGGGCTGGATAGATGCTGTTTTCCAACTGCTCTGAAAGAGTCCTAAAGAGTAGGACTGATGAAAAAGCTTACGCAGTGGTTTTGCCAGCGTAGAAGAACACCACTTCAGAAGGAGGGGAGATATTGGGTCTACAAGTAAGTTTCCAGCGTTTGTCAGAGATGGCGCCACCAGTGGATCTCGGGCAGAAATGTCAGACCCCATGTGTTTTATTTATAGGTTTTGTATCTGTCAACAACTTTGCAGCGTTATATTTGAGCAGTTCTATCGGTGCCGTACATTTAATCGAGCAAAATCATGGCAAGTTTCCAGCCAAATAAACGTCATTTGCGGGAAGCGCTGCTTTTATTCTTTAATATGAAGAAAAGTGCGGCTGAGGCCTATCGTTTGCTTTCGGAAACTTATGGGGCGGAATGTATTGATGAATCGACGTGCCGCGAGTGGTTCAAACGGTTTAAAAGTGGTGATTTTGGAGTTGAAGACTCCAAAAGCCGAAAAGTTTTGAAGACGATGAATTGGACGCTTTACTGAATGAGAATCCGTGTCAGATTCAAGAAAAACATGCTGCATCGTTGGGCGTCACGCAACAAGCCGTTTCCCTGCGCCTAAAAGTACTGGGATTCATTCAAAAGGTTGGAAACTGGGTGCCGTACGAATTGAAGCCAAGAGACGTCGAACGGCGATTTTGCATGTCCGAAATGTTACTGCAGCGGTATAAAAATAAATCATTTTTGCATCGTATTGTCACTGGTGATGAGAAATAGATTTATTATGATAATCCTAAACACAGAGAATCGTATACAAAGCCCGGCGAGCCGGCCCAATCGGCGCCGAAACGAAATATTCACGTGAATAAGGTCATGCTCTGCATATGGTGGGATCAAAAGGGTGTCGTATACTACGAACTGCTTCCGAGTGGTGAAACCATCAAAGGACCATTATATCGAACCCAACTAATTCGTTTGAAGCGGGCATTAAAAGAAAAACGACCAGATTATGAGGCATGAGTCCGTCATTTTTCATCACTACAACGCTCGCCCACATGTTGCGGTTTCGGTGAAAAACTATTTGGAAAATAGTGGATGGGAAATTCTGCCTCACCCGCCTTACAGTCCAGACTTGGCACCATCTGACTACCACTTGTTTCGTTCAATGCAGAACGCTCTTACGGGAATACGCTTCAGCTCAGTAGAGGAAATCAAAAATTGGCTCGATACGTTCTTGGGCTCGAAAGACGGGAAATTTTTTTGGTCCGGAATTCATAAATTGCCAGAAAGATGGGGGAAAGTTGTAGCTTCCGATGGACGATACTTTGAATAAAGCATTGTAACTATGTTTTCATAATAAAACTTCAAATTTTGGAAAAAAACGCTGGAAACTTACTTGTAGACCCAATATATCATCTGGATCAGCGGATTTGAATGTGAAGATGTTTAAGAACTCTTGCTACTACACGAGTGCGAATTGAAGATTCGACGCACTCAAGTGTTGGCGGAGATAAAGCACAATCTGAAAGTGTTGAACTAGCCTTGTCCAAAGAGCTAACAGCTGGAATGTCATTGTGAATGAGCGTTGGGATGGAGGATGAGGCAGAATTTCTAATATTTTTGACGAACGACCAAAACTGTTTACTACCTTTGGAACATTGTAGTATTTTTTTCCTCAATTTTTATTCGAATTGAAATTTTCCACGCTTAAGAAAGACGTTGCAGTCATTCCTGGCTCGTTTTTAATGGGACCGAAAAAATATTTCTCTAACCCTGACAGCCTCTTTACAGCTCAAGGTGTACCATGTCTTTTCTTTCGGTGTGATACTCTTCATCCGATGAGGGAAAAGAATCGCATTCCGAAGAGAGGTCGAGGTCGAATTGCTATCCAATTTAGGGCTTCAGTAAATAAAGCACAGAAAATTGAATTCCGGATTGGAGCAAGGACTACATTGTGGTGGAGTTTGGTAAGTTACAATACATAACTACGCACGTAAATGGCAAGACCGCGATAAGAGAAGAATAATGGCTCTAGTTCATAGCTAGATAGCTTCAGATCAGACTGGTCTGAGAGGTGTGGGCGGAGATCTACCTGTGTTTCACTAAGCGCCTAAACAGCTGGTCTGTACTTGCATACATGGACGTACGTAGAAAAGTGGTTGCTATTGAGCCCGCGGATATTATTTTCTCCTATGTGTTCCAGTAAGCCCAACCGTAGGTATTTTACATGTCCTAACCATCACAGTGACTGATGCGTACTTTTCTGACCAAGTCTTTGTCACTGTACAGTTCGTAGAGTTCGCTGTTATTTCTTCCTCTTCTTAATTGCCCATAAAACCCAGTCTAACAATCCTGCCTTCAAAACGACCAACGACACCTTCATCTGGCTTTGTTAATGTCCTTACTTTCCTTCTTAGAGGAAAGAACCAGATATTGACATGAGTCTAAGAGTTGGCGGTCAGCATGAAGATGACAGCACTCGTCAACAAAAGTTTAGGAATCTGTTTGCACATACTTTGAAGGGTACTCAACCAAATTGTCAGTAAATTTGGGTGACAATCGTTAGAGTGAGTCGATCGAGTTGTCATTAACTCGTACGGACGCTGTATATGGGGACCCTGTACCATCGTTTACTACCCCGAAATTTTGGGCAGCTGAATTTTAACGTGGCCGTACTAGCTTGAGTAAAGTTAAACGTTTGGAACGGTTCCAAATAACCGTCGAATCAAGGTTGAAGAGATAGGAGAGGCTGCGAACATGCCCAAAAACCTACTTATCACACATGAATCAAGATTTAGGCATGAGGAAGCTGACCGCGAATTGTGTGTCGCGTTTGCTCACTCCGGACAAAAAACGTGTTCGAGTGAACATTTCCAACGCTCTACGGGCGCAGTTTAGGCGCAATGAGTCAGAGTTTTGGCGATGATTAATTACTTGGATATAGGTACTCGTACTCCAGACACAAAAACACTGTGGACTGCGAAGGAGGAATTGGCTCCAAAAAAGGCGAGGGCTGTTCTTCCAGCTGAAGAAGTGATGACGGCCGTTTTCTGCGATATATGTAGTCATGGAGTTCTCTCAATCGATTATCTTGAAAGAGGAAAAACCATTACAGGAGGATACAGATAAGCTGAAGATAGGAATTGCAGAACAAGAGCCACACGTGCAAAAAAACAAAAGGTTTCACCAAGATAATAGCCTCCGTACGTGCGGGGCGTTCTTTATCGTGCGAAAACGTGAAAGAGTGCACGTGTAATGGGATGAGTTGCGCAACGAAATACGAGTGTGCTCAGTACAGAGCGATAGCGCGCGCTCCCCGTTTGAGTTGTACAACAGTTTCCCAAGTGATTGAGGGCAGTAGTAAAAGTAGAATCATCTTGGACATCCAGCAAAAACTGTTGTACACTCCAGTACGTTGCAGTTTCTCGCGTTATTTTGCGCGCGATTGCCCATAAGGCACAAGCACGCGTAATTTGGCGAGTGAAAGACTTTGTAACTAAATTTTGGTACCACGTTCTTTACCACACTCCGGCGCGTACACTCCAATCATGTGGTAAAGTACTATGCGCCGTCACACACCTCAACGGTTGCCATTTCGAAAATCTACGAATTGCGGTTTGAACTGCTTAACCACTCTCCCTGCTCATCAGATCTAGCTCCATACGACTTTTTTTGTTCCCTGTGGTAAAAGTTTCGCCGAATAAGGCCATCGACGTATGCAGCTATTTATTTAAAGATCCCAAGCCTTATTTGGAAGGGTTGAAGAAATGGAAAGCATCGTAGGGAGAAGTGTATAGACTTACGAGCAGACTATGGAGTAAAGTGAAAACAAATCTGAAGAAGATGTCTTATTTCTTCGGCAACTTTCCAGACAACCCTAGTAACTATTTGAGGTGTCCTTACCAACGTCAATAGCAAGGCCAAGGTAGACGAAATCCTTTTACTGCCTCCAAGTTAGAGCTGTCTATTGTGACGCTTTGTTACATTCTTCTATGTTCGGCGTTGTTTCTCGTTTTTTTTTGTTTTAGTTGCTCTGGCAATGTTCATTGTCATCAGAGTATGAAAATAGTTGCACAGACTTTTGAAAAAAGTGTGCCTCTGGTGTTGGCTTTCGAGTTTCTCTAGGACTTGGCTAATCTAAATCCGATCGTTGACAAATGGTTGTACGGGATGTTAAGAAGACCGATGCATCTATATGCAGCTGGCTCAGACAGCGTCATTTCTTGTGAATCGAATAAATGATGCTGATATTCTATTCATCAGTCATAATTTCCTTAGACCAAATCTTGAGGAGAATGGTTGCATGTGTTCTTCCAATTCAGATTCTATTGCAGTGCTGCTTTATAGGCAAAATATTTTGTTGCATGTGCATGCCTTGGGATGGTCGGTCTAGTGAGTCATTATGATACTCCCTCCAGCCCTAGTACATTTACGGACGTGTTCTCGTGACAGCTGTGCTTCCCGAATATGCTACCAAGCTCTCTTTTTCTAATTTGGCGTTTGAATTATCTTAAACCAAGTTCAACGTCATACGAGCAATTGGGATATTCATTGGTTGCATCGTTTATTTTCTCCTGCTCAACATTCAGGTTTGTAAATACAACACCCACAGTCTGGGAACGGTGACACGCGGCTAATTATTTTAGTGTCACTGAATCAGGTAGATTGCTTTTTGAGCTTCTCCAACGTATTTTGAGCTGAAGTTAAGAAGTATTTTTCAGAACTAGTCGGGCTATTGTATTGTAATAAAGATGGTTCCGTATAAGCCCTCATTGAGCGCACGTTAGCTTTCATATCCCCGTAGTGGTAACTAACTTCGGAATCTCCGGTCCCTTTTATTCAAAAGTTCTTAGAGAAGGCCTGATCTTCCAGGTTGTGAGTTGTGTTTTGGGATACGGACAGATACAGACCCTACAGAACAAAAGAAGGAGAACGACATTCGGGCCTGTACATGGAATGTTAGACAACAGTTGGAGGCAAGCACCCCAACCCAAGAAGACTAGATTGATACCATATACCGCATATGACACTACCTTCACAGGATAATTTTGACATCCCTGACAAATTCGAACAATTCTGCGGATTGACATTAAGATCGGAAGCAATCTCACCGAGTCTAGAAAGGGTTTAAAATAGGTCATGTCAGGTGACTTCTTCAGTTTCGTACTTGAGAGACTTGTGCAAAGCTCGCAAAAATCTGTGCATCCACTTACATACCCTGATGATATTGACGTCATTGGCAGAACTCAAGGAGCTAGAGTTTGTATCTATGTACCTTTTTGATTCGCTCATTCTTCGACCTAAAAAGCCGATGGAGAGATAAGGCCTTGTCAGGAAGCTTCAATAAGACCCTCATCACCCCATTGGTTTATGGCGCAAAAGTGGATGGCGATATCCTTGGTCCTTTTGAGCGCAAAATTCTCAACTGAGCACATAAAAACAGAACAGATACCAACGCTTCAACCAGAAAAGACCTCGATTTTAGTGACTCACTTTTGTCCAAATGGGATTGTGAGCAAGCAAAATTGTCATTTCTGGAGTAAGTCAAATCTAGAGTGACTTAATTACACCCACAGAGGTACACTGTTTGGTGTGGTCTTTACGACATCGTCTGTCCTTATTCTTTCAAAAATGAGGCCGGAGCTCGAGTTACAAACAATGGCCAAAGTTGCTGCGCAATGAACAGTGACTATTTCTTTAAAAATATGGACGACATAGGTCAAGACTACGTATATGTAGTTCCAGAAGGACGACGCTATGTGCCAATGAAACCATTGACTTACCGAAGACCCGATTAAACGGCATGGACCAGTGTTTTGGCTACCGAAGAGTGACTTAAAATTTAACCGACAGGATACTCGCCGTCAAAAACAGCCAAGAAAGACAGTTGTCTGAAGTAGTATTCGGAGCATAATAGCATGTACCATTATCGTCGT
The DNA here is from genome assembly GCA_963966105.1 of Volucella zonaria. Taxonomy (NCBI): domain Eukaryota; kingdom Metazoa; phylum Arthropoda; class Insecta; order Diptera; family Syrphidae; genus Volucella; species Volucella zonaria. Next base: position 132,125,008 of record OZ014531.1, read on the forward strand.
TGCACAACTCTTAATAAATCAAATCAAATCCTTTTCCACATAAACGTTTGGGTGCTGGCTCACAGTGGGATCATGGGAAAAAAATCGCCGATGAATGAGCAAGGTTAGGTTAGGTAACAGTGGCAGTTCTAAAAACTAAACCACTTAGGCCTATTGGCGCGTTGTGATGCCAGGTGGATCTGTTATCCTCCTAGTCCTGGAACCAATTTGAGCTTCTGACCAATCATAGAAGACTGTTAGCGTGTATATTTAGATCGCTGAAGTCATTACACAGGGTGGGCCATAATGTATGGCCCTATCGGAAAATGCCATAGATATTTGAAATGACGTCGAATGTCAATTCGGTTTTGACATTTATGAAGCAAACAGAAATAAAATTTGAGTGACTAAGCAATGAAACTCCTGAAGAACGCGAAATAATCGTCATGATGTTTTTGATGAACAATACGTCAGTGATTTTGGCGCATTGACGAGATCCGTTTCCACATATGTGGATATACGTGAACAAACAACAGTTCTGGGGCACTGAAAGAAACGTGCATGATTTGCTGTTTACGCTGGATGAGCTTTCTTTGAGAACAGCGCGGGCCAAATGGTCACTGTGAATGGCGAACGCTACAGAGACGCAGACACAGACTAAAGGATACCTGGTTCCAGTAGAACGGAGCAACGGCGCATACTGCACGAGCTACAATCGACATTCTAAAGCAAAGGTTCTAAAGGGTCGAGGTCTCTTCTTTGTGAGAGAGCTGGATATGTATTGGGTCTACAAGTAAGTTTCCAGCGTTTTTTTTTTTTCAAAATTTGAAGTGTTATTATGAAAACATAGTTACAATGCTTTATTCAAAGTATCGTCCATCGGAAGCTACAACTTTCCCCCATCTTTCTGGCAATTTATGAATTCCGGACCAAAAAAATTTCTCGTCTTTCGAGCCCAAGAACGTATCGAGCCAATTTTTGATTTCCTCTACTGAGCTGAAGCGTATTCCCGTAAGAGCGTTCTGCATCGAACGAAACAAGTGGTAGTCAGATGGTGCCAAGTCTGGACTGTAAGGCGGGTGAGGCAGAATTTCCCATCCACTATTTTCCAAATAGTTTTTCACCGAAACCGCAACATGTAGCCGAGCGTTGTCGTGATGAAAAATGACGAACTCATGCCTGGTCTCATATTCTGGCCGTTTTTCTTTTAATGCCCGCTTCAAACGAATTAGTTGGGTTCGATATAATGGTCCTTTGATGGTTTCAAAACTCGGAAGCAGTTCATAGTATACGACACCCTTTTGATCCCACCATATGCAGAGCATGACCTTATTCACGTGAATATTTCGTTTCGGCGTCGATTGGGCGGACTCGCCGGGTTTTGTATACGATTTTCTGCGTTTAGGATTATCATAATAAATCCATTTTTCATCACCAGTGACAATACGATGCAAAAATGATTTATTTTTATACCGCTGCAGTAACATTTCGGACATGCAAAATCGTCGTTCGACGTCTCTTGGCTTCAATTCGTACGGCACCCAGTTTCCAACCTTTTGAATGAATCCCAGTGATTTTAGGCGCAGGGAAACGGCTTGTTGCGTGACGCCCAATGATGCAGCAAGTTCTTCTTGAATCTGACACGAATCCTCATCCAGTAAAGCGTCCAATTCCTCGTCTTCAAAACTTTTCGGCTTTCCGGGGCGATCTTTGTCTTCAACTCCAAAATCACCACTTTTGAACCGTTTGAATCACTCGCGGCACGTCATTCCGCCCCATAAGTTTCCGAAAGCAAACGATAGGCCTCAGCCGCACTTTTATTCATATTAAAGAATAAAAGCAGCGCTTCCCGCAAATGACGTTTATTTGGCTGGAAACTTGCCATGATTTTGCTCGATAAAATGTACGACACCGATAGAACTGCTCAAATATAACGCTGCAAAGTTGTTGACAGATACAAAACCTACAAATAAAACACATGGGGTCTGACATTTCTGCCCGGGATCCACTGGTGGCGCCAGCTCTGACAAACGCTGGAAACTTACTTGTAGACCCAATACAAAGTAGGTGGACGATTGTCTCCTCCTCCTTCCCGTTCATGCCGATTCTACAGCAGTCGTTTGTGAAAACGCCAAGCCTTCTTGCATGCTTGCCTGTAGGGCATTGTCGAGTGATAACATCTATGATAGCGCTGAGAGTTTCCTATTTTGGAAGATTAATTTCTTAGAGCGATTCAGATCCAGCTTTGGCTAGATTTGTTTGGTCGCGAGACATATTGACCTAACAGTTCACCTAAGGTTTGTTTTTCTATTAGCATCCAGCTTTAGTATTAGTTAGCACGCGACGATTGGTATACCGATGATAAATTTTTCAGGTTGGATAGGTAGAGTGGTTACAATTTTGGTAAGTTCCTCGGCCCTATAATTCCCTGGAATAGTTTTGTGTCCCAAGACCCAACACAGGTGACTGTTGAACTGCTCTACCACCTCCCTGACAGATGATCGGCAGTCAAGAGCGGTCTTAGAATTCTTTGAAACTGAGTCCAGGGATTTGATAGCGGCCAGAATATCCGAAAAGATGCGGATATCCCTTGGAGATATCACCTTTTTCTTCAGTCGGGACAGGACTTCTTTAATCGCCAAAATTTCGCCTGAAATACGCTACTGTGCCTTTCTTTATTATTTGTTGAATATTAGATTTCCCGTTTAGTTTCCTGTCAAAAATAAGCGGGCACCGTTGATTGAGGGTCTATAAATGAATGATAAATGAGCAAGGTCCAGAGAATATTTTTACAGGATTCGCTTTACGTCTGCCTGCGTCCTCGGTTATTACTTCCATTGACAGTTCGGTTTAATATCTGCTGATGGCGTGGCTCTTCAAGTTGTCGGCAGACCAAATATATGCTTCCCGACGTCTCTAAGAGGTAATCGACTTTCCGGCTATCCCTCAGAAGGAATGACTGTAGACTGCTGACAGTATCGTGACAGTAGACAACGGTTTTGCTACCTTCCTAAGTGTACTAAGTAGAAGTGATTCAATATCCTGTGACGATTGCTGTAAGGGTGATAGTGAAACTATGGAGTACTATGACTATGAGTTTCCAGCCTGCTCTCGAATCAGGCTGCAGGTAATGGGTGCTGATGCGGTGAATGCTAGTATTGAAGCCCTCACTTATCTTTCTACGAAAGACTGAGGACTACTGGACTAGTTCTTTGTATGAGTGCTATGTTCCATCAGAAAAAAAAGAAATCAACAATTTTAAGTATGTGTACGAGTGTCAAGTGCTCAGTCTCAAGAAATTTCGTAGCTCAGTTAAAGTACTCATGCTCAAATCCAAGCAATAAGCCTGCACAATACCAATCACAAGACACACACCAATTCGAAGTACGCCCATGAAAAGACGTAGCCTTGGAAATAGGCCGCTAGCCCAACTTTGGAACTAAATTCATCATCTTGCCATCGACGCAAGGCACTTCTCCTTTTGTTGTAGGAGGATATGAAGGATGGAAAAATACTGTGAAGAAATTTGACATTGAACGACTGCAAAGAAATTTTGTCAAATTTGCGCATCCATTAACCTCTCGTCAACGCTTTACAAGGCAGATTAAGTGCTAGTGGCATTGATGACAAGAGCTCGAGAGAAAGTTCGCAACTGATCTCATGGATTTCACTCATCAACGCCCACTAAACCCCTCGTTTGATGAAGGGCATAATAAGCAAACCAACTGCCTTGTTGTGTGAATGCCCTATCGGTGCGGTTTTAAATCCAATCAACTTTTTTTTTAAATTTCGGGACCGCATATGACGGCATCCATAGAGTCTAGCTATACAGCAATTCATCCAGTCCTTTGATGTCAGGTCTAGGGTTTAGGCGAGATTCTAAAAATGCAATACGCTGTCATGTGACTTTTAGAACGTCACACTTTAGAAAATTTTGCGAAACTTGCAAGTCAGTAGCAGAAAAACAATTTTTCAAAAATCTGTGCAACTACTTGCATACGCTGATATTGACAAGCTGTCAATCGTGCGTTTGCATGGATTGAAACAGAAGCGGCAAACCTCCTTGATCCGTTCTTTCTTTGACCTAAGAAGACAATGGAGTGATAAGACCTTGTTAAGAAGCATTAATAAGACACTTGTGCTTTATGATGCAGAAGCAAGGCATTAGTGAAGGCGGTCTTAGCTCGTTTTGAATGCAGGATTCTCAGAGTGATTTTAGATCCCGCTTTGATAAAAAAAAAGTGCTCGTCAGCCCCTTGAGATGGCTTGGATTTGTAGAGGGTATGAATATAAACTCCTAGGCTCGAAGAGACTTTGATTCCAAGAGAAAGTGACATAACAACGCGGGAGAGAAAAGCCTCGCTTTAGGTGGACTTCACAAGTGGAAGGGTAACATAATCTATTTAGACTACGCAACTGAATTTAGTTGGTTAACCCTTTGAAGACAACTATTGCTTATAAGCAACTTTTAATTTTACCACTCTTTATCTCGATTTGGCAGCCCCTGATTTGTAACGGTAAACTGTATGCGGTAGAGTGATTATTTTTGAGTAAAACGAGACAGTTGCGAATACGACGTAGTCTTGATTCTTGCGCTTTGTTGTGTTTATCAGTAGAAGATTAGGTGAGCAAAAATTTGTGTTAAAGGAAGTGCAGAATTTTGTTTTTTCTTGAATTAAAAAAAAAACGAATAACTATAAAATAAACGAAATTTTAAAGTATAAAGGTAAGTTGATTACTTTATGTATTAGTTTAGATCCACAGTCTCAGTCTAGGCGATACAGAATTTTTTGAAACTCATGTTGCTTACAAGCAATATTGCTCCATAGTGTACAAAAATATTTGAATTCCAAAATTGATTTGCAGGAAAGGAACGACTGACTGATGTTGAAATTGAAGCTATTCCAAACGTAGATTGGCGCCTTTCTTCCGACGAAGATGAAAGTAGTGATGATGAAGGCGAAGAGGACTTTTTGGAAGAGGCGCTTGAAAAAATTTTGATACGAGAAGAGGAGATTGACACGGATTTATTGAAAAAGTTGATGGAAAATGATTCACATCCAAACAGTGCTGATGATAAAGACGAAGGTGGCAAAATTTGTGTTGAAAAAGTGTACGCTTCTAAGTTAAAATGGAGAAAACGAGAAATGGGCCCTGTTAATGTGGTATGCAAATCAGTAACCGCAACCGATGATGAGTGTCAGGTAAAAACGTCTATAGAATATTTTGAAATGTTTTTCGACGACGAAATTTTTGAACTTATAACATTGCAATGCATGACTTTTGAAAGCAAGCGTTACATCGGTATACTGCTATACATGGGTATTATAAAAATACCGCAAACAAGAATGATTTGGTTAAAAAAAATTAAAATTTAATTGAACTGACGCCATGACCCGAGCAAGATTTGAAAAAATCTAAACCTGTTTTCACCTGAATGACAATTCCAAACAGCATGAGTCAAATAATGACAAATTGTATAAAGTCCGTCCATTGCTGGAATTGTTAAAAAATAGATTTAACCTCTTGCCTCAAGAAGAATTTCAATGCGTGGAAATTAATTCTTACATGCTAGACAAAAAAACGCTTAAAAATTAGCTTAATTAACTTAAAATTATCTTATTCTAACTTGCTGGCCCTATGTTTGCACTCTAAGTTAAACCTAACACTTAAACTATGCCTTTCGACGAATCTTACGTTACATGTTTATACTCGTACTATCTCTATTCATTATTAAAACTAAGAAAACATTTTTTTAACAAAAACTTAGTAACATAACTTTTATTTTTTACTTTATTATAAAACTTAAAACTAACACTTACAAACTACCTAAGAATAAATCTTAATCTATTGGGTCTACAAGTAAGTTTCCAGCGTTTGTCAGAGATGGCGCCATCAGTGGATCCCGGGAAGAAATGTCAGACCCCATGTGTTTTATTTGTAGGTTTTGTATCTGTCAACAACTTTGCAGCGTTATATTTGAGCAGTTCTATCGGTGTCGTACATTTTATCGAGCAAAATCATGGCAAGTTTCCAGCCAAATAAACGTCATTTGCGGGAAGCGCTGCTTTTATTTTTTAATATGAAGAAAAGTGCGGCTGAGGCCTATCGTTTGCTTTCGGAAACTTATGGGGCGGAATGTATTGGTGAATCGACGTGCCGCGAGTGGTTCAAACGGTTTAAAAGTGGTGATTTTGGAGTTGAAGACAAAGATCGCCCCGGAAAGCCGAAAAGTTTTGAAGACGATGAATTGGACGCTTTACTGAATGAGAATCCGTGTCAGATTCAAGAAAAACATGCTGCATCGTTGGGCGTCACGCAACAAGCCGTTTCCCTGCGCCTAAAAGCACTGGGATTCATTCAAAAGGTTGGAAACTGGGTGCCGTACGAATTGAAGCCAAGAGACGTCGAACGGCGATTTTGCATGTCCGAAATGTTACTGCAGCGGTATAAAAATAAATCATTTTTGCATCGTATTGTCACTGGTGATGAGAAATAGATTTATTATGATAATCCTAAACACAGAGAATCGTATACAAAGCCCGGCGAGCCCGCCCAATCGGCGCCGAAACGAAATATTCACGTGAATAAGGTCATGCTCTGCATATGGTGGGATCAAAAGGGTGTCGTATACTACGAACTGCTTCCGAGTGCTGAAACCATCAAAGGACCATTATATCGAACCCAACTAATTCGTTTGAAGCGGGCATTAAAAGAAAAACGACCAGATTATGAGACCAGGCATGAGTCCGTCATTTTTCATCACGACAACACTCGGCCACATGTTGTGGTTTCGGTGAAAAACTATTTGGAGAATAGTGGATGGGAAATTCTGCCTCACCCGCCTTACAGTCCAGACTTGGCACCATCTGACTACCACTTGTTTCGTTCGATGTAGAACGCTCTTACGGGGAATACGCTTCAGCTCAGTAGAGGAAATCAAAAATTGGCTCGATACGTTCTTGGACTCGAAAGACGAGCAATTTTTTTGGTCCGGAATTCATAAATTGCCAGAAAGATGGGGGAGAGCTGTAGCTTCCGATTCACGATACTTTGAACAAAGCATTGTAACTATGTTTTCATAACAAAACTTCAAATTTTGGAAAAAAAAACGCTGGAAACTTACTTGTAGACCCAATACTTAACCTACTTACATCTAATACATAACATACACATACAAATATGTATATATACATAATAAATATATACTTAATATATAAATATATGTACATATATATACTTTTTTTTTTTAATTTTTTTTATTTATTTATTTTTTTTGTTTTACTTAAATCTAACCTAATCCTACCTAAAACTATGTAAGCCGGCCATGGCTAAAAGAACAGAAAAAAAAAAAATTAGGCTGACCGACTTTGCTTCACATGAAGCTACCTATTGCTGGATAAATACGACGACGACGCATCCTCTCCTTCAACAAGCCACCAAAATTGCTGGGGCTGCTGAGCAACATCCCTCATGTCGCGACTCCCTACCGCCCTACTGAACCGGAGACGCTCCGCACTGCCGTGTGCGACGTCTCTGTCGTCGCACAGCCGCCTGTCCGCAGCTGTTCGAGCAACGTGGAAGATTAGCGGCACCGCCAATCTGTCCTGGATCACACCTTTGCTATCTAGGTAGAGGAACGCTTCTGGAGGGACAAAACCGTCAAAGCGAACTCTCTCATGATACATATAATTGGGGTAGTAAGCCCCGGAGATCAGGTTGTTTGACGAAGTCATTGCTCTTGCAATGTGTCTTCGAGTCAACTTAATAACGAAATTAGGTTCACCCTATTGTACAAGACCTCATTACGATAGAATTTTATGTACTCAGACTCTGGTGTTCTGTATAAGCGAAGACAAGCCCTAAGGCAAGCCCTCTCAAACACCCGAATCTTTTCCAATAAACTTGCTCTCACGTTGAACCACACGGGGCATCCAAATACAAGCATAGGCCGGATAAAGGCCATGTAGCAGATCGAGTTGGCTGCTATAAAACAGTCTCTTTGTAAGATCAAAGGCACCTTTGGCTCTGGCCAGAGCAACATCTATATGTTTGTTAAAATACAGATATTGGTCTAGCCAGATCCCAAGGTAACTGACTACATTTCGACAAGCAAGTGGCTGTCCATGTTGTCCGACAATAGTGAACTTTCGCCAATTCTTTCTAGTATCCCTAGAGGCCCCAGACAAAGGCGTCCTAAACAGAATGGTTTCCGACTTCTGAAAGTTGATTTTCAACTTCCAGTCATCGCAATATTGTTTAATTTTGTCGAAGTCACGTTGCAAAAGTGTATTAATGACCTCAATCTTTGAACCCGATCTGTACGCGATTAAGTCGTCTGCGTACGCTAGGGCATGGTGAAGTGAACCTATCAGATCACTTGTGTAAATTCTGAATAGGACTGGCGAATTTACCGCACCCTGTTGCAGACCGTTTTCAATGTTAAATGTTGCAGCAGAAGTCCCATCGCCATTCTTCACGATGAACTGTCTACTGGAGAGCATATCAAAAAGAATATACAGCAGTGGTTTACTAATGCCCAACCTGTCCAGCTTGAAAAAGAGTCCTTCTAACCATACGGTATCGAAGGCCTTTTCCAAGTCAATCAGGCAGGCACCAGTGCACTGTTTCTTGCTTTTGTTCCATTGGATATCAGAAACCAGTTTAGACGCAGCATGAATGATATCATGCCCCGCCTTGAAACCGAATTGATTATCCGGAACTATATGTTTGTCCTCAACCCACTTAGTCAGGACTCTATTGATCACCTTCTCGAAAACCTTACTGATGTTTGGAAGAAGACTGATCGACCGGAGATTCGCCGGATTGGATGTGTCTTTATCCTTTTTGGGGATGTGGTGTACCACCGCAGTTTTCCAATGCGCTGGATAATGGACATTATTCATTGCATTATTAAACAGGGTGGTATAAATGTCTACCGCTTCTAGTGGGAGATGTCGAAGCACAATGTTCGGTATTTCATCGGTTCCCACTGATTTTTTACTTCTAAGTGATTCGAAGATCATTTGGAACTCTTCCTTCGAAATGAACGGTGGTAATACCCTTTCGTTGGTGATGACATTATTTGCCATATTCTCGTCACTGAACTGGGTGAAACCCGAGCTCTCGAATCGCCAATTCACAATTTCATTTCGAAGGCAGAAATTGTGCAGAAGGACTCGACTCTCCAGGTCGTGGTTCGGGCCAATGCTGTCATTCGCCTTGTATACTTCCTGGAAAGTCGCTCCTATAGCCTCTACCTTCTCCTGCGGATCCTCAATCACAAAGAAATTGTCATCATCAACAGCCTCATTTGGATCTATGCCTGCTGCTACAAGTATTTGTTCGTTGTTCGTTGTTCGTCGTTCGGGCGATTGATCTTTCCTCCGAAATATTTTATTTACTTGCGGGAACATATTCGGGTTGCTGGTGTTTACAGCCCGAATTTTATTGTTCCAATACAAATTTACAGATTTTTTGTAATTTTCTTTTATTAATGTTAATCGACGACTTCAGTGTCATGATCTCAGGATTAGGTCTGTCAGTTAACTGTCTGTACAAGGTTTTTAGTCTTGACAGCAGTCTACTTTTTTGTCGGTGCAGTGCGTCAATAGTTGCATTGCGGAATAAGCCTTCGTCGTCAGTGTGTTGATACCGAGGTATCGTTTTGTCCATAGTTCGTTTAATCGTCTCGTCCATTTGTTTTAGATACCCGTCAATCTCCTCGTTTGATAGATTTCTGTTGGACGGTGGGCAGAGCGAATTCGAGGAGAGTGCTCTAGTCAGTGTTCTGGTGAAGTGTGTCCAACGCACTCTACTATAATTGTAGGAATGCCTTTGAACAAACTCATCCAATTCCGCAATTTCGTTGGGAACAGTTATTTCGGTGCTGATCAATGCGTGGATGAACAAACTATAGCATTCAAGGGAAAATCAAGCTTAAAACAATACAATCCAGCAAAGCCCCATAAGTGGGGAATGAAGATGTTTGTCAGAGCTGGGCATCAGGAACATGCCCAAATTATGGGTTGGGAATATCTTCAGATATAGTTCTGTATTTAGCCTCTAACATGCCGAAAAATCAAAATTTCAAACTTTACTTCGATAATTAGTTTACGTCGATGAGTCTCATGGTTGCTCTAAAAGAAATGGGCATATTTTCTACTGGGACCGTCCGACGAAACAGAATTTTGAAATGTGATCTCCTCTCAGAAGCTGATTCGAAAAAAAAGGCAGGGGCTCATATGATATGAAATGCGAGATTATCAACAACATAACATCGATTTCCTGGTACGATAATAAAGCTGTGACGCTTTTGTCCACTTATATGTCCGACGAGCCGTTGGGATCTTGCAGGCGATGGAGCGGTAAAGAAAAAAAATTCATAGATATTCCACGATCAGCTGTAGTGGAAGATTATAATCGTCATATGGGTGGGGTTGACTTATGTGATATGCTTATGGAGCTGTATAAAATTAATCATAAATCAAAAAAGTTCTACACACGCATTGTCTACTGCGCCTCCTTACACCTTGCCTCCCTCCACCAACATAAAACGTGCAAGGGGTCGTCCTACTACAGAGAGCCTGTAAAACTCTGCAATCCCTGTCTCCGTCTTCATCATCATCCATAAGCAGTGCTTGCAGCTCGTGGAAACGGAAATATGTTCCCGATCCACCAAAATCTTCTAGATACAATGAACAGGGACATTGGGTAATATGGACCTAGAAAGGTCGCTGCCGCCTTTGCAAAGCCGAAACTCCACTTTCCAAATGCATGAAATGCTGCAATCCAAATAAAAACTGTTTTTTATCTTACCATACATAAATAATTGAAATAAAATTCTGATTTTACTAGTTGTGTGCGCTTTTTTATTACCACCGTGGACAATGGTTGCTTATAAGCAACTATTTATAGGACCTTCCAGGAAGGACATAGAACTATAATATAAAAATTCAAAAATAGCTTATTTAAGGGCAACAAGTAATAACTAAGATGATTGCGAATTTTTCGTATCACAGGTAAAAAAGTGGTCTTCAAAGGGTTAAAGCGCAGGTCCACAGCAGGCAGAAGTGCCATCTTAGGAATTAAGTAAGACCCCAGCACTATAGATCCAAAAATAAATGGAAATCCCTATGAAGGGAAGTTGATCCGTTTTGAAGGGTTCGCTTTGTTTGGCTTTGTTGGCAAGGACATATTGATCGAATAGTAATTCAACACTATTGCCTGGATAGTCTTCGAATCCATCGCAAGGGAACATTGCTGTAGAGAAAGCCTTTGTTCGGGTTAAAACAAAAGGACCAAGACTGCGATCGGCCGGTTGAATTTGATCACTTGTGTATCTGTGGGAAACTTTGGCTTTAAATTGTTCTCAATTTTCTAAAATAAATGTGCTACAGTGAAAGGAAATGCCTAGCCAGTAAGGGGATTTCACAGCATAAAAGCAACGACGTCACGAAAAATTGTAACAACTACAGATCAGTGAATTTTATTTCGTATGCAATAAAAACTGATGGGCAAGGTCTAGATAGTTGACAGGACAATGCAATGTGGCTTTGTGGAAGAAAGGTATGAAGAAATATCGTGATGCCGCCGTGACAGATCTGCACGTCATTTCTGTAAGATACGCGATATACATGATAATATCAAAGGAAAACTATAGTGAATAGCGAGGATGACTATGGACTAGGGAGTTAAAGACAGACAGAGTTCGAACTTCGTGTCGAGACAACATGGATCTCTGTGTCTGTATCATCATAGAGGCTACTCTAACTGCAGCCAGAATTCTATTTCAAAGGCGGCGCTCTCTTACCCACCACCATTGATGTATAGTAAGGCCATCACATTTCCACCAAATTTCGCAACACATCACAGTCAACAATTTAATTTTCAGTTGACAGGTTAAGCAATAATGCACTGCGTATCTCAACCATCTCCATTCACTTTGGTACGCTGCGTACAGTATGTGAAGTACAGATGCTCAAACGTACCCGAGTGCTTCAAATCAGGTTCTCTCAAATCGGTGAGCCGAGACATTCCTTTAACTCTGTCAAGGTTGACAGTTTCCATTTTTGTCTTAAAATTCAGATACGAACCTCAAGTCATTCATCATTTTGAGACAATGCCAAATTAAGTCGTTTCCACTCATTACAAGAAGTGCATGTTACAAACGTTTTTACAAAATTCCCAGCTACCATCGGAGGGCTAACTGGAATTATGAATTAACATAAAACTGACTCAATACGAGTAGACTACAATACTCGTATAACCTTGATTTAATAATGTGTGTCCAACATTTTATTCATCAAAAGAGGGAAATCCACAAGTTTGCTATAAGTATGTAAATAATGTAATTAAGATTAACCAATGGATACATTTATTTGAATTTCTTTTTCGCTGACCTTGTGCATAATACCAACAATATCTGTGACGACAGATATTGTTTTTTTTTTTTTTTGTTTTGTTTTTGCCAACGTCCAACTGTAACCGAAAGTGTATCGAATATCTGTTGTCACTAAATGGATATGCTCACGTAACATCCATCACGTTTGTAAAAAATAAATAAATTGATAATTATCTAAGCTGAATCGCACACCCATTTCGAGCATCTTGAATTTTATTCTTTTTTTTGTTTATTGTGAATTTGAATTTGAATCCTAATCAAGTTCGCACCTTTGCATTTCCACACCTATGGTCGGTTTAAGTGCGTTTCATTCATTTATTCGTATAGATTGCATCACTGTCAGATGCTTTTGATTTACTCCCGCCTCTGACTCAACGGTTTGAAGTATATTAAACCCGAAAAACACTTCGTGTATACCAGTACCTGTACGTATGGCCACAGATGCGACCAATCTTGGTGTACAAAGAAGAAAGATACAAATAGGTGGTGAGGTTCAACTTCCGATTCCAAAATTGGGTCAAGGAAATTATTGTAAACGGGTTCCTTCAGATATCGTAGATACGAGTACAGTACAACCACCAGATACTCGTACTCATACTCATACTCGTACTCGCACTCGTATTCGCACTCGCACTCGCACTCGTACCCATATTTGTACTTGTTGTCCGTGGTAATGGTTTGAAAATGCAGACTTACCTCCAGGTATTGCCAAGAATTGGTATTGGTTTCGGTCCAGGTATCTCATGGTATGGCAGAGCATTTTGCCATTCGGCGGTGTGTGGCATTTCTATGGTAGTGGCTGCTGCATGTGGACAACCAGGAGTCGTTACGGTTGCACGCTGGCGTCGTGAAACCAGTGAAATCTCGCTCACAGGCGAGAGTATTGATCTCGATTTACACAAAAACGGCAACGATTTCATATTGTTAAACAATATTTGATTTTTTTTTTTTTTTAATTTCAAAAATAAGCACTACAAATCAAAAATCAGTTTAGAGTAACTTTCCTTTGTATGAACAAAAGATTCGTTTGTATCTTTTGGGGTTACACCACAAAGCACAATAACGCTTGTCTGGGAATTTGATTCTTTTTTTTTTTTTTTTTTATAATTTCACTTTCTTCGAAGTGGCGAATGCTAATTTAATTTCTATCGAGCAACGACCATCACTGGAATTGAAAACAAAAGTGCGAATCAAGTAAGCTGTAAGTAGTTGGCACGGATTGGAAACTAGGTGTAATGAGCATATCACGTTTGCGTCCGCACGTAGTGATTACCGCTCTTCAACTGAAACAATTTTGAATAGGCTTGAGTGCTTTAAGCCGCACCAACAACAGTCACTATGCAGTAGATACTGGCACTGGGTAATCTCGTATTGGCTAAGCCAAGACAAATGTATCTCGAGCACGAGTGGCAGTTCTGGTCAAATGGGAAGTTGGCTGCGTATGCGACTACCGTGACGTGACTTGAATTTGAGGAAATATTTGCTGGTTTGTCGAATGCACTATAAACAGAAACGGGCTAGATGTGACGTAGAAATGTTGCAAATACTTTGCCTTCGTTCGAGATGGTGAAAAAGTATCTAAATGATTGCTAAGTGTTGAGGAACATTAATGTTGCTTGTTATAGCAACATAATAAATTGGTGTGTTGCTATAAAAAAAAACAAAAAAATTATAGGAAAGATTCAAATGCCAGCAACATTCCATCGCAGATACATTTGAAGCTGATACCAATGAATTTGTATGTTGAGGATGGAAGTCTAGATAAAAATTGTTCGAATCTGGGTCAACGTGACTTACATTCACTTTGGGATTTGATTGCAAATTAAGCACCAATTGAGCAGGTGGACAATTCTTGTACAAGGTGGCGCAAAAGCTGTTACCCGATCTTCTGTGGTTGTAATTGTTTTTTTATGAATAAACAACTTTGGTTCTGCTTTTGGATTATGCTTATTTGATGTCTTAAATTTGTTTTCCATTAAGTCGGGAAAATAATATCGGCTAAGTGGCCGCCTCCAGAATTAATGACCTCGCATTCTTGACGGATATTCTCTTCGAGGGCCTCGAGAGTCTGAGGCTTGTTGATAGAGACCCGTGAATTGAAAAAAAAAAACCCAGTTTGGAACGGTTAAATCAGGCGATCTTGCCGGCCAGTGCAAATCGCCAAAAACGAGAGGCGACTCGGAAATGCAGCCCTCAGGATTTAGGTTGTGGCTCGTGCAGTATGCGCCGTTGTCCCATCCTGCTGGAATAGCATATTCTCCAGTCCCAATTCATCCAATTGAGGAAGGAGAAAGTCGTTGAGCATAGCTCTGTAGCGCTTGCCGTTCACAGTAGTCGTTTGGCCGGCGGCGTTTTTGAAAAAGTCCCGATAACGCCTCCAATGTAATACAATAAGTTTGAGCGGGTGTAATGGCCCTTCGTGGATTATACGCGGATTTTCACTGCCCCAGAAGCGATAAATTTACTTATTCACATATTCACAGAGATGGAATTTGGCCTCGTCGCTCATGATGATTTTCGATGAAAAGTTGTCTCCCTCGTGGTCGAGATTAAGGATTGCCCGTTCTTTAGGAGTATAGCGATTCATGTCTTGTTGACGTGTATTTTGTCTCTGTTTACTTCACATTTTGCATTTGGAATTTGCCGCCATTTGCAAAAATTATAGCATCTTCCGATAGGGTGATGACTTTTGTATATTCTGACTAGAAACCGTCAAGCCGAACAACTAGCGGACGTCCTGGACCACCAAATACTACGGCGATTGTTATCAACGGTAAAAGCAGCGGTTATTTGGATGCGTATTTGATGCTACAGGCAGAAGTCTAGAAGTCTTGAGTTTCAGGCATCTGAACGAGCACCTCGTAACAAGTCTTATTTGCGCGCACGCTCCCACAAATGAAAAAGAGAACGACACCAAAGATGGCTTCTACGAGCTTCTGGACTGTAGGTCTAGCCGGGCAGTGTCCTATCTATGACATTAAAATTGTCCTTGGAGATTTTAATGCAAGCTAGGACTTGGATCGATTTGGCGGTGGGGCGAACATGGCCGTAGCTTGTACGCGGTTCCCGCATCTCGATATTCACAAGGGGACTTGGAGAACTCCTGATCAACAAGCCATCAACCCGATTGACCATATTGCGATCGACGCAAGGCACTCCTCCAGCGTTATGGATGTCCGAACGTTCCGAAGGATCAACATCGACTCCGACCATTATGTTGTTGTAACCAAGGCACGGTTGCGGATATTCAGAACATCGCAAAAGGAAGCTGATACTGTGAGGAAGTTCGACGTAAGACGGCTACAATCGTAAGAGATTGATTGCCAAAACTTTTTCCGATCTATTCTCCCTTAATCTTTTAAGAGGTCCTACTCCGCTAGCATTAAGAATCCAAGACCAGTGGCAGAATGCATACAAAGCAGTCCTGCATAGAAGAACTAGAACTGCTCTCGAGCTCTACGAGCCCAAGAGGAGAGACGAACAAAACCGGCTTCTCAGGAGGAAAAGGAAGGATCATAAGAAATGCGCGGTCGAGAGTTGCTACTCCAGGAATGAAATTCGGAAATATAAAAAAAAAGGTAAAAAAAAAAAAAACACGGACACAAGCCCTGAACCGAAGCCTGTACAGACAAGAACAAAGGACCATAGTAGTAAAGCCGCAGTTGATGCTGAGGACTTGGAAAGAACAGTTCTGTAGACTGTCAGGCGGAATGAACCTTTCAACCTCGACTATGTAGAATAAAAATTCTGTTCACCCGACCTGAATGAAGTGAAGATAGCCATATCTAAGCATAAGTCAAACAAAGCTGTTAGAGCGGACGACGTGACTGCAGAGCTTCCAAAGGCGGCAGGCGATGACTTGATAAGAAGCATATATCAACTCGTCTGTAAAGTAGGGTTGGACGGAAATATGCCTGATGAATAGAACCTCAGTATTGTTTGTCCGATCCTCAAAAACGGAGACCCTCTGAACTACAGAGGCATCAGTCTTCTTAACATCGCCTACAAGATCCTATCTCCTATCTATCGTATTGTGTGAACGCCTGAAGCCGTTAGTCAACAACCTGATTGGTCCATATCAGTGTGACTTTAAATATTTACACTATAGCAGATCTTAGAAAAAAATGCCAATCGCTGCTTCTTTGGACTAAGAAGGCAATGGAGTAGCAAAGCCCTCTCTCGAACAACAAAAGTGATCCTATATAATACCTTATTAATCCCAGTCCTGATCTACTCTGCGTTGATTTGAGAGGAAAATTCTTCGGGTGATTTCCGGTCTCGTCTGCATAGACGGTGAGTGGAGGAGGAGATACAACGATGAACTGTACGGAGTCTACATCGACTTAGCCAGCAAAGTGAAGGTCCAACGACTGAGATGGATAGGTCAAAGCTCTGGTCCGACCCCAAAGTACAGCACAGTAGAGGAAGACCACGATTCAGGTGGTGCACGCAAGTGGGCCTCAGCCAATTTGACGTGGGCAACTAGTTGGAGGCAGTTAGCTAAAGATCGAGCTGGCTGGTCGAACCAGGTCGAAGGTCAAGCACTCAAAACTAACAAGAGTCTAATTTATGTTCACACCCCGACCGGTGAAGCTTAAGTTTCTCCACCTAAACTGCGCTACAATCTAGACTAAAACCAGGCGTGATTGAATATGTTTTTCCGGTAAGGTCTATGGCACTAGATGTGCACTTCAAGTTGGTCGAAGTTTCCTTTCTCTACCTAAGGCGAGGTCGTGCTCTATTGCGTTTCCCCTCTGGGAAGGAATCAAAGACTTTGCGGGCCAGGGGATTGGTGTCCATAAGAGTAACGTGCGCTTGTTAATGGTGTCGCTGTATAGATAATAGAGATAGTTGTTAAATCTCCACTTCCAAACCTCATCAAACCTCTCTGAAGGAGTCTAGCGTTCAAAGCAACCAAAGATATCTTCATCTGGAAAATTGTGCCTCTGGTGTTGTTTAAAATGTCACAGGACAAGCTTGACAGAGATTTAAAACTCGGCATGATCCTGTATAGATCATCTCCACTGATGCTTTCACATTGGGCATCGATAATCACCTCATCTTTATCCATATCATCGATAAAGATGAGGTGAATATCGATCCATGCATGCTTTTAGGGTTGTCTCTTGAATCTACAGTAGCGTAAACATTCGGGTCACCTACAAATGGTTTAAGGCCTTCACATAACATGAGCTTGTACCCAATGTTATGGAGACTGCTGCCTCTACAGTGGGAGCTCCCTTCTTATGTTTCGGGCAAATGACATTGAGCTTGCATTCATCAGTCTTGCGACCATATCTTGGAAATGGTGTATGCTCTCTACCGATTGATCTCCCTCTGCTTTAAGTAACTTTGGAAGCAAAATCTAGATTGTCCTCTTCATTACTATAAATAGTCATCAAAAGTGATTTTCGATACCCTTGCTCATCTCGACAGGTTTCTGTTTGGATATTGCTCGTTAAACACCTTCTTTTTACATTTTGGTAAAATCTTCGAAAGTTGTTCTTGGACTAGCACCTCGCCATTTCTTCGACCGCTCGCTTCTCATGCTTTCTCTTTGTCACGAAAATAAATATGCGTAACTAAGCGGAAGTCTTTGGGACAAGTAGGAGGCGTAAGCAACAGACAGCCGGTAGCAAGATCATCCCGTGAATGCCTACAAACACTCGATTTTCCTTAGAACGAATCTAAGAGCAGCCGAACCCTTAAATTACGGTACGGGGAGTATACCCTATTCAAAATCCCACTTTTCAGCCAAAGTGTTGAGGCACCCGTGATGAAGGCTGCACGGCCAATAAGTGGATAAGCCAAACTGGTTGCAAATGGTCTCCTCCGATGACCCGCCAAGGTTGGTTGTATCAGTGGCTTGTCCTGTTAGATAACTCTGCCAGAATGGACCCCCCTTCCGATCTCACTTATGGGGACGAAATTTAAAAATGTGAATAGAAAAGAAAGAGAAAAAAATCTAACAAGAGACCACCTAAGGCTAGCACCTCAATTACTCGCCAGCCAATAACACAAGAACACCAACAGAAAACACATAAGCCCGCAGGGAAAGCTATGAAGAGCAAGTACCAGACGGCCTTCCTTGTTATAAAACAAAAAAATCGCCAAAAATGAGGCGGCCGAAAAGGAACGGGCGGAAAAGGTAAAATATCAGGTAATCGTTGACGAGTACAACGAGTACCTGAAGAATAAACCAAGACAGGCTGCGAAACGCAACAGGCCTCTAGATGAAACCCTCGAACGCTCAGCACCAAGTCGTCGGTCAGTACTGTTCAAAAGCGACCCTTCACCGATTATCACCAGAGATTATCTAGAAGTCGGACTAGTGGATGAGATTTCCACAAACAGGAAAGCCATATCTGAGGCGTGGGGAAGCATTGAGACCAAGCTTTCCGACATGGTGATGGATCACCTCTGCCTAGTTTTGACTACGCCGAGACGATTAGGGGATATCGGTAACCAAATGCGAGGACCAATTGTCCAAGGACTTCGTTAGTGAACGCGTTACTAAGGTTAGCGACGCCTGTGATGGCTTGATGAGCTTATCCCAGCTAATGACATTCCAAGGAGACCCGGGCCCCGCATTTGGTTGCCCAATATGAAGATAGGTGGGGGAAGGCTCCTCCAATGTTGTAAACCTCACCACCCAGTGGTTCCAATGAATGACTGGGCAGGCGGAGAAATCCCATCAGAACATACGTCAATTTTCAGAAGCTGCTCCTCATCAATAACGAATGCCTGGCGGCACTAAAGAAAATAACATAAATCAGGTTTGGCATCAGGCACGGCCAGTTTAATGCTTTACTATCACTGGGCCCTGAGAACGATGTGCATATCATTCAAACCGATAAGTTGTTGGAGGACCTGGTGGTCGCTGAAAAAATGGATAATGCTGAAGGTCATAAACTCTAACTTGAGGCACTCTAGGTGTGACTACGATAATCTGCGACATTATACAGGAACCCTAGATGAGAGACTCAGCCATAAAGGGGATTCAAGACAAACAATACTAACATCAGGCTATCTGTAAGACCAGAAAGAAACATATTAAAGCTTTTTCACGACCCAGCGATTTAAGAGTTGCTAAACTGGAGTGTGCGAAACAAACAACATACCTTTCATCAGCATACATGGCTCATGAGAGACCAGCACCTCCAGAAGAAGTGTAGCAGCTCACAGCCACTATGACGAAGAAGTACAATCTACTGATGGACTGTGACGCCAATGCGTGGCAAACAGTATAGAGAAGCACAGAAGATAATGAAAAGGTGAGTCACTTTTCGATTTTTGTCTGCAATAAGGACACGACCCCAACCTTTGTCTTTCCTAGTACAGAAACTTTCAGGGTGTAGGAAGAGGTCCTAGATATTACACTCAAAACAAACAATGACAACTTTAGAGTCGAAAATTGCAGAGTTTCCAATCTGCAGTCATGCTCAAACCATAGAGTTGAGTCTACAAGTTGAGTGTACGAGTTGAGTCTCGAATCCGAGACCACTAAACCAAATTTGGACCAAGTTTATCCAAGCCCTTAGGACTGAACTCAAAAACATACCCGAAATAAACACCATAGCAATCGAAGAACTGGAGGCAAAAGTAAAGACTTTTGAGAAGGTAATGAACGTTGCATACGAAGTCTCGTGCCCAGTTAAACGCAGTAAAAAATAACACTGGCCTGGATGGACTATTGCCATACAATAGAAACCCTCAAGGACTCCGCCAGGCTTGGCAAAATTCTGTCCAAAGAACATTCCAACCCTTCCTTTTCTAAGAAGGTCAGATGGAGGATGGACAGAATCCTCTGCGGAGACCACGGAACTCCTGATGAAAACACACTTTCCCAGGTGCGGTGATATCAGTGCGGAACCCGAGAGGTCTCGACAAATACGAGTACGAACTACATCCCACAGCAATATCAATTCAATCAAAAATATTTCCTGGGCAATTAATAGTTTCCTCCCATTCAAGTCCCTGGGCCTGGACGGCATATTACCCACCATGCTACAGACAACGCAGAACAGAGAACCGAACAGCACCTTGGCGAGCGTCAATTTTCAGAAGCTGTTTAGTAGTGAATTATGACGCGTTCTAGTGATGTTTATACCGCAAGTAGGTAAACGCGGTCACGAGTCCCGAAAGCATTCTAGAAGGATCATCGCTATTCAAATCACAGCACGCCTACCTCAAGGGAAGATCACAAATCTCCAATCGAGCTGGTCATAAAGGAATTTATTAACCAATGGATAGTCTATTGTAGAACAAGAATTATTCAGGCAACACTAAGAAACAGTTACATAGTCAAATTTACCCATATCTGCTCTAAGTTACTCTGGTTACTAATAGTTACGAACAAAATTCCTGCAAGACTAGACAGAAAAGGGGTCAAAGTAGTCGCGTATGCCGATGACGTGGCGATACTAGTGTCAGATAAGTTTCCGAAATCATGGAGGCTGCTCTAGATAAGGTAAACACCTGGACCATAAGCTGTGACCTTGGTGTCAACCCGAGCAAAACTGAATTGATGCTATTCACTAAAGAAGTGTGGACTTCAACCAAAGATGACCTTGTGGATGTACACAGCCGTAGTGCATCCAACTCTTAACTCCGGTCATTAACATGGTGCCCCGCATGGAACAAAGGTTACAACCTCACGAAATCGGAAAGGCTTCAAACAACAGCCAGAATAAGCACCACTATACTCCTGCATCTTCTGCCTATCGACCAACATACAAAAAATACCGCACTATGCAGTCAGACTCAAAGAATCTGGATGCTGGACTGCACGGTTTTACGGCCACAGCAACATCCTGGACTCATTGCAAACGACTACATCACACTCAAATTAAATTTAAAGAAAAAATTCCACGCACGCAACTCGGACATGCCACAAAGCACAAACAAAATATTGCTATCCTCATACATAGCCAAGCCGGTATCAGAGCTATCGACTCGGCTACCACATCCTCCAAACTAGTGCAGGACTGCCGGAACCAGCTTGCCCGCCTGGGCAAATGCTTTACTGCTCTGGGTCTCAGATTCCAGTGACATGAACGGCAATGAGTGTGCAGTGGCCAGGCAGTCCAGTTCCCGCCGGAAGCGGTTAAAGGATAAATCAACTTAGACTTCCTGCAGAAGGCCAACCTCCTATGGAGTGGGTTAAATACTCGTAACTACGCCATATCAAGTATGATATGTCCGACCTACAATAAGAATAGAACAAAAGACCTACGAAATATAACCCGCCCAGATATGACCAGAATCACGGCGAAAATTATGTTACAACCCCCACTGCTGCAGTTTCGGGAATGAAATTCTCTTTCATTTCAAACAAGGGCCAGACTGCGTGCAATAAACCAACCATCCTTAACGACATCTTGGGTAAAGGAATACGTGATCTAATCCATTTTCTCAACTACACAGGCTGGATCTAGACACCAACTGTCTCACATCCTCAACAACGCATCAACAACCAGGTCACACGAGCCGTGGTAAGAAAGAGGCACAAGTGCTACTTGGGTTCATGGTGAAACGCCACCTTTACCTACCTACCTAACCATGGTTCGTGTCATAGACTAACTATACCTAGATATCAAACTCTATTAATACTTTTGCAAACGCTTAACTTTTGCACAGGCACACTGTAAGTGAATCACCAACACATTCTCTACTTCTATAACCTTTCAGAATGGCTAAATGACAACAAATTTCACGTAATGTTCACTAGGTATATATAATAAACGCAAAAATAAAAGGAAAAATATTTTACGCTGATAAATATTTAATTTAACGTGGTGAAAAAGTGAAGATAATACTCGTAGAATATATGAAAAAACCTCTTTTTTTTTGTTTCAAGTGCACAAAAGGGGATTGTTTCAGAATAAAATTAAAAAAGGACCTTAGAATCATATTTTGAACGTTTCATTGTAAGATATGAATGAATGGAAACTATTACAATTCTGAAATCAAGCTTAAGCTTGTATTGAAAGTCAATTGTTAGTTAGTTAGTTTTAGTTTTAAATGCATTTTATTTCTTAAATCATTAATTCTTATATACTAACAAAAAATGCTTAAATGCTAGCTTAAAATTACTTAACAATCTTATACTAACTTACTGGCCCCACACAGGCACTCTAAGCTACTCTAAATTCTTATATCTATGTCTTTCGACTTTATTTACATTTTATTGAAATGTTTGTATACTTAAAGCTAAGAAAAATTTGTTAACAAAAACTTAGCATATGGAGTTATTTTTTTATAAAAACTTAATATCTAACTTAAAATAAACTTAAACCTAACCTACATACACAATACATACACATAGATATTATACACAATTATATACATATATTAGTATATACAAAGGTATATACTAATATATGTATATATTTCTTAAATACTAACCTAAACCTATGCAAGCTGGCCATCGGTATTCACAGTGTAAATAAGTAGGTCAGCTCTGCCTCATTAGTGAGGCTGGTCCGTAATTGACGGAAACGACGACGAAGCATCTTCTCCATCATTCAACCACCAGAAACGCTGGTGCTGCCGAACGACATCCCTCTTATCGCGATTCCCCACCGCCCTACTGAACCTGAGACGATCCACACTGCCGTGTGCGACGTCTCTGCCGTAGTTGAGTCGCCTGTCCCCAGCTTTCCGACCGACATGGAAGATTAACGGGACCGCCGATCTATCCTGGATCAACCCTATCTGATCTAGGTAGAGGAATGCTTCCGGTGGAACGAAGCCGTCAGAGCGCACACTCTCGTGGTAAAGGTAGTTGGGGTAGTAAGCCCCAGATATCAGGTTATTCGTCGAGGCCATTGCTCTTGCGATGTGTCTTCGAGTCAGCTTAATTACGAAGTTGTCCACTCGTATTAGGTTCGCTCTGTTGTAAAGGACCTCATTACGATAAAATTTTTTGTACTCCGACTCTGGTGTTCTGTACAAGCGAAGGCAAGCCCTAAGGCAAGCCCTCTCAAACACCCGAATCTTTTCCATTAAGCTTGCTCGCACATTGAACCACACGGGACACCCAAATACTAGCATGGGCCTGATAAGGGCCATGTAGCAGATTACCTTTACCCTCGCATCGAGTTGGCTGCTATAAAACAGTCTCTTTGTAAGGGCAAAAGCACCTTTAGCTCTGGCCAGAGCAGCATCTACATTTTTATCAAAATACAGAAACTGATCTAGCCAGATCCCAAGGTATCTGACTACATTTTGACAGGCAAGAGGCTGTCCGCGTTGTCCAATGATCGAGAACTTACGCCAATTTTTTCTGGTATCCCTAGAGGCTCCAGACAACGGCGTCCTAAAGAGAATGGTTTCCGACTTCTGAAAGTTGATTTTCAACTTCCAGTCATCGCAAAATCGTCTTATCTTATCGAAGTCACGCTGCAAGAGAGTATTAATGACCTCGATTTTTGTACCTGTTCTGTACGCTATCAAATCGTCTGCGTACGCAATAATATGGGGAAGTGAACCTATCAAGTCGCTTGTATAAATGTTGAATAGGATCGGCGAATTGACCGCGCCTTGCTGAAGACCATTTTTAATTTGAAATATTCCAACAGAAGTCACATCGCCATTTTTCACGATGAACTGTCTGTTGGTTAGCATATTAAAAAGAATGTACAAGAGTGGTTTACTGATCCCCAGCCTAGTCAGCTTATAGAAAAGACCCTCTAACCATACAGTGTCGAAGGCCTTCTCCAAGTCAACAAGGCAGGCACCAGTGCATTGGTTTTTGCCTTTATTCCATTGGATATCGGACACCAGTTTGGACGCGGCATGTGAGATATCATGTCCCGCCTTAAAACCGAATTGATTATCCGGAACTATATGTTTGTCCTCAACCCACCTAGACAGAGCTCTATTGATTACCTTTTCAAACACCTTACTGATATTCGGAAGGAGACTTATCGATCGGAGATTCGCCGGATTGGATATATCCTTTCCCTTTTTGGGGATAGGTTGCACCACCGCCGTTTTCCAATGCGCTGGATAATGTGCATTATTCATTGCATTATTAAACAGGGTGGTGTAAATGTCCACCGCTTCTAGAGGAAGATGTCGAAGCACGATGTTCGGAATACCATCGGTCCCCACTGATTTCTTAGCCCTGATTGTGTCGAAGATCTCATGGAGCTGTTCCTTCGAAATGAACGGGGGTAGGTCACCCTCTCTGGTGATGACATTATTTGCCATATTTTCTTCGCTGAACCGGGTGAAACCAGAGCCCTCGGATCGCCAGTTCTCTACTTCATTTCGAATGAAGGAGTCGTGCACCAAGACGCGATTGTCCAGGTCATAATTAGGTCCAATGGTATCAGTGGCCTTGTATATTTCCTGGAAAGTCGCCCCTATGGCTTCAACCTTCTCCTGTGGATCCTCGATCACAAAGAAGTCGTCATCATCAGCGGCCTCATTTGGATCAATACCTGCTATTGTCAGTAACCGTTCGTTGTCTGTTGTCCGCGCTATTTTAAGACAGAAAGTCAATTGTATAAGCATGCTTAGGCACAAAAACTCTTTACTCTGGACATCAATGAAAAGGATTCTTAATTAATGGCACTTTTAAAATCAATTTCCTTGTTGTTCTTTTAGTTTGACATGTGTTAAGTAAATAAATTAATTAAATAATACTGATAAGTAGAATTAACATTTTTGATAATATTTTAGTTTTTTTAGGAAAATATTTTTTTTCTAATTTAATGTAAAGGTTTTCCAAAATATTTCGAGAATGTTTTTTTTTTCCAGTTGTTCATTTGTTTAAAAAAAATTCCCAGATTAGCCAACGTACGAGTACAATGTGAAGCAAAACTCTTGATATCCCAACTTAATTTGGTTTTGTCGAAGGGAATTATTATCTGTTTTCAATAGATCTGTTTATTTGCAAGTAATAAATGTTTCTTTGTACTTTCTTAGAGGCAAAAACAAAACAATTAATATTTCGTTCAGAAAAAAAACATATAGAAATAAAAATGTTCCGCTGCATATGAAATGAGCACAGCTAAAGTATTGATCCCCTTAATGAAAAGTGTTGGTTTATACTTTAATTTTGCGAAAAAAAAAAAAGACTTAGCTTTTAACATCTTTAAGGCGGTCTGGCACCGCTACAATTCCGGTACAATTCCCTTAAAATTAAGGCTTTTAACTGAGGATTTGATGTAATGACATGTTTTCGTAAGCTCTTCTTTAAATGATTCCAAAGACGTTCCCAAGAGAGTTGGTTAAGATCGTGGCGTTGTGGTGGTATTATTAGCAAGTGAGGCATTGTTTATGTACTTTGAGGTAAATTTTCTTGATAAATGTTTTAGTATACTTCTTTTGTCATGATCTCAATGACTATGACTAAATTATCGATCCCAAAAAAGGACATTTGGCCCCATATCACACAACCACCATCTCCGTGCTTTACTTTTTTCCCTGTGTTTTTGGACTCAAAGCTTCATTTGGTTGCCTTCATGCTTTCGAAGACCTATTCGATCCATAAATGTTAAATTTTGATTCTTCTGAAAAAATCTTAGAAGTCAAATACTTTGTTTTTGTATTCATCAGCAAAGTCTTTTCTTTTTTTTATTTGCTTCGCTGATGAAAAGTTTGCTTCTAGCGGTATAGGATTTAAACTCAGTTCGTTGTGTCCATCTACATACTATGTATGCTGCTTTTGATAGGCCGCTGCTTTTTTCCACATTCGTTTACATCGATTTTTTTCTTCTCGGAAATTTTTTGATGCAAAAACTGAGCAATGAATTTGAAAATATTGCGTTAGTAATATATTAAATATAAGCTAAATTTTCCAGTCACACCCATATTTTTCCAAAAAATAATTGATCAATCCTCCGTTGTACCAAATGGGCTTATAAAGCACTAATTTTGTTTATTTGTTAATTGTTTGTTGCTATTATTAATATTTTAAATTCAATTTTGCAAAAGGCATGTGTAAAGTTATATTTTCACAAATTAAAACAGTCAAAATAATCATTAATCCTTATTTATTTATTACTTTGTATGAAAAGTTAATACAATAATTGAATTATAATACATATATGTATTTTCCATCTAATCTAATAATCCAATTTATTCATGAATTGTAATTTACATTTTTTCGGAACATGCTCTCCTGATGAAAGCATTCATGGTGAAGCGAAAAACTTACCCACACCGTGGTGAAATGAACAAATGTCAATATTTTATTGAAGAAGGAGCAAATATGTAAGTAAAAAAAATTTCTATTGTCTTAATTTAATAAAACTAATTCGTTTTTATCTTATAGAGCTATAAAATGGAAAAAACCAAGAAAGAAAAAACCAACGATGCAAGATCTACACCCATTTGTACCGTCCAGGATACGAGGAAGCCAGGTAAGTTTGTATGATGCATAGTAAGAGTATTTTTTTACAAAATTAAATTCTACTTTCTTCGTGAAAATCACCGCCCAACTTTTTACGGGACATGGAGATGCATGCACTTCAGTTAACTGAAGCTAAGATGAAAATGAGAAATCAGAGGATGATGATTACGAAGTTGATAACGAATGGTTTGTAATGTTTGTAAGACCCCGAAATCGAAGATAAAATTTGCCCCGATACGTCTATTGTGGAAAAGAAATCCGGAAAAATCAAACCACGATTAAGCAGTGCAATTTGGCAGCATGAAAACGACAATCAACCATATCACTGTTCTACAATCATCTGGAATAGATTGTATTTAGGTACAATGATGTTTTGTGAACCACTGCCTGTTGAACAGCCTGGAAGCACAGATCCTGAACCTGAAATTATTCACAATGTAGTTTTACATATTGGGTCTACAAGTAAGTTTCCAGCGTTTTTTTCCAAAATTTGAAGTTTTATTATGAAAACATAGTTACAATGCTTTATTCAAAGTATCGTCTATCGGAAGCTACAACTTTCCTCCATCTTTCTGGCAATTTATGAATTCCGGACCAAAAAAATTTCTCGAGCCAATTTTTGATTTCCTCTACTGAGCTGAAGGGTATTCCCGTAAAAGCGTTCTGCATCGAACGAAACAAGTGATAGTCAGATGGTGCCAAGTCTGGACTGTAAGGCGGGTGAGGCAGAATTTCCCATCCACTATTTTCCAAATAGTTTTTCACCGAAACCGCAACATGTGGCCGAGCGTTGTCGTGATGAAAAATGACGGACTCATGCCTGGTCTCATAATCTGGTCGTTTTTCTTTTAATGCCCGCTTCAAACGAATTAGTTGGGTTCGATATAATGGTCCTTTGATGGTTTCAGCACTCGGAAGCAGTTCGTAGTATACGACACCCTTTTGATCCCACCATATGCAGAGCATGACCTTATTCACGTGAATATTTCGTTTCGGCGCCGATTGGGCCGGCTCGCCGGGCTTTGTATACGATTCTCTGTGTTTAGGATTATCATAATAAATCCATTTCTCATCACCAGTGACAATACGATGCAAAAATGATTTATTTTTATACCGCGGCAGTAACATTTCGGACATGCAAAATCGCCGTTCGACGTCTCTTGGCTTTAATTCGTACGGCACCCAGTTTCCAACCTTTTGAATGAATCCCAGTGCTTTTAGGCGCAGGGAAACGGCTTGTTACGTGACGCCCAATGATGCAGCAAGTTCTTCTTGAATCTGACACGAATCCTCATCCAGTAAAGCGTCCAATTCCTCGTCTTCAAAACTTTTCGGCTTTCCGGGCCGATCTTTGTCTTCAACTCCAAAATCACCACTTTTGAACCGTTTGAACCACTCGCGGCGCGTCGATTCACTAATACATTCCGCCCCATAAGTTTCCGAAAGCAAACGATAGGCCTCAGCCGCACTTTTCTTCATATTAAAGAATAAAAGCAGCGCTTCCCGCAAATGACGCTTATTTGGCTGGAAACTTGCCTTGATTTTGCTCGATAAAATGTACGACACCGATAGAACTGCTCAAATATAAGGCTGCAAAGTTGTTGACAGATACAAAACCTACAAATAAAACACATGGGATTTGACATTTCTGCCCGGCATCCACTGGTGGCGCCATCTCTGACAGATGCTGGAAACTTACTGGTAGACTCAATATTTTCAAAACATGCATACATATGTATATTACACATAATACCTCTTGGTTTAGAAAAAACAATAAAGCATTATTTTTTATGTAAACTTTTTAATTTAAATCTTTTTTTATTCCTTACTTCTCAGAATGCAGAATGGGTGCAATAGGCCTACAGGGGAGACTGAACACTCAATAAAAAAAATCGGTTAACGCACCGCTATACATGCCTCAAGAGTACTGTGGAATCCAAGAAAAAAAAACAGTTTATTTAAATTTATTTTATTTATTGAATAAAAAAATCGAGTAAAAGACATTAAGTGTTTACATTAAACATATAGTTAATATGTAGTAAGGAAA
Organism: Volucella zonaria; assembly: GCA_963966105.1. Classification (NCBI taxonomy): domain Eukaryota; kingdom Metazoa; phylum Arthropoda; class Insecta; order Diptera; family Syrphidae; genus Volucella; species Volucella zonaria. Next base: position 132,153,802 of record OZ014531.1, read on the forward strand.
ATTAGTTCTGTCGTTGCACTCCAAATGTTGAATCTGCAAAGAAAAAGGCATTAAATGTATAGCTAAACTAAAATGCATATTTTTTACTTACATGTAATTAGTTAGCATCACTTATCCACATTTCTCCAAGCTCTTGAATGGTGCATTTGGATTCATTACTCTTACTGTGAAAAAGAAGTAAAATAAATTATTTTGAAATTAAAATGTTTTTACTTACTCACAAGAAAATGTAAACAAACTATTCCAACTGCTTTTGCCATGTCCTCATAAAAGCAATCTGTTGGTGGTAGCAGTATTTTGTAGGAGATTATTTCTTCTTGCCCCAGATGTCTAGATTTTTCTTCTTTTGTTGTCCTAGAAAATATAATTAGGAAAATCATTGTCTAACATTAAATTTTTTTTGCAACTTACACGAAATTAAATTTGTAAACATGAGAAATGTCAAAATCGAAATTCTCCGCGTCATTTTTATATGGGTGACGTCACTTCTAAAACTTTTCGAATTTTGACACTGTTGACAATTCTCACGTATCCACGGACAGGTTCACACGAATAGGGGCGATCAGTAGAAAACCGGTTTTGATTTTCCAATATCTGGAAAGTTTGATATCTAGGTATAGTTAGTCTATGGTTCGTGTTCTGATTTCAAAACAAAACGAACAGGACTACCCGTCATTTGGCACTATAAATTTCTGAACACGTTCGTCGAGAATGTCCAAAATGTCAAAAGCGCCGCCAAATAATTTAAAAACGCGCCATTATTAAAAGTTTTGCCCTGGAGTCAGAACTCAAGTCGTGGAATTACTAAGAAAGAGTAGGAAATAATTGAAGTCACATGGAAAATTATATTAAAATTTTGTCATTTTCAGAGAATAAACTCCAAGACCAACTGTTAACCGTTTTACTTTCAGTGGTAATTCATTTCAATTCCAACGTCCATCGCCCTTTAATTGGATAGAACGACAAAATCCTTTTTCTTGTTTTTTACATGAAAGGAAAATTGTTTGAAAGAAGAATAAAAATATCGCCGCCATCATGATTCTGTTGTGACAAAGCTCCCGCCAGGAGAAAAATAACATTGCCGTCAAGAGGCCGTTAAGCAAAAGTCACCAATACATCTATTTCATACATCTGGTGGTTACCTTTTTTTGCAAAACTGAAATGACTGAGATTGTGAGCCTCCGTAGCCTCTTCATATTCCCGCATCTTCACTCGCCGATCGTCCAATATCATACCGTGGATTTTATCGACCATTTCTGCTGTAGGGACGTCAATCGTGCGACCAGAATATTCGGCCTCACTTGTGCTGGTACGACCGCACAGAAATTGAGTAAACCAGTGGTGGATGGTTCCAATCAATGGTGAAGAGTCCACGTAATATATGGTATATAACTTAATTCATGCGTTTTTTTCAAAATTTTAACGTTTATTTACGAATAACATGTACAATAGTATTATTCAAAGTATTGCCCATCTGAAGCTATGACTTTTTCCCATCTTTCTGGCAATTTGTGGATCCCATCCCAAAAGAACTGCGCCCGCTTGGCAGCCAAGAATGAATCAAGCCAATTTTTGATATTCTGCTCTGATGTGAACCGTATTTCAGTGAGGGCGTTCTGCATCGACCGGAACAAATGAACAAATGGTAGTCAGAAGGGGCAAGGTCTGGGCTATAAGGCGGGTGGGGTAAGACTTCCCATCCACTGTTTTCCAAATAGTTCTTAATCGGAATAGCAACATGGGGCCGAGCGTTGTCATGATGGAAAATTATTGCTTCGTGTCTGGTCGCGTATTCCGGGCGTTTTTCGGCCACTGCTCTCTTCAAACGGATTAATTGTGTTCGGTAGCGTTGTCCATTGATGGTTTCACCCGGTTTTAGCAGCTCATAATACAGCACACCCATCTGATCCCACTAAATACAGAGCATTACCTTCGCGCCATGGATATTCGGCTTTGCCTTTGATTTGGCTGGTTGGCCGAGTTTCACATATGATTTTTTGCGCTTGGGGTTATCGTAATGGATCCATTTTTCATCACCAATAACAATCCGTTGCAAAAATGACGTCTTTCGACGTCTCTCGGCTTGAGTTCGTGTGAAACCCAATTTCCTTGCTTTTGAATATATCCAGCTGCTTTTAAACGTTTTGAAATGGCTGCTTGAGTGACACCCAAAAATTCTGCGAGCTCTTCTTGTGTTTGGCAACAATCTTCATAGAGTAATGCTTCCAGTTCTTCATCTTCAAACTTTTTTGGCTGCCCAGGACGTTCATCGTTTTCCAAGCCAAAATCACCACTTTTAAATCGTGCAAAGCACTTTTGGCAAATTCGCTCAGCTAGCGCATGTTCACTATAAACTTCCACCAAAATACGATGACTTTCGACAGCAGTTTTCTACATATTGAAGTCCTATTCGGGCTCCCACACCTGGTGAGTCAATATCGAAACCAAACACACCTGAGTTTCAAACCACTATATCACAAACTTTCCTTTTTCCTCCTTCTATCTTTCCGCCCGTTCCCGTGCAACAGTATAACCCCTTAGGCGCGCGTAAATTATAAAAAAAAAATATAAAGTAATGAAGAAGAACTCCCCGCAAAAACACTTTTTCAGGCACAAAGTTCGACATATTTGAGTGAAAAAAATTATTGTTGTTTACGCTTCAAATGAATGACATATACTGAAATGACGTACAATGATAGTAGCTTTCCAACGCATGTTCCAATGGAATAATAACAAGTTACGCCACCTCTTAGCAAACCGTACGAATTAAGTTATAGACCCAATACTTCTCAAGCTTTTGTTTGGTTAGCGTGATGTTTTTTTTTGCACAAAAAATAATGAAACCACGAAATTCACTTTTTTGCATTTTTACGAAAATTCTCGTAAGCATCTATTGTATTTCAAATAGTTGGCACAACAAAACTATTTGACAGATCTGTCTGAACCAAGGTACGAGTACATGTAATAAGGTAATATATTGTACTTGGCGCAATTATTTTGGTCTCGTTCTGCGCATCTGTCAAAATCTGACATATGGCCGACCACAGTGACGACAAAGGCGGAAATATTTTGGCTGCGATAGTGTTTTGGTTTAAAATTGATTAAACAGAGTTTAGAGGTGTTAAAATGCGTTGTGCTGTGTACGGGTGTTGTGTTAACAATTATAAAAGCAAAAATAAAACTGGAAATGAGGAGATATCGTATCACTCGTTTCCAAAACAAAGTAAAATGTGCAAGCAGTGGGTTTTTTGCGCCGCCGAAAAGACAAGTTAAATACAAAAACGGCGCGAATTTGTGTCAAACATTTAAAAAAAAAAGTGATTTTGTCATTAATCCATTGTACGAGCAATATGGAATAGTTCTGGAAATAACTAGAATTAAAGAAGATGCTGTTCCTTCACTTTTGTTACGAATGCAAAACGATGAAGAAGTGACGAGCCCACGGGATTTACGGATTCAAAATTGACTCTTGATCCCAAGGTATGTGAAGAACAATTATTATAACTAGTATTTACACTAATAACACTCGGTTTTCTTATTTCAGTGATGCACTAATTGATCTGGAAGTCCTCGCGGAGAATTTATTTCTATTAAACAAGTGTGATTGCTTTACGCTGATGCTTCCAAGGTAGACTGCGGTACACAAGTTAAACCATTAATGGCCGACTGTAGTACACAAACTGATGAAATCATCCTTACATATTCTCAGTAGGTAGAAAAGTAACCTCCTTGACCGCCAGAATGCGCTGCTACTGCAAAAAAGGTTATGGTGCCTTGAAATCCGTTCATATTTAGGCAGACATGCCAAATTTCAGTGCGATACTGTCTTTAGTTTTGTTTTGACAGCTGATTGTTGTTGACGTATTTGGCATCATGGTGAGTATGGACAAAAACGATTTTCGTTCTCTCATAAAAGATTATTTTTTGAGAGGCAAACCGGCGAAGGAAACAAAAAAAAAGTTGGATAAATATTATGGGGCTAATGCTCCGTCAGATTAGACCGCCAAGTATTGGTTTCGAGAGTTTCGTGGTGGCCGCAACTCCACTACCGATCAAGTCCGCAGCGGCAGGCCCTCCGATGCGGTTACAGAGGACAATGTCAAAAAAATACATGAAATGGTGTTGGCTGACCGGAAAGTGAAGGTGCGCGAGCCAGCAGATACCATAAAGATTAGTACTGAGCGCACACGCCATATTTTGGGCAATATTCTGCATATGAAAAAGTTATCCTGCCGCTGGGTTCCGCGAATGCTCACTCTTGACCAAAAACACGAACGTGAGAGCACTTCGAAAGAGTGTTTGGACCTGCTGATGCGGAATCGGGCGGACTTTTGGCATCGATTGGTAACTGGATTTGGATCCCTCGGACTATTATCTCTTCCTAAGCTTCAAAAGATGGCTCATCAATAAAAAATTCAGCTCACGCGAGGAAATCATCGACGCCACGGAGGAGTATTTTGCAGACCTTCCGGAAAATTACTTTTCAAACGGGATCAAGAAGTTGGAAAATCGCTGGAATAAGTGTATCAAACTAAAAGAGGACTATATTGAATAATATAAAAAAAACATTTAAAAAAAAAATTTTAATTCCCAACGAGTTCACTTTTCACTCCATCTTATATAACACTTATGAAACATACATGTAAACATACACACACATAAAAGTAAAATCTGAGCGTATTAGTGTATTGAAAGAAATTCAAGTTCAAGTTTATATTGTCATTGTCCTTATGTAAAATCATAATTCCATGTTAATTTTACAGTAGCACCCAAAAGCGAGGTTTCATGTGAACTAGATGAAAATTATATAGTTACTTGTCGGTTAGCATCCAATAGAAAAATACTATAAAGAGCAAATTTATAACGTGGATACAGAAAAATTTTATATTTTTTGAAGTCAGTTTATTTTGAGCCAAGACAACATTGCTTGGGCAATTTATTTCTAAGTCCAACTTGACTTAGAACATGGTCCTTCGAAGCATTGAATAAATCAGGCCAATAAAACGAAGTTTTATTTTTTGTGTTCTGGACAACTATCCAGAGATCGTGATAACTATCCAAAAATCATCAACGGTCAACAGACCAAAATTTCGGAAACTTATCTCACCGTGGTGCTCGGTGGTGTTTTAGTTTTGTCAACTTAGGTGTAAAATTGTAAATGTTTAAATGTTGTATGTTGTGTGGGAACCAACATGCTCCCCGCCTTCAGTGTAGAGACTTCCTGGAAGCGACATCCTTCTTCTGGCGGAATTCGGGTGCCATTCGTGGGAGTCCAAGTGACAAAGTTGAATGACTCTCTCCTACGTTGAGGTTTGGCTGCCTTTGGAGCCATTTTGGTCGTTGTTGGAGAAGATGGAGATATGATACGCTCCATTGCTTCCAAAATTCTTGCAGAAGGCGTTGAATATATCTTGGTTTATCCAGACTACTGATGTTGTGATCGATTAAGTTTCTTTCTGGGACAGTGTGTATTGGCCCCCCGGTGAGAAAGTGACCTGGTGTTAAGACCGTTAAATCGTCCGGATCTAAGGACATAGGACGCAGTGGCCTAGAATTGAGGCATGCTTCAATTTAACTGAGTAACGCCGAATACTCTTCAAATGTTAATTTGGAGTTGCCTATAGTCCTTTTGTGGTGGTGCTTGATTGATGTTACTCCTGCCTCCCAGAGCCCCCCGAAATGTGGTGACGAAGGAAGGTTGAAGTGTCATGTTGTCTTTAGAGAAGCTAATCCATTGGCAACTTCAATGCAGCATTTGGACGAGAGAAATTTGCTGTCTCTCTTGATCTCGTTGTATGCGCCTTTAAAATTTGTGCCGCAATCGCTGAATATGTTTGCACATGTACCTCTTCTCCCGACGAATCTTCTAAAGGCAACTATGAAGGCAGTGGCTGTAAGCTGGCTTACAAGCTCTATGTGAATAGCCTTAGTCGATAGGCATATGAAAACTGCTATGTATCCCTTTTCAACTTTTCTGCATCGTCCTTTCCACAGCTTTATTTCAATGGGCCCGGCGTAATCTATACCCGTGTTGGTAAATGGTCTGCAACAACGAACCCTTTCAGCGGGAGGACTCCACATGAGTTGTTGTTGCATCTTCGCTTTGTGTCGATGGCATCTCACACATTTGCGTATTGTGGATTTCACCAGTCTCTTTATGTTTCTTATCAAATAGACCTTCCTAATTTCTGCCATCATCCATGCCATGAAGTGTGCGTTGATGGACGTCACCTATTATAAGTTTCGCGAAATGGTACGCATCCTTTAATATCAAAGGATGCCGTTGATTGAACGGAAGTGATGAGTTTGTCAATCGACCTCCTACTCGTAGCAATCCTTCAGCGTCGAGAAATGGATTTAGGTTAAGGATTATACTTTTCTTTGAAAGAGTGTTCATTGTTTTCAATGACTTGATGCCTTCGGCGAGAAAAACTCTTTTTGGACAAGTTTTATAAGTTGATCGTGCGCTGACGTCAGTTCATTGTGGGTAAGAGGATATGTTGTGAGTGGTTTTTTGTTTGTTTTGTTTTTAATGTTGAGAAGATATCTTCTCCATATTGCTACGTTGCGTACGAGTCGATGTTGAAAATTTTTCAAAAATTGATACATTTATTAGGGTACAATGAGCTACTATCTGTGTAAAGTTAAGTTTTATGGGTGTTAGCTATGAATAATAGAAGCATGATCGAAGTTCATGTTTCTGGTTTAAACCTTTGGTTTCCAGATTAGTATCAATTGAATTTACTTCTGGCAATTCGGTAAGGGAAAAATTTTGTAAAAATTTGGGCCCGGACCACCACATCTGATTGTTAACTAGCTCCTCGGGTTGAAGTCCTCGTGATGCGACGTCTGCTGGATTTTCCTTTGATGCTACATGTCTTCACATCATCGGACTAGTGAGGGTCTGGATCTTAACTACTCGGTTGGCCACAAAGGTTGTTCTTGTTAGCGTGTTCCCTTTGATCCAAGCTAACGTGATCATTGAGTCACACCATGCGAAGACTTCAGGATTGGTGAATTGCATTGCTCGCAATATGAGACGCAACAATTTTGCTAACAAAGGCGCTCCGCATACCATGGTAGTGAAATGCATTTGACTGGGGCAACTCTTGTTTTGGACGCTAGGATGCTAATGTGTTCTCTGCCGTTTTCTGTTACTCGCGCGTATACAACGGCTGCGTATGCCTTCTCCGAGGCGTCGCTGAAACCATGTAATTGAACATTGGGCGCATCTCCATCCTTAAAAATTGCTTACAGTGGCGTAAACTGTGTGCACCTTTACAGAGCCTACAGCGAAATTGTTTGCTTTCAGCTTCAGCCTTGACATGATACGTATGAGGAGAGGAAGTCTTGCGAAATGATGAAGATGGTTGTGATGGTTTTGTATGTACGTTGGATTCCCTCATGTTTTCAAGGGAGCTAAAACGTCCTTCAATGAAGGCTAGGCACGTTTTCTAATCGGGTAAGCTCTTTGTCGTACCTAATTTTGTCTCCCAATCATTTTGTGTTGTGAACGGAAGTTTTTGATATGTAATGTATATAAGGATGGAATCCGATGCCTCTACATTTAATCCCTGATTAGCCAAGGCATGGATACACTCAATACTAGCATCGTGTAACGATTTTAATGATTCAGCGGATTCATGGGTGATTTTTTTGTTGTGTTGGAAACCAACACAAAGTAAGATTTCCTTACCAGGATAGTCGCGAACCAGTTCAAGGCGTTGGACTTTCAGAATCGCTCCAATTTGGAATTGTCGATGAGATGACTTCCGTAATGTTTAATATGAGGGTTAAAGGAAAACGAACCATTATGCCCTTCCAGAAAGGAATGTTGAATTGAACGAATAACTGTTTTTACTATCTTAAAATACTTTTAGGCATTATCATCATGAATATTCTTTTAAACTTCTTGTACAACGTCTTAAAGACTGAATACCCTATTTCGTATTTACTGACATACAGACTGAATCAAAATGTTTTAGAGAGTTTTTTTTGGGAACCATTCGATCCAAAGTCGGCCTATATGATCAACCAAACCGTGTGGAATTCATGTATGGACTTCGCTCATACATACTTGGACGAAATGAAGGAAGTTTATCTATGAATGGTATGTTTTATTCTTTAAGTAACCATATTTTCTTTTAATACAACACGTTCGCATTTACATCTTCCACAGGCAATACTTCAGTAGATAATACACCCGATTTAGAAGGTACGGGCTACAGTAGCGCTCTACTGAAGACACTTAATCCCGACTTTATAGCAACTGAAGAGCCGGTAGATGAACTCGAATCTCTACAGTAGGATGGACTGGAGCATTTGGCAGGATACGTTTGCCACAGGATCAAGAATCCAGATTTAGCTGTTCAAAATACCCAGCAAGAGACATCGTTCACGTGGACTAATCAGCTGACGGAGGGATATCTTCAAAAACCTAAAGACGAAGTGATGGTAAATATGGAGAAGATAGAGACAATTTTTAAAATGTTTAATAAAGATGATACAATTTATTGTCGTAACTATTTAAAACAGTTACTTAATCCCTCAAAAGACATATCGTCCGAAAGAAAAGTGAAAGAAATTTTCTTCCTTTCACGTAAATATATACTTTAGAATTCAATAATACAATAGAAGACAATTCAACAAGTAGATACTTATGTGTTCAAGAAATGGAGGTCGTCTTTTTGTGTTATACAGGGTGAGTTTTTTAACTTGAGACATCCAAATTACTCGAAAAATACGCGATATCGCGGAAAATGTTTCAAACAAAAGTCACAAGGTTCTGAAGGGAACATAAGATGGTGACCACGAGTTTGACCTTGAGACCCATTTTCAAGGTCAAACGAAGGTCACTTTTGATTTTTCAAATGATAATTCCTGATTTTCATTGCTCAGTCGTAGTGCTCGTAGGCTTGTCATTGTCAGTTCTTACATACTGCGTTTAGCATAACCCAGAAACAACGACGTGGACGTAGCAGTATTTTGTTTCCTTCGGGGTGATTAATTAGAGTGGGTCCCCTTGCCTCCCACTGTTGAATCATTGAATTCTTCCCATTTCGACGTTTATTTCGCGAGACTATTTCAACAAATGCTCAAAAACGTGATCATTCACTTCAATAGACTTGTCTATCAGCACCCTAAATGAACCAACAGAACTGAGAAGTATTTCTGGCGTAATCTTCCGGCAAGCTTCAGTTATTCATCTTTCCATGACGTCACGTGTTGTTGACTTTTTTCTGTAAACCTCACTTTTTAAGTAGCCCCACAAGAAGAAATCAAGTGAAGTAAGATCAGGTGATCTAGCAGGCAATTGCCTCGGACCCCCTCGTCCGATCTATCGTTGATGGTAAACATTGTTTAGTACTTCCCGGGCTACTTGGGAATAATGGGCTGGACAACCATCATGTTGAAACCACATTGTTTGTCGCAACTCCAATAGCAGTTCTTCTAGTAATACTGGAAGATGGTCCCGCCAGAATTTTGAATACTTTTCGCCATTCAAGTTGCCTTCAATAAAATATGGACCTATTAATTTATCCCCAATAATTCCCGCCCAAACATTAACATTCCAAGGGTGCTGGCGTTCAACTTGTCGCAACCAAAAAGGGTTTTCGGTAGCCCAGTAATGCATATTATGTCGATTGACCGTATCGTGATTAGTGAAAGTCAACTCATCAGAGAATAACACCTTGGCGAAGAAAAGGGGGTCTCGTTCAATTTGCTGAAGTGCCCATTGACAAAAGGAAACCCGGTTGCGAAAATCCTCACTAGAAATTTCTTGATGCATTGAAACATGATAAGGATGGTATTTATGCCGATGTAATATCTTACAGACAGTCGTTTGAGAAATTCCTGATTCACGACTTATTTGGCGAGTGCTAATGTGAGGATCGTGTGCAACGGCAGCTAACACTTCTATTTTGTTGTAATCAACAGCCACCCTATCTGAGCGATTCCTTTTCTTTGGTTGCACACTTCCTTCACCAGTGAATTGTTGGATGACCCGATAAAAGGAACCGCGCGATCGTATCTGGTCTGGGAAATGTTGGGCGTAAAGAGCAACAGCACCATCGATGTTCCTTCCAGTTTCTCCATAAATCAATATCATTTCAATTTTCTCTTAAATTAAAATAGCCTGCATTATTAATCTGGAAAACGTTACTAATAATAATCAGTTCCTCAAAACAAATATCGAACTTCTAACAACGTTGAAAACCGATTAATGATTTAGGCGTGTCAGTGCAGTGGTATCTAGCACTGAATGAATAAGACCTTTGAGACAAAGTCATGTGCCCCATTGAGGAATACGACTGAGCAATGAAAATCAGGAATTATCATTTGAAAAATCAAAAGTGACCTTCGTTTGACCATGAAAATGGGGCTCAAGGTCAAACTCGTGGTCACCATCTTATGTTCCCTTCAGAACCTTGTGACTTTTGTCTGAAACATTTTTCGCGATATTTCGTACTTTTCAAGTAATTTTGATGTCTCAAGTTAAAAAACTCACCCTGTATATTACCTTATTGACACCAGGTAAAGTGCTTTCAGCGCCCCTTGGTGGCATTTGTTTTTACCTACATTCCTATATTGATTTTTGACAGCTCGTTGCCGTGAGTAAATTCATATGTAAATTTTAATTTCGGTGTGGAACAAAATAAATAAATTTGTTAAAGTACTCGTATTTATTTTTATCGGATAAATATAAAGTGGTTTCCGCTTAATTGCACCCCGCTTAATTGAGTTACCCGCATAATTGAGCCAAAAAAAAAAATGGCAATCACTTTTCCAATCATACATGTCTTGTCTTGTCAATTTCACAAAAATTGATTTTTACATAAATTTGAAAAAACAATTGTATTGAAGGAAAAGACGTAAAAGAAAAACAAAGGAAAATATGAGTGGAAGGAAGCATACAAGTTTAAGCTTAAAACAAAAGTTAGAAGTAATTGCTGATGTTAAAACAAATAGGAAAGATGAAGTGTGCGCGAAATATAACTGCTCCAAGTCAACCATAAACAGAATTATAAAAAACATGGACTTGATTATGGGTCAATCAAAAAGAATCCAATTGTCTACAAAACGTGGTAGAAGTTGGGCATTTGGAAAAGTTGAGCGCGCACTTTCATTGTGGTTCGAACAAATTCGGGAATCCGGTGCCATTATTTCACGTTAAATGATTTTAGAAAAGTCAAAGAAGTTTGCCGTAGAAATACAAGCAGACTTCTGTCCTAGCTCAGGCTGGCTATATTGTTGGCAGAATAGAGAAGGCATAACATTAAGAAAAATTCAAGGAGAAGCAGCGTCTGCCGATGTCGATGTCGATGCAGCAAATTCATACTTCACAACTAGATCCGAAAAAAGCCCGCGAAGTTCCATCCACCTACGAGTACATTTTGTAGAATCTGAAGCACTGAGCCGCACCCCAAAAAGGCGCAAATTCAGAAATGTGAGGGCGGGTAAAACGTTCTCCAAAATTTATTTCGTGGCAAAGACAGTCTCATAGTTTCGGTTCGCAACATGTCAGATCTTGATGGAAATATCACATGCGACAATTGACAGCTTATAAAGTGCTTCTTCGAACGTGACACAACGTTCTCCCTACTACCTCCCTGTAAGAACAAAACTAGGTGGACTTCATTAAGACTCATGTCGGTCTTGGAGAGCTCTGGCAAAGAACTAAGTGATTAATCCTCATAAAACACGCTGAAATTGTTCACGTGTTTCAGTAATTACTGACAGAATGTTAGTTTAGCAAGTCAAGTCCGGATGGACGAAACAATTTTCCAAACAAACTTCTCGTGCTCTTTCTTTTACTTTTCGAGAAGTATGTGCCCTCCTCTTCTTTTCTGATCGTAGAGATTCTTGCCTTTCGATGCAGCGGTGCACTCCGTATGCCGTCTTGAAACCATTCACTTGTAAATTGGTTCTTTGATAGCTCGTTGACAACATGATCATTGGCGTACTGCCGCTTGTAAACGTGAGCTAGGATTTCGAGAGAGGTTAAGGGAAACGTGATCGGCAAAGTTTCTTTTCAACGTCGAACTTTGTTGATCTCACTTAACTCCATTTTGACTATTATATTCGCATTTCTGGCTGCAACAAGGTAATCATCCGTCATCCGAGTCGATGTTGGCTCCTCGGGAAGTTCAGACATCCAGATTGCTGCGGGAGAGCTTGGCGTCGATCGAAATGTGATCCATTTGGTCTTTTTATAGATCTGTAGATGTAGGAACCGCGTGCTCGCTACTAAAAACCTAAATCCATTGTCGTTTCTTACCGGGCCTCCGCCCAATTACCAAGGTTGCGCTCATCAATGACGTTGTCTAATAAAAAGCGGGACCAGAGCATATTACTGGTCTTATCGTAAACATCTTCAGATGACGCCACCGAAGGTTGCTACGATTTGACCAGTAACAAGTTGCCGGTCATAGGTCTTCTTGGTGGCAAGACCACCGGTAGTCCCTACCAGGACCTAAATCACGGAACCATGGGAGTCAGAAGCCCCCCGGATTTCAGTCCGGGCCTGACTTGTTGAGGTAGGCCCCCTTGTGAGAGCGTCATGGTGGCTGTGGTTTAAACTCAAATCGCGGATAGGATCTTTCTGTTGATTTGACCCATTTTAGAGTAGCAAATAAGTACTGGGTGCTGCAACAAGAGGTTTTAGATCGGCCTCGACCTATGAGGGGCGTTCAACATATTCTCGGTATCGGGGTGAAGCCGTGGTTGTATATATAAATTGACTTATTTATCAAGTAATACTATTATTTTAGTGCTTATTAATTCGCGTTTTATCTCTAGTTAAACAGAATCATAATGGCAACTGAGACGATGATGGTGAAAATTGAGCATCGCGCTGTAATTAAATTTCTCACTAAGCAAGGAAAAAGTCAAAAAACTATTCATGAAGAGATGGTGGCTGTTTACCAGGGTTCCGCACCTTCATTATCAACTGTGCAAAAGTGGTCAAGTGAGTTCAAGAGAGGCAGAGAGAGCATTGAAGACGACCCCCGCTCCGGCGCCCCGGCTACTGCTTGTACGGGAGAAAGCATCAAAGAAGTCGAAAAACTTGTTCTTGAGGATGCCCGAATAAAGGTGAAAATGATGGCAGAGATCACCAAGCTTTCAATTGGTACCATTCACACCATTCTTCATGACCATCTTAACCTTTCAAAGGTCAGTGCAAGGTGGGTGCCACGAATGCTTACAGCGCCTCAGAAAAAAGTGAGAATCGCATGCTGTAGAGAGCTTTTGGAGATGTGTAGTGAGAACGCGGACGGTGTTATGGATCGAATTGTTACTGGGGACGAAACATGGGTCCACCACTATGACCCTGAAAGCAAACAAGAGTCCATGCAGTGGCATAAAAAAGAAACAGACCCCCCGAAGAAGTTCAAAGACACTCCGTCTGCCGGGAAGCTCATGGCCACAGTTTTTTGGCACTCAAAGGGAATCTTGCTCATTGAGTACAAAAAAAAAGGTGAAACCATCAACGCCACATCCTACGCTTCCACTTTGCATAATTTGCGGGAGGAAATTAAAAAGAAAAGACGGGGTAAACTCGCAGCGGGTGTGTTGCTTCTTCATGCCAACGCTCCTGTTCACACGGCGCGAGTTTCCAAGGCTGCTGCGCGAGATTGTGATTTCGAAGAAATCCAACACCCACCCTATAGTCCAGACCTTGCCCCTAGTGATTATTTCCTGTTTCCGGATTTGAAAAAATGTCTTCGTGGGAAAAGATTTTCGGATGATGAAGAACTCAAGTCGGCAATAAATGGGTATTTTGCAGAGAAAGAGGAAATTTATTTTTTTGAGGGTTTAAAAAAGCTTATCTCAAGATGTAACAAATGCATTGATGTTAGTGGAGATTATATTGAAAAATAAAAACAATTTAAATTGAACTCGCATTTTCCTTCATATCGATACCGAGAATATATTGAATGCCCCTCGTATACCAAGAGTGGAACTTGTGCCTCCAACACATATATAATGTAAGTAAGCGATGGCAAGGTGTATTCTTGCTCCCATGGATGTATGGGCATCCCGTAAACATTAGTCTACACGACAGGTGGCTTACGTTAAAAACCAGAGCCTATGTCCTTTCTTACCCAACCTTGCGCTAAGACCTCCTAGTACAATTTTGGTGTTATGACTGGGGTACCGAGCATATGTTCCCTCTAGGAAGTCATAGAATTAGCCTTTGATGCTGTCATCCTTGTCCGCTGTAGAGGCATGAACGCAAATCAAGCTTTCGCTTGCATGCCGAAATATAGAGATTTTCTGACTAAGTCTCCCTCGAATAGCAAATCCACATTCAAGTAAGCATCGTCTTCCGTCTCTGTAGCAGAAGCCGTAGTTTTTCTTCCGATTTTTGTCCGGCACATCTCATCGCATTCCTTTTATTGTGGTAACTTATGCCTTATAGCAGCCTAGAGCCCCGCGATTTGTTCAACAGCACGTGCCCTTTTAAGGGTCCTTCCATTCCATATGAAAGCAGATACACATTAGCTGTCCTTAAAAAGCTTGCTGGGATAGTCCACAAATTATATTCGTCCGTATATGAGGCTATTGGAGGTCTCCATTTTGACTTGGGCTCCGAATATCTCGAAATGTCTCTAAAAGGAGGTGTGCACCAAGTAACACAAACTGAACCATGAACTCCGCCGTCGATCCGTACATAAAATTTGTCCGCCGCCCCTCTCCTCTTTCGTCTGAAGTCCCACAGGGATTGGGTAGGCTACGTCCAATTAGCTGCACCACGTGAAGGTTCGATAAATGAAGACTAAGCACCTGATCTTCTGGAAAGTTTGTCAGTAATTTCATTGTTCTAAACCAGGTTAGACCTGAAGTTAAAGGACTTTGGGTGCTGCTTGGCTATCTGACAATATGCTAACGTACGGTCTTCCGAGGTTTCGTTTGATACATACTCTGACACCGATCTCGATAGTATTAACCTCTGCTTGGAAGATGAAAGTAGAATGCCAAATGGAGCGATTTTGACTTGGTTAGCTTGTTAGCTACAAGGCTCCGGAGATCCTCTTTATTGCTTGTGTGATCGCAATCGAATTAGTGATTGAACTCTGCGGTAATGCGATCATGGTAACGATCTCGATTCGTTTCCAAATATTGCCTACGCTCTGTCGACAGCCGTAAATATTTACTCTGTCTGGCGCTACCATGGCTCCTTTACAAACTCACGCTGGGGGAACCCTTTAGAATTACTTATTCGACGCCAGTTCCACAATCTTATGTACTCGTATGTAGCTCGCCCACCTTATGCAATGTGTGAAACACTGTAGGCCTCTGTTGAGGGGTCAGATGCGTTGATTGGCTTAATCTCTAGTCATTCACATAATCTGTGTTGTACTGGCCGAGCATGCTGATGTCAAAAGATGTCATTCCTGCGGTCGGCAATTGACCAGGTCCTTAAAAATTTACAGTCACATGGATGAATTTAGCTCCAATATGGCGCGTTGTTTCTGCTACTTAGTCAGCAGTTCAAACCAGAGAATGGAAATTTTCCTGCTCGCTAATGGATTAGCGGCTGGCACTAAGTAAAATAGTCAGTCCTAGACAGGACAAATATCCAAAAAAATCCATTCAACAGATCAACATTTATTCAAACAGAGTTATTCATTACCCAAGAACGAATACTCGCCACATTTGTGTATACCCCTGGTTTGTTTGGTCGCGCACACCCTTGTCCCCAAGACATGATTCCATAGGCTTGTCCATCAATAACAAGCGCACCACCGGAGTCACCATGGCAGGGACCTTTACCACCTCCGGGAACACCCGCACAAATCATAATAGGTGTAACTACAACTGGCGCGTAGTTGCTGTTACAAGTTGGCCTATCTACAATTGATACGTAAACAAGTCTCAAATGCATGCTCCCAGGTCCACCTTGCTGGGTGAATCCCCATCCTGTTATTGATGCATTTTGTCCAGGAGCTGCTTCATTAAAAGCCAGAGGAATTGGTTGAATTGCCGGTGTCCAAGATAACGCTGTAGCGACAAAGAGGAGGGCAGCATCCCAGTTCAGAGTTCTCGAATCGTACTGTGGATGGACGAGTATTCTGGTGAGTTTACGCGGTCTTTCAGCTGGTGCTAGTACTGAACTTCCTGCAACCACTGTAACGTCGCCTGCAGCAAATCCTTCAACACAGTGAGCTGCTGTCACCACAGTACGTGTTGTGGCGATTGTTCCACCACACAAATGTCTAAGGCGTCTGTCACGCAAGGATACTTGATAAGGATGGCGCTCAATGGCAGTAGGATCCCCCCCGACAATGCGATTGCTGAACTGCTCTGAAGCAACAACAAGAAAGCTTGCAATTATAACCAGATGTAGATACATTCCTTGGAGAGTTTTGAAAACAATGAAATTTCACTGATCAGTTGCGGGCTTTTATATAAATTTATCTGGCCTAGACATCATTAAAAGGCGCAAAAACAATTGTGGCCTCTAAAATTGAACAGACAATTGACACAAAGTATGAATAAAGTGTCTGTGTTTGTTATAAGGCATCTGGGTCACCACGCTGCAGCGCCTCTGTATGTTATTTACTCTGCTGCAACATTGATTACGACGTGGGGTAGACGGAATCAACAGTAAGCTAAAATATGCTGTCTTAACGACTCTAGACTAAGAGATATGGTCCAAGAAATCGCGATAGTCTAGGATAATCTTCAAACAGGCCTTGTAAAAGTAGTGTCTTCTGATAGATCTTAGTTCGCCAAACAACGAGATAGAAGCCTCTATAGTCCAATATCTTGTCGCTGTTTTAGCAAGCCCTACTCCATGCCTCCTCACGGCGTCCTCTGGGAAGTTCTTCGGAAATTGCGTAGTAGAGGGGACAAATGACGAACTTTCTGCACCGCAAAACAAGATTAATGTCGGTTGGTCTGTAGCCTAGAGAGCCGCAACCATGAGAAAATTTATTGCTCCGAAACGTCAGAACAGCGAACTGATATTTTGTTGACGATTTTTGGCTATCGACTAGGGGCAACGATAGGATTCTAAAATGTTAGGACTTAAGCGAGAGTTCTCACGATATAATATGGACATCTTGGGCTGAGTGAGATAAGATGGTTGAATACTGGGGAATACCACTCTCCCCCAAAAAGCATCGTCTTGCTCTACTCTGGAAAATCAGCCAGAACCACTTGAGAGTCTGCTAACACCAACAGAACGTTCCATGATTTTTTAACGTAAACCACCTGTCATAAGACCTTATGTTTATGAGATGCCCATACATCCATGGGGAACAAGGATACGCCTTGCCATCGCTCGCCACAAATATTTTGATACCAATTCGAAACTGTGTTGGAGGCACAAGTTCCACCCCTGGTATGAGTCGAGACCGACCTAAAACCTCTTACTGTTCTTAGGGTCATAGCACCCAGCACTTATTTGCAACTCTACAATGGGTTAGACCCGTTCCTACGATTTGGATTTAAACCACAGCCACCACGACGCTCCCACAAGGGGGCCTACCTCAACAAGTCAGGCCCGGACCGAAATCCGGGGGGCTCCTGACTCCCATGGTACCGTGATTTAAGTCCTGGTAGGGACTACCGGTGGTCAAGCCGCCAACAAGACCTATGACCGGCAACTTGTTACTGGTCAAATCGTAGCAACCATTCAGAGGCAATATCTGGAGATGTTTACGATAAGACCAGTAATATGCTCTGCCCCCGCTTTTTATTAGACAACGTCATTGATGGGCGAAGCCTTGATAATTGGGCGAGGGCCCGCTAACACCAACAGCAAGAAGCAGCCTCATATCTGGGAAACCCTACAGTGACCCCACAGAGTAGAGTAAGAAAAATTACCATCATCCAGTGCTATGCGCCAACGTAAACCACGTCTGAGGAAGTTAATTTCAAACCGCCCACAACTTAACGCCTAACGGGGGCATCGTAATCGTAATGGTATATTTTAACGGCAGCGTAGGCTACGACAACACAGCGCTCGAACATGTGATGAGAGTTCACGACCTCAGAAACCACAATAACAATGTGGAGCAATTTGTAGAATTCCGCAATACCAACAGGCTAGTCTTTGGAGGCACTCTGTTCGAGCACAAGACCTGCTATAAGATCAGTTGGGTCTCATCTGACAGGCAGTGAACGTCAAATAAAATCGATTATTTTGCGATAAGTCGACCTTTCAGAAATTGGGCCCTAAACGTCGGAAACAAATGTGGGGCCGATATCGGAATGTCGCACGACTATCAGCTTATGTTAGCCACCATACGCCTTCTATGCCGACAGACTTCCGTATCCCCTAGTGCGCCAACAATTCAGGGACCATACTGCCACAGAAACAATCAGCAGCTCAATGCATGAAGACATGGATCTGGGGTGGTTGCCTACATCGGTGTAAGGCACCAAAGTCACATCACATGGTTATCAGTCGATACCTGGAGACGGATCGATGAGCGTATTGCACTTAAGGCTCGGATTGCAGCGGCATCAGCAGTAGAGAAAACCTAGTTACTGTAGCGTAATGTCAGACATGACAAGCGTACATACATCAACGCACTTGCCTCGAAGACTGAAGAAGCAGCTAGCAAGTGCGACATCAAGACCGTCTACAGCATGACAAAAGAACATACTGGTAGTCGGAGTTCTAAATAACATCTAGTGAAAAGTTTAGATGGCAGTCTGCTGATTTCGGATGAGGATCAGCTCAATAGGTGGAGGCAACTTTTCGCGTTAGTGCTAAATGAACCGGACTTCCTAGGAAGTCAGAGATAGAAGCCGCTGTCAGATCGCTAAAAAAAAATAAAGCGGTAGACATTGATGGTATCCCTGCCGAATTTTTCAAGCTGCGCCAACTACATCAGCAGAGGTACGCGTACTCCAACCGCTCATTTTTAGAGCATGGGAAAATCAATGGTTCCCGGAGGAGTGGAAAAGAGGGATGATCATCAAGCAATTTGATGGAATGTGGGAACTGGATGGGAATATGCGTTCTCCCAGTAGTAGCCAAGATAATAGCTAAGATAGTTCTAGAGGGGATAAGAGAACATCAAGACTCAACATTCGATGCCGAACAGATGGGATTTCGGGGTGGATACTTTTGCGTAGATCACACCAACACATTAAGAATCATCATTGAGCAATGCGTCGAGTTCAGGTCTCCGCTACATCTACTGAGATGCTATCTGGATAGCCTTGCGCAGGACAGGTATCCCGGCTAAAACTTGTAGCTATTATTAAGGCTACTTATGAGGGTGGTAATTATCACGTTCTCTACAAGGGTAAAGTGTCAGATGGCTTTGAAGTCCATAATGGAGTACGCCAGGGCTGTATACTTTCTCCGTTGGTAGTTATCCGCGATTTATTTCGAGTAGCTCTGACTGAAAGAAACTAAGGATTGAAGTGGACATTGACATCTTACCTCAAACACCGGGACCACACTGACGATGTTTGCCTCCTTGCTCATAAAATAATGGATCCCCACCAAATGTCACAAAATGTGCAAGCTGAGGAAAACAACGTAGGGCTTAATATAAACGCGCGAAAAACAAGGGCCCTGAACATTTCAAACTCAAACGCTTAACTCAACACTGCAGGACAACAGGCCGGGAAAGTCGAAAACTTTCTATATTTAGGGAGCATTGTCTCGGCCGGCGGTGGCACCGAACTCGATGTGGGCAGCAGAATCGGAAAAGCTAAAGCTGCGTTTGGAATGCTATCAAAAATCTATAAAAGCAATGTTCTCAGCACAAAAACCAAGCTGAAACTGTTCAGATCCAAGGTAGAATCAGTGCTACTATACGGGTGTAGTACCTGGAAGGTTACCAACATTGTCACTCGAAGACTGCCAACCTTCGTAAATAGATGTCTACGTAACATCTTAAGGATTTTTTGCCCGAAACGCATCGCCAACGAACAGCTTTATTGGAGAATGGGTCAAGAACCTATAGACGTCGCCATACGGAGGAGGAAGTGGCAATGGATTGGTCCCACCTCGCGGCGTGAATGAGGCCCTATTGCGAAATATGCCAGGCAGTGGAATCCAGCCACTCAGTCAGGCAGAAGAATGGGGCGTCCTAAGCAATCATGGCGAAGAATAGTCGAAGAAGAATCGATAATTCTAGGAAAGAGCTGGAGTTAGTTGAAACGCATTGCAGAAATCCGAACAAGATGGCGCCCAGGTCAGCCTTTCGAGGGTTGACAGGAGTTAAATAATTAAAGTAATAGATCACATCATATCAACAAGTGAACAGCCAGACATATTGTACATCAAACTATCAGACGAGACAAGGATGTATGGTATGCTGGCACTATTCCCATAAGACACGACCTTCCGACCTACGAGTAAATCTTAATTTAAACTTCTGTGCTACCCTGGTTACGCGATATGCGTTTCGAAATGGCAGCTGACATGGGGGGAAAAGTATACGAGTATATCGAAGGACTATAGATAATCAGTGTCAAGGAGAAGAATAAGCCTTACATTAAGAAGGAGTGTATCCAATTTAGAAATAACTTCTTGACGTAAGGTGGACTTTTTTTTGGAACAGAGCTCGGACAACAAATTAGTCGTTTGTATTCTTCTTTTTCCCGTTAATAAAACGTATTAATCAGCCAGCGCCTAGTATCTGCAGCATATTGTGAGCTGCAGTCGTATGAGACTGAGACTGACAGCTGTCTTTAGCAGTCCTTTAGTCATGTGATCTACGGTTGTGGTCATTAGAGACTCAATTGCTAATGAGAATTCCTCCTCCGAAATCTGCTGAGCAAGTTCACGGCGATCTCGTCTTGACCTGCGACCTAGACAAGAATTCAACCATTCATAGATGCCTTGTACAATATTTTCGAACTAGATTTGAAATGTTGAAGAGGCCACGTATCAGATTCCTTAGCTTGTTTACATATACGGACGCAGATACTATTTACAATCCTCAAATGTTCCTCACAATGTAGTTCATTGCCATTAGGATTGCATTTGTCTGCGAGAGAAAATAGCCGGAAATTGGCTTAACGAAGGGTCTAGAGTTCTCGTCCTTCACAGCTTTGGAGTTATTACATTTCTTTTCCTTTCCTGAGTACAGGGTAGGTAGACTTCGTATTTCCGTAGCGTTAACAAAGCTTTAGCGGGAGTTGTGTGGAAGATTCCTTCTCTTTAAACGAAGGATGCATCGGTGGATGTGGTGGATACCAAAGTGAGGGAAATTCATCAGTGCGTCAGAGCCATGTGTGATCCATTGTTCACCCCTTTTAAGACGGACGTCTTATTGGCTAGCCGAAGAGCAGCAAACGATGGACGGAAGTTCGGTTTTGGCGGACTTTAATGCCCTTAACCATTCGTCTTTACATTCTGCGTCATGACGATGTATAGAAACTCCAAGTTGGTTCTTCTTATAAAGATTTGGATATTGTGTTTTGAGAGTTTCACCTGTACGAGGGTTGTCTGAAAAGCGATACAAGACATTTTTTCTAAATTTTTTTTTTATTTTTCTACGTAGTCTCCTTGTAACTCTACATACTCCTCCCAGCGATGCCCCCATCTCTCTAAGCCGTCCAAGTAGTACTTGGCGTTTTTCTCTGCAAAATAATTGTTCATAAATATGATTGCCTCCTCATTTGACGAAAATCTCTGTCCTCCGAGCGCAGTTTTTAGATGAGGGAACAAAAAAAAGTCGCTTGGGGCTAGACCTGGTGAATAAGGCGGATGGTCAAGCAGTTCAAACCGTAATTCATGGATTTTCACCATGGCAACCGCTCAGGTGTGAGACGGCGCGTTGTCTTGGTGAAACAGGATTTTCTTTTTCTGTAAATGTGGCCGTTTTTCCGCAATTTCTGCCTTGAGCTTGGCAAGTAATGATGCGTAGTATGCTCCTGTAATGGTTTTTCCTTTTTGAAGATAATCGATTAAGATAACTCCTTTACTATCTCAAAAAACAGTCGCCATCACTTTCCCAGCAGAAAAAACAGTTTTTGCCTTTTTTGGAGCCGGCTCGCCCGTTGCAGTCCACTGTTTTGACTGAATTTTTGTTTCGGTCATAGAATGGTGTATCCAAGTTTCGTCTACAGTAAATAATCGTGTTCATTCGAACACGTTTTTGGTCTAACGTAAGCAAACGCGGCACCCAACGCGCGGACAGCTTTCGCATGCCTAAATCTTGATTTAATATCTAACTATCTTTGGACATTTTGATAACCTCTACTATCTCTCTCACTTTAATTCGGCGGTCGTCTAACACCATTGCAGTTTTTGGACGTCCCGAACGTTCATCATCTCCCAAGCTCTTACGGCCACGTTTAAATTCAGCTGCACAAAATTTCACTGTGGTAAATGATGGTGCAGAGTCCCCATACATAGAGTCCAACCCATTTTTGATTTGCGTAGGCGTACTGCCTTTCAAAAACAAGAATTTAATAACAGCTCGATACTCAATTTTTTCCATTTTCACAAAAAACACTCACATCGACTCACTCAAACGACTGTCAACTAAAAACTTCGCGTCCAAAATGACTGAAACTTCGGTAAGTAAGTGTCAAAAGATGCACAACTAGCATTCACTAGCTTTTATTGACGAGTGCCGCTATCTTTACGTTCCGATCGGAAACTTTTCAGACAACCCTTGTATATTTTAAAATTTATTATATTTTTTGGTCTTGTGCCTTACACATACCTGAAGTTGAAGGTCTATACGAAGATTTCAAAATTATTTAACAAACAATTCGGGCTTCATACAAAGAAGAAAAAACACGATTTTTTTTTGTTTTCCTTAAAGATAAGCCTAAAAAGAAATCATTTGCATTTTTTAATAATTTGGATATTACTTGATCGAAAAATAAAAAAAAATATATTCGAGGGCTATTCCAAAATCAACCTCCGATGTGTTACAATTCATTATATACGTGCACTTCGGTGACGTGTTTCTGCATGCCGCAACCAGTACATTATTCTCTAATAATAACACATCGGCTGAAAAGTCCGCGCCGTTTTATGGTAAAACACAAAATTTTTGCAAAATTCAACTTTATCAATATTGTCACATACTGAAATGCCACTACTAATTCCCCAAAGTATTGGGTCTACAAGTAAGTTTCCAGCGTTTGTCAGAGATGGCGCCACCAGTGGATCCCGGGCAGAAATGTCAGACCCCATGTGTTTTATTTGTAGGTTTTGTATCTGTCAACAACTTTGCAGCGTTATATTTGAGCAGTTCTATCGGTGTCGTACATTTTATCGAGCAAAATCATGGCAAGTTTCCAGCCAAATAAACGTCATTTGCGGGAAGCGCTGCTTTTATTTTTTAATATGAAGAAAAGTGCGGCTGAGGCCTATCGTTTGCTCTCGGAAACTTATGGGGCGGAACGTATTGGTGAATCGACGTGCCGCGAGTGGTTCAAACGGTTTAAAAGTGGTGATTTTGGAGTTGAAGACTCCAAAAGCCGAAAAGTTTTGAAGACGATGAATTGGACGCTTTACTGAATGAGAATCCGTGTCAGATTCAAGAAAAACATGCTGCATCGTTGGGCGTCACGCAACAAGCCGTTTCCCTGCGCCTAAAAGCACTGGGATTCATTCAAAAGGTTTGAAACTGGGTGCCGTACGAATTGAAGCCAAGAGACGTCGAACGGCGATTTTTCATGTCCGAAATGTTACTGCAGCGGTATAAAAATAAATCATTTTTGCATCGTATTGTCACTGGTGATGAGAAATGGATTTATTATGATAATCCTAAACGCAGAAAATCGTATACAAAGCCCGGCGAGCCCGCCCAATCGACGCCGAAACGAAATATTCACGTGAATAAGGTCATGCTCTGCATATGGTGGGATCAAAAGGGTGTCGTATACTACGAACTGCTTCCGAGTGGTGAAACCATCAAAGAACCATTATATCGAACTCAACTAATTCGTTTGAAGCGGGTATTAAAAGAAAAACGGCCAGAATATGAGACCAGGCATGAGTTCGTCATTTTTCATCACGACAACGCTCGGCCACATGTTGCGGTTTCGGTGAAAAACTATTTGGAAAATAGTGGATGGGAAATTCTGCCTCACCCGCCTTACAGTCCAGACTTGGCACCATCTGACTACCACTTGTTTCGTTCGATGCAGAACGCTCTTACGGGAATACCCTTCAGCTCAGTAGAGGAAATCAAAAATTGGCTCGATACGTTCTTGGGCTCGAAAGTCGAGAAATTTTTTTTGGTCCGGAATTCATAAATTGCCAGAAAGATGGGGGAAAGTTGTAGCTTCCGATAGACGATACTTTGAATAAAGCATTGTAACTATGTTTTCATAATAAAAGTTCAAATTTTGGAAAAAAAAACGCTGGAAACTTACTTGTAGACCCAATATGTGACATCCAACCACTATGCACAGGGTAGTTTCCGCCACGTTTGGCGTTTGAGCATCAAACAACAAGCGTGCAAAAGAACTTCGCCTGAGTTAATTTCTCTCTCCATCATTATCTTCTTGAGAAGATAAAGTTGGAGAGTTCACTTAGATCGTAAGCTTAGATCGTAAGCGTAGACTTAAGTTTAGTTTGTTAGTACAGCAGGCAGTCGAGAGTTGAAGTTGGCTTTGTAAGCCTGTGTTCTTTTCTTTTCTTTTTTTAATAAAAGGTATTTTTGTCAAAACATAAACCAAAAAAAGGAGTTGTTTTATTCCGAAAGGAGTTATGATATAACTATATAGTTGCCTTCGAGGGCGATACACTGATTGAAACGATTTTTCAATCTTTCGATACCAGTTTTGTAGTACGATTTCGGTTTAGCCTCAAAATAGGCCTCTGTTTCGGCGATTCGGTCTTAAATCTCTTTCCGGTGAGCATTTTTTTTGAGGTCTGCGAATTGGAAATAGTCGCTGGGGGCCAAATCTGGAGAATACGGTGGGTGGGGAAGCAATTCGTAGCTGAATTCTTTCAATTTTGCCATTGTTTTCATCGACTTGTGACACGGTGCATTGTCTTGATGAAACAGCACTTTCTTTTCCTTCAAATTCGGCCGTTTTTCTGCGATTTCGTCCCTCAAACGCTCCAACAACGCAATGTAACAGTTGTTGTTGATAGTCTGCCCCTTTTGGAGATAGTCGATGAAAATTATTCCATGTGCATCCCAAAATACGGATGCCATAACCTTGCCAGCCGACTGTTGAGTTTTTGGTCGTTTTGAACAAGATTCGTCACCTGCTCGCCACTCAGCTGACTGCCGACTTGACTCTGGTGTGAAGTGATGGAGCCAAGTTTCATCCACTGGCACATACCGACGCAAAAATTCGGCTTTATTGCGGTTGAACAGCTTTAAACACTCCTCTGAATCATCAACACGTTGTTGTTTCTGGTCGACTGTGAGCAAACGCGGCACCCACTTTGAACAGAGCTTTCGCATGTCCAAATATTCGTGTATGATATATCCAACACGCTCTTTTGATATCTTCAGAGCCTCAGCTATCTCGATCAACTTCACTTCGTAATCATTTTGTGGACTCTTTTGCTGTTTTCATCTGAAACAGCCTCTTTTGGACGTCCACTGCGTGGACGGTACTTGTATTACCACTTTTAAATTTGTCAATCCACTTGCGAATGGTTCGTTCGCAAGGTGCAGAGTCCGGGTAACACTTATCAAGCCATTTCTTTGCATCGGCTGCATTTTTTCCCATCAAAAAGCAATGATAAATCAACACACGAAATTGCTTTGAATCCATTTTTTTCACAATAACAAAAGCTGCTTCACTCACAACGGTATATCTCGAGAACTAATCGTCCGACAGCTGTCAAATTTATACACGTATCTTTTGAAGGTTGGTACTAACTGAAAATGGTATGGATTTAATTCAAGTGGTGCACTCTCTTAGAAACGACTTTTCAGCCGATGTGTTATGCCAAGTTTCGACAGTTTTCGTTCAGTATTTTTCCAATAGTTGCCGTTTTAACATGGAGAATTCAATTTTATCTCAAGCCGTATTCGAAAAGCATTTCTCGAACGTTTAGAAATGGAAGGTGAAGAATTTATACAGCAAATTGTGACTGGAGATGAGACTTGGGTCCAGTATGTAAACTTAGAAAGCAAAGAACAGTCAAAGCAATTGATGCACACTCATTCCCCAAACAAGCCAAAAAAATTCAAATAAACTTTTTCCTATCGAAAAATGATGGCCACAGTTTTTTTTGGGACAGTAAAGGCATATTGATGACCGAGTTTATGGAACCTGGAAACACAATAAATGCAGCGGTTTACTGTGAAACTCTACGAAAGTTGAGAAGAGCAAAAGCAGAACAAAAGACGAGGAATACTTACCAAAGGTGTGGTGCTTCTGCATGACAACGCACGACCACACACTGCTGCACGCACAAAAACTTTAGTGGAGGAGTTCAATTGGGATATTTTTGATCACCCTCCCTACAGTCCTGATTTGGCATCAAGTGATTATCACCTTTTCCCAAAATTGAAATCATCCATTGCATCTCAACATTTTGGAAGTAATGAGGAACTTATGGACGGTGTGAATTAATGCCTCAACGCACTGGCAGTGCCATTTTTTAAGGAGGGTAAACAAAACCTCGTGCCACGTTACCAAAACTGGATAGATTTAAACGGAGACAATGTAGAAAAATTAACACATTGGCTGAAAAGTCCGTGCCGTTTCTAAGACAGGGCACCACTTAAATCCATACCATTTTCAGTTAGTACCAATCTTCAAAAGATACGTGTATAAATTTGACAGCTGTCGGATGATTAGTTCTCGAGATATACCGTTGTGAGTGAAGCAACTTTTGTTATTGTGAAAAAATTGATTCAAAGCAATTTCGTGTGTTGATTTATCATTGCTTTTTGATGGGAAAAAATGCAGCCGATGCAAAGAAGTGGCTTGATAAGTGTTACCCGGACTCTGCACCAGCCGAACGAACCATTCGCAAGTGGATTGAAAAATTTAAAAGTGGTCATACAAGCATCGAAGATGATGCACGCAGTGGACGTCCAAAAGAGGCTGTTTCAGATGAAAATATCAAAAAAGTCCACAAAATGATTACGAATGACCGTAAAGTGAAGTTGATCGAGATAGCTGAGGCTCTGAAGATATCAAAAGAGCGTGTTGGATATATCATACACGAATATTTGGACATGCGAAAGCTGTTTTTTTTTTTTTTTTAAAAAAAAGAACAACACTCAAGAGGGTATTACTACTCTTAAAATGCCGGAGCATGTGTTAAGTTTTTCGGAAAATTGTATAGAGAGAGAGAAAGATTTTTGGGCTCAGTGGTTATTTCGCTCCATGGGTGGCATCCAACATTTAATGGGGAGACTAAATTACTAGTGTAAATTGGACTTGATGTTATATTTAGGCAACCATTTATCTCACAAGATTCTAGTTGCCTGAAAAAAAGTCTTTCGGTCACGGCTGGTATTGAATCCCGAACCGTCGGATTGCGAAGCCAACACACTACCACTTGAGGCACGGCCACCCACTCTGTTCAAAGTGGGTGCCACGTTTGCTCACAGTCGACCAAAAACAACAACGTGTTGATAATTCAGAGGAGTGTTTAAAGCTCTTCAACCGCAATAAAGCCGAATTTTTGCGTCGGTATGTGACAATGGATGAAACTTGGCTCCATCACTTCACACCAGAGTCAAATCGGCAGTCAGCTGAGTGGCGAGCAGGCGACGAACCTCGTCCTCGGCTAGCAAGGTTATGGCATCCGTATTTTCGGATGAACATGGAATAATTTTCATCGACTATCTCCAAAAGGGGCAGACTATCAACAGCGACTATTACATTGCGTTGTTGGAGCGTTTGAAGGACGAAATCGCAGAAAAACGGCCGCATTTGATGAAAAAGAAGTGCTGTTTCATCAAGACAATGCACCGTGTCACAAGTCGATGAAAACGATGGCAAAATTGAAAGAATTCGGCTACGAATTGCTTCCCCACCCACCGTATTCTCCAGATTTGGCCACCAGCGACTATTTCCTGTTCGCAGACCTCAAAAGAATGCTCGCCGGAAAGAGATTTAAGGCCGAATCGCCGAAACAGAGGCCTATTTTGAGGCTAAACCGAAATCGTACTACAAAACTGGTATCGAAAGAATGAAAAATCGTTTCAATCAGTATGTCGCCCTCGAAGGCAACTATATTGGTAAATAAAGTGGAATTTTGCAAAAATTTTGTGTTTTACTATAAAACGGCGCGGACTTTTCAGCCAATGTGTAAGATGTTAATAAAACTATTTTGTGCAAAAAATTAATGGTTTTGGTTTTTTTAAAAAATATTTTTCACTTCGGAGGTTGATTTTGGAATAACCCTCGAAGATATTCTCAATTTAGTAATTTGAATTAATGCCAGCTTTTGGGCCACTACCAAAAGAAGAGCAACAAAAATTTACACAAAATCCTAACTCCCAACATATCGCCTCTAATAAAACACCAAAACTTAAGTATAAATAAAAATGTACATTTATTTAAAATTTAATATTTGTTTTGGTTAATATTTTTCCTTTCATTTTACCATTGTTTCCGTTTTGTTTTACTTTTGTATTTTGCTTCTGACTTAAATTCTAATGTTATTTCTTATGCACTAAACAAAAATAAACTAAAAAAAAAAAAAAGTGTTTCTCTTTGGGATAGTCCCATTTGTCGCTTGGTCTTCCCTACTTACATAACTATTTTGACGCATTTTTTATTTTCTTTTTTCGCTTACAATAAAATTGTATTTTTACTTTTGTTTAACTAAAAAAGAAAAAAAACGTTTCATTGTCTCGTTATCGTTATAATAAAATTATTATTTTTTTTTTTCTTATTTCGTTTACACATTTTTTTATTTTTTTTGTTTTTCTTATATTTCAGCATAAGCATTCATAATTCACTTGGTATTTGTTTTATTTCATTTAATTTATTTATTTATTAATATTTTATATATAACTGTACAAAAAATGGCCTAAAATACTATAGTGTTGTATAAGTTACATATGTACTTTAAAATATATTTATTTATTTTTTTTTCTTTCATTTACTAAGAGGAGAAAATAATATAAAAAGAGCTGTTGGTGAGTTCTTATATTGTAGAATGCATAAATGTAATTTAAAAACAAAAAAAAAAAATACTAAAAAAAACCGTCTTAAGTTCTACTTAAAAAAGAAATAAACAAATCCATAAATGAATAATAAAATGGCACAATGATCACGATGAATATTGGTAGAAAGAATAAATTGGCAGGTTGTTTAAAAAAAATGTCTCATAACGACGAAATGCTATTGATTATGTGAATGACTCTAGTAAATTTGTTTAAAATAGCCTTCATCGTGATCGTAATGGAGCTGTTATTTCGAAAATAATTTACAGCAAAATAAATGCAACAGGAATATTCAAAGAAGACGAAACTGTTGTATTTTGTTTTAATTTTTAACAATTCGATGAATAGCATTTGTGATTAGAAGACAAGGAATTGGTTTTGTTTTTTTTTTTTAATTCATAGTTGCTTACGAGGAGTTTGGAATTATATTATGTACTTGTTGCTTACTGCTCCATCATGCTCACCACTTAAGATACGGTTCCCAACTCCACTTAATTAACGATTTGAAAGCTATACATATATTTTGTGAACCGACAAAGGCTGATGGACTCGCGTTTGAAGTGTTTGAAAAATGCTGACAAGTCACACCACTGAAGTTTGCAATGTACAATAGAAATTCAACTTAATGTCATTCCACAATCAAACCATCTCATCTTGAAAACTAAACCAAAAAGACTTCCCTTCATGGGTACAAGAACGATAAATACATTACTGCAACAGATATGTGATAAAAATCAGCCAGCCTAACTCCGCGAAACTGAGTTAAAATCGCACATATATGTAGGAATCATAGAAAACCAACACACAATGGTCGCTCTTAACATAAATGTGCACAGCTCTTCTCACGAGTTTGCCCGAAACAAGTTTATAATGTTTCTCCAAGAAGAGTTATTGGCAGGTATGTGCCTCGTAACAGACCAAGTGCTCCAGAACATCTAGTAGAGGCACTGGAAGCTTACTCGTATAAGTCTGTAATAAACGCCATTCAAGAAATGCGATGGGAAGGACCAGATAAGAAAATAATCAAAAACTGGGATATCTACTAAAGCGACTGTAATTGCGCTATGCGGTTATTAGAAGCAGACTCATGCTTTAGACCTACCAGCGAGCAATTGGGCAATCCATATCAGAGCTAAACTCACAAACATCAGCCTGATGTGCGTGCATGCCCCAACGGATGAAAAAGATGACGCTACCAAGGATGGATATTACTATCTCCTAGAGAGAACCTATGGCAAGAAATCGCCAGAGCTAATCTGGTATGTTGATTGAAATCCAGCTGGCCGGAGAGGCATGTTGATTGAGGGCTAGGAACGCCCCGGTATGTAAGACGCCATCGAAAGTAAAGTAAGCTATTGACAATAGCTACGGAAGCATATTTGGCATCAATGCATCAATTAAAGAAATATTTTTTCAATAATACGCATAAGTTCAGACTCTACTCGGCCTTTAATCCGGAGAAGTGGACTCAAAAAAGTACTGTACTCGACCTTGTAGGGTAGGGTGGGGTACTTTCGACGATGGGGCACTTTCGACATTCGCTATTACAGAAAGGTGGTTAGTTTTTAAATAAAATATTTGACGGCAACTCGTGCCACACTGTTCTCTCAGATCGTACACGAACTATGACAGTTCTTCTTCAGCAGTTGTGGTGGTCAGACCGGTTTTTAACGCGTTCAGTGATTTTTTGCGATTTTTCCTGTACAAGAGGTAAGTGATATTTAATTGTTTCTTATGGGAATTCTTTGGTTGTGAGTGTCAAATGTTTGGATTTATAATATATTTACCTTATTTATAATTTTTCATTGAATTTTTTTTATAACAATAACATTTACTACATAAAACAAATGATGGGGCACTTTCGACAAAAGCACATGGGGCAGTTTCGGCAAAAGTCGAAAGTGCGCCATGTTGGATTTATTAAGTTTAAATTTAAAACTGAAATTGGAAATTATAAAAAATGTGCAGGATGATTAGTTCTTATAAGAAAACTACAAATAAATGTAATATCGAAGAAGGCTCTCGAAGAAATTAGAAATAAAATCGAAACTCCCACGTCGGCTGCTCGGAAATATGACCTAAAACGGACAGCACTTATTTCGAGGTTGAAAAAACCAAATTCATATAATGAGTTCTGTGATTCCCAGCGCACTGAAGTTTACGACTCCAAATATGCAACCCAACAAGTGTTCTCCAAACATCAAGAGCGTCAGCTCGCGGATTATTTTAAAAGGTGTTCGGCACAAACGTTTGGTTTTACGTATTTAATGGCACGAAAGTTTGCTTTTGAATATGCAAACTAAAATAATATTATAGTGCCAAGTTCCTGGATGAAAGAAAAAGAGGCTCGGATTGAATGGATACGTGGGCTTCTGAAAAGAAATCCAGACATTTCTTTGTGTAAACCAGAAAATATTAGTATAGCTAGATTGATTCCGTGCAAGAATTTTTTTTTGAAAAGACTGTACGAAAAACACCAATATACTCGTAATTCTCAGAGTATTTTTAACTTGGATGAAGCATAGGTAGTAAAATCTTAAAATGTACATAATATGATGTAGTTTTTGTTATAAATTATTTTTAGATAATAGCAGAAAAGGGAAAAAGATCGATTAGTCGGTTGTCGGGCTCTTGCTCCAGTGTATATGTTCCTGAGGATACGATTTAAAGATGAGTTCATTAAAGACGGGCCAAGCAGCTGCATTGGTCTTTTGAGCAAAAATGGTTGGATAGTCGGAGAACTGTTTACTCATGTGCTTAGACACATCCAGATCTCTACCAATTGCATCAAAGAAAGCCCCATTCTTATTATTTTGTATAACCATTCGTCGCACTATGGGCTGGAGGGTATTGATTTTTGCCGAGAAAATGGGTTTGAGCTATTGTCATTTCCACCTCATTGCTCTCATAAGCTGCAGCCACTGGATGTGTCTATATTCGGCCCTTTTAAAAGTTATTGCAAGACATTTTTTAGTGAGTTTCAAATCAATAGCCCAGGAAAACAAATAACAATTTATGATATCGCTCGACTGACAAAAGTTCCATCTCAAACAGCTTTTTGTCCTGAAAATATTGAAAAGGGATTTAAAGCCACAGGTATATTCCCGTTTAATAGCCTAATTTTTCGAAGCTCGGAATATATAACATCGAGTCTCTCTGAAGGTCATCATAAATCAGCTCCTAATCAGAAAGAGAGTCAAATTACTCCTGATGAGATAAGACCGGTTCCAACAATCCCTCCACCGAAATACGTAAATCGAATAAATAAAGGTAAATCAAGATTTTATGAGAAGAACAGAATCACTGAACTAAAGCGCAAACAAGAAGACAAAGAAAGCTATAAGGCGAATAAAACCAACAAAATCCAAAAGAAAATTAATAAAAGAACTGAACTAGACGATTCACGTGATTTAGAGACGTTCAGCGTTGCAGATTCAGATAAGTCAGTTGGGCCATATGTGGAAGATGATGATGAGGACTTAGATTTAGAAGTATCAAGCGTAGGTGACCGTAGACTGAAACCCGAGGATGAACTCAGCATTGGTGACTAGATTTCGGTGAAATTTGACGCCCGAATTCCAAAATATTATGTTGGTCAGATAACCAAATTTGAGAATTCAAAGGAATTTCTCTTGACTGCTAATTTTTTCCGGAAAAAATCAAACAATTGTCAGCTTTTTAAACCTCTTTTTGAGGATGTATCTTTAGTGTTGTGAAGTGACATTGAGTTAATGCTACCATTGCCAAAACATCCAGCCATCAATATCGTCAAGACCTTATCTTTTTTAAGGACGTTAATATGAGTCGATACAACGTGCAATGATTTTTTTTTTTGTTTAACACATCCTTTTATTTAACATTTATCCTTTGCTTTGTCATCTCAAAACTCGAATGTGATTTTGAATGTAATTTTATGGTTTAATTTTAGTTTAAAAATGAATTTCTGATCTCATTTAATTTTTATATTTATAGATTTAAAATTTGTTTAATTATTTAAATAAAAACAGTACGTTCCTACTTATAATATATAAAATGTCGAATGTATATATAAAATTCATGTCGAAAGTGCCTCACTCGGGTGACGATTGTGCCCCACCATGGAACAGATTTGCCTTTTTAAGGCAGTTTAACATTTTTTTTTTGAAATTATCAAATTTAGCATTTTTGTAGTAAAATATTTATTAGCGAAAGAAGTTAATTCAAATCTGCCAAAAAAGTGTTGAATCAGCCCCCCCTACCCTATATGTATATAAATATGTATAATAGCATAAAATGTCGTCGATAGCCCAAAATAGATGGACGATTTTAAGCAAAATGTGAGCCAGGGTTAGAATATCAGCCACAATCTTTTAAACGGACTATTGCAAGATATTCCATTTGACCAAAGATGACTTATGTTGAGGTTGCGATGTTGATAAATTCCAAGAAGGCAGCCTCCAATTTCTGTTGAGCTTCGAAAGCTATCACTGGATAAGTACAGCTTTAATCATAATCCACACACCCGGTGACTTTGGTTCACCGTTTCAATTTCGAGAGTAATTTTCATAAATTTATGAAAAATGAATTACAGAAGATGTATAAGACAATTATTTTGTTGTATACAGATTGACATTCAAGCAGTAATGGCTCAAAGAAAAATTCTACACATGAGGATTGAAGCTGACTCGGACAATGATAACAATGGTTTTGTAGTACTATAAATGACGAAAGTGACTTTGATTCTTTGGATAGTGACGATAGTGAGGAAGATACTACCGAAAGCTTTGAGGAATTGGCCGATGAAATAGAGCTAAATGATGATGAGGATGATGATGTAAACATTGAAGCTGAAAAATAACTTGGGATGGATGAAACTGAATGGGACTCTGAACCGTTCAGTCAAGGAAGATCGGCCAGTCATAACATTATTAGAAGCCAATTGGATAAAGTTGTTTTACCGCCTGGAAAGCATATTGACGAAGTAAGTGATACATTCGTCTTTTTTTTTTTTGATAGTACAATTATTGGTCTTGTTGTCAAATCTACGAATGGCCATAGTGCAGAAAAGGAAGGGCAGAAATGAAAGCTCACTGACGCCATTGAAATAAGAAGTTTCATAGGACTACTTATTTAAGCGGGCACTAACAAAGAAGGCCATTTTGATTTTACAGACTTCTGGGATGAAGTTCATGACCATCCAGTGTTCAGGGCAATAATGTCAACGAATCGGTTCGCCGAAAATTTCGCAACATTTATGATTCGATGACATATCAACTACATAAGATAGACGACAGAGAGATAAATTTGCACGAATAACGGAGCTCTGGAACTCCATTATGACAAATTTGAAGAAGATGTATGTGCCTGGTATGAACCTGACAACTGATGGGCAACTGCTCCCCTTCCGAGGTAGAGTGCAATTCAAACAATACATCCCTTCAAAGCCGGATAAACATGGCATGAAGATCTGGTGGATATGTGATAGCTCAACATCTTATCTTATCCCTTGTTTGGTATTCCTTACATTGGAAAGAAAGGGAATAAAAGGGATTGTAATCAAGCGGAGAATGTTGTGTTGATGTTTTCCGAGTCTTACTCTGGATCGAACCGAAATCTCACGTTTGATAATTTTTTTACATCAAATCATCTGGCAAGTCAATTATTAAGCAGGGCTCTCACCAGTGTTGGAACTCTAAGAAAAAATAAAGCGTGTATTCCAAAAGAATTTCTTCCCAATAAAAGCAGCGATCTGGAGTCAAGTTTGGATTCAGGAAAAAAATGAGTTACGTCCCAAACAACAAAAAAAAAACAGTTTTGCTCTTATCAACGATGCATCATACCAAAATAATGGACATCAACAACAAAAACAAACCAAAAGTTAATTTGTTTTACAATTTAACTAAAGGGGCGGTTAATACTTTGGATCAGATGTGCCATGCATTTTTAGTCAAACGAAAGTCAAACAGTTGGCCCATTGTGATACGGACATAGCATATGTGAATTGGATCAAAACATATCCAAATTGGAATGCACCTAAAAAGCACAAAGCAAGACCATTATTTATCAGAGATCCTGCAACGGGATTAGTTACACCTCACATTTTACGCCGGTGAGGTATTTATCAGGGCTCCTAAACCGTGTCATTAGTGAAATAGTGCCATCTGCAGTAAAGAATTCCGAAGACAACGAAGCTGACGCGTCTAGAAAGAGGAAACGATATTACATGTGTTCTCATGATATAGGCCGCGCTTCAAAACAAATATGTTGTAAATGCAAAGAGAGCGTCCGCAACGAACACTCAGAAAAATCTAATACGGTGACTTTGGGTCATCACCTGGGTGGAGAACATATCACACTTATCATCCAATGAAGCATCCAGAACTGTTCTAAAGTTTCATTGGGCATACAGAACGACTAGAAACCAATCAACTGAAGCAAAACTTAATTGGGGGCGATTGAGAATTCGAAGATATGAACTCTGATAAAATTTGACTTGTCAAAACAACTGGTTTCCACCCCATAAACCCGGTAACCAAATCCAGCCTAATCCGATCAACCAATGCATAATTTGGAATGATAACATGTTTTTGAAAGGTGAAACTGGGTGCACAAAATTGGGACAAACTTTCGTGAATGTTTAATTTAAATATACAAAGTCTGCGCTACAAAATACGTAAAAATCTTGTTTAACAAATTATTTTGTAGACATTTTTTTCTACCTTGTGCGCTGGGTAATGAACTTTGATAGAATTTTCTTGTTAATCATAAAAATTACGATAAAGTTCATTGTCAATTCGATATACGAGTATTAATTGTAAATTTTTGATTTGGTTAATAATTTTGATTAGGGAGTGAACATTTTTTATTGCAAATTGATTTGGAATGGTAAAGATCGGTTTAGGTAGGGAATAAGCTAGCCAAGTAGTCGCCATTTTAATCAGTTATCGGGCTTTGCTTTTACTAAAGACCACACCATTTCAAGAGTAGCAAGACATCACGGTCTAAGTTTTGAAATTCGTTTTATACAGTGGAGCGTGAAAGAAGACCGTATCGCGTCTCGTAACTGCTAGTAAAATTTTCAAATAACTAAAATCTGTTAAAATATATAGCATATTCGTTTACCGCACCGCTAAATAGTATGTTGTAAGAAGTGAAGCGTAAGAAGTGTTCGTCCGCCCATTATGTGCAGTCGTTAAGTCTATATGGCAGCAAATTCAAGAAAACCCTCTCTGAAAGCCCAAAATTATGTCTCGAGAATTGGAAATATCCCCGAAATTCACGACCAGACCGATTAGAGAGGACATCGGTCAACTGCATTTAACTAAAGAACAAAATAGGCTTTTAAGACACAATCAATTCTTGCAATTGTACGAATACAACGACCATGGGAATATTATTTTTATCATGATTCTGGTTGTGCCCTCAAAGCCTGCTGTATCCTCTGCATTCGTAGCGCACGATATTAGTGCCCAAAAGAACTCAGTTTACATCAATAAATCCGCCACCAACGACAGACAAAACACGGATAAGAAGGCTATTGTTATTCTAAATAAGTTTATTAAGAATGAAGCGACTGGCACGCTTTCGGAATGAAGCCGTAACATCCGGCTCTCCGACACGTGAGATTTACTTTGAAACAACGAAAATATCATATCCAGTGCAGTATGGAAGATAAAATTCAATGGAGAGAAAAGGAATTGAAATGTATGAGCGCTTAAAAAGAGAAGAAGGATGTTGGCCTAACGAAGAACAGTAGAGATTGTTGAAAAGAAGGCAAACTCTTCACAACGTGAAAATTAAAGGAAAAGCAGCTGGTGCCGATGAAGCACAAATCAAAGATGGAGGATATGCTCTTCACCAAATATGTAATGATGAGACAGGTCTCAATTGGGAACGTATGCCGAATGGAATATTTTAGAAATCTGCTCAAGGATTCAAAGTACCAAAAGAACAAATCACTATTCTGCTATGCACAAACGCAGAGGACTTTCAAGGGGATTTTTAAACCGCATTTGCAGCCTGGATGAATATGGAAACAAATATTCAAGGAATGGTGGACGAAGCATTTTGCTACTGAAGCCGAAGGATATTGCAAAAATCCAACTTTTTCTTCAATGCGTTATTGTTCTAACAGACTTACTATACTATATAGTCGAACATCAAAGTTGTTGGAGGTAAGAACTCCAAACGCAACCGATGGACCAAGGTGTTACTTCTACGTTCAGGATAAATTACCCAAAGCACACATTTTCCGAGCTAATCAAAGTATTTAAATGAAATCCATACTAGCATGGGGAGAATTAAAACGATGAACTTTACAAGCTCTTTGGGAAAGGCTTCTTGATCAACAAGACTCCCCAGGTGACGGAGAAATTGATGTTTACATTGATGTACAAATTGCTGGAGATCTCGCAAACCCGAATCAACAAGATATTAATGAAATTTTAGACCAGTGGTTCCCAACCGGTGGGACACGGCTCCCAGGGGGGCATGGGGATTGTAAAAGGGAGGCGTGGACACAATTTGAATTGTAAATTTTTGATGCAAAGAATACAATATTGAAGGCTTCAATATTTATTACTGTGTGCAGATATTCCCACTCTCTCTTCATATTTTCTTATTTTTCGGGAAAAGTACCGCAAGCACACATCGAAATCGGAAATGTGTAATAATGTGTTGAGTGTAATACGATACGCATGTCAGCAGTAGTATTGACACTGCGTCGTTCAACACGTGGACTGTATTTCTTTGGATCAAGGGTGTTAAGCAGACTATTCACAGTTTATTAGAATCATATTTTCAGTTTGTGTTTGTTTTTTTGTGTTCATCATGTCCTTCGCCGCCGGTAAGAAAAGAAAATACTCCAATGATTACATCAAATATGGATTTACTTCGATTGAAAAGAACGGAGTGGAAGTTCTACACTGTGTGATATGTTTTGCCGTTGTGAGCTACGATTGTTTGAGACCAGGTCGCTTGGAAAGGCATTTGACCAGTGTTCATGTCGCCGTAAAAGACAAACCGAAAGAGTTTTTCATCAATAAACTGGGGTCACTTAAAAAGATAGAGCTAAGAACAAGTGGACTGAGGTACGCAGATACCGAAAAACTACTGTTCCTTCCTACGAGCTTTCTCTTTTAATCGCGAGATCAAAAAAATCTCATACAACCGGAGAATCTCTCGTCAAACCGTGTTTACTAAAGGCCGCTGAAATTCCGTTGGGAGTCGAAGCTAAGAACAAGTTCAAGGAAATACCATTATCTGGCAACACCGTTAAATGTCGAGTTGACAACATGGCTGCTGACGTGACTCGACGAAGGCATCTGATATAATGAAAATTATTGGCGACTACTCCGATAAGCATGAAATCCCATGGACTAAGCTTGCGGGGTTATGTACAGATGGTGCGCCGGCAATGTTTGGACGTGATTCCGGATTTGTTACCTTAATTAAAAACAAGAACCCTAACGTGATTACCACTCACTGCATCATTCATCGACAAGCGCTTGCTTCGAAGACGTTACCAGATAAATTAAAATGAACTTTAAGCGTAGCGATCAAAGCCGTCAATTTTGTTAAAAGAAGCGCTTTAAACACACAGCTGTTTAAAAAATTGAGCTCCGAATACGAACAACTGCTATACTACACTACAAGTAAGGTGGCTTTCGAAGGGTAATATGCTTAAGGGATTGTTTGACCTGAGGGATGAGATTAGTGCATTTCTGGGCGAAAAATCCAATCCTTGCGTTATTCCACTGCAATACGAATCTTTTGGGCTTGGAGTACCTGTCTGATATATTTCAGCATCTTAACGAGCTAAATTTACATTTGCGAGGGTCGGGAAAAGAAAATGTTTCCGCAAATATTTTTTAGTGTGAAGATAAGATTCGAGCTTTCGTTCAAAAAATCGGAAAAAAATCAAAGCAAACAGTTTTTCGTCATTTATGAGCGTTGCAAAACTGGTAAAACCCGGAGAATAAGCAACCAACGACCTAAAAAATGACATACATAATCCAACCTTTGCAAAACCTTACTGAAGCATTTTCAGGTACTTTCCGGAGGACAAAAAAGACGTTGCAGAATTGAAAACGATGGTGCGCAATCCATTCACTGTTATTGTCAATGAACTACCAGACGAATTACAAGAGAAGGTGATCGATTTGAAAAATGACCGAACACTGAAGGACAAATACGATACAAGCGAACTAGAAGAATTCTGGATCAAAAGCGGGCAATCATAGACAAGGCTGCGAAACATTGCTATTCCATTTTCGGTGCTCTTTTCAACAACAAATTTATGCGAGCAAGGATTTTCGGCTCTCCTCCTCATTAAAAACAAGCAGAGAAACAAACTTGACGCTTCAGCTGACATGAGAAGAATTCCACTGACGAAAATTGCACCCAGAATCTCAGAGCTGGTGTAGAAAATGCAACACCAGAAGTCGCATTGAACATGAACATTACTAATAAATAATCAATAAAAATACTTTTTTCAAAATCAATTTAAAAAACATGTATAAATAAACATGTATACAAGCAGGAATATTTAAATTATATATTTTTTGACTGGCATGCGATTTCCCAATTCATCATGAGGGGGGCAAGGTTGGAAACAACTGTTTTATACACTGATGGGCCGGACATCGCTGCAGAAAAGATAATAAATTTATTTCCAAAATTTGAACCTTCTGAAGAAACTGCAAGTGTACAGTAAGATAAAATCACTGAAACTAAACTGGCCAAGATTTTCGGTACACATGGCATATTGGTGAATGAGTTTGCCGGAATTGATCCTAACGAAGGATGGTCGAACAAATTTCACAGCAGCATAAGAACATCTTAAGCTTACAGAGCAGTTCATTTAGAAAAATCTAAACAGAGAGCAAATGCTATTAACGGATTTTTTTTTTAAAACGAATTACAAATAATATGGGAATGGGTGTACTTTTTCGTTTTAAGCGTTTGCAAGCAGCTTTTGTATTTTTAATTATTTTCCATGTTATTGAAACAATCCCTTGTCCACTAAACACATACAAATTTTGAATGTCGAGTTAGAATCTCATCTGGTTTTCATAGTTAGACATGCAATGTATTTTTGTTTTTTTTTTTTTTTTTTTTTAGTTTTTTGTTAAGATTTCTTAGAATACTTATAGTTTTATTTAATTTGTTGTTTTGTTGTTAGTTTAAAAGTACGTTTATGATATTAACAATAGAATAAAAATAGTGAAATAATTAATGAATAGTAAAATAATTATTATCTAGTGGTTGTAAATATTTACAGGTATTGTTTCGTGTTTTACAAAAACCATAATTACACTTAATTATTATTTATATATATATATATATATACTTTTTTTGTTGTAAAGAAAACTGAAATACTTAAAATTTACAATGCAAAATAAATCAATCAATCCTCCACATAAGATCACAAACAAAATTAATATTTTCCAATCTAATATACTCGTATATATAATTTCTAATGCAATAGAATATTAGTTTTTGATTTTGTTTTGTTTTGTTGATATTGAAAATAATTTAAGAGCATTGTAGGTAATGTTGATTTATTTGTTTTAAATTGCTTTTCAAAGAATTTACATTCTTAGATAAGCGGGCTAGCAATTGAGGAGAATTAAAAAGTATTTTCCAATAGAGAACTCAAGGTTTTACTACATTCATTTTATCTATCTAACAATTCATATTTCTTTAAGACAAAATACTGATTTATTGTTTAAGATAAGAAAACAAAAACATGTAGAAGCTTAACTTTAATAAAACAAAAATAAAAATGAAGAAAATCGAGTCATGGTATTTTAAAGCTGTCTAAGTTGAGTCGAAGGAACTCTCGAGAGATTCTTACATTTTCACACTATTGTCCAGATAAATCATGAAGCAAAAAGACTCGCATCCTATTTGATAGCATTTTGAATACGGGTATAACAAAATATTTGAGGTGGCAGAAGGGTTCGAATACGGCGCCAGTGCCAAAATGGATTATAGTCAGATTTTGAGACACCTCCGGCCTTTTGTTTTTCGGCGAATAAATGAAGAATAAAGAATATTGGTCTATTAAGCATGTATCTCGTGGATAGACACAATAACAAACTATGGATAAAGATGAAAAGGGAAATTATATATCATGCTTGGCTAAAAAAAAGGTAACTTGTGTTACATAAAAGCAAGTACAAACTTCTTCAATATATCCTGTAAAAAATATTAAAGGAAGAAGAACTCTGGATAGATAGATAGATACTATAGATAGAGAGAGAGAGAGAGAGAAATAATAAGAGGCCTCACAAATAAACAAATATTGGAAACGATGATTTCCAACGTCCCCAGCAGAGATAAACTTTAGGCAGGAGAAGAAGGATAGATTGAAAAATGCAAGTAAGTAATAGCATACTCTCGATTGAAGTTAAATATTTGATTTTTACCATAAGCGAGCTAGTAAAATGGTTTGAATATGAAAAGCAAAAAGCCATCTTCTAAACAATCCAAAAGTTCTGACAAAAAACAAAATAAAATTGA
This sequence comes from Volucella zonaria, assembly GCA_963966105.1. Taxonomy (NCBI): domain Eukaryota; kingdom Metazoa; phylum Arthropoda; class Insecta; order Diptera; family Syrphidae; genus Volucella; species Volucella zonaria. The sequence continues at coordinate 132,195,351 of OZ014531.1, forward strand.
AATTGCAAATTTTAGAAAATCTAGAGAAAGGAGAAAAATGTGTTGACATCGCTCGATATCTCAAACTTCCTCTATCGACTGTGCATCAGGTACTCAGATTGTAAAACTTGACCAGTCACATTGAAATTTTTCGGAGACCTATGTGCGCAAGCACACAATATTTAGACATTTTTCTGTACACAAGACTAGAGTTAAAAACACATAAAGTAGACAACTGTCTAGAGAATCCTTTTAAATTCTCCAAAATTGCCAGAAAACCAAAGAATTGAATCAACTCTCTACCAATTTAGAATAATGTTAAAAAAGGAATCAATGTTGCAAAGAAATTTTTCCAAGTCAAACAAATCTTCCTCGGCCAAATTGAGAGTATGAGGTTCTTTTTAAAGGCACACGCAAGCAATCATCTAGTTAAGTGGCGTCCTGCGTAGTTATTTTATCGCAAAAAGTATTTTCTTGTAAAACTCACGTCCGAAAAGGATTCGTAAACCTGATAAATCTCGTGTTTGAGGAAACATAAATCTGGTTCCCGACTCTAAACTAGATTTTTGCAGAGTCTATTTTCCTATTTTCTATACATTTGTCTCAACGTATACACCCCAGGAATATTTTTAATTTTTTCCAGCTGATCAGCATTTTCTTTAAATTTTTGTGTAAGATCTCTAGCTACTATTTTGCATGTTGAGCCCTGCGTCATGGGCAAATCCAAGCTGTTAAGTGTTAAGTGGTATTGCTGATTTCACACCAAAACGCATTCTAATGCGTACCGCATCGCATGGCATTTCCTTTTGCAAATATTGTCAAACGTAATGAATGATGCTTTACTGTTAAAGAACGAGCACTGTGTTGTCCCTCAATCGGATAAGAGGGACCACCGGCTTTTTGTTAACTCTAAAACGTGAAAGTATGAGAGCCACCCGCAAAATTTGACGTTTGCTGTTTGCGGTTAACTGACAGAAGCAGAACTCAACACTGGATATATGCACTCTGAAAAGAAACATGGCGTAAGTACCATGCTTTCCGTACCGTTTTTGATAAACACTGCCGAAATTAGAAGGAAATCGTGGAGCCAAGTTAACATACTTCCCAAACGAAAGTTGAAGAGACCTTAAGCACTCGCTTCTTGACGGATATTATTCCCATTGACGAAGAATAAGGATTTGTACAACAAGTGAACTGAAAGCAGTATGATAGTTTACCTTACCCTTACCATTGATGAGCACAGACTGGCCTTAGTGTGACATCGATTACGTCTTATAAAAATACTCAATGATATCCTGGTCATTAGACGACTGACCACAAACTGAACACAAATGTGTGTGTAAGAATCAGAAACCCCTGTAATGGCGTTTATCCCATTCGAGTAAGTTGTCCTAAGTAGCCTAAAACTCAGACTTCAACATAGTAAGCGTTTAAAAACATTGACTCTTGTCGTGTTAAAAAAAAAAAAAAAATAGAGTAAATCCAAGGATAACGAAGTAGAAGTAGGTCTAACAACGTTCATTACCTACGCTGCTCTTCTTAAAATGAGACCTCAATTTGGTTAAACTTAAAATCTAATTAGAAAATTATCGTTAATTACAATAAATTAGAAATAAATTTGTTTCTCTCTTCTTTTCATTCGTGAACTATACGTTGCTAACAGGAAGGAATCCAACAAAGATCACCAAGAAGTTGACGATCAAAAAAATTTAAAAAAATAAAAATTTCAATTTATATAATGACTCGGTGCACACTCTCTGGTCCTCTTGCTTGGGTGGTGTGATATGCATGCATTTGTGTGTGTATTTAAGATCCATTCAATTACAATATTTTCCCGATTTCGATGTAGGATTCATCCATCAATCCAATTAAAAGGGCAGTTCTGGAGTGCGTACACTGTTTTTTTTTTTTTTTTTTTTTTTTAAGTTTTTCGGTTTTTCTTTTCTTTTACTACATATTTACGAGTATGTATATTTATAAGTTTTGTGTGAACGTGTCTCAACTATTCTCGTTGCTAAGTTTTGCATTATAAAAAAATACCTGATTACGAAACTACTTTCTGGAGGGGATGACATAAGGAATCCTTTTGCGTCGTTTAATTTAAGTCGTTATTCGTATGGTGTTTTTTACGTTTATCTCATTTGTTATTTGTTTTTGGGAGGGGAATACTTTGTGTGATTTGGTTAGGGTATTTTAATATAATGTATATGTGTAGATCGACGTTAACATTCAAATTCACTGGCAGTGATTGCACTTAAATCTTTCATGAGCCCTTCCAAATTGGCCATTTCTTGGTTAAGCTCCTCGGTGGAAGTACTTGGTGCGAGTCTTTGTATTTCATCTGTTGAATGTGCTATTGTACATCCTGTTAGACGATTTGTAGGTGTAGCAACTGAAAATGATGGCTTCTTAAATGGGGAAGCATTTTGCGGACGTATTGTTACTGAGGGTGCTGTTAAAAAGAAAGAAAACAAAATTTATTATTAACAATGCTCCAGAAAGAATAATGAAGATTAAATAAAAAGGTAAATTGGAGTGGGTTGAATATGTGTATGTTAGATGTACAAATGAAGGTTTCTATGACTATTAAATTTTTGATGGGTAATAATCGGAAATGGAGGCTTTTGGAGCCGCTATATCTCAAGTTCCAAGTGGTTTCTTAAGTGTTTTTTTTTTTAATTAATTAAGGATGTTAAAGGATGTTTTAAAGTTGCTAGCATTTGGGGTGGACAAAATACAAGAAAATAACGGTTGCCGCTTTTCGACAATACAATTGTATCAAAGAACAGTCATTGTAAATCCGAGTCAGTACGCAACGTTGAATAGAAGAACTACCCAGATGGAATCAACGGTGTTATCGGCATTCAGATTCTTGACGTGGTCGTCTTCTTTCAGGGCTAATTTGACATACAAAGTAGAGGTGATGACAGAAGAACTTAAATTGGGCTAATGGCGTATGAGTGATACCACTGTTGACGACCCATGCTACTAGAAAAGGCAAACAAATTTGGACCGAACAACACTCGGGGACCCAAAACTTCTATAAAGCAAATTTAACCTCCATCCATTAAGTGAGTTTTAGGCATGTGAACGAGCGCTTCGTGACGGAGGAGAAAGATGATGGCACCAAGGTTTGTTTACATGAGCTCCTCCAAGACATATTCTCAGTGTCCTAAGCAATGCAAAACGTTCTACATAATTTCAACGCAAAGATAGGATATTAGGACTTCTTTGATAGTACACACGGTAAGTATAGCCTGCACTACACTGAATTCAGAGTCATTGACTTCGCAAAATGTCATAGTAGCAAGCATGAGGTTTCGGTATATAGACATCCATAAGAGGACCAGACGTTCTTCTGATCAATCAATCAACCAGATCACATTGCGATCGACGCAAGGCGTGCCGTGCCTTCAGTATTCTGGATGTCCGAACATTCCGAAGGCCCACAATTGGCTAAGAGCCGAATCTTGTTGTGGCCAAGGTACGTATTCGAATACCCCTAAAAGGAAAAACGCTGAGGAATTTAAAGCGGAAGGCTGCAATTGATTTGTCAAACAAGCATACCTTACCATCATGTTGCTCTAAAACCCACTAGCAAAAACCCTCCATAGATGCCGCCTCTAATGTGAAAGGGCTCGATCACCACTCGTGATCGGCGGCGCTACAAATGAGGACTAAAACAGCTCGTGAGCTATATTCCCAAAAAAAGAAAAGATGAGCACCGGCTTTTTAGGAGGAAAAATTTCTGCAGATTGTTAAATAGCAATGACGATCAACAACCCGCTGCCAGGCAGAACGAACTATTCCACCTGGACGATGGTAGGAAACAATTTCGTCCACCCGACTCCGAATATATCTAAACTATATCAAAAATTTAGTTCAACAAGGCTGCCGGCATTGACGGAATAGCTGCGGAGCCGTTTAAGGCGGTACAAGATGGCTTTGTGAGGAGCGAAAGCGAGCGGACTAAAGCATGCCAGACGAAACGAACCTCAGCATTGTATGCCTAAAGAAAGGAGATCCTATACTCTGGGACAAGTATACAGGCATCAGTCTCCTCGACATCTAGTAAAACCACTTACGCTTGGGTGATAATTGGTCCTTAAACGAGTAAGTATGGTTTCAGGTCTGGAAAGTCCAGCTTTGACTGGAATTTTAGATTTTCAAATTACGGTAGATTTTGGCAAAGATTTTCGATTCCCAAATTGACACACACCACCCATTTGTCGATTTGAAAGCTGCTTATGAAATCGTATATCGAGGTTTTGGAATCCCCGCTTAACTCGTCAGGTTCTGCAGATTCGGCATGGAGAAAGTAAATGGAGATGTCATTCCCAGTCTTCCACTACAGTGCTTCGAGCGATCTACGGAGGTCATTCTTCGAAGCCATTACGGAGAGAAAACGCAGAATAAAAAGATCTTACCTTACGTGGCACGCGCAAGTGTTATATTGGGTCTACAAGTAAGTTTCCAGCGTTTTTTTTTTCAAAATTTGAAGTGTTATTATGTAAACATAGTTACAATGCTTTATTCAAAGTATCGTCCATCGGAAGCTACAGCTCCCCCCCATCTTTCTGGCAATTTATGAATTCCGGACCAAAAAAATTGCTCGTCTTTCGAGTCCAAGAACGTATCGAGCCAATTTTTGATTTCCTCTACTGAGCTGAAGCGTATTCCCGTAAGAGCGTTCTGCATCGAACGAAACAAGTGGTAGTCTCATGGCGCCAAGTCTGGACTGTAAGGCGGGTGAGGCAGAATTTCCCATCCACTATTTTCCAAATAGTTTTTCACCGAAACCGCAACATGTTGCCGAGCGTTGTCGTGATAAAAAATGAAGGACTCATTCCTGGTCTCATATTCTGGCCGTTTTTCTTTTAATGTCCGTTTCAAACGAATTAGTTGGGTTCGATATAATGGTCCTTTGATGGTTTCACCACTCGGAAGCAGTTCGTAGTATACGACACCCTTTTGATCCCACCATATGCAGAGCATGACCTTATTCACGTGAATATTTCGTTTCGGCGCCGATTGGGCGGGCTCGCCGGGCTTTGTATACGATTTTCTGCGTTTAGGATTATCATAATAAATCCATTTCTCATCACCAGTGACAATACGATGCAAAAATGATTTATTTTTATACCGCTGCAGTAACATTTCGGACATGCAAAATCGCCGTTCGACGTCTCTTGGCTTCAATTCGTACGGCACCCAGTTTCCAACCTTTTGAATGAATCCCAGTGCTTTTAGGCGCAGGGAAACGGCTTGTTGCGTGACGCCCAATGATGCAGCAAGTTCTTCTTGAATCTGACACGGATCCTCATCCAGTAAAGCGTCCAATTCCTCGTCTTCAAAACTTTTCGGCTTTCCGGGGCGATCTTTGTCTTCAACTCCAAAATCACCACTTTTGAACCGTTTGAACCACTCGCGGCACATCGATTCACCAATACATTCCGCCCCATAAGTTTCCGAAAGCAAACGATAGGCCTCAACCGCACTTTTCTTCATATTAAAGAATAAAAGCAGCGCTTCCCGCAAATGACGTTTATTTGGCTGGAAACTTGCCATGATTTTGCTCGATGAAATGTACGACACCGATAGAACTGCTCAAATATAACGCTGCAAAGTTGTTGACAGATACAGAACCTAGAAATAAAACACATGGTGTCTGACATTTCTGCCCGGGATCCACTGGTGGCGCCATCTCTGACAAACGCTGGAAACTTACTTGTAGACCCAATACAATAGAAGCAGTAGTTAGCAAGCAAAATGGCTGACTAGGGAAACACGAATGGAGTTATATCAACATACGCGGAGCTCTAATTCTAGCATAAGTCAAGATGTTGAAGTAGAGATGGTGCACGGGACTGTCGACACTATCTTCTGAAGGATATGTATCTCTAAGTAGGGGATTTTGTGATCAAATGAACTGTTTTATTATCACATAGCACACTATTTGTTGTGAAGCGCCAAACAGTTTCGGATATGGATGAACTTACAGTAGACAAATAATGAACAACGACTTTCCGCTATTCACCTGAAATGTTCGGACTTTGACAAACCAAAGACAATTAGCGGAAGGCCCCGCGGATACCACTGTCAACTAGGACGTGCAATGGGATGGGCGGAACAAAATAAGAGTGAACAACTATGCCATTCTTCGATCAAGTACATATATTAGCAATGTCTTAAGCAGGACTTTAGTGGTTATAACTCGAAATTTGGAACGGAGAACGTCTTTGGTAGTACAGTTGGAAAACATAATCCTACCAAAGCACGCATTCTTATAGCTTATTATCCAGAAAAGAACTTGGCAGTTCCCCGATCAAAAAACAGTGAACAAAGTTGATTAAGTTCCGATCGACGCAATGCAAAACATAGTTTCGGTATTCCGGGTATTTCGAGACCCAAATCCTATTCGGACCGATAACTACATCGCTATTGTAGCCAAGATGTTGATGCGAATCACACAACAAAACATCAAAGAAGTATTGTGAGCAAAAATCAACGTCGAACGGCTACAACGGCAAGAGACTCATAAAGCGTTTTCTGATTGATTATCTCAAGTCCTATGCCTCCAGCATCATGTAATGAAGACTAGTGGCAGCGCTGAGAAAAATCTCTATGCCATCAAACCGAATAATATGAAACCCGTGGTTAGAAGGTATATCTGCAAGGAAGAACGAGATCTGATTGAACAAAGGAGACGGGAGGAGCATCGGTTTCCATGAAAGAACACCGGAAAATTTCGGAAAATTTACCAAAAAGTGGAAAGTAGTTGGCAACGACGCAAATACCAAACGGAACCATAAGGAAGGGAATCACAGTCGGTACAGCATGACTTCGGACAGCATTTCGAAGTCACGCAGACGAGTTTTATAGAGGTATGTCGCTGTTCAATAAAGGTCGGTAATGTCATCACGGATACATTTTATGTTAAAAAAGGATTTCGACAAGATGATGCGCACGTAATTTTTTTAACTTGAAGAGATCGTGTGAATGCCAGAGGTATCGGCATATCCCGACGATAGTAACATTATGGGGCCGTGAAAGATTCCCAGCTCTAAAGACTCGGGCAGCATGTGAGGATCTTAAAATGCAAGATTTGTAATAATAATTGGCGATGTATTGTATATAACGAAGTTCTCAAATTAGAGCTGAGTGCACCACGTGGATAAACGAAGAGTTTGGTGATGCATGTTAAACGTCCTTCAGACCCACAAAACCACAAGAAAGGTCCACATTACTTTGTCCCTGTTGTTTTAGTAATGGCTCTTTCATTACTAAAAATTTAACCAAAAATATGTAAAGTAAAGGGTAAAGTCTGTTTGGGAAAAAGTATCATTAACTAGTCACCTAGCAGGAGCAATTCTAAAATGTAAATAAAAATCACTCTTACAATAATCAAAATTCAGTATATCTCTAGGCATTCCTCGTACGATTCAGATGCCGCACTCCAAAAAACTTGTAAAAGACATCTTCAGAGAAATATTTCTATGTTAAAGCATATTTTTACTTACCGTGCTTAGAGCATGTAGTCATAACTGGTGGCGGTATGCCAGGTTGCGGTGGGCCGGGAGTGCCGAAACTTTTTAACGGATGACCACGTTTGGCACTTTCCACGGTTGATATGGCCGTCTGGTATGGCGGGTTGCTGAAAAGTAAGTTTTTAAATTTAAATTAAAGAAATAGTAACATATTTTTTAAAGCAATCAATAAATTAACAAAGTTCGGATGAGACATACGAGTAAGTGCCTTCTACACCCTCATGTTGTTCGCCTTTTAATAGCGTTCACTAGAGTGAAATATACAATAGAACTAAGACTACGTTCAGAACAACGAAGCAGAGCTTGACGACTCGGCAGTCACATGAGATATTCACAAACCAAGCGACACTCGGCAAGATCTGCTAATGCAGTTAAAGTAAAAATCGAATGCCAAGTCGGAGACCAACCAGATACCAAATTCTTAGTTTCAACGTCAGATTTGAGCGGCGATAAGGTGGATGATAGATAGGTAATTTTGGAACATTGGTAGCGCCTAGGCACTCCAAGCAGGGAGTGACCAATACGAAAAAGGAATTCTTTTGGGCGACTTCTATGTCCATTTGAACAGAATATCAAGGCAGGAAATACGTATAGGGAATCAAACTTCTAATATGAAGCCATGGGGGAAACAGTTTTGGAAGCAGAAACTCAGCGGTGGAACAAATATTAATCTTCCTCAAATCGCATAACGCACTTAGGTGGCGTTACAATTCTGGGTGAACCTGGGTCTGCACTACCAAGCCTCTCCAGCTAGCCCGGTCTATAGACAATTGCGCACTCCACGTTGGTTGAGGTCCCTTTCTACTTGTACGCCCCACCTAGATTGGAAGACTGTGCGGGACGGAGTATTGGTGGCCATTTACTCCTCATCTAGCCATCTCAGGCGACTGATGCGGTCGATATCGCTATACAGCTCATATAGTAGTTCGTTGTTGAATCTTCTCTTCCAAAGGAAGTCAACGCAAACGGGACCGAATATTTTTCGAAGGATTTTTCTCTCGAAACGACTGAGGATATCTTCATCCGCTTTCGATAGGGTCCATACTTCTGCGCCATAAAGTAGAACTGGGATGATCAAGGTCTTATATAGAGTTTCCTTAATTTTTCGGTTTTTCGGGAGGCCTTACTACTCAATTACCTTCTTATGCCAAAGGAGCAGCGAATGGCAAGAATGATTCTTCGTTGTATTTTTACTGAGGTGTGGTTGGCAGAATTTATAGCAGAGCCAAGGTAAACAAACTCCTTTACTACGTCGAAATTATATTGTAGTTGTCGATTGTGACGTTCCGTCCATTTCGTCGTTATAGTGGGTCAACTCAACACAGCATATACTTTGGTTTACCCTTATTTATTGGGTTTAGCATCGAATGCATCGGTGACAGCCTACTGAGTTCTCCAAATTATGAAGATATCATCGGCGTACGCTAGTAGTCGCACAGATTTTTAAAAGATAGAGCCTTCAGTGTTGGCTCGTGTGTTCTCCACAGGTATGATGTTAAAGAAGTCGCATAACAGCGCGTCACCTCGTTTACAATCTTTTTAACACCAAAAGTCTCGGTTTAGTTATTACCGACCCTGACGAAGCAGCGAGAGTTGTCAATCGTCATCCTGCACAGACAAACGAGCTTGGCAGGAATGTCAAACCCCGTCTCTATAACTAGCGAACACACCGGTGACAACCCGCACAAGCTTTTAAAAGATAGTGCCTTCAGTGTTGGCTCGTGTGTTCTGCACAAGTACGATGTTAAAGAAGTCACATGACAGCGCGTCACCTTGTCTAAAACCTTTTTTGACATCAAAGGTCTGGGTTAAGTCGTTATTGACCTTGCTGGATCAGCGAGCATTCTCAATCGACGAATTTGGCAGGGATGCCATAACTAGACATAGCTTTACATATATAGCTCATCCCTATAAATGCTGTCATATGGCGGCCTTAAAATCTATGAAAAGATGGTGGGTATCGATTTGGACTTCTTGAGTTTTTTCCAGGATCTGCCGGAGTCTGAAGATTTTGTCAATTGTGGACTTTCCTGGTCTGAATTCGCATTGATAAGGGCCAATCAAGTTGTTTGCGAAAGGTTTTAGACGTTCACGTACAAGATAAGTTCTCGTATCCTATCCGTATCATTGAGAAGACTTATACCTTTATAGAGGTATAAGTTGAGGGGGTCTCATTTTTTGTAGATCGGGAATACGCTGCTGAGATTCCATTCATCAGGCATACACTCTTCTAACCAGATTTGAAAAAGGAATTGATGCATGGTCTCCACAAAATCATTTCCAGAAGCTTTAATATCTCGGCCGGTAAGGAGTCAAATGGAGCTAATTTTTTGGATTGTTCTATTTTGCAGGTCATTGATATGGTGTTTGTTTTTATTGTGTTGATTGTAGTTGGTACGTATGTGGCCTGTTAGTCCAAAGTTAGTTTCTGCGACGTGGAGTGTGAGTTAATATTTGCAGTGAATTTTCCAAAATATTCCCTTTTTTCCCTAAGCCTTCTGTTTTTGCATGCGGAAGGTATTAATTTCCTTATTCCATCAAGGAACAGTTTTTGGACGTATTTTATTGCTTGTTTGAGGGATGCCTAGATTGACTACACGGCGTATAGATTTATGAACTTTTGCATAGTCTTTGTTAATGTTGGAGGAGTCTATCCACGTGGGTAGTAAGCTTGAGATGATGCTTCGAAAAAGACCCCAGTTTAGGCTATCTAGCCTATCTATCCTAAACTGTGATGAGAATAGAAAAATAGCCTCTCTGGCTATCGGAAATCTTCCAGGTAGATTTAGAGAGGAGTGAAGGTGAAAGGAGTTAAGGTAGCCATTGTAGAACTCTGAGAAATTAGTCTGTTGCAAGTGTGGTTTACTTATGAACATAAGTCTGGCTGATTTGTTGTAGGTGTGCCTGATTTAGTCGCTGTTTTCGATAAATTTCGCATTTTCAGATTGATTCATCGTCATTATTCTTATCAGTTATGTAGTAGTTGTTGTTTGAGAGAAGAGCATTAGTTATATTTGTGAGGGGAGATGAAAGCTTGAATGGTGGTTGTGATTGAATGGTTTCAGTAGGCGCGAGTGAGTTCGATGCTGTTAAAGAAAATTGAGATTGATTTGTAGGAGATGAGATGATAAACGAGTCAGGGATTGCATTGTTGATGTTAGATGTTGTGTTATTAAGATTATTTTGAGTGGGGAAGAGTGATTTATTGATTCGGGTGACCCGAAAGGGTAAAAATGCAGGAGAGGAGAAATTGTTTGTCAAATTTTCGTTGGTATCTTGTTTGATTATGGGGGTTTTGTTGATTAGATGATATTGCCGGGGATACGTTATTTTTTGTGTCTGGGTGTTTTTGTGTGGCTTGGTTAACTGCTTTGTTTTGTGTGTGTGTGTGTTAGAATGGGAGAGGTTGTTGTAGAACACAGCGATATTGGGTTTTGTTCCTTAAATAATTTTTTTGTGACTGCCATGATACACTTTCTATTGTTTTTATTTTGAGAATTTCTTTGGCATCGAAACATCGGTTGCAGATTTTAGAAGATGATGGTCGCGCTTTGGAGCAGCTGGGCGCAACAAGTACCTATTTCGTCGACAACGATTGTGTAAAACTTCGCTTAAAGAAAGCACTGTGAACAGCCTCAAGGTCTTTCAGATATTTATATCCAAATACTTCGCTAAAATAGCATTTATTGTGGTATCGATCACTTAACATTTTGAGGATGAGTACACGTATTTTATGCACGTGCAGGCAGGTAGGTAGGTAGGTAAGAGTGGCTGTTGGAAACACCAACCCACTTAGACCTATTGGTCCATTGTGATGCCACATGGATCTATAATCCTCTTACTAGTGGAACCAGTTTGAGCTTATGATGAAGCGCAGGAGACTGTTTACGTCTATATTTTTTAGATCATTTAGGTCATTGTGGTAGAAAGCTCCTAAGTGAAGTTTTCTTCTCTGGGAGACAGCTGGACATGTACAGAGTAGGTGGGGGATTGTCTCCTCTTTCATGCAGATTCAACAGAAATCGTTTGTAAAAGCGCCAAGCCTTCTTGCGTGCGTGCCTATGAGACAGTGTCTACTGATGACACCTATGATGGCGCTGAGATGCCTCCTATTTAAAAGAATCAGACTCTTAGAGCGATTCGGATCTAGCTTTGGTCAGATCTGTTTTGCCTCTAGACATGTTGGTCCAACAGTCCACCTAAGGACTGTTCTTTTATTAGCATCCAGCTTTACTATTGATTTGCATGTAGCGATTGGTATACCCTTTTCCGGTAGAATAGGTAGAGTGTTTCCAATTTTGGCGAGTTCATCGGCCCTGCAGTTCCCTGGAATGTCTCTGTGGCCCGGCACCCAGCAAAGGTTAAAGTTGAACTGCTCTGCTGTCTCCATAAGAAATTATCGGCATTCAAGGGCGGTTTTCGAATTTAATGAGACTGAGTCCAGGGACTTGATAGCTGACTGATTATCCGAAAAGATGCGGATATCTTTTGCAGATATCACGTTTTTCTTCAGCTAGGGCAGAGCTTCTTTCCGCCTGGAACACGCTACAGCGATTTGGAAGTCGTAAGGAGAGGCTTAGATTTAACTTTTCTGAGAAAATACCGCCACCATTTATGTAAAAATATATTGACTTGTCCTCCATGAAGGATCTAGAGGGGAAGCTTATATTTATTTTTCAAACCAAAGTTTAGGCATTGTGTAACCGATGTTCTCTGTACGGATTCCTAATGTATTAAGAATGTTAGCGTGGCGAAATGAATTATTTCGGCATTGTGTAGTCGCTTTAAGGCGAATAGCTGCAGTCGCAGCTACTTGCCTGCTGAAGATATCGAGGGGTGTCAAGTGAAACAGAATATCTAATGCCGCGAAGGGAGTAGAACGTAGGGCTCCGCTTATACATAGACGTGCTGTTAGTGAGACTGTGCTTAGTTTCCTGCAGTTGACTGCACAGTCTAAGGCCGTCCACCAGACAACAACCCCGTAAGTAAGTATCCGTCTTATGACCGAGATGTGTAGCCAGTGGGTTATGCGAGGTTGAAGGCCCCATTTGTTCGCAATGGCTTTTTTGCAAGAGAATAAAGCCACTGTAGCTTTCTTGACTCTTTCTTGAACGTTAGGTTTCCAGTTTAGTTCCTTGTCAAAAACGAGATCCAGATATTTTTGCTGTATCGGAAAAGACTAAGACTGGTACCGTTTATAGAGAAAGGGTCTATATCAGTTCAATGAGGGTTTACTACCAACCCACAGTGATCTGCCCAACGGGTTAACCTGCTAAGATTTAGCTGAAGTAGTTCTTTAATGGTATTAAGATGCTTATTTGAGACGGCTATAGTAACGTCATCCGCATAGGCAATCACCCTGCAACCCCCCGCTTACAGATATATCAGCAGTTCATGAACCACTAGGTTCCAGAGAAGGGGAGAAGGGACACCGACTTGCGGCGTACCTCTGTTGACACATCTTTTAGCAAATACCCAGTTTGGAGATGATTATCCTGCTGTTTAGCATAAGACTGATCAACTCCCCAAGTGAGTCGTCTGTCTGCAGAGTTGACAGCGCAGTCGTGATTGCGGATGTGTTGACGTTGTTAAAGGCACCCTCTATGTCCAGGAAAGCAACCAGTATATAGTCTCTATATTGTAGGGATTGTTCGATGTGGCTAGTCAGTGAACGCAGAGTCGTTTCCACAGACTTTTCTTTACAGTAGGCATGTTGAGCCGTTGACAGCAGTCTTGGATAAATTTTAGCCCGTATATGGATATCAATCAGTCGTTCTAGAGTTTTCGGAAGGAAAGGTGATAGACTTATAGGTCTGAGGAACAAAATGAAGACTACATTGACTTCTCTCCATGACAGTGGAATGCACGTGCAATCACTCCATAAATTGAAAACATATTTGACAGTCGCACATCCTCCTTACATGCAAACGAAAGTCTAGGTAATGTAAAATGAGAAAGCCCAACCATTTAAGCTACTGAGCTTCTTCAATGGGACCCCTTCCCAATGTCCAATGTTCTCTCGAGCTCCTTTGACATGCTGTTTTACAAACCAACATTTTGGATATCCCACAAATCGCAGTACCGCTTCATCATCAGTTGAAGGGTTGTAGGAATACCATCAAAAATGAGAAAATCATCGGGGTACAGTAAAACCTTTACTAATTCATCCCGAACTGAATTGGTCTTAGGATGTAGCCCTAGGCACATCAGTTTCGATAGTAAAAAAAAAACATGAGAGCGTTTTGCATTCCAAAAGCAGTACAATTATTCATAAGAAAGTGCTTGCGTTGACATCACGAAGAGCTACTGGCGCAACTATGTTGGCTATATCAAGGGCTGATCAACAAAATCTGATAATTTTATCTGTTTCTTGGCCATATTTGGAAAGGCATATAACTATTTGGTCGATAGTAGAAACGACGGAGTGAAAGTCAATCTGAGCAAAACCTAAACGATTGTTCGATTCCAATTAACCAGTCAACCTACGGTAAAGTATCTGGCAAGCATGTCGAAGCATAGTGACGCGTAAAAGAGAAAGATGGATAACATTATAAAGTTTTAAGATATCTTAAAAATGGGTTGCAACAGTCTGGTCATGAATAGAAGAAGATCAAGCAGACGTAATCTATTTCAAAACGATCTAGAGTCTTTACAATCTGCTGGATAGGGCATTCAGCTAGTCTTTTTAAACCACTAGAGGAACATAAATGACTTTATTCTGAACTCTATCAAACCCTGAAAACAAAAAATAAAACTATTCCTAGAGAAATGACCGATCAGGTCTGCGCACTGTTTGGTTACTTGAAGAGCAGCCTCAATCATATCTTCGCTGAAATTATTGATCTTACACTCTTGGAGTGAGAGACGAATAATAATGAATGATAGTTAGATGTGGTTAGCTTAAACAGAGCTATGTGTTTCTTTACATCCGATACCATGGAGAACTTTTAGTGATTTTTACTCGCTCTTGTCTTAACCTTTGGGGGATAATATTGGATAGCTTACCTGAATCCGTCATACATATACGGATGCTCTGGCGTCTGTGCCAGTGAATTAGTCTGTGACTGTGACAAACTTTGCTGCGATAATGTTGTGTCAACGCCCATATGTGATCGATTTGGAATATTATATTGCGTTCGTGGATACTGTGGTCGTTCCATAGTCGAATTCAATGAAGTAGCTACAAAAAGAAAGTGAATTACATTACCTTTATAGGTCTATCAGTGCTTTCTTCAACACTTACTCATATATCCTGGGACATAGGATCGTTTGTCGAGTGAATTTGTAACACAAGGTGGTACAGGTGCTTCTACATCGTACTCATGCAAACTGGGTCGAGGTAAGGTCAATGCTCCACTACTTGATGCTCCATCGCTGCAGGCTAAAATCAAAAGCAACCATCAACTTCCGATCATTTGCGAAACAGTTTTCTGATGACCCTTACCTGGAGTCAAACTATGATTATGCATAGACTTGTCAATGTTCTTCAATTCCATTTGGTCATGATGAATCCATAGATCTGGGGGCTTCGGCACATTGACATTATTCTTCTGATAACTGTAGACATCGGATAGAGGAACACTTTAAAGGGGAGCTATATACGAGTTACTTATCACCACTTACCTTTTCTTTGTGTGCTCCGGAGAGCTCTGTGGCTTTTTACGGCATAAAATAACTATAATCGCAACAACGATGAATAATACAATTGCAGTTGCAGCGATGATCATGTAAATGATCGTTTTGTTGTTAATTCCATTTGTGATTGTATTTGGTTCTTGCATTAGAACTGCTGCACCAGTGGTGTGTGATACTAAAGCTGAAAACGGTGCATTACCTTTCCCAGTTCGCGCTTGAACTTTAAAATAATACGTTGTGTAGGGTTTGAGATTGTTAATCACCAAAAGATTATCATCTAAATCAGAACCCTCCACTGACCAATCACGATCGCGTTTTGTGGTGTCAGTCGTAAAGTAAACACTGTATCCAGAGACTTGACCCATGTTGTGTTTCGGTGGAAGCCACTGAAGGATGACACTTTGAGGATTAGCTTCATCAGCACGAACTGTAAGTTCTCTCGGAGGTGAAACTGGAATATTTTGTGAAGTTGAATTTAGAACAGACATGGACCAAGCAGATTCTCGACGTCCCTTGACTACTTTTACGGCAAACTCATATTGGGTATTCGGTCGAAGTTCATTGATCATGCAATTCAAGTCGGTGGTGTTGTGTAGTTTATATCGACTGGATCCGGAGATACCATATCGCACAGTGTAATGTCGATTATCTGTAACATGTTGGTTTTTACTTAATGTAGTGTCGATCCAATAGACAACAATCGACGAGGAAGACATTGTTATGGCACGAAGACCTACTGGAACTTCTAATGGCATTGGCGTATCCATAGGTTCTTCATCACGAGTCTTAATGTTGTCATAAATCGGTGGTCCATCGCCTTTAATATTACGAGCACGGAGAGATACAACATATTCACTATTCGGTTCTAGATTTTTCAGTGTGTAACTCCTTTCACTCTCACTCAATTCTAAAATATTCTCATCGGGAATTCCCTTACCCCAGCCAAGAACGAAATTACGAATTTTGATTTCATGCTGAACTGGTGGTCCCCAATGAAGGGCTATACTTTCGGCTCCAGTGCGAATTCCAATCCAAACTGGTTTTCCAGGTACCTGAGTCTCGTCTAGATCATTTTCAAGAGTAACAACGCGATGCCACTCAGTAAACGGACCGGAACCGTTTACTGTCATTGCAGCGATTTTAACCTGATACTCGGAATGACGATCCAGTCCGTTCAATTCAAAGTAACGAATGTTGGCTGGGGTGCTCTTTACTTGAGGTGCATCTTTCAGTTTGCGATAGCGAATTTTATACCCAGTTATCTGGCCATTGCGTTCCTCCTCTGCTGGTGGTTCCCAATGTACTGTGATTGACTGTAAAAGAAATCAATTATCACAGAGAGAAACTACTTTGAGAGACTAAAAACTTACCGTTGAACTAGTGACCTCTAAGGTGACATTATTTGGTGGCTCGGAAGGAGTTGATGAATAAGTCTTTACTTTGATCTCATTGGATGGATCACCCATTCCGTTTTGATTGAAAGGCACGACAGTAATTGTATATTCAGTAAATGGACGTAGCTCATTTAGGATAGCACTGTGTGATGTACTGTCAGCATACATTTCTGCACCATTATCGTCCTGAAATACAAATGGAAATTGCGATTATATCTTTCTAAATTTGTAGTAAAAATGTATCAATAAATTGTTCTAAAAGCCAAACGAAAAAGAAAACGGCGACATACATTGAGAAAGCTGCTTCTGTAAACCTTAGTCGCAAAATTCCTCTCGCAGAAGAGCTTGATTATTCTGATTTAATCTAGAAGCACCCCTTTCGACTCAGTCGGACTAAATAACCTGCACATATGTATTTTACTACCAGATAGTTGAGTGAGAGATAGGACATAACGCAGGAATGGAAGAGGAGCCTAAAAGTACAATCATTACCAAGGCTCGGCGATAGATCCAGTTGTTATAGAATGTTACATATGTACATATATCTCATGATACTGAGAACGCCAAACACCAGCGATGCAAATATCACCAGCTAGGTGGATCATACTGCAGTCATAAAGCATAAACGCATAATGAGGTGCCCGAAAAATGCAGTCAAGCCATCAGCAAAGTAAGAGCGTGTCTACAAGCACATCAGTCCTAGAACGAGCAGACTATAAAACGGAAAAAGTGCTACTAAGCAATTGAACGTGGCGGCTCAATCGGTAGTTGACCATCACTTCTGGGTTCACTCGGGGTAACAATACTGAGTTCGACCTGCCTTAGTGTACTCCAACTTTAACTTTGAATCATGCCGTTGTACATTCATTGAACACATTGCGTATCATTCTTATATGACTATTGGATACCTTTTGCGATCATTCGAAGGGTCACGATATATTTCTCCATCATTCTCGGTAAACTTTGAATCGCATCATATCACCTTGATCAAAAAGTTCCCGCACCACACCACAGTGTGTGCATTAAATTTTGATTTAATGGTGCGCGAACGTTGGAAAAGTGTTTCGGCAACGATTCTCTAAAGAAAATGGTCATTTACCAGTGGCATGAGCGGTTCAAAAGTGGTCGTGAGTCAATCGACTTCGAAAACCGACGAAAACATTGATGAAGTACTCGTAAAAGAAATGTGGGTCAATAACCGCAAATTAGCGGAGGACTTGAACATTGCCTATGGATCCGTCCAAGACATTTTGGTTAATGATTTGGGTTTCCGTCGTGTAGCAGCAAAGTTGGTGCCAATACACCTCAATTTCAATGAGACCGTGTTGACGTCGCAAAAGAGATGATTTGCGAGGCTGAATCCGATCCCACATTCATCAAAAGGAGACGAGACGTGGGTTTATGAGTACGACATGCAATCGAGACATCAGGCAAAGAGTATTACGAGTATTTAGGCGTTATGAGACGTTTGCGTGAAGCAATTCACCGAAAGAGATCAGAATTGTGGGCAGAAAACTCGTGGATTTTGCACCATGATAACGCACCGTCGCACAGTGCCATCATTATTCGTAATTTTTTGACGAAAAATGCAACAGATACCATCCAACAGCCACCGAATTCACCTGATTTGCCTCCGTGTGACTTCTTTCTGTTCAATCGAGTTACTCGGAAAAAACCACTACGGGGAACGCGTTTCAGCAGCCGAGAGGAAGTAATGGGGAATAGCAGGAAGCACTGATGGACATACCGAAAACCGAATATAAAAAATGTTTCGAGAATTGGATCTAGCGCTGGCATAAGTGTGTTGCTTTCCATCTTCAATATCTCAAATATCGGTGTTCTCCGCCAGCAGGCGTCCCTGCTCGCCGTCAGTATATTTCGACATTTAAATCTCTTGAGTTTTTTTTGTTTGCTATGCCGCTTGCTTGCATGCGCATCGGCGCCGTGCTC
This sequence comes from Volucella zonaria, assembly GCA_963966105.1. Lineage (NCBI taxonomy): Eukaryota > Metazoa > Arthropoda > Insecta > Diptera > Syrphidae > Volucella > Volucella zonaria. The sequence goes on from OZ014531.1 coordinate 132,213,856, forward strand.
CATTATTGTATAGTTCCCGGTCTTATGAATTAAAGTTTTTGTTGGTTGAAAATAAATCCAATCTAAGAATTCCAAAGCAATTGATACATTTTTTTTGCGTTTTTGTTACACTGGTATCAGGTGTGGTGTACACATATACTAAATAAGCAATTATTTCCCCGCAACAATGGACGACACTACAATTAAACAAATGCTCGACACGCTTTTCCTAGAATTCGCAGCAGTCAAGCGTGAACTAAGCGAGACGGTTGCATCACAACACGCGAAGTTGGAAGAAGAACTTTTCACCTAAAGTACATCGTTGGAAAAACGTGTGGTGGAAATAGAAACAACGACAGCCAACAAAAATTTCATAGACTTTCATCAGCGAAAACCCCAGCCGGGGTCCTTCAACGCTGCATCAACCCGGATTATGGCGGATGACACCGATTTGCACCAAAATAATCCAGGAACACCAAACAAATTCTTTGGTAGTACCAAGGCAGTCTGCCCTCAACTGGCCATTGCTAGGGGAAGACCAAAAAGTACGTACAGAGGACATAGTTGAAAAATGTGTTATTCCTAATAAATTTTTTAACCTTTGGCGTTACCATACGATGGCAAAGATTCATGGCTAGCTTAGGATCGTCAGTTCGAAATTGTTGCTAAACATCAAGAATGGACAGAGGCAGAGAAAGTTGAAATGCTAGCAATGAATTTAAGAGGTGACGCATTGACTGTGGTGGGCAGGTTACCTTCCGCACAGCCCACAAATTAATCGCTTCTTGTCACATGGCTTCGTCAGCGTTTTCCTCTTAATACCCATGCAAGTTTCACACACCTCCGCAACAGAATACAGAGAAACAAAGAATCTTTGAGAGAACTCGCTTTTGAAATACAAAAACTGGCGTCTCTCGCATTAAATGACTGCCAAGCCAATTTGCTTCATAAAATCGTCTTAAGCCAGTTCGTCGAAGCTAATCGAGATACTCAAGTACAAAATCCGGTGGCTGTAAGTCGACCATCAACTCTTTCGGAAGCAATAGGTAAGTGTAGCGCAAGATATCTCATTCCGGCTAGAAAAACGTGGAGTCTTCCATTCCACCATACACTATGAAAACAACGACCGGAGGGGTAGAGGAAACAGGAGGAACATTCGGCCCCGCTAAAGTCGGGAAACTAAATTACACCAACGCGGGGGGAAAACGTTTGGCGATAGGTTGTAAAAAGCCCACCCAAAAACAATCAACGATACCACCAGATGTTCAGAATTCAAACAAGAGTCAGGCGGCCCATGCAATCGGCGCATTTACTCTGTGTACCACTAGTTTAATGGTAAATGGATTGTTTAATGGCCGAACTGTAAAATTCTAATCGAGACTGGTGCAGAAGTCTCACTTTTAAACGTCGCACTCGCCAATAGAAGTAACTTAAAAACAACAACTCATCGTATCAGAGGAGTTACAAGTAATAAGGTGATAGCTGAGGGTCGAAGCCAAGCAAAAGTTGAACTCCAGGTGTTAGCCTTCCAGCATGAATTTCTTGTGCTAGGCGCCGTTCAAAGCTTTTCAAAGTCTTGGCTGGCCTGCTTGGCAGTGTGCAACGTTTGTGAATTAAAGTTTTCGTTGGTTGAAAATAAATCCAATCTAAGAATTCCGAAGGAATGGTGCCATTGTCATTGTCATGGCACCATTAACATGCGTTGTCGAATTTTACTAGCATTAATTTAAAGGCGGTGGCAGACACCTATGTCTAACAACAATCCCTGTACCATCCGCGAATGCGAACGGATTTCTATTTGTAAAAACGCAGAGCAGTGTGTTGGTGAAGAGGGTAAACTGCAGAGGCAGTAACTTTGATCTTTATGGCACTCCAAGCGAGTCATTGTCTATCATTAAGAACACCTTTAATTTTCAGTCTGTGATTTCGTAGACAGGTACTCAATTTTCCTCCAATACCAAGTCGGTTTACTACTTCCAATTCCGGATCTTCCGACATATTTTCTCTATATTCACTTAAAGCGGCTATATTTACTTCGGTACGTATATTACGTTGGCGCGTTGTTGGCTTTGCATCATGTAGAGTGTATGTGGTACAAAATTTATTCACGATACAGTGACTAGGGAGTTCTTACCTGTCAACTTCGATAGCGGTACAGTCCGGGGTAGATCAGGTTTTTAGATAACATGCTTCCCCAGCTGCAGTTGCGCACACGAACTTAGCTGAGGTCGCCTCCCACTTGCGTGCGCCATCCAAGATGAGGTCGTCCTCTACCGCGTTGTTGGGGTTGAAAACTTTTCGGGCTGGGGCGCCCGTATTAATGCTCATCTATCTATCGAAGCAAATCAGACCTAATTTTTACCCGAAGAACTTTTCTCTCGGAGCTCCAGAGAAGATTTTCATCCCCTAGTCAGTGTCCAAGCTACTGTGCCGTAAAGCAGGACTGGGATGATTAGGACCGGTATAAAGTCTTTTGATTGCTCTAGAAAGGGCTTTTATACTCAACTGCTTTCTAAGCTCAAAGAAGCAGCGGTTAGCAAAAGTGTTTCTTCGCAGGATTTTCGCGCTGCTGTTGTTGTTGAATCTGAGGTAGATAAAGTCTCTTACTATCTCAAAGTTGTAGCTGCTTATCGTGACGTTTTATTCCAGATCTTGGTGTGTTGTGTGTCATTATTCATTAACAGCATACATTGTAAATGTCACATGGCAACGCGTCGCCTTGTTTAAGTAATTTTCTGACATTGAAATTTTCGGTTTTGTCATTACCGACTTTGACGGAGTAGCGTGTAATGTCTATGGTCATCTTGCATAATCGAATGAGCTTGGCTCTAAATAGTTCGTCTCCATAGATGCTGTCATATCAGGTTGGTTTTTTCCATCTGCCGTAATTTGAAAATGTGATCTATGATAGTCTTTTCTGGCTTACAACTACACTGATAAGGGCTGATTAGGCTATTGACCAATGTTCATAGGCGTTCAATGTGGAGGAGACTTATTTCGGTGTGGTTAAGGAGATCTGCATTCATTAGGATCGGACAAACACGTCTTGCATATTTTCGTCGACCCAGATTTTAGAGATGAGTTGATGTATGCCACGTATCCAATCACAACCTACTCCTGTAATCAGCTCGTCAGTTACGCCATCGGCTCCAGCAACTTTGTTAGACTTAAGTTTGTATATTGCTGTCCTTCATCTCGGACGGAAATATTTTCTGTCTTTGCCAAGGTTGAATGGTTCATTTTGCCCGACGGTGGAATAATGTTCTTCATTACTCTTTCGCTTTCCAGATTTTTAGCACCGATTGTGGCTCGATCATGAGATTTCCTTCTCCATTCTTGCAATTTTCTGTTCGGGCTTTACAGCTAAAACTTACAGGTAAAACTTTCGAATATCATTGTGCTGATAGCAATCGAGATCTTTCTTTTTTTCGCTTGCGAGCCCCTCTCGGTGTTTGCCTATCTGCATTCGTCATCGAACCAGGGGTTGCTTTGATGGGACGGGCTGAAATTCAGTACATCAGAGGTGGCCTCTCTGATTGCTATTTGGCAGTGATGTCACTGGTCTTCTACATTCGATGCTGGCAGCATCGTACTTCAGGATGCTGCCGCGACTGCGGCAGTTCAACGTTGAATTTCTTCACAAGGGTTCACTGGTGTTGGGCTGTTGCGAATATCTCCATCCGTAACTTGGCTACAACAAGATAATGGTCCGAGTTGACGTTAGCTGCTCGGACCGTTCTGAGATCTAAAACACTGAAGGAGTGCCTTCCATCGAATATGATAAATTTGGTTGATTCGTATGCTGATTATAGTTACATTGCGCTCCACCACAAAATCATTAAGCCTGTGTCTGTTTGCGGTGCGATATTGTTAATGCGCGAAGACTGAACTACCCAAAATCCACTCGTTGCGTAGCTTAGCATTGAAATCGCCAAAGGACAATCTTCATGTCATGTTTACGGCAATGTTCGTAGGTTTTGGCGAGGAGCTCGTAGAAGTAGTTTCTCTGAGGGCAAACCCACATCCGAATAAACTTCTTGTTGCGTATGGTGTAGCAGTTGACAACTAGTCCGCTAGTTTTTCGGTCTGTTTAGAGACCTAACATTCCACGTGCAGATCCAAAGATCGTTGTCTTTTAATGGCTTGCAAGGGTTGTCACTCGTGAATCCTTCAGTATCCGAAGTTTTTAGCTGGTTCGTCACATTTTTATTTTTTCCGTATCGGGTTGTGAGCCTTATCATGGCGTAGGTAAGAATTTTGTTACTGGCCGAGCACCCCTGCATAAGTAAGCATTTACTCATGCTGTTACCGGGGGTCACCACTTTGATTTAGGATAAGCAATACACTAAATCACTAAAATCAAGTTCGGATTTTTGCGCTCCTGGCCCCATCCAGTTTCCCGATCAATCTGAGCTGAGTTGGTCGATTATGAGGACCAACAAATCACGAAATCTTCCCTACGTTTCGTGTATTGAAGACCGATTTTCGAAGCGTGCATCTGGTGCAAGTTTATTTCTGATGGTCAATATTTCCAATATTTAAAGAGAAAAGAACTTTAAAATATCAACCGTTGTGGTGCGAAGAAAATTTTATCCGCAAGACACGATGAGACGTAATTGGTAATGTTCAATCTGTTAAGGAACCGGAAATGACAATTTTAACGAAATCGCGAATTTCAAACGAATATTATCGCAAAAAGTTACAAACCAGTAAAACACTGGTAAAAAGTTTTTTTTCATTTTACAACGAAAACCTAATAGAGGTTCGAAAATACCTCTGTAAAAATCTCTTTCGTCTTTAAGACTATTTGAAGGGTTAACCCAATGTGGCGTGCAGGTTTAACACAACTATTTCTCCAAATGCCACCTCTTCCTCGTCTTATCATTTAATTAACAGACATTCCGCCACCCATCGTTCATCCCAAAAAATAAACCAGCAACCATACAACCATACAACCATAAGCACATCCTTACAGATACTCGTATTTTAATGATTTTAAACTATGTCTACATACCTCTAAATAATAGATGCGATACTTCGAGATAATACCATTGGTGATGATTGGAGCTTCCCATTTCACATGAATTTCCTTATGGTTGAGAGCGTATCCTTCAACGCTACGCGGTGGACCAGCTATATTTTCTTCCGGTTGTGTTCTCACCTCCAGAATCTAATTTAAAAACCAAATGATTCGGAAAGAAAAGGGGATAGAAACCACAACATCACTACATACAACGAATGTATGTATCTAAGCCATACTCACCTCGGATGATTCGCCAGGACCGAAATTGCTGTTGCCAATCACCCGGAATTGATATGTTTTGCCTGGCATTAGACTTTGAATGTTGACTTGTTGGTCGTCATGGGATTTCGTGATGATTTTCTGCTCCCTATTTGCATAATGAAATCAATAAAAGCGGGAAAATGAAAGAAATCAAGAAAAAAGGAATCAATAAGAGCAAACAAAAAACTGAAAAATCAAGAAAGCAGCATTTATTCCGCCATCCTTTTAGCAGCTTAAAGGATACGAATATGTACGTGTTCCACCCCCAAGTTATGCATTCCAGGAAGAAATTATAAAAAAAAATGTTTTTCCCTCTGTCTGGGCGCAAAGTCGACGTGATACAATTCCGACACAGACGAATTGTCAAGGGAGTGTGGGGCAAAAATATAAAGGCTGGTGGACTGGATGCAGTCTTGAAATTAATTTTACTCCTTCTGGCTAAAAAACAGAATTTCAATTCAAAATCAATGATTTCCGGCTGCTGTTGCTGTTGCTGTCTGCTTTGACTTCCGAAACACTTTGTTAAGGGAAAAAAGGAACTCTGATCACATTCTCAATTCTCTCCACCAAGTACCACCCCCCATCGAACAACAAAAAACCACAGGGTTGGGGTGAAAAACTTTCACTAATGTTATAGTCGGTCTTTGGTATGCCCGTATAGACTTTTTGGATGATTTAGCAATTCATCTCAATGAAAGTCTGAATGGAATAACAGTTAATGTTAGTTGGTTAGGACAACAAGGATGTTGCCAACAAATTCTCTCTAGATATTGGAATACGAACAAATAGTTTCCCTTTCATGATAGACTTTTTTTGTTGTTTTTTTTTTTTGGCATGGTTCCTAAGGGTAGAGGAAAGGTTTAGAGTGATAGAGTCTATAAGCGGAGCTAGTGAACTTTTGAAAACAAAATGAAGTTGGATCAGATGGTCTGGTGGATGTGCCAAATAATGCATCTCAATGAATTCTCGTCTTTGTGTGGTTATTCTTGGAATGGAATTTAGAAGGGGGAAGACCATAAAATTCGAAAACAAAGGACAATTAGTTGTGGAATATAGCAAATGGTAAAGGATACTCGAATAAGGACGATATGTAGATCTATGGCGGGTAGGTGGATTTTCAACTCCGTAGTAGGACTATACAGAAGACATTAGGCATTACAAAAGGGGGTAGAACAATTGCGAATGATTAGGGCGGATGAAATGAAAACAAATTTGCTTTTGCAAGCTCATGGCTTACCAGATTTGAATAATAAAACCGTTGAAAGCCTGTTTTATATCTTTTGAAAAATCTGCATGCCCTTCTTGTTTGTCTATTCCAATAAAGTAGTCCTTAAAGCCTTTAAAAGAATACACCATCTTAAACATCTGAGATTTGGAGGTATCAACCCGGACTACCACAAGGATCTAAGCTAGGTCCTATTGTGTTCTGATTCGACTAATGAGATGCCACAAGTTTCTTTGCTGGGATGAATGGCTACTGGTAATCATAGCGACAAGGAGCGTTCGATGTAACAGCCTAAGTCATGAGACTCGGAACTGATTTTGGCTACACATAATTTGAATACTATTAGTGTCCAGTAAATTCGGAGTTAAAGTCATGTCAGGGTTTCGCGGCATCTAGCTAACATGTCCAAACAGTGATAGTGACAAAGGAGTATCCAGAGAACCAATGGCAGGCAGCACTGATACCACAGTAGTGCCCTACCTATTGATCGTCGATTGATATTCGCTTTAAGTGCTTGAATCGTTTCTTCATTTTCCGCACAACATCGACCTTTAAGGACACCACACAAAAGGCCAATTATAATCGCCAAGGCGGCTGATATTTACAATCACCGAACTTAGCGAGCAAAAGATTGGTTGTTTAATGGGCTCTGTGGTATGGCGTGGAGTATCTTCAATTTTAACCCACAACAATTCGGTAATCATGGCTCTGTAGCGCTCACCGTTTCACCGAAATGGCGTTTCCATCACCGCTTCGCCAGAAAAAATTATTTTTCGGCCAAATTTGACGTCGAATTCGAGCTGCTGTAAGGCCCAAACTGAGAAGCGATACTGAAGCGGATGGTCGTTTGTCTTCAAAAGCTAAGTCGATTTGACATTTTAAAGGAATAATGTGAAATCTTTGCGCAAAATACTCATCAGGCTGGTGCGTGAAATATTGAGTTGTTAAGATCGATGCCGATAGTCTATGTTCCTGCATTGAGTCGAACACTTTCAGCCACAGTGTCAAGAACTGTTTGCACAAATTTGCGTACAGCATGCGCTGTGGTTGCTTCATTTCGGTCAAACCTTCTTTGCAATAAACGCACGTTTATGCAATACAGCTCTTACTTTTGAAATAAGTTTGCAATATTTCCCAACGTTGTTCAGGCGTAAAACGATTCATTTCGCTCTGCAGACGTATGATACATATGATTCAAAAAGAAACTTGTATTTGGACCACCCGTTACATATAGGAGGGTAGACCCAAAAGTACCCGACCTGACGTATAGATGGCAGTTGTTGTTTAAAAAGAATAACTATTGTAGAAAGTACCAACTTTATAAAGTTTAAATGTTGTTTAGTATTTGGTCGGCAGCCATTAATAGTGAATGCTCTCAATGAATTTTTAAATATGGGACAAATTGGACATCATTATGTGATGCAATACTTTCATTTGAAAGGCCTCAATCCAACCAACACTCTGGCGGAGTCTGCTCCTTCGGTTACAACAATAAAATATTGGATGGCAAAGTTTAAGCGAGGCCGTACGAGTTGCCAAGACGAAAATCGCAGTGGTCGACCAAATAAGGTGAGTTCACTAGAAATCTGAAGACCGTCGATTGAAAGTGCGTGAACTAGCAGATATGATAGTCACTTCAAAAAGCGCTGTACATCGCACGTTGACTGAAAAATGAGTCATGAGAAAGCTGTGCGCAAGATGGGTGCCGCCGCGATTCCTCACAATGGAACAAAAACAGTGCCGTGAGGATGTTTTAAGCCCAGTATTTGGTAAAGTTTCACAGCAATAAAGCTGAGTTTTTGCGTCGATTCATAATCATGGATGAAACATGGGACCATCACTTCACATCCGAGACGAAGGTACAGTCAAAACAATGGACTCAAAGGGGAGAATCGGCTCCTAAGGAGGCGAAGACAGTTTCATCTGCAGTTAAGGTCATGGAGTCAGCTTTTTTGGGATGAGACAGTTTTCATTGATTATCTTCAGAAAGGAAAAACAATCAACGACGTGTATTATGCGAACTTACTGCAGCGTTTGAAAGATGAAAGAAGAAAGTTTTGTTTCATCAAGACAATGCACCAGTTCACTCATCCGTCATTGCGATGGCCAAAATCAATAAGCTAAAGTTCGAATTGCTTCCTTATGCACCCTATTCACCAGGTTTAACTCCATCGGATTACTTTCTATTTCTGAATTTGAAAAAATGTCTCGGTGGTAGATTTGACTACAGTAAAGAGGGGGAGTCTGCGGTTGATGGCGATTTTAAGGGGCTCGACAATTCTCACTATAAACAGAGTATCGAAGCTATTGAACATCGCTGGGAAAAGTGTATTGAGCTAAAAGAAGACTACGTAGAGAAATAGATATTTTTCCCTAGATTTTTTGTGTTTCTTTGTTAGGTCTTCTGGGTGGGACTACCCTCGTGTATATTAAGAGCTGTTTTATATATCACCAAGCGCTACTGTCGAAGGCTTCGAAATGATCTTGTATAAACTTCTTGCCAATGCCATTGGCAGGAATCCTATTATAATCGCGGGCGATTTCAACGCATGGACCTTAGAATGGGACATTTTCTTGCCTAGATATTGTTTTAGTTAACATCGGAACTACAAGCACATTTAGCATCGCAAAATCAGGTTCTATCATTGACAAGCAGCAGCGATAATAACTGGCGCGCTAGTTACCATTATACTCATAGCTATGCAATACTGTTTATGACCGCTATCAGTGCAGCAATCCGCTTTAGCCGGACAACACACACACACTAAATTTCGTGGTTAGTGTGAGACAATAAATCAGACTATTGCGCGACAAAAAAATCACCGGTCAAGTATGAATGCAATTAATGCGGAGCCTGATATGCTATAAGGGGCAAGCGGCACAAAGAAGTGGTGCGACATTATAACTGTGAAGGAATTTTTTACTGTCTTTATCGAACTGAATGACGGATAAAATGATAACGAGCAATTCCTCGAATAAAATTCTCCTCGATATCTCTGACAATGGAGTTAAAGCGTATAAAGTTGCTGGCGGTGCGCCACAAGGCTCGGAATTAAGCCCCTAACTCTGGAACATTACAGTGCTGTGCAAATTAACTGGTTTACATTTTCACTTATTTCCAAAACGCTGTGCAATTTGATTAGATTAATAATTTATATGTCCGCATTGACAGAAATAAGGGTTCTATTGGGTATTCTGCCTGCATTATAAAATCAAATCTCAATCATCGCTGAAATTAGCTCTCCTGAGCCTAGTTTTTATAATGGTCCAACGATTTTCGATTGAGGTCATGGGAGTTGCTTGGCCATTCCAGGCCTTCGATATTTTTCCTCGCGAAGAATTACTTCATTTTCTTGGACGTATGGCACGGGGCAAGACTTTGTTGTAAAACTACATATCCGGTCGGGAACTGTCTTTGCATGACCATATGGGTAAAAATGTTTGGGTACTTGACGCTATTCATCATGCCTTCAATCGGCTTTAAGTTTCCAGGATCCATGGAGGTGAAACAACCTGAAAATATTACTTTGGGCGGGTGTTTAGATGCCTGAATAATTGGCCAGGGCTAAAGTTTTCACCATTTCGCAGTGGCTCTCATCTGAAAAAATGACTTGTTCCTCAATCTTCTGCAGACCAGTCCTTCTTGGCCCGCAGCAGTTTTTTTCGCAGCATAGTCTCAGTGAGAAGCTCATGGTTTTCTGGCCTTGCGCCCCACGTCTAGAATACGCCGTTATACAACTGAAGAGTTCAATCACATATTTCCGTATGAAAATCTTGCCATCATGATCCGTAGTCTTGCGTTTCTGCATTGATATGATTCTTCCAACGCTTGATTGCAAAAACGCTAGAGGAAGATCAACGCTACAGCAACGAAATAGTTGCAAATGTACGTTGTTGGTTAACTAGCACCAGTATGCAACTCGCCAATCATAAAACTAAGCCGGTGCTTATTACGAGTAGGAAAATTCGCGAAACGATAACGGTTAGAGTTGGAGGGCATGAAATCCTTCCTCAACTGTTTCTCAAGTATTTTGGGGTTATGACTGATAGCCGAACAAGCTTTAAACATCACTTAGAACAGATATGCGAGAAATCATTGAATCATTAAAACTGAGCAATATCGGAAGCTCAAAACAGAATAAAGACTCCTTCTTGCTGGTGCTGAGTTTTATACTCATGTACGCAGCGGAAATATGGTCAAGTGCTGCAAAAATTAAGCCTTACGCATGGGAATTCAAATCCGTCCACCGACTTAGTGCGCTACTAGTCATTAGTGCGTTTTGAACTGTTTCGCATGATGCTATACTTGTCGCATATTCAATTATGGCTGTCGTTATACTTGTTGAAGAAATGGTAAGATTAAAAAACGACCGAGTGCAAAATGGCCAGGTAAACGACAAAAAGGAACCGTAGTATCGCAACCTGGCAAGAGCAATGGAAGTCATCTTAAAATGGAGGAGGCATCGTCTTATACCAGCAAGTCATGTATGGATTAAATGGAGTCATTGCGAAACAATCTTCTATCTGACTCAGTTCTTCTTGCTATTTCATGAAAGCATCCCAACTTGTCTACATTGTGTAAATGAGTAAGCTACGTTTGACTAAAACTGACCCTCACGAAGTAATGCCTTACGGCGGTACGATGGAGGGCGCAAAGTCGAAAAATAAGATCATCTTTGGTAGCACATTTGAAGAGCACCAGCTTCGAAAGCAGACTCGGACTAACACATGTTTTCTATACTTAAGAATCCACAAAGGGACTTGTCAGTCCGCTAATCAAAAATCCGTGAAAAGATTGATCATATTGCGACCAACGCAATACATGGCTCTAGTATTCGAATTGTCCGAAAGTTTCGAGAATCCAACATCGCCTGAGACCCCGGACTAAAAAAACGCTGAAGAAGTACTCTGAGAAAATTTGTCCTCGAACGCAAGAGTATAATAGAGCCTTTTCTGTGCGAGTCTCCCAAAATCTGCCGAGAAGGTCTATACTGCCAGCACCAAGCACATACTGGCGACAGTGTCCATCTGCTTTGTTAGATTTCATCCGAGGAGGGTCGCCAAACGCGTGCAGAAAAGCAAGATGCGGCGCTGCAAAAAGAACGAGAGCTGTTTAAGAAAAAGAAGACGGGAGGAACACTGACTTCTCAAAAACCAGTAGAGAAGCGCACTATCTAGATTATGGAAAAATGCTTCCGCAGAGATGATATTCAGAAGCTCCACTGCATGCAGAATCAACCAATCAAAGTCGATAATGACGGACAACAACTTGCAACAAACTAAATATCAATAACACTACCGACTTATTTAAGGCAACGGGGATTAACTTGGTAAGGTGCACACATCAGCTCATTTAAAATGTATGGCCGGATTAAAGTATCCCTCGGCGCGTGGAATTGCCCGATCTTCAAAAAGGGAGACACTCTACACTGAGGTAAACGAGGGAAAAACAAAGTACATCCTGTCATCATAAAAGGACGAACACTACCGAACGGCTTGGCGAGAACATCAGCGTTAGCGGAGGTCTCCCTTGGCTCCGCAATTGCAAGCTGCAACGGCATCAGCACAGAGACTTACACCTAACGACATTGGTCCAGTCAGGCGTCTACAGATCCAACGACTGAGATGGCTGGCCAAAGATGAATGAATGGAGGCCATCTTCGGTCCAAAGAGTTTTCGAGTTTAATTTCGAAGGACGACCACATTTAAGGTAGCGCACGTAAGTGGCTTAGAACCTCAACCAACTTGGAGTGCGCCACTAGAAAGCAGCTAGCAGGACCTGGAGAAACTTGTTTGTTGAGGCCTAAATTTATTCCGGACTGTAACGCCATCTAAGTAAGTATAATGAATTTATGTATGAGTAGGCGGTCAGGTGCGGATTTGTAGGGTAATATCGATCCTAAAAATAATCGAGACAAGAAGACTCATTGTCTCCACGTGACAACCGCCCAGCGACGGTGGTGATTTCACGGCTAATGAATTCCCTTTGATACTGCAGACTGCGTATACTCTGTGCACTCGAAAGCTTGTAACATTGAAGCGTTTTCTCTCTGTGCACGTGTCATAACACCGAGAGAAATGAGCGACAAAGAGGAGCTAACCTCTTTAAAAAAAAGGAAACTCTAACTGCAAGGTGGAACAGCAAGCGCCGAGGGGTGCATGGCTAAGAGGATGCTTACTCTCTAGTTCGCGAACTTCGGATACCGGCTACTTCCAATTTAATTACCCAGCCTTCCTCTCAACAAAATGGGCTCTGCTGTTAGGTGACTTTCATATCCCGATTACTCGTGGGAATCAAAAGTGATCCAGCAAAAGCCTCAACTTTAGAGACTGACGACCCTTTAAAAGCATCAACTTCTTGGGGGACACACCTGCGCTTCTTGCAGCAGAAATTGTCTGCTTCCAATTTTAAGGCTGAAATTAGAAGTGAGGAAGGGAATGCGTCCCTTCTGATCGACTCAGACTCAGATAAAAGCACAGTGTAAAAGCACAATTAGCATGCTATTGGATGAGTTATGTGTACCATCCATTAGGACGAAAGTAGCCGTAAGTTCTGTGAACATGTCAAAAAAATCTACCGGCTACATTAAACTAAGACCTTCGCAGAGGAGAAGCTTAAAAAAAGCCCTGAAACAAGGAAAATCTAGGGAACGTGCTCTGGAGATTGCCACTGCCAAAACCGAAAACAACGGCACAGAAGAAAAACGAACCCGATCCGACGATTCCACTTCCCCGACGTCGGAAGCAAAGAGAGTTCGAACAGGAAATGTTATAGTCGACAAGGCTCCATATATTGTGGCAATATACTGGTCCGTCTCAGGCTGGTTGTAATTCCGAAAGACATCAATCTCAATTCTCAACCCCCTTAGTGTTGAGCAAATGGCGCAAATAGGAGGGAGTTATCGACGTTTCGATTCAGCTTCGAGACGAAAAGGTGAAACCGTCTTTTGACAGCTTACAATTAGGCCTGGCTGGGTCATGTTTCCAATGAACGTGATAATGGTAGAGGAGAATTCATTTCCGTAAACACACATCTTAAGGGAGTACTATCCGCAAAGCATCGGCCCAGCTAGCTTGAAAATTCTCGCGTCCTTGGATGCACGAAACTCAAGTCTTAACACCAGAACCTGGAAAGTTCTGCAAAGAGTGGAGGAGAAAGATCTCGTTCACATGGTCTTTGCTGTAAATGATAGAGCGGTGAAATGGATAAACAAGGCTAAAAGATCATGTTGCGCACCGTTTCGGCTAGCTGAGGCTCATTATAAAGAGCTCATACAAAATTTCAGAAACCTCCAGCACAACCAAGACCAGTAGTCTGTCAAAGACACTATTAAACAACACCACTAATACGGCTGCAACTGAGGGTGCTCTATGCACGTGAGCTCTCCTCAACCAGATTAACACAAGAACCTGCTCCTGCGAAGAGACCCAAAAGTAGAGTTCCTGTACCTCTCACCGAGTAATTAAGCGGCAGAAAACTCAGCTCGTCCTGCAAGAGTGAGTCCAAAGGACCACTTCATTAGCAAGGTCCCCATATGGCGAAGAGGCGATAACAAACCGAACCGCATACGGAACCCCGCGAATGGCCGCAAGCAATGATGGCTACACTAAATGTTTTATACCGAAACCTGCACCATGCTAAAGGTACCCCATAAACCTTTGACCAACAATGCGCAAGAGAAAACATCGCCTCAATACACTACAAGATCTCTCTCATAAAAACAAAGAAAAACTTTGGTGGGTGCTAGAAATGGGTCGGCTGATTTTTTCATAGGCCCTGAGCCGTTCCGTAATATCCTGAATTCAGGAATTATCTCAGCAATAAAGAGTTGGGGAAACAAAATTTATATGTTCTATTAGGAAAACATCCCAGGACTTCGCCAGGGTAAACGAGCCGTCAAACTCTTTCACAAAAAATTAAAAGAATCCCTGCAACTCAAAAGGGATGATATCAGAAGACTGGTTGGATTTCTAACCGGATACTGCCACACAATGTCGTCTTTGCATGGAAGACGACGAAACTGCGGCACATATTAGGTTTTTTTTTTTTTTAAATCAGCGCGCGCTCAAGGCGTTTTTGTACCCTTAAAATGTTCGTACACAGCGTGGGCGAAGGAAATTTAGGGAGGAAGAAAAGACAGGTACCGATGTACATTGTTTTTAAATGTTTGCAAGTTATAACGACCAGGAAATACAGAAGTCCGCAAGGCATTCCATAAGCGAGTTGTACGGCTTAAGAAAGAATCACGATATTTTAGAGTACGTCCGAAAATGGGCTTGAGGGTATACTGATGAGCATTCATAGCGAGACGATTGTTACGGTTGAAAGTTTCAATGGGCGTAATGCTACTGGCGATTTCAATGGAGCACTGGTGGTGGAAATAGCGATAAAACAAAGTGAGACAGAAGACATTACGTCGGTGTTCGAGGATATCAATTGATTGACTGATGTTAGTATCGCATGGTTTTGAATCCTATCTAGCAGGTGCAGAGATGTTTTAGGAGATGTGGGCATTGTACTCCAATTTTGGGCAGATGAATGCCTTATATGCCTTATATTTTGGCCAGATCTGAGGGGGTAAAATATTTCTTACATCACTTGAGGAAACCTAGACATTTCGCAGCATTTTTGGCGACATCGACATCATTCCAACGTAAGTTGTCATTGACACACATACCGAGAATGGAAAGTTTATCGCTTTCCACGATGCAAGTGCCATTCATGGATAATGGCTGGGTGTTTGGATTTCCCTTTAATGACAGCAGACAGCATTGAGTTTTGGAAGCATTAAATTCCACTCTGTTGATAGTTCCCCAATTGGTTCTGCTGTTAATATCGGAATTTAATGAGCTTAACATACGCTGACGTTATCGTTCTACAGCCGAGGAGCAGGGGCGTGAGTCCAGGAACGAATATGAAAAGCAGAGAGTACCGTCATCAGCAAAGGAATACCATATATTGGATTAGAAGTAGCAGACAAGAGATTGTTGATGAAAATTAAAAAGAGTGTCGGAGACAGAACGGAGCCCTGGGGCACACCAGCATTTATTTTGTGAATATCAGACTTGAGACCGTCCAAGACAACCTGAATTAAACGTTCCGAAAGGTAATTTCTAATCCATTGAAGAAGAGAGTTATCGATCCCAAAAGCCCGCATTTTCCACAAAAGAGCCTGATACCAAACTCTCTCAAATGCCTTAGGAATATCAAGTGCAACTATCTTGCTTTCGCCAGATTGATGTACGCTTTGGTTCCACTTTTCGGTGAGACATGCCATCAAATCACCAGTGGACCTGTTGCTACGAAAACCGTACTGCCGGTCACTAAGAAGTTTCCATGTTTCGAGATATTTCATGAGCTGACGGTTTATCAGCGTTTCCATGACCTTGGAGAGAAGGGCCGTATGTGCAATGGGTCTGTAGGAAGAGAGAGAAAAAGATTCGCCTTTTTTAGGGACGGGCTAGACAAATGCTGTTTTCCATCTGCTCGGAAAGAGTCCTAAAGCGTAAGATTGATGAAAAAGCTTACCATACGCAGTGGTTTTGCCAGCATGGAAGAACACCTCTTCAGAAGAAGGGGAGATATACCATCTGAACCAGAGGATTTATGTATGTTGAGATCTTTAAGTACTCTTGCTACTACACGAGTGCGAAAGTGGATTCGTCCCATTGTAGATTCGACGCACTCAAGTGTAGGCGGGGACAAAGCACAATCTGGGAGTGTTGCAAAGTGTGCAGCAATCAGATTGGCCTTGTCCAAAGAGCTGAATGCTGGAATGTCATTGTAAATGAGCTTTGCAATGGAGGATGAGGCAGAATTTCTAATGTTTTTGACGAATGACCAAACATTTTTACTGCCTTTGGGACATTGTAGTACTTTTGCCTCAGTTTTTGGTCGTATTGGAATTTTAGACGCTTAAGAAAGATGTTGCACTCATTCCTGGCTCGTTTGAACTTTTTCCGGTTTTCCTCTGTTGGGTTGGTCTTGTAGGACCGAAAAAACAATTCTCTAACCCCGACAGCCTCCGATGAGGGATAATACATCTCATTTCAAAGAGAATAGTTTCTGTGATCATGTCAGCAGCGGCATCCACGTCGTTATCGAGGATACATAACGACCAGTTAAATTTCTTAAATATGGTGTTAAGTCCGCACAAATTGGCTTTCTCGTATTACCATACGCGTCTTTTAGGAATCTTTCTTCTAACTGTGTGGTAGGTGTACGAGAAATTAGCTGATATGACACAATGGTCCGACGAGCCTAGAGGGGAGGGGAGAAGTTAAAAACAAGTCCAAGGTGTTGGCTGTATGACTATCAACGTCTGGTATTCGTGCGGACTCATTTACAAGCTGGGTTAAATTATTCTCCTCAGCGAAGATCTCAACACACCCTTCTTCGGATGTTGTCTGTCCAGAATGTCGAAGCCAACCAGAATTGTGTCTATTGAAATCGCCCGTAATAACAATTTCAGTATGAGGATACAGGGATGCTATTCTTTGAATGGAGTCAGACAGCGCATCAAACTCGTGAAAGGTTGAGTTGCTGTCCAGTTTGGGGCTTCTGTAAATAAACCAGTAGTGGATAATTTGCTTACGGAGATGGGATTTTAACCACATGAAATTGAATTCCGGATTGGAACAGGGACTACATTGCGGTGGAATTTGGTAAGCTACATCACTACGCACATAAATGGCGAGACCGCGATGGGGAAAGAATAGTGGCACTAGTTCGTAGCCAGGTAGCTTCAGATCAGAGTGATCTGAGAGATGTGGGCGGGGATCTACCTGTGTTCCACTAAGTGCCAAAACAGCTGGTCGGTACTTACAGACGTTGACGTACGCAGAAAAGTGATTACTTTTTAGCCAGCGTAAATTGGCTACGTCCACCCTGAATTCCCTAGTCATAATCACAAACAAACACAGTAAACACACAGAAGTGGAAGTTCTGACGTTGGTTTACCGAATTAAATTGCAGTAGGTGTTATGCCCTTACAACAATATGAAACAGCGCACCAACAAAATCTTCACACACAACTCGCTATCCATCTGTTGTTACATACACTCAGTCACTGCTAGTACAGTTTGACATGTGCACTCGTCGGTGGTCGACACGGTGCGCAACTAAGTTCTCTGTCTTCTTCTGTCAATAGATGGCTCCAGCAGTAAGTGCTGGTCGATTTTGACATATCCAAAACGTCATGAACCAAGCTTAGACATGGTAAACAAACCGTTTTGACGCATTAGTGATATTGTTTTGGCGTCATATATTTTTGGTTGTGTGAAAATGTCTGATTTTGTGCCAAATAATCGTCATTCGAAGGAAGCGGCGGATGAAGCGCATCGAGAGCTCCAGAAAGTTTACGCAGATGCTGCTCTAAAAGAAACAACGTGCCGTGAATGGTTCCGTTGCTTCAAAGACGGCGATTTCGATGTTGACGACCGTCCCCGTGAACGAAGCCCAAAATCCTTCAAAGACGCTGAATTGGAGGCATTGCTCGATGAGGATCCGTGCCAAACGCAAGAAGAGCTTGCTTCAGCATTAGGAGTTACCCGCCAATGAAATTCAAAAACAAGGAACTTGGGTTCCTTATGATTTGAAGCCAAGGGACGTTGAGCGTCGTTTTTTCGCCTGTGAGCAAGTGTTCCAGCGGCAAAAAAGGAAGGGTTTTCTTCATCGCATCATGACGGGTGATGAAAAATGGATTCATTACAGCAACTCAAAGAGAAGAAACTCATGGGGACTGCCCGGTCATGCTTTAATCGTCGGCTCGCTGAATATTCACGCTGCGAAGGTTATGATGTGTATTTGGTGGGATCAGATCTGCGTTATTTATTATGAACTGTTGAAACCCAATGAAACCATCACTGGGGAACGGTATCGACTTCAATTGATGCGATTGAGGCGAGCACCGCACGAAAAACAGCTGCAAACTCGTTAAAATCTGCCTGGAAACGCTCAAATGCGAAGTCCTACCCCACCCGGAATATTCCTCAGATAGGAGCCATCCCATTTTTACTTGTTCGGTTCGATGGCACATGGTCTGGCTGATCAGCAGTTCCGCTCATATGAAGACATCAAAAAATGCCTTGATTCGTGGATATCTTCAAAAGATGAACGCTTTTACCGGGAAAAAATTGTAGCTAGCGATGGGCAATACTTTGAATGATTCATTTGTAACCATTTTTTCACAATAAAGTTGCATGTTCTTAGTTGCGCACCTAATGGCACCTTAAGTGCCTTAAGCGAAATTTTAATCCCCCGGGAAGTTCTCAAAGTCTCCACCCGGGCTTCGTAATACTGATTTTGTGGTACAAAAGATCTTTTAGGTCGCCGTGTCTTAGCAATTGGAAGACCAGATCCTGTAAAAAAAAAACTATATAAATTCAATTGAACATATTGGATGCCAAATTATCAACTCAGTGTACCTTAAAGTCGCTGGCTACATGGTTAAATTAGCTTTGTTCCCAAAGAAGTACACTCAACTTATTCATAATGAAATAACCGTGTCCAAGAAGTTTACTTTAAACGACGACTCTCTCTTGGAGTTTTTGTCTTTCACCCAATTCATCATTTGAACTAGCAAAACTACGAAAGGACTCCGATGCAATTCCAAAAATTAAATATCCTTGCCAATTCCCAAATTAGATTCAAGCAGTTCAAATAAAAAATATTTAATTTATTGATAGTACCGAAGGAGCTGCTTTGTTCGTTTATATCCTTCTTCCTGAATGCAATCGAAATTCAAAAAAAAAAAAAAAAAAAGAAGAAGAAAAACAAAACACAATCACCACCAACTCTTACATTTTAAGAGACTTTTTGTACGATTCGTCCCGTAATAGCAAACATAAACATGCAATCAAATGAAGTTGTATTCACAAAAAAAAAAGGCACCAACAGCAGCCTTAAAAATGCACTCAGGATATAAAAGGTTTCTTTTGAATTACCACACACAGAGTCTCCTCTGTGCAGCATTGAAATCTCTGTGGCATTGTTGAAATGGTTGGAGTACGAATAGTGGTGTCCTGTAGTTTTTTTTTTTTTTCTTTTTCAATTTTATCAACACTCCTTTAACCCTTTTCAGACTGCATACTTGAGAATATATTGTATAATCCTTTAAAGAGGAACCAACTCACGTCCGAAATGCAACCCATACCCCATTACACAGGCTGTTACTGCACATACTCGTACATACTACCGTACATACTCGTATAAGAAGTACCCAATCTTATTTCTATACCCCAGTACTTACCTCTCACTGTTGTTCATCTTGTAGTAGACGGTGTACGAGATGACCTCATCGGGATTCTTAACAGGCTCCATCCAGCTGATTGCCACAAATCTGGGTTTTACTATTTGCGCTACCAAATCTCTGGGCGGTCCCGGCAAATGGATACCAGCTGCAGTCAATTGGCCATCTTCATCTAAGGAATCAAGGGAAGACAAGGATAAGGGATTTTTTTTACGAATTTTCTGACTAGACGATGAGGAGGCGGCTACTGCTGCCGCCTCCTGTCGCCTTTCATTGTCCTGTTGGTTCTTCCACGTGTTGAGAATCTTATTTGGATCATCGCCACGTTTAAAGGCGTTTATAATGTCTTCGTTGCCCGGTACTACCTCATCATCGTCGTAATCCTTATCCACATCATCATCATCATCGGGTGATTCCGAATTATCATCGTAAGTATCATCGTAGTTAGTGTTGTCGTTTAAAGCAATGTCAACACCGCTGGGCACTGTTACATCCTTGACCTTCGACAATAAACTGTCCAGAGCGCTCTTCGACAGTATTCGAGTATTATCTGCGCTTTTTGTTCGCACAAACCATTCGTCAGCGTTCAAGTTCTCCTTGTTACGACGCTTCGGGCTGACAGTTTGTAGTGATTTCATTGTCTGCGATTGGGGTTTCTTCGTTTTCGACTTTTGCTCTATTATCCAACAGGAGAGGGGAGAAGGTTACAAATAAAGAAATAAAAAACAAAAAAACAAATCAGTTTAAAATAAAAAAAAAAAAACCAAAAACAAATTAAAAAAAAAAAAACAAAAAACAAGAACAAACAATAATAAGGGTGTTACGAGTACAGCGAAAGCAATTCTTTTGTACAGCGGTTATGGATGCCTTACGGTTTGAATTTAAGGCGGGTGTTGTTTTCGTATTAACAGTGGGAGTGATAATTCAGCAGACTTAAGTCAGTTTTAAGTTATTTACATTTTTTTGAGATACAAAGTCCAAGAATGAGCATCGTTGTTGGATGCTATTTTGAGTGGATCAAAGTTTGGGAATATCTTTTACGGTCAACCGATTTTAGGTAAATAAATTTCGGAGTTTTATATTTTCCAAAAGTAGACGCTGAGTTCTGGGAAATTGTAGAATTAAGGATCCCGGAATACTGGGAAATGTATGCGTATGAATATTAATATCGAAGCAAGATCCTGGAATGCCACAAAAAGTTCAAGAGAGGAGCTCTATTAACCTTGGATAAAGATCATCTTCACAGTTTGAAGGAACTCTGATTTTTGTTTGGAACTCATCTGGGCAGTGGGTATGGAAACCTATCAACTGTGAGAAGGATAACTCTCAACACCCTCAGAAATTAAACAGAGTAGTCACAACCTGATATCTGAGCGTCTTACCTTAGAGGGAAGACTTTAGAGTTAAAGATCCTAAAGGCTTGAACAAACGTCCCAGTAGGGACAATGAACTAAGCACAAAAGACGTCCTGAGTTGACGTTTAATTATTATTAAGAATAATGGAGGAGACTAAAGGACTATACTCAAAGTGGTATTTGATTTTTTCGGCTGGCAGGGAGTCTAGAGGCTCCAACCAACCCAATTTAGAGGGTTCCTGCGACTCTTTTTACTTCAGTTTTGGTAGATTGGACCAAGTGAGATTGAAGACAGCACTGGAGGTTCAGCCTGCTGAACTCCGTCAAAAGAAAAAATCAGCTGAATAGTCGAAATCCTGTTTTTGGCGGCTCGTCTCAGATAACCGGAAAGGTCAAATGCCTTGTAAAGTCGACTGCGATGTAGAAACCGGAGAAACTCGATGCACCAAACCCTTTAATTACTAAGGAAGTTTACGCAGATAAACCTCCCTTTGGGAATTAAAACTTTTGAGAATTTTAACCCACCGAAGCTGACGACGCAACATCTACTCAAGCAACACAGGGAAAAGGAGGAAGTGTTGGAGGATCTTTATTCCCATAAAAATAACTTGACACTACAAAGTGGAATATCTCTCTCACAGGGCGAAACCCCGGAAAACAAAGGACGGGTCTTTACTCGTTATGGGCTCAGACAAAGCTTTAGTCGAGACCATTAGACCTCGGATGGATTTATTTCCAAATGAGTGCAAACAAGAGGGGGCATTTCCAGTTCTTATCTATTATATTCACTCAGATTAACCTTTAACACACTTAGTCTTCTAGGACATTCCTATGCAGAAGGCTTTGGGTGTTGATTAACAAAGATCACAAGCATGACGATATAACCGACTACGGAAACCCCGAGAACCTGTCTTTTTCTGACGAATTCCCTCTTAACTTGGTCAGTTTTGCGACAAAGACTTAGTTGCAACAGGCATAAGCTACGAAGCGAATGGAGAATGGCACAAACCCGTCATTGGCTAAGCTTCAATTCCCTATCATCAGCTATTACCGCAACCATTCGATACTACTGTAATACCAAGAAGATGGGACTTATCATATGCTGCGGTGCTATTGGTTAGAATACCTTTTGAAGCACTAGATAATGGAACGTGAAAGGCAATCACCTCAAAGACTTCTGCTCTGGTTGTCAACGGAGGAAGATTGGAAGAGAACAAAAGAAACTAATTCGCATTTCGAATAACACCTTTAAGACTGTTGGCAAAATCTGTAGACCTGCAAGTCCTTCCAAAAGCTCAAATCAACCAGACTGGAAACATTCTGATGGCACCTACACTCAGTCGAAAGCAGATACTCTCTGTCTCATTAGTGTACACTTCCCATGTAACCTGAACAGAACCGGCTTACAAATAACACCTTCTACTGAAGCTGTAAGTGAGCTGAGTATGATGAAACCACCCTGATTGCTCCCAGACGACCCACACCGCTGGACTGCCGGCCTTTCACTGGCATACATACCGAATTCCTGGCGAAAAGTCAGAGCAGCCATTATAATGAAAATTGGTTAAGAAGACTACGCGTTTCAAACCAATCAGTCTGACGTCCTTTATGTCGCAGAGCATGGTTAAGATTTATGTGTGCATTCGCGAATGCATCGGCTGTCTAAGGTGCAATATCCATACCAACGTGGAAGATCTTTTAAGACTGCGCTTCAAAATCAAATCAGTGTTATGGAATGTGCACTCGATAAAAAGGAATACGTGTTGCGTATTTCTATTAACATTAAGGGGCAACAATCTGGTGCACAAACTCTAGTTTGCAGATGCTGCCTGCGGCCAATAGCGGTGGCGATGGTAAACAGAGATTTCGCGCAGGGTGTCCTGTCTCCACTTCTTTGATGCATGTTGTTTGACTCTGCTTAAGGCTCTCAACAGCTTTAAGGTCTACACTCAGGCGTATGCAGACAATATAGCTGGTCTTTCTGGTTACACCTTGCGACAGTTTGCTCTAAAGACTTAAAGCGCAAACTTACATGTGATCGACGACAATGAGAACGAAAAAGCTGACTGGTCGGATTCACCTCGTAATAAGAGACATCACCATCCAATTTTCCAACTAAGTATTTAGGCACCATCTTGGATAACAAACTACTTTCGACTAAACATGTTACGTAAAAAGCCTCAAAGGCCTTCTGATAGTTAAAGGAGTTTTCGGTAAGATATGGGGCTTGTAACCGAGGATGGTCCTTTGCATGTACACGGACATGCAAAGCCAATTATATCATTGTCTGATGGGACAAGATTTCGTGAAAATAGCTCACTACTGCTTTCTCCAGACTCCAAGGACCGGCCTGTGTCAGCTTTATGAAAGCTTTTCCTAATACACCTGGCTCTGGTTTATTTATCTGCCTTCCGTTGACATTCACATCTTGATAGTAGAATATGCACTGGAGTGTTGATGACTTTGTGCGCCGACTGTCTTTTGACTCTGGTCTTATGGATACGCCATTTAATGCAATGACACCAGCGGAGATTTAAGGAATCCTGATACTCGTAGCAATGAACCATGTTGTGAAAAAAGGAGGCGAAGTATCTGCATCTGTAGCAAGAGCTGCGCTTAAGGCCTTATTGTACCCTCTCAGCACTTCCAAGGTTGAAGATTAATGATGACACCGCGGAGCACGTGAGACGCATAAATATCTACAAGCCGAGGTCTGGGACAGCTCCAAGATGAACAAGATGAACACGAAACGAGGAATATTGTTAGCGCATACGTTAAGTACAATTTTAACGAGCTTTTAAATGGATATCGAGGGGGGAAATGCTTTTAATTGGTGAGAACATGCTGGTAAATCGCACTATGAATACGAAGACTGTCATGGACGAAACGGTTTCGAAACGAAAAACTCAGCCGGAGAAGGTATACTAAGCTCATGCAAATCATACGGCCTTACTGCACTTAATACACTATTTATTAAGCAAGAAAGGCACTTGAATACATACTGCAGTTGTAGACCACAAACACAGATAGATTACTGTCTGTAATGAGATGGGACTCGCAGAAAGCACTGATCTTTGCTGACAGAACTTTTTATGAAGGAACCAGAGAACAACCAACGGAGATCAGCATTAGGAAAGAGTTTATCTCTGTGTGCTAAATTTGCGAGAATGCCCACAAAATGCCATAAACTAAGAACAAGAACGAAGCGCATAAGGGATATGACAACTTCGAAGAAAAATGTAAGAGTAGCGCAAAAAGTGCAAAAAACTGTTCGCTATTTCAAATGGGCGTGGTGATGGAACCTTGAGACGGAAATGGCAGTTATGAACAAAAGACTAGGCTTGGAAGCGTGGACTAAGTACAGCGGAACCTAAGCGCTGTAACAAAAAAGAAGAGAAAAAGCGATAACCAGATCACATGCGATGGCAGTAGAGGCCTTCTATCGGAAATAAGAAAAGGTAGTTTCACAACCTATAAGCAGACGAGAAGCAACAGAAGAAGTGTAACGTAAAAGCACGAACAAACGAGCTAATACTTTTCAGATTGCGCCACATAGAAGAAGATATTCAAGAGCAGGGACGCCTGCTAACGGAGAGCAACGAAATGTGCAATAAATGTGAAAACGAAAACTACTTTAACACATTAGAAAAAATTCGAAGCCGAAGCTGAAGTCAGCTAAGCAATAAAAAAAAAGGTGCCTAATGGACAGGAACAGATTTCTTGTTCCACTGAATGCAAATAAAGGAAAATGCGACATGAGAAATTGCAACAGCTACTAACCAGTGAGAGTAATGTTGCGGCGATGGGGTTAAAGTATGCAAAGTACGTTGCTTTTAAATGTTGTGCAAGAGTTTCGATTGGAATACCACAATGATGAGACCAGAACGACCTCGCCGAAGAGAGCGCTATCATAAGCAACGACGTGACTGCACTTCAGGAAACTCTTAACAATTATAATAAAGGAGCCACAAACTCATGACATCTATCCAGCAGAAGTCAAGACGGATCAGAGAGCTTACTTAGGCTCGGTCGGTGAAACAAGATGTGATCTAATATGAAGTACGCGCATTCGCGGAAGTCTCCTCATTAAGAAGTCGTAGGAAAAAAACTTCAGGCTAATACGTCGGGTAGTTTTGCCACGTTCAACGAAGGTCGTCGAAAAATCCTGTCCAAAAAGTATTAGAGGCTTAAGTTCCAGCCAAGTTTAGAAGAAGCGTCTGAAAGAAAAAGATGTGCAATAATATCAACATACTCTTGGCCTCATTAACGGGGTGATCCAAAATAGAATTGCCTACGTCATTTTTATTTAATGGGTAGCCACTCACTACTATCTTTGAATTTCAAGCCCCAACGAAGTAAGGCCATTTGCTGCCGAAATCAATTGGCATCACATGGTACAGAATGGGGGCCAACGGCGAAACCTGCTTCGACTGTTTGAGTCAAATCTTGGAATCAGTTTGCAGTGAACGAAGGCCACGAGAACACAATGGGCCAATTGGTCACTCTTACATAAAGCCTCGAGTAATTTTCTTCTTATATCACAATATCATCACATTACTAGTCCTACTGCTAACGCACTAAAGCTTTAATTCTATAACAGACGTTTTGTACATTTTATAGGGTGACGAGATAAGAACGATAGAAAAAAAAATAAAACTGATTCTGGCTTTACTTTGAAGCTACGTTCATGCCATTATGTGCGGCATAGCACAGCATTCTAATGGCCGCCTCGAGTTCGATAGCAGCGCTTCAAGCTGTCGGCCCAATTTTTGATGACTCGGTCCAATATGTGCGGCGTTATTCCGACAATAGCATGTCGAACGTTGGCCTCGAACTTATTCAAAGTGGTTGTCTTGTTAGCGTAGACTAAGGACTTGACGTAGCACCAGAGAAAATAATCAAATAATCGATAATCGAGTGGTGTCAAATCGCATGATCGCGGCGATTTGTGATGAACCCTCGCCGTGAGATGACTCAACCGCCAAATTTCTCCTTCACAACTTCGAGCGTTGCGTCGCTTGTACGGCATGTAGCGCCTTCTTGTTGGAATTACAGCTCAGATATATCGATCTTGTCGAGCGCCGACCACAGAAAGTCGGTTAACATCGCTCTATATGTGAGAACATTGATGGTAACGGTGTCTCCTGCCACATTTAGAAAGAAATAAGGTCCGATGATGCCGTCATGCCATAAACCACTCCAAACAGTCAATCTTTGCGGATGCATTGATGCTTGGCTGAACACTTATCGATTGTGTTTGTTACAATAACGGCAATTTTACTTGTTGACATAGCCGCTGAACTAAAACTGGGCCTCGTCCGAGAAAATGATTTTTTGGTCAAAATCCGGATGTCCGACCAACTATTTTTCAGCGCCCAAGTGGCGAACTCACGGCGTGTACGTACTCGTAGTAGCCAAAATGCTTAAAGTTGCATTTACCACAAAATGATCATCAAATGCCTGTCGGACAAGATACTGTAACAATGTTTGGGATCAGCAGTTAAGCTCGAAATTCATCCTACAGTCCAAGACTGCAAAGTATTGATGCGTTTAACGTTAAACAATGGGGCACTTTAAAATTACTTTAACAGGTGAAACCAATGCATGTGTACAATAAATAACTTATAACCGACTTTACAAGCTCTTTCAACATCGAATGCAGTATACAACAAAAAAAAAACTTTGTACAGATCAAACAAAAAAATTGAAATTTATATACAATAATGGAAAATAAAAGAAAAATAAATAAAGCAACCAATAAATACATTACAAAACCAACTCAAAAGCAACAAGGGAAGACAGTTGTTGGTAGTGGAGGCAGTATTTTATAAGGACATAGGATTCAAAGCCATAAAATTGTTCTGATAAAAATATTTTTTATATATTTTTGGCCATTCTACGATTGGAATTTATAGCATTGGGACTCTCAACATCAATGGAAACACAGGTACAATACGAGGTTATGCATTTAACAACTTTTTCGATATCAATATCAAATTCGGTTTTTTACATTAAAAAAAAAAAAAATAAACAAACTGGTGTCCTTGTTACAGGTTGGTGAATTACAATTCTGTAATAAAAATTCCATTAACACATCGATGCCTTACCTGGTTGGATGATTTTCAACCGCGCTGATGCTTGAACACTGCCAGCTGGATTTGTTCCAACACATTGGAACATTCCAGCATCCGATTGAAGGAGTCCAAGTATACGCAAGTTATGTCCGGCAACAAGTTGCATATAGTCATTGGGCGTGATGACATCTCCATTTTTTAACCATTGAATCATTGGCTTTGGTTTACCTCTAATTGCACATTCCAGTTCGAGTTCTTCCTTCTCGAAGGCTGATTTATCGGTGGGACTTTGTATGAATTTCGGTGGAACTTGCACTTGTAGGGTCGCCTGAGCGTCTAGTGAATCAACTGTATTACTTGCTCGGCATTGATAGTTACCCGAATCGATGTCTTCGGCTGATGAGATTTGTAGAGATCCTGTACCGACGATTGAGAAACGTGAATCCAAATCACTACAAAAAAGGAGAGAGTCAGTATTCAAGTTAAAATATTTACAATGTCAGTACAACTTACTTCAAATCGAGTTCCTCTCCATTTCTTAGCCAACGAATTTGTGGCTTTGGCACACCATTTGCTACACAGTCCAGAGTAACAGTGTCTCCTTCTTTGACAATTTTTGGTGAAGGTCCAACTAGAAACGATGGTGGAACTTGGATTTCTCCACCTTCAGTTACTTTCTTGATATTTAGATTCGTTTTACTACTCATTCTAGAGACAATTCCAGATGTAACATTGCACTGATATGTTCCTCGGTCCGAGTTTATGACTTCATCGATTTCTAGAGCACCATTTTGTAATATAACCATACGCAGACTATCCAAAGCCAAAGGCACATCATCTTTAAGCCACTGTACGATGTTCTTTATGCCAGGCTGGATATGACTAACCATGCAGCGAAAGTAAGCTGTTTGGCCCGGCAACAGATATGATTCCATGAAATCTTGATTGATTTCGGGCAGACGAGCAATCGAAACGATTGCTGATCTACTGACTATTGTGCCTATACCATCGATACTGATTAGGCATTGATATGAGCCGGTTAGGCCTCGATTTTCCTCAACTGAACTTATGTACAGAGAACCATTTTGAAGTTGTGTTCTAAATGATAAAAAAAAAAAAACAGATTTGCATTAATCGGAATATTGTATATATGAAGTCTATGAGTAGCATACCTGAATGTATCACCGACAATACCGAGATCCTGACCATCAGGACCTCTCCATCGAATGTTGGGTGATGTTTTCCCAGCTTTCTGGTGTGAGCCGTATTGTGTTTTTCCAGAGCATTCTAATAGAACAGAATTTCCTTCGGGCACAACCACATCTTGAGGTTCTAATGTGAATTCCAAAACTGAAATGACAGTAAAGACGTTTGTTATTAAGGGATAGAAACTTGCACCAGAAATTATACAATAGTTGGATAGACAAATGTGTGAACAATTAATGAGTACCAAGGCAGAGTGATCTCACCGACTGGTATCAAGTTGCCAGCAACAGTCAAATCGCCTTATAATTGAATACCATTAGGAGCGCAATCTGTGCAAAGTATGAACAGTAACTTACCATCTTAGAACGCTAGGACGGTAGAGGGATCGTCTCACGATTTAACAAAAAACGATCCTGTTCCGATCAGCAATAAAGATCAGTTTATAAAAACGACTAAGGCCACTCGGACTATGCAAATTTCCTGTTGTAATGGAAAAAGAAGAGCATTGATTATTAAGTTCAACAGTTCGTGTGATTTTGTAGATCATGATCATCCTTGTAGGCTTTCCACGTGACTTGGCAATTGATACGAGTGTACACCAATACCTCAATTTGCGTCGTAGTTATGCTCCAAAAAACCACGACGCAAATTGAAACGACGCAAAGTGAATTATGATTTTCTATAGCAAACCATGTATCTAAAGATCGAAGATAGGTTGCAGGGTTACGAAAATACTACTTTTTAAAAAGAATGTTTTACGTTTTTTCGATGTAAAATAAATTTCTTTGTAGCAATTGATATTCGTAGCTACCGCCTGGGACACTTTAAAACTCCGTCCGCTGTCAGGATCGTTTTTTAAAAAAATCTCCATAGCTTCGTCAATCAAACACATCGCTTTGGAAATTTGTTTGGAGGTTAAATTTTTGACGGAGATTCCTATTGAATGGTCGCTGTCATCTTCTTCATTAGCAAATTGCAATTCCAGTTGCAATAGTTCTTCATTAGACAATTCTTGGTTGTGCGAGGTTAGCAATTCATTTATGTCAGTCTCCTCCATACCTTCAAAATTAGACTCTCTAGCTAAATTAGAAATTTCATGACGAACAGCTGGTGTACTATCAACTTCTGCAGAGCAAATTCTGTGAACACATTCAGGCCATATTTTACGCCAAACACCATTCATGCAAGACGGTTTAACCTCCTCCCACGAATCGGAAATAATTCCTATGGCTTTCATAATGTTGAACTTTTTCCAAAACTCTAGCATGGTAGGCTTATCTTGGCCATCAGTATCACTTAAAAGAAGTTTAAATGTTCGTCGAAGGTAATAACTTTTAAAAGTTATATTAGATATTACTCCCTGATCCATCGGCTGAATAACTGATGTCGTATTAGGGCAAAAATACAAATTTCACGTTTTTTGACGACTCATCAACATAAACTGAGTGGCCAGGACCATTGTCTACTAGGACCAAAGCCTTGAAGTTTAAGTTTTCCTTGTTGCAATAAGCTTTAATTTCTGGAACAGCACCAGTTTTGAAATAATGATGCTGTCATCTATGCTTTTTTGTTTGCTCGCCAGTGGACAGGAAGCAGATTCTTTGAACAACCTTTCATAGCTCTTGGATTTTCTGATCGATAAATGAGAAATGGTTTAAATTTGAAATCAACATTTGCATTACCACCAAGAAGAAGAGTCAGTCTATCGCTGTTAGCTTTAAATAATGGCGCAGATTTTTCTGTTTTAGATATGAAAGTTCTATTAGGTAGACGTTTCCAAAGTAACCCAGTCTCGACAACATTAAAGACTTGTTTCGCATCATAGTCACCTTAATGAATTAACGCTTTTAACTCTGTCGGGTAGCGTTCTGCAGCAGTTATATCAGCGCTAGATGCTTCGCCTTTAAGAGCAATGCTGTGCAGATTTGCTCAAACCTTGAATCTCTCAAACCAGTCCTGACTAGCTTCAAATGTTTCATCAAGGCCACTGATACCATTGGCCCTAATTATGACCTGGACAATCGCGTCTTGGTGCACGACTTCTACATTCGAAATGAAATAGAGAACTGGCGATCCGAGGGCTCTGGTTTCACCCGGTTCAGCGACGAAAATATGGCAAATAATGTCATTACTAGAGAGGGTGGCCTACCCCCTTTCATTTCGAAGGTAGAGCTCCATGAGATCTTCGACACAATCAGGGCTAAGAAATCAGTGGGGACCGATGGTATTCCAAACATCGTGCTTCGACATCTTCCTGTTTAATAATGCAATGAATAATGCACATTATCCAGCGCATTGGAAAACGGCAGTGGTTCAACCTATCCCGAAAAAGGGAAAGGATATATCCAATCCGGCGAATCTCCGGTCGATAAGTCTCCTTCCGAATATCAGTAAGGTGTTTGAAAAAGTAATCAATAGAGCTCTGTCTAGATGGGTTGATGACAAACATATAGTTCCGGATAATCAATTCGGTTTTAAGGCGGGACATGATATCTCACATGCCGCGTCTAAACTGGTGTCCGATATCCAATGGAATAAAGGCAAAAACCAATGCACTGGTGCCTGCCTTGTTGACTTGGAGAAGGCCTTCGACACCGTATGGTTAGAGGGTCTTTTCTATAAGCTGACTAGGCTGGGGATCAGTAAACCACTCTTGTACATTCTTTATAATATGCTAACCAACAGACAGTTCATCGTGAAAAATGGCGATGTGACTTCTGTTGGAATATTTCAAATTAAAAATGGTCTGCAGCAGGGCGCGGTCAATTCACCAATCCTACTCAACATTTATACAAGCGACTTGATAGGTTCACTTCCCCATTGCATTGCGTACGCAGACGATTTGATAGCGTACAGAACAGGTCCAAAAATACTCTCTTGCAGCGTGACTTCGATAAGATAAGACGATTTTGCGATGACTGGAAGTTGAAAATCAACTTTCAGAAGTCGGAAACCATTCTCTTTAGGACGCCGTTGTCTGGAGCCTCTAGGGATACTAGAAAAAATTGGCGAAAGTTCTCGATCATTGGACAACGCGGGCAGCCTCTTGCCTGTCGAAATGTAGTCAGATACCTTGGGATCTGGCTAGATCAGTTTCTGTATTTTGATAAAAATGTAGATGCTGCTCTGGCCAGAGCCAAAGGCGCTTTTGCCCTTACAAAGAGACTGTTTTATAGCAGCCAACTCGATGCGAGGGTAAAGGTAATCTGCTACATGGCCCTTATCAGGCCCATACTGGTATTTGGTTGTCCCGTGTGGTTCAATGTGCGAGCAAGCTTAATGGAAAAGATTCGGGTTTTTGAGAGGGCTTGCCTTAGGGCTTGCCTTCGCTTGTACAGAACACCAGAGTCGGAGTACAAAAAATTCTATCGTAATGAGGTCCTTTACAACAGGGTGAACCTAATACGAGTGGACAACTTCGTAATTAAGCTGACTCGAAGGCACATTGCAAGAGCAATGGCCTCGACAAATAAGCTGATATTTGGGGCTTACTACCCCAACTACCTTTACCACGAGAGTGTGCGCTCTGACGGCTTCGTTCCACCGGAAGCATTCCTCTACCTAGATCAGATAGGGTTGATCCAGGATAGATCAGCGGTCCCGTTAATCTTCCATGTCGCTCGGAAAGCTGGGGACAGGCGACTCAACTACAAGAGAGACGTCGCACACGGCAGTGTGGATCGTCTCAGGTTCAGTAGGGCGGTGGGGAATCGCGATAAGAGGGATGTCGTTCGGCAGCACCAGCATTTCTGGTGGTTGAATGATGGAGAAGATGTTTCGTCGTCGTTTCCGTCAATTACGGACCAGCCTCACTAATGAGGCAGAGCTGACCAATCTATTTGCTCTGTGAATAGCGATGGCCAGCTGACATAGGTTTAGGTTAGCATTTAAGAAATATATACATATATTAGTATATACCATTGTATATACTAATATATGTATATAATTGTGTATAATATCTATGTGTGTGTATTGTGTATGTAGGTTAGGTAGACTAAGGTTCATTTTAAGTTAGATATTAAGTTTTATAAAAAATTAAGTCCATATGCTAAGTTTTTGTTAACAATTTTTTCTTAGCCTTAAGTATAGAAAATAATTATTCCTAAGTAAAATGTAAATATAGTCGAAAGACATAGATATAAGAATTTAGAGTAGCTTAGAGTGCCTGTGTGGGGCCAATAAGTTAATATAAGATTGTTAAGTAATTTTAAGCTAGCATTTAAGCATTTTTTGTTAGTATGTAAGGGTTAATGATTAAGATAATAAAATGCATATAAAACTAAACTCAAATGTTTCATTCTTGTGTCTGTATTACTACCACTAGCATTATCGTTGGATACTGCTTTACTTTTCATGTCATCAAATAAGCTTTTTGCTTTCGTCTGAATTACCATTTTACTTAATGGGTCGATGGTGTACGGGTCATCGTTTTAGCATCTAATGATGTTGCAGATATTGCAGCCTCTCTTATTTTATCCCCATCTCGATCTCTAATAGTTCTGACAGTTGTTGCAGCCAAACCAACAGCCTTTGCTATCTACACAGCCTTCTCTCCCTTATCAAATCGTAGCAGAATATCTAATTTTGTCTCTAAGCTGGTAGTTTTTTTTTTCTTTTTGGTAATTCTACCAGCAACGCCCTTATCACTCATTTGGCCAAAAAATGTAAAAAAAAAAAATATAACTCTGCCAATAAATAAATTGGAGAAATATTTACCTTTTTTGTAACCAGAAAAACAGCACAACACACTAATTGAAACCGAACTCCAAAATTAGCAATACTGAATAGCGTTGATATTCAGTTAGAAGGGGAATCCCCGAGTTTTGATGGCATGGCGCAATTAGAAACAAAAGCCGTGCCATCTTTTAGAAAAAAAAGAAAATTTCAAAAAATTTCGGAAAAAAAAAAATTAAGGACTCGAACCCAAAACAACGCAACTTCGAAGCAACTTCGAAAACGCAAAACCAGGTATTGGTATTGAGCCTGGATGCAATTAGCAAAAATACGTGGAGACCGGGAACAGCCATATAAGGACTGAAACGAATAAAATTTGGAAACTTCAAAGTAAACAAAAAAAAAAACCTTTTCATAATTCATGTAAATTTTTTTAATTTGCTTTAAGACTCTGTTTTTATTAAATTTATTCACAATTACAAAAAAAATAAAAAAAATTATTTGGGTTCCCATTCTTTCCTCAACTTCTTTCGAATGTCCTTCATAGGGTTGGTGACAGTTACATCCGTGATCTTTTTGGACGCACTGCTCACTTTTCCTCAATTTAGCTTTGACCAAAGCCCAATACCTTTCAATGGGACGGCACTGTGGAACATTGGGTGGATTCATGTCTTTTGGGACAAAGTCGACATTTTTAGCAAGAAGAAAGCTCCACGTCGCATGAGCATAGTGAGCTGAAGCTAAATCTGGCCAAAATAATGTTGAACTCTCGTGTTTGTTTAAGAAAGGAATCAACCGTTTTTTTAGGCACTCGTTAATGTACACTTCTCCGTTAGTTGTTCCCGTTGTAATAAACGACGAGCTTCTGTGTCCACATTGGCAAATGGCCTGCCAAACGAGATGTTTTGACCCGAATTTTTCCATCCCAATCGATGTTGTTGATTGCGGAAGAATCTCAACTTCAAACGAGTTGTAAAACTGCGTACCTGGAAGAGTAGTAAAGTCGGCTTTGACATAAGTTTCGTCATCCAACACCAAGCAAGCTTTCTTGTTGCCGATCAACTCGTATAGCTTTCGGGCTCGTGTTTTTATGACTTTTTTTGCTTTTCAGTAACTTTTGGTATTTTTTTGTTTTTAGGCCGCTACGTTTTTTAGATCTTTGTACCATTGTTTGGTTGGTAATACATTTCCGAGCAACATCTCTGGATGACAAAGTCCGGTTTTTTACGATGGTACCCACTATTTTCCTGTCCAAATTTGTATCATGTGCTCCACTTTTAGCTCGACTTTTCTGTTTTCGCTTAACTGTCAACGTCTCCAAATATCGTTTAATAACAGAATCCACTGTACTGCGTGCTATGTTTTGCGATGAAATGGTTTGGACGGGAAGTATTTTCGAGCCATTCGTCGATGATCTTTTTACGGCGCTCCTCTTGGCTCATATTTTATAAATATTTTAAGCCGCACTGAACTAAAATCAATAACAAACTGAAACTAGAGAATATACAGGCTGATTTGGGTACAAAATGGAATTGCAATTTTCACGCATTGGAAGTATAGCCCGTATTAAAATTTACAGATTTTATTCGTTTCAGTCCTTGGCATAGCGGCATCTAATAGAATCTGTACTGAAAGGAACTGTGATGCTTATACAATTCTGAACGGATCGTTTGATTTTCCCTTGTGAGTGGTGACTTATATCCATCTGTGTGGTTGCGTGGTAATGATGAAAATAGGCGAACTCATACAGTCTGGAGTGCACAAGAATATGAGCCTTCGTCATGTCTGTGCTCGTAACGACTTTGATTACTTGCATCTCATCGCCAAAGGTCCAAATCGATAAGGAAAGCATTGCGATATAATCATTCCTCTCCAAGAAACAGCGACACAGACAGCTTAGATCGCTCGCAGTATTCCAAACCATATCTCTCCGGTGAAATTGCATTTTTTTTGAAGTCAGGGCGCCAAATGCAGTATTTGCGAGTTAAATAAGCAAGGTAGTGACTGTTCTTCTAACAGCGCCATTTGTGAGTTGGCTTTAATAACAATAAGCGAAACGTAGATACGAGTATTGAAGCGACAAAATGATAAGCCTGTTCATTTACACGAAGTATTACTCAAAGTGGCGCTACAGTCCGGGGTGGAGCTGGGCCTCAACCAAAAAACGTTTCCAGCCAACTCAATCTTTAGATAGCTGTCTGCAGCTTCGCACGCCGAGTTGGGTGAGGTCGTCTTTCACTTGCGTGTGCCACCTGACCTGAGTTACAGTGTTCCTCTACGGCGCTGTCCCTCGGCGGCGGATTCGAAGACTTTTCGGACCGGAGCATTGATGTCAATCCGCTCTACATGATCCAGCCATCTCAGTCATTCGACCTTCATCGATATCGATGAACAGCCCAGTACAGTACAGTCCGTCATTGTATCTCCTCCTCCACTCATCGTCTACGCAGACGGGACTGAAAATCGGCAGAAGAATATTCCTTTCAGGACTGGTACTATTAAGGCCTTATGTAGGGTCACTTTTGTTGCTCGAGAGAGGGCAGTGCTAGTCAATATTGCGTTCTTAGCTCAAAGAAGCAACGATTGGCCAGAATTACTCTTCGTTTAATCTCAGCGCTGGTGTCGGTGTCTGAATTGATAGCGGAGCTTATTTAGACAAAGTCCTTAACTACCTCAAAGTTATACCTGGCGTAGGTTACCTTCAGTCCGAGACGTCGACGTTGGGTGTCCTTTCTGGTTGACAGCATATACTTGGTTTTGCCCTCGATGATCGTTAAACCCATCTTCTCAATACTCGCGAAAACGCCACTGACATCACGCTGCTTTCTTCCGATTATGTCAATATCATCGCCGTATGCGCGTAATTGGACGGACTTTTGAAAGATTGTGCCTCTTGTGGTGGCGCACGAGTTCTTAAAGGAATCGCATGACAGCGCATCGCCTTGTCTAAATTCTTTTGTGACATCAAAGGTCTCGGTGAGTTCTTTACCGACCTTGATGGAGCATCGTCATTCTGCCTAAACGAATTTGGCAGGGATGCCAAAACAAGACATTGCTCTGTTTAGCTCCTCTCTTTAGATGCTGTCATATGCGGCCTTAAAATCGATGAATAGGGGGTGTGTATCGATGATTTGGAGTTCATGAGTTTTTTCCAAGATCTGCCGTAGTGTGAATATTTGGTCGATGGTGAACTTTCCTGGCATAAAGCCACACTGATATGGACCAATCAGGTTGTTGGCGATGGGCTTCAGACTTTCACAGAATATGGCAGATAGGATCTTGTAGGCGATGTTAAGAAGACTGATGCCTCTGTAGTTGGCGGAGTTCAAAGCGTCTCCTTTCTTGAGAATCCAACAAACAATTGCTGAGGTTCCATTCATCGGGCATACTTTCGCAGGACCATATTTTACAAGTTGGTGTATGCTCCTTACCAGTCAGGCCGTCCATTCCAGCAGCTTTGGTTGACCCAAGCTTAGATATGGCTATCTTCACTTCATCCATGTCAGGTGGAAGGAATTGTTGATCTACATCGTCCAGGTTGGAAGGTTTATTCTGCCTGATAGCGAAATTTGGTCCGTCATCGCCGATATACAGTCTACAGAAATTCTCTTTCCAATCCTCAGCATCAACTGCGACTCTACTAATATTGTCCCTTGTTCGTGTCTGTGAAGCCTTCGGTTCGGGGTTTGTGTCCGTTTTGTTTTTGCCTTTTGGTTTTATTTCCGAATCTCATTCCTGGAGTAGCAGGTGGCCGTGGTGTAGTCTTACTAGCTATCGCTTCTCACTCGGAAGGTCAAGGTTCGAATCCCAGCCACAACAAGTTTTCATTTGTGTAATTGGAACTCAGTCAGAAAAATCTGCGTGTGAAGGTATAACACTGACATTGTAGATTTGGCTGTTGTAGGGTTTTCAAGCACAAAAAAAACAACCGTTAAAATTCACAACCTCACATTCCGAGAGAAGAAAAATCTCTCCGTCCTATTCGGACTCCCACCCCTGGAGAGTCAATATCGAAACCAAACACACCTGAGTTTC
The DNA here is from genome assembly GCA_963966105.1 of Volucella zonaria. NCBI lineage: Eukaryota > Metazoa > Arthropoda > Insecta > Diptera > Syrphidae > Volucella > Volucella zonaria. Next base: position 132,250,938 of record OZ014531.1, read on the forward strand.
AAACCACTACATCACAAAAAACTTTCCTTTCTCCTCCTTCTATCTTTCCGCCCGCGCCCTGGCAACAGTATAAGGGTATTCATAACCCCTTAGGCGCGCGTAAATTATAAAAAAAAAAAAAAAAAAAAGCAGCTCTCAATTTTCTCAACCGTGCGCTTCGTATGTTCCTTCTTTATCTTCCTCAGAAGCCGATGTTCGTCTCTCCTCATGGGTGCATAGAGCTCGAGAGCAGCTCTCGTCCTTCTATGCAGCGCCGCTTTGTATACATCTTGCTTAGCTGCATGCACTTGCCGGCACTCATCGTCACACACCACATCAGAGGCGGCATCTCTGACGGTTTTTCGGCACTTCTGTCACTAGTCTTCGATACTTGATACTGGCGGCATAGGACCTTTTAAAAGATTAAGGGAGATTCGATCGGGAAAGGATTTGCCAACCACTTGCGACTGCAGCCATCCGACGTCGAACTTCCACACTGTATTATCTTGTCTTTGCGATCCGCAATCATAACTTGGTCACAGTTGTTGACCTCTCGGAACGTTCGGACATCCATAATACTGGAGGAGTGCCTTGCGTTGATCGCAATGTGATCAACCTTGTTGACGTTTGATCGATCACGAGCTCTCCAAGTCTCATTGTGAATAGCGAGATGTGGGAACCGCGTACTAGCTACGACCACGTTTCGCCTAACGGCAAAGCCGATTAGCCTTCATTCGTTACCGGGGGTGATGTCGTGCAAGATATATCATACTAATGGGGTTGTCAACAGTAGATCCGTTCGTATCTGAGGCTTGTTGTTACTTCCACGAAGTATACTGTATAGGCCGATCGAATTAAAACGAAACTTTGTTCTGATTCACAATGAAGCATTCTACAGAACTCAGTTTTGCATTCCAAATACCATCACCTGCGATAAAGATTCAGTGATATCAAACAAATAGAAACAAAAACGGAGGCGGACAAGGGACCGTTCTTTCACCTATACGTTTTATTTTAAATGTGATAAGGCAGATCTGTGACACAAACTAGCATCACGGTTGATACATAAATGTATGTTACACTAATCAAAATACAGAATCGAGTTCGACGCTAGCTGATTCCATAATATAGTCAGAAGCACTGCCGCAAAGAATAGGCCAGATGTTCTGTATTCAACAACAAAATTCGAAGCCTTGGAAGGTTTGGATTTATCCGCTCAAAGTATTCTAGCTTTCTTATCTCGTAACTTCGGATACTTTGGATTTTGTCAATTTTGCTGTGTTGGTCGCAAACCGGATCGAGAATGATTCGATGAAATTCTACTTCGACGCAACCAAACACATTTTCATTCTTTTTGATTAAGTCCATTCTTCCGCTGGAATGGATTTGATGACATGCCTCGCCTCCTCTTTGGCGTATCGATCCGAATTCGGATATCTATTATATATATATTTGTATTTCGACTTGAGGAAAATAGCGGTCCGAATTAATCTTGACTCTCGGAACGCTGGGACATCCAAAAGGCTGGAGCTGTGCCATACGTCGACCGTAATGTGACCGAATTGGTTGACCAACGTTAAAACCTTTATTATGTTAGTTGACACTTTGTTATATCAATTACCCTGAGTCATTAAGAACCCAAGAAGAGCTTAATGTTGTGCTAAAGACATGTCGTCCTTAAAAGATCACTCGTAAGTTGTATAGAGGAAATAGTTTTTGGCTGAATCGATCTCTAAAGTCGCTATCGACTCAATATAGGGAATTACTCCGGTGATATGTGTGGTGTTTACTCATTGCTCATATTCATCTGAATGACTGAGAATTTTCCCCAAAGGAATAGCATAAATCAGACTCATTCTCAATTTAATTTCTCTATCACAAGAGAGAGACAAAAAAAAAATTGGAGCACCCCAATATTGTGTGCTATCACCTACACTTTTAATGGCAATTTGAACAGTTTGATGACTCGAATTTATAACGATTTACAACAATGGATCAATGGACATTTAGAGGGTCGAGGGTTATAGTTTAAGATCGGCCCTCATTAATTTTTCACACGACAGGAGTAGATTGAATATGCATATTGTCCTATATGGCTCTCGCAAGCGAATTTAAGGGAATGATATTCTAGTAAAAGAGTTATATTGAGCCGTATAGATGACCACTGACACTACTATTCTTGTTCCTTCTTGCCTTGAGCTTCGCAGCAAGCTCTTAGCAATCATGGATATCTAAGTTTCAATAAAAGTGGTACTAATACTGAGACTTGTGGTAGTTCGTTATTAAGCTGTCTGTCACCGATAAACATGTTAAAGAAGCTGTAACATATGTATTATTATGAGTTTAATAATTATGAGATCTATCATTATTGGAAGGCACAACATTCGGGAGATTGTGAATCATCAGTTCGCTAGACAGTGTCGCTGACAGCAGTCAAATCTATAAACACGGTACCTGCTTTCAGTCTTTTTCCAAAATCTGATCCATTCAGCCACGTTCTTTTCGATAACCGCCCTGTTTAACAGGAATAATTTCGTTTATGATTACTTCAATCCTGTCGTAGAAAACGCGTTTCATCCAACATTTTTTGGCTTAGTCATCGGTTCTCTTGGTTTCAGTACTGCCACTATTTTCGATCTCTCAAATTCTTTGAGCAAGATTCTGGATATTATTGTACAACCAGATCTAAGAGCTTTTTTCCGATTTTTTTTTTTTTTTACAAATTCAGGGTAGATCCTGCCAAACCTTATAGCTTTCATGATTTGCAACCACCTCCGATGTGGTGAAAGTTCGCGAGTACTCAGAAATCCTTGAGCTTACCGGTTTTAGTTCCTTAAAAGATATTTTGATGAATCTCTTGCGCTCTTTGTCAATTCGGTTTGCCACTATCCCTGGGTCCATCTTGTGTTTGTGGGGTAAGTCAGAATTTGACTCTCAATGTTTCCCACTATACCGAGTGAAATCCAGATGTGAGTCGTCGAGGGACTCTAACAGATCCTCTTTCTGGATCGATGTTAGCTGTGAGAAAGTTAGGCAAAACTCGACTGGATACCTGTTGTAGTTGTTCAGCATAGCTGAATGGAGCGATCCTTGTGCATAAGTTGCATGTGGTTTGTTTCAGCTCAATAATAAGGAATACATTTCCGCCTTTTTTAATTTTACCTAACCTCGCATTTTGAAGGAAACAACCTGGGCATTTGCTGTTTCGAAGTCAGTGCTGAGCGTATGAAGAAACAATTTCTGCAGACATCCGGATGTCAGCCAGAACTAACAATTCAGTTTCGGACGATGGTTGGCAAAAATTCCTAACACGGCTTCCGGTACTGACGGCCTATCTGCCGAACAGTGATGTTGGCGGGATACTACTTTGTGACTAAGTCATCTCTAAAATATAGACCGACTAAAGCATGTTAGAGGAATGGAACCCTGCATGAGTCTCGTCAATATCGCCTATAAGCTCTGTTCTCCCGTCCTATGTAATTGACTACATTAATCGACTTTAATTACTGGAACATGAAAAGCAAATGGACACTTTGAGTCCATCCCCAAGTAATAATACTCGTACAGCAAAGCAAGACTCCACATAAAGTGAGGCGCACAAATGTAGAGGGTCCTCAGCCAACTTGATGTGTGAAAGTGGAAGGAGCTAGCAAACAACTGTGCTGACTGGAGAGGTATTTTGATTGAAGTCCAATTCTAACGCCTCCTACGAGTAAGTAAGTAGATCTTATATTCGGTCTATAACTTAATTCGTGCGGTTTGCTAAGAGGTGGCGTAACTTGTTATTATTCCATTGGAACATGCGTTGGAAAGCTACTGTCATTGTACGTCATTTCAGTATATGTCATTCATTTGAAGCGGAAAGAACAATAATTTTTTTTCACTCAAATATGCCGAACTTTGTGCCTGAAAAAGTGTTTTTGCGGGGAGTTCTTCTTCATTGCTTTAATGTGAAGAAAACTGCTGCCGAAAGTCATCGTATTTTGGTGGAAGTTTATGGTGAACACGCGCTAGCTAAGCGAACGTGCCAAAAGTGGCTTGCACGATTTAAAAGTGGTGATTTTGGCTTGGAAGACGATGAACGTCCTGGACAGCCAAAAAAGTTTGAAGATGAAGAACTGGAAGCATTACTCTATGAAGATTGTTGCCAAACACAAGAAGAGCTCGCAGAATCTTTCCGTGTCACTCAAGCAGCCATTTCAAAACGTTTAAAAGCAGCTGGATATATTCAAAAGCAAGGAAATTGGGTTCCACATGAACTCAAGCCGAGAGACGTCGAAAGGCGGTTTTGCATGTCCGAAATGCTGCTGGAACGCCACAAAAGGAAGTCATTTTTGCATCGGATTGTTACTGGTGATGAAAAATGGATCCATTACGACAACCCCAAGCGCAAAAAATCATATGTGAAACCCGGCCAACCAGCCAAATCAACGGCAAAGCCGAATATCCATGGCGCGAAGGTAATGCTCTGTATTTGGTGGGATCAGATGGGTGTGCTGTATTATGAGCTGCTAAAACCGGGTGAAACCATCAATGGCGCTACCGAACACAATTAATCCGTTTGAAGAGAGCAGTGGCCGAAAAACGCCCGGAATATGCGACCAGACACGAAGCAATAATTTTCCATCAAGACAACGCTCGGCCCCACGTTGCTATTCCGATTAAGAACTATTTGGAAAACAGTGGATGGGAAGTCTTACCCCACCCGCCTTATAGCTCAGACCTTGCCCCTTCTGACTACCATTTGTTGAGGTCGATTCAGAACGCCCTCACTGAAATACGGTTCACATCAGAGCAGAATATCAAAAATTGGCTTGATTCATTCTTGGCTGCCAAGCGGGCGCAGTTCTTTTGGGATGGGATCCACAAATTGCCAGAAAGATGGGAAAAAGTCATAGCTTCAGATGGGCAATACTTTGAATAATACTACTGTACATGTCTTTCTTAAATAAAGGTTCAAATTTTGAAAAAAAAACCGCACGAAATAAGTTATGTACCCAATACAAGGCGTGACTATACCAAAAAGTTCTCGAAATGTATTCAGAAAATTGGAAATACAAGTTTTATTCATCTAAATCTATATTGTTCCATTCAAAGTCATCCCCATCGTCTGTAACACACTTATGCCAGCGCTTGGTCCAATCCTCGAAACATTTTTTATATTCGGTTTTCGGTATGTCCATCAGTGCTTTCTGTCTGGCCTTCTGGCAAAAATTCATGATGCACTGAAAACGACGTGGTTTTTTTGGTATCGGCTCATTTGGTGAACGCTATTCACTTGCCTGGATTGCGTGTCGTACTCATAAACCCACGTCTCGTCTCCAGTAATGATCCTTTTGATGAATATGGTATCGGATTCAGCCTCGCAAATCATCTCTTTTGCGATGTCAACACGATCTCTTTTTTGCATGAAATTGAGGTCTTTTGACACCAATTTTGCTGCTACACGACGGAAACCCAAATCATTAACACCAAAATGTCTTGGGCGCTATCTCTCTGATGGTTAATTTGCGGTTATTGACCAACATTTCTTTTACGAGTACTTCATCAATGTGTTCGTCGGTTTTCGATGTCGATGTCACGACCACTTTTGAACCGCTCGTGCCACTGGTAAACGACCGTTTTCTTTACAGAATCAAAGATAGATGTACTCTTGGCTACGTAACTTTTGCAAATGTCAAGCTATGATGCTAAGTCTTAGAGGGAATGTCAACAACAGATTTACCAACTCAACAAAAAAAACAGAACTCAAATCGGAACAATGGGAGCGCCACACGGTGGTGTCCCCCAGGAACTTTTTGATCAAGATGGTACACAGATTTTTCTCCAGCCAAGAAACTGGGAGTTACTACGGCATTTATCTGTTGCCATTCATAAGTAAAGCTACATTTGGAACAATAAACACTCACATCAAATTTCAATAACATCAACATCTACTCGTATCATCTTTTTCTCAACAAATCCTACCCCTTTAAATCCTTTTTAAACAGATAGAAACCAATTCTTTTTACTCAATGCACATCAAACATAAGCTCTCGGTAAACATTTGCGATTCCACTTTGAATTCTAAGAGTCCTAGTGCTGGTTTAGCTTATTATCTCTATCGATCCACCACCAACCGTGAGCTACAACATCCGGCATCCGTTTCGGCAGAAAAATTTTCAAAAAATAACAATCCACTCAACCATTAAAAATTACAATCAATTGAAGCAGAAGATATGCAGTGCCGGTCTTTGCATCTTCCATTGCTAGGGCCAAACAGTAACTGGCATCCGCTTTAAGCTGAACAACCCCCTAAAGCCACCACACTTACAAAAACACACGTACTCATCGTTCGTACCATATTGACTAAAGGACACGAATACACAACGCCGCAAGGTAGACATATTCAATATGCAAATCCCCTCATTAAATCAACCTTCCAACTTCCAACTTCCAACTCCGCTGGCTCGTAAGGCCGGACTTGAATAATATGCACCCTGTAATTACTTAACGCAGCAATTAAATGGGCATTTTCACGTCTGAGCAACTTCACAGAAAACAATGGAGGAGTACCACACAATGCTATGTCAGTTTGGCATAGGCTACTGAGTGGTGTGACGGTGAATAGCACTACGGCGGCCGACGAGCAACATTTCCATTTCCAATTTCATTTGCATCCCCGAATGCACATCCTGCACTGCAATGCCAACACTGGAGTATAAAATGCTGCTCATGGAGCACATGGTTTGTAGCGCCATCATACATCTCTCACGCTTATCAACTCTCTCTTGATCTTTTGTTCTTTCCGGCATTTTAAGGTGCAAATAGCCGTACAACACCAACAGCAGGAGTCCCAACAAACCCCAGCTGTAAACTTTATTAAATAAAAAAAACTATTTCCCATTGATCATAACACAACTGCGATACATATAACGTTAAAGAGGAAACGAAAAACAAAGTTTTAAAAACAAAATGGCGAACATTATAGGGTAATGAACCCGGTGGGATTGTTGAAGTGCTTGTAGTTTTAGCCTAGGTACGTAGATTTTGCGGACGGATGGCTTTACTAACTTGAAGTGGAGTTTGGGAACTACGAGTAATATCGAAGGTCTATGGGCTTTTACAAACTTTAACAGTCCTTCTCGAGACCATCCTGTTAGGGATTTATGTTTCTGCTCACGGATATTAGTTTTGGACTATTAGGCACTTAGACAAGCCGATTATGAAGTATTTTCAAGAGAATGAATGAACTCTCCTGCTCGTTTGATTTCGGAGCACTTAGCCAAGTAAACCGAGTAAATCCTTAAATATGAGAAGCGGCCAATAGTTACGAGTACCACGTTTACAATCCTTGCCTGTTACGGAGCAGTGATTGAGGATTTTCCATAAAAGTTGCAAGGAATTTTTAGCTTCCTGCATGAAGGAACGATTCAATGACTTTAGATGCTTTTGGGATTTGAAAAAAACTACATGACGAGCATGAATTCACTTACCATCTAAGCTTGAACACTTCCTATCAAGATTCGGCCGTCGTAGTTATATTCGTAAGTTATAAAACAAACGGTGACTGATATAGAAGCTCGTCGTTCCGGCAGTTTCCCTTTGCTATATTTTGGTACTGCGGCCACCACCAAAGTGAGCAACAAACTCACTAAAAATTATGACGCTGGGAAGATTGACTGCTAGAAAGCGCTGCTACTGCAAAAAAGGTTATGGTGCCTTGAAGTCCGTTCATATTTAGGCAGACATGCTAAATTTCAGTGCGATACTGTCTTTAGTTTTGCTTTGACAGCTGATTGTTGTTGACGTGTTTGGCATCATGTTGAGTATGGACAAAAACGATTTTCGTTCTCTCATAAAACATTATTTTTTGAGAGGCAAAACGGCGAAGGAAACAAAAGAAAAGTTGGATAAATATTATGGGGCTAATGCTCCGTCAGATTACACCGTCAAATATTGGTTTCGAGAGTTTCGTGGTGGCCGCAACTCCACTACCGATCAAGTCCGCAGCGGCAGGCCCTCCGATGCGGTTACAAAGGACAATGTCAAAAAAATACATGAAATGGTGTTGGCTGACCGGAAAGTGAAGGTGCGCCAGCTAGCAGATACCACAAAAGATTAGTACTGAGCGCACACGCCATATTTTGGGCAATATTCTGCATATGAAAAGTTATCCTGCCGCTGGGTGCCGCGAATACTCACTCCTGACCAAAAACACGAACGCGAGAGCACTTCGAAAGAGTGTTTGGACTTCCTGATGCGGAATCGGGCTCACTTTTGGCGTCGATTGGTAGCTTGGATCCACTATTACACACCAAAGAACAGAATGAGTGCCCGGCAATGGACTGAAGCCGGCACGAGTGTTCCGAAGCGGCCGAGGGAGGCTCGATGGGTCGGAAAGGTTATGGAGTCGGTTTTCTGGGATTGTCATGGCATACTCTTCTTGGACTTCCTTGAAAAAGGAAAAACCATCAACAGCGAGTATTACTGTGCATTATTGGAGCGACTGAAGGCCGAAATCGCTGCAAAACGGCCTCACATGAAGCGAAAAAAAATTTTGTTTTTGCAAGACAATGCGCCGGCGCACAAGAGCATCGCAACCACGGCTAAAATCGAAAAGTGGATTTTCGGCCTCAACCAACATACTTCTGCAACTTTCCGCCAATTTATGCACTAGTTCCTAGAAGTTGCTAGAACTTTCGACTCCAAAGACTCATGCGGCTAAGCCTAAGATTCATTAAATAAAAGGAACATGATCTGAAGGGCTAACGGCGACATGATGATGCAGCTACATGACGCGGATTTGATAGGTCCTGCTACTGTTCGCACTTTATTATTGACGCACGATTAATTATTCATATTTCTAAAGAAAAACTGAGCAATTACTTCAAAAGGAACATTTGGTCTTATTCCGATAGAATAACCTTCAAATAGTGTAGGCCCCTTAAGGGCAGTCTTCTGCAAAAAGGAAATTCATTTTGTGCTCTGTAATCTGAAAGTGTAAAAACTAATACAGCGGATAATTATGGTCCCCGGTTCTTAGATGGCGCTAGAGCCCAATGGACGAACAAGCCTCTTCAGTTACCATGATCTCTCGCCAGCTGCCTCCAGTGCCGTACTCTGAGCTGGTTGAATTCCCCTTCTACTCGTACTTGCACGCGTCCATTCGTTCAACATGGTCCAAAAAATAGTTCGTGGTTGAATCTCCTGCTTCATTCCGCGCCAAAAACAAACGAAATCGATAATCACCGTTTTGCACGATTTTCTCCAGGGCGATGTCAAAAAAAAGTCATATGACAGCGCGTCGGCTTGGCTAAAGCTTTTCTTGATACTGAAGTTGTCGGATAATTCATTACCGACCTTGATGGAGAAGCGAGAATTCTAAGGTATGCTGCACAACGCGTCGAGTTTAGCAGGGATGACCAGGCCCGACACAGCTCTATATAGCTTGCCTCCAAAGACTCTATCATAAGCAGCCTTAAAACCGGTGAAAAGATGGTGAGTATTGATTTGGTATACCTAGGTCTTCACCAAGATCAACCGTGGCGTGAATATTTGATCAATGGTGACACGAAAGATAATACTTTAAAGAAGATGTTTAGGAGACCTGTTCCCCTATACTCGTAGTTGACGCAGGATCTTATTTCTTGTAGATCGGATAAACGATGCTTATATTCCATTCTTCCATTTCCATATATCTTACATGCTCCCAACCAGGACATCTCCAGCGGGTTTAAATAGCTCAGTAGGCAGCTCGTTTGCACCAGCAGTTTTATCAGACTTTAACTTCGATATTGCTACACTAACTTTGTCTAGGTCAGGCTGACGGAATTTTCTATCGTCTTCGTTCAGGGTGAATGGTATTTTGACCATCATCGTCGTTATACAGTCGTATAATTTTATTGTGCCAAAGCAAAAAATGTTGGACAATACATCAATTTTCAAATTGTGTCAGTAGTTTTCAAGATGTCCACCCTTGGCGCGAATAATGGCCTTGAGACGGCCGAATAAAGCCTCGCACGCTGCACGCAAGTTGCTCTGCGGTATTTTGGCCCATTCCCGGCGAAGTGCTTGTTTGAGGTGGTCCAAACTTTGGTATTTTTTAGTGCCAGCCTTCGCCTTCAAAATACCCCAGACAGAGAAATCTAACGGATTTGTATCCGGAGAATTCACATGAATTCATGTGGAACATTGTTTTTTAACCAATCTTGGTTGACACGCGCTTTGTGAGACGGTGCCGAGTCTTGTTGAAATGTCTGCGATCTCCGACCGAAATGGTTGTTTGCCCAAGGCTTCCATACTGCCTCTAAGACAGTTTCACGGTATACGATCGCATTAATTTTGACGCCACGGTCCAAAAATACGAGCGGAGAGCGACCATCGGCGGTTATGGCGGCACAAACTATCACCATCGGTGCTGCCTGCTTTCTGGTGGCCGTCCGAAGGTGTAAATTTTCGAAAGACCCTCTCTGCCAAGTAAACTCGGTCATTTTGTTTGTTGACATATTGCCCGATAACAAATAGCGACTCATCGGAAAAAACCAAATTCGGCAACTCACCACTTTCGTGCAAGCGTAGCAATTCCTTCGCTCTTTCGACTCTAACTTTTTTCTGTTGCGGTGTAAAATCGTGTGCTTTTTGGAACTTCAATGGCTTGAGCCCAAGCCCATTTTGCAGTATGTGTTGCATCCGTTCCAACGATATGTTGAGTTCACGAGCCATTTTTCTTCCACTTCGACGCGAATTTCGCTCAATTCGAGCCTTCACTTTCCGAACCATTTCTGCCGATGTTGCTATTTTTTTATGACCACCTCCATGGCGTTTTGCAACCCTGTCAGTATCACGGTAACGAGCTATTGTGTGAGACACAAATAATTTATTCACGTTGAGGTGCTGGAGGGCTCTAACGATAGCTACTTGTGGTTTTCCAGCCAAATATAAAGCAATCACACTATCACGTTTGAATTCCATCGCGGATAAAAATTTTTCAACACAACTGAGACGCAAATCGTTTAAAAGGTTTGTAAATAATAAAATTATCTGTCATGTGTCAAAATTTGAGCTCACTGTCATGAACGGTTTGGAAATTATAACAGTCTGAAGTTGGTTGCAGTTCGAGTCATTCAGGGCGTATTTTTCATAAACGGGAACAAAAAGAAGAATTAGGCGATAAATCAGGAGAATATGGGTAATGGTTCAGTAATTCAGCGTTTTGAAACTTCAAAAATTTAATTGTTTGACTGGCTGTGTGGGAAGTGGGAACTAGCATTGCCATGATGGAGGATGACACGTCATTTTTTGTTTGTTTGCATTAAAAGTTCTTCAATCCTCTAAAGCCACAGTCGCAACATCAACCGATTTGCCGTAAGTGCTGCGAGGAAGAGTCACTCTTGTTGGTTTTCGCCTACCTTGGAATACCCAAACAGCCGATTGTCGCTCCGATTCGGGTTTATTCGAGCATAAAGTTTAGTCTCCTGTAAGTTTCAGTGCAATGTCTCGTAGTGAATAGACGTGCCGAAAATCTCTTCTGGCTTAAGTATTAAGTTTTCCGTTTATTCGTAAATAGTAAAATTCTTTGAGTACATATATAAACGCGATCTACGTGACTTTTTGAATTTCTGACCTCTTTACTGAAACAGCAACACTGCTCCTGTCAACAGGCATCTGTCAGTTGACTCCTGTCAAAATTTAAACTTGCTGCGTCAGTTAGTTTGTGTTTGACAGCTATTTTTATCAGACTACTCACTAATTTGAGGAGAAAATGGAAAAAAGTGAATTTCGTGTGCTTATTAAGCATTATTTCTTGCGAAAAAAAACCATTACCGAGACCAAGGCTAAGCTTGATAAATACGAGTACTATGGGGACTCTGCACCATCGATTTCAATGGTAAAAAAGTGGTTTACTGAATTTCGTTGTGGCCGTACAAGCACTGAAGATGCCGAACTTCCTGGACGCCCAGTTGAGGTCTCTACACCCGAAACAATCGAAAAAATTCACGATATGGTGTTGGCCGACCGAAGATTGAAAGTGCGAGAGATTGTGGAAGCCGTAGGGATCTCGCATGGCTCAGTGGTTTCAATTTTGAATGATCACTTGGGCATGAGAAAGCTTTCCGCAAGATGGGTGCCGCGTTTGCTCACAGTCGACCACAAACGCAATCGTGTAACAACTTCACAGGAAGGTTTGGCGTTGTTTAATCGCAATATGGAGGAGTTTTTGCGCCGTTTTGTAACTGTGGACGAAACATGGATCCATCACAACACACCAGAGAACAAACAACAGTCAAAACAGTGGGTTTCTAAGGGTGAATCGGCGCCAAAGAAGGCCAAGGTGGGTTTGTCAGCCAATAAAGTTATGGCGACTGTTTTTTGGGATGCACGCGGGATAATCCACATTGACTACCTTCAAAAGGGAAGAACAATCAATGGGGAATATTATGCCAACTTATTGGACCGATTCAATGACGATTTAAAAAAAAAAACGACCTCATTTGGCCAAGAAAAAAGTTCTTTTCCACCAAGACAATGCAAGGGTGCACACATGTGCAGTTGCCACGGCAAAAATCCATGAATTGGGCTATGAATTGCTCCCTCATCCACCCTATTCTCCAGATTTGGCTCCGAGCGACTACTTCTTGTTCCCAAACCTGAAGAAATGGCTTGGTGGAAAAAGATTTGACTCCAATGATGAAGTCATCTCGCAAACAAAGGCCTATTTTGAGGACCTCGACAAATCTTTTTTTTTTTGGAAGGGATAAAAAAATTGGAGAAGCGTTGGACAAAGTGTATAGAGCTCAAGGGAGACTACGTTGAAAAATAAAATTATTTTTTTATCAAAAAATCTGTGTTTTAATCCAAAAGTCTATTTAAGCAACAGAAAACAAGCCGTTTTTGTTAATAATATCTTATCTGATTTTCTTTGTTTAACTCGAGGGGTCCCTCAAGGATCTATTCTGGATCCTCTCTTATTCTCTCTATATATAAGTGAGATACCAGATCTAGTCACACATTCCTTAATACATATTTATGCCGATGACGTCCAAATTTATCGAAGCTGTACGCTAGGTCTCATTGAAAATTGTTGCATTGAAACTAATCAGGATCTTAATAGTATTTTTGACTGGTCTTTGCAAAATGGCCTGACACTCAACCCTAATAAGTCCAAATGCCTGGTTATATCTAGAACCAAATTGAATCTGTCATGTTTCCCGCAAATCACTTTAAATAACTCCCCCGTCGATTTTGTGGATACATCAAAGAATTTGGGTGTTATATTTAACAGATTTTTAACATGGAACGACCATATTAACACCATCGTAGGGAAGGCTTATGGCGTTTTACGATCCTTGTGGACAGCTCAACCAATTACACCAATGGATACACGAATCATATTAGTAAAATCACTTTTAATTCCAATCCTTGTAAATGGGTGTGAATTATATGGAAATTGTGATTCAGTATGCACACGAAAATTACAAGTTGCCTTCAACAGTGCCATTCGATACATATACGGGCTACGAAAGTTTTGATCATGTGTCACATCTTTCAGTTAAAGTTTTAGGTATGCCTTTCGAAAACTATCTTAAATTTCGCACTTTGGTCTTTCTCTTCAATATTCTTAGAACACGACAGCCTTCCTACATCTACAATAATTTACAATTCCCAGCGTCAAATAGATCCACCTATCTTATTATACCGAGATATAATTACTTAATATCTGAAAGACAGTTCTTTATCAATGCCATCCGTCTTTGGAATTCACTACCTAACCCTATAAGAGCACTAAGCGATATACACCAGTTTAAAAAAGAATTACAGCATCTTCTGTCATGTCAAAACAACTGATTTTTCTCTATAGTATTTATTTAAATTTATTTTTTTGTTCTTTTCATAGCCTTCGTTATCATATCCTGCTTTTCTTTAATCATTTTTAAATTTTTGTTTGTATAATTCATTTATATGTAGTTTACTCATTCTGCAATAACTAAATTGTAACTAAGTGTATATTGTAACTAGCTATTACAAAGTTATAAGATTCATTCTTACTGTTCTAGCTTTCCTAAACTAAATAAATAAATAAATAACGATTCTGTACACGTTTTTTGAACTACCACGATTGAACTTCTTTAGCATTTCGTTGCATCATTTGACACGATCCGTTTTTTGAGCATCGGCCAGCTTGTGTGGTATCCACCTAGTACAATAAAAAGCTCCTTCATAGCTAAATGTTTATGCAGTCTTACCAATGCCCAAAGTTGCTTCTATCTCACGGCATGTTATATCGTTCGGTTTCAATCATGGCGCGTACGGCATCAATGTTTTCTGGAACAAAAACACCGTAAGGACGACCTTCACGACACTGTACAATAAAAACGAAACCACTAAGCGTTCTTTGATGTTTCTTACCACAAAAAGTTTCGAACTTTATGAAATATTCTTTTGGAAACGTCAAAAGAATCAGTGCTGCCATATCCTAAAAATTTATTGTCAATCTTCACTTGTTGTGGCTTTGTAGCTTTGGTATGTTCGTTTTACAATTATCTGATACCCAGTTTATATGACAGCTCAATGAGCATTGGTTCAATACGCATGGAAGGGAAGGAAGAGAAAATCGGAAGAGTTTGACAAACAGCTGATTGAACTAACAGTTTGCTAAATTCGAATTGCGTGTAAATTAATTCGGAGGTGAGGGAATGATGGGAGCACGAGAAAGTAAAATGTTTCAATGCGGTTTAGAAACAGGAATGCACGAATGCGTATCGAGTATTTCAATGCGCTTTGAAGTGGTGTTTATAGGAGCGTATTGAACCAATGCGCATTGAGCTGTCTATGATATTAGCTCTATTTCACAGAAAATTTTATGCCATTAGTGTCATAAAATATATCGGGCATATGCGCGCCACAGCTAGCTCGAATGAAGCGCAATCGTGAAAGCCAATTTTCGACAACTTTATCGAGCAACTGGGGCCGTATATCAGCAATAACACGGCGAATGTTGACTTTCAAATCGTCCAAGGCCTCTCGTTTATCGGCATAGACAAGTGACTTCACATACCCCCAAAGAAAGTAATCTAAATGTGTGAGATCACAGGATCGTGTAGGCCAGTTCACAGGTCCATTACGCGAAATTAATGCGCTCAGCAAATGTTTCCTGCAATAAGTTGACGGTGTCGCGCGCCGTGTGGCATGTTGCGCCATCTTGTTGAAACTAAAGCTCTGTCACATCAATGCCATTCAACTGAGGAAGGAGGAACTCGGGAATAATGTTTCTATATCGCTTTCCATTGACGGTAACATTCTGGCCGGCATCCTTAAAGAAATATGGGCCGATGATTCCACCAGCCCACCAAGCACACCAAACAGTGAGTTTTAATGGTTGTAAAGGCGTCTCGACAAAGGCTTCTGGGTTTTCTCCACTCCAAATTCGGCAATTTTGCTAGTTTACATATCCATTTAACCAAAATTGGGCCTCCTCGGAGAACAACATTTTGCGTTAAAAATGATGATCAAACTGACGCGGTTATGGTCACGCGGTTTCAACTCTTGCACAAGCTGGATTTTATAACCTTTAAGCCAAGATCTTTGCGTAAAATCTTCAACAGACTGGATGGGCATAGCTCCAATTGCTGTGTACGATGGCGAATCGACTCATTCGGATTCTCCTCAACACTGCGCTCCACAACGGCAAATAACTTCTTCGCACTGTTGTCGTCTTTGGGGATGCGGCGTATTATCTACGAGAGAGTACGTGGTGCGAGAACGATTCATTGTGTTCCGAACAACTTGCTCAGGTGGACTATTTTGTCGACCGTAAAATGGACGTAGCGCACGATAAGTTTGGTGAACCGAACCATTGCTTTCAAAATAAGTTTGCACAATTTGCACGCGTTGTTCCGGCGTTAATCTATTCATCGTAAAATGGCAAAACATACTAACCACAAATAAACTTTCAACTGTCAAATTGACAATCTGTAGAAACAGTGATGCCAGTTTTGATTTTTAAATCCCTAAAAAAAACACCCTTTGCTAGTAGAAGGAACAATAAATCACCGCAAAGGAATTAAACTGTGTGCAAATATTTTAAGGGTACCTTAACTCCTTGGGCGCGCTACTTAAAAAAAAAAAAACAACAACAAGCAAGGAAACCCTTGCTTACTTAAGAAGAACTTATAGCGGCTTTGAAGAATGTTAAGAATGCGAAGGCCCCAGGAATAGATGAGATGGCCCCATATCTCCATGGGTGACAAAGGTACATATATCAGAATTTTTAGGAATTCTAAATCTAGCGTGGAAGAAAAAGGAAATACGAATAGAATGGAAATATGGAATCATCTTATCCATCTACAAGAATGGAGACACAAAAAATTGTAGCAACTATAGGGGAATTACCCTTCTGCCCATTGCTACGAGACGATACTAGTTAAAACAAAGAGTAAGAGGAATCGTGGAAGGAAAACTCCTTGATTTGCAAAGTGGATTCAGACCAATCAGGATCAAACTCTTACAGTACAACAATTTATTGAGAAAAATCTGGCGAAAAATAAAGAAGTACATCCCTGCTTCACAGACATGAAAATAGCATTTGACATGATAAGCAGGCGGAAGATATGGGAAAGTCTAGGTAACAAAAGAGCTGGAGAAGATCTCATCTGTGCGATCAAAAGCATATAAGTACCTAGTCCTGACATAAGTTCTGTTACAAATATTGTATAAAACCCTATAAACCCAGTAAACATGTTGTTTTCAAAATCGTTTCATTTATTAGACCACAATATTGGTTATTAAAAAAAACAAACGGATTCACTCGAAATGACTGCCTTTTGCTTTAACTCAAGCTTCCAAGCGTTGTGGCCATTGGGCTATAGCGGCACGTACGGTTTCCATGGATATCTTGGACGCTGCTCTGGTTATTGCTGTTTTAAGGCTTACCAAATTTCTGTGGGGAGTCTGGCACGCCATGTTTTCCAATTCCAGTGGATTCAGATCTGGCCTCCCCGTCTTTTCTCATCGGCTCGTAGAACTCGTGAGTGGCTCTAGTCCTTTTATGCAGCGCCGCTTTGTATGCATCTTGGTCAGCTGCAAGTGCTTGCCGGCACTCGTCGTCAAACCAGAGGTTTCGTTGTGGTGGCCGAGTGAAACCCAGTACATCAGAGGCGGCTTTTTACCAATGTTACCACTGAAACTCGATGGGAAACGGCGATCTCTTGCATTGTAGCCATCTGACGTCGAACTTCTTCACAGTATTGGCTTGCCTTTGCGATGGTCGGTATATCCGCAACCGTACCTTGGCTATAACAAGGTGATGGTCCGAGTCGATATTGGCCCCTCGGATAGTTCGGACATCCATAATAATGGAGATTGTTGTCAATCTGTTTGACGGTTGATTGATCAGCAGTTCTCCACGTCCCCTTGTGAATACTGAGATGTGGGAACCATGTGCTAGCTATGATAATGTTTCGCCCTACCGCAAAGCCGATAAGCCTTAATTCGTACAGTATTACCAAAGATGCCCTCTCTCTCCTAGTTTTGCATTAAAATCGCCGAGTACAATTTTAATCTCATAGCTAGGGCACTACCCGTAGGTCTAGTCCAGGAGCTCGTAGAAGCCATCTTTGATGTCGTCATCTTTCTCCTCTGTTTGGGCGCGCGCGCATATAAGGGTAATTTTGGCAAATATAGCCTTGCTACGGATTGTTACGAGGCGCTCATTCAGATGCCGGAAACTCAAAAATCCTTGTCTAAGTCTGACTCTAACAACAAATTGCATCGGCATCCAAATAGACGTTGCTTTTTCCGCCGATCACAATCGCGGTAGTAGATGTCACAGTTTTTCATCATCTCCGGCCCATTCCATCGCATTTCTTCGATGACGGTAATATCTGCTTTGCAACAGTCCAGGGCCTCCGCTAGTTGTTTAGCTGCACGTGGCCTATTAAGGGACCTGCCATCCCACGTGCAGATCCGAAATTCGTTTGCAGGGGTTGTCAACAGTAAATGCGCCCGTATCCGAGGCTTGTCGTTGCTTCGTAACTATTGTACATATTTTTTTATATGGCCGGGTAGTTATCCCGGCAACACAACCCCTAATCTGGAGGGCCAGTTCCATTATAATACCCCTAGGATGAGGGATCGGTTATCTCGAAGTCAGTAACCCTTTCGGGGACGTGAGCGCTACCGTTTGTCCTATAAGCGTTCATCTGCCACCATCTCTTTTCCACGAACCTGACTTAGTGTCGGAAATCCTTACTGGCCTGACCTCCAAATATGTCATAGTAGCCCGCATAAGGACTTTGGTTTATTCCGCAATTTTACTTCACCGTTGATTCAATCTGAATAATTCATCCACTGCCCCGTTTATAGTGCTGCTATTATTTTTATTTGCTGGTCAGCACTCGCGTTTATAAGTTTGGCAAGTCGAGCCCGGATGGATATCGACCAGTACCCGATGGCTACCACTTAGAGGTAAAATAAGCACAATTGATGTGTAGAAACAGTTGCAACACTAGGTATCGCCAGGTTGACACTTTTCAGTGACTACCCTATTTCCACAGAACCATCCAAGTAAAAACTAGGAGGATATTAAATATGGATCGATACGCAATCACACACTGTGCTGAAATAGTGAAAATTCACTATAAAAACGGTCAAAACATCGCGGAAATGGTTCGTAAAATTCGTACTGCTTTTGGTCATCACTAAACGCTTTCTTGCACAGATATACCGGATATAATCGATAAATTTGAACGTCTTGATTAGGTTAGTGATGTCCGGCAAGGTCAGCTGAAAATATCGCCTGCATAGCTGATAGTGTGACTGAAAGCCCAGATGTATCTATATCGAGACGATCATAGCAGTCGGGCCTATTCCTGACCACTTTGCACCGAATTCTGCATAAAGGTCTTTGCCTACGAGTACATGCTTATAAGGTCCATACGTTGGATACGTAACCAAACAAAACTGTGCAACCTCGGCCTCCGAAAACCCAAGAGAAATAGTGGAGCAACCTCTCCATCCAAAACGAGTTAGACTTTGGTGCGGGTTTTGAGCTGCCGGTGCCATTGGGTCATATTTTTTCGAAAATGACGTTGGTGCGACCGTTTCAGTGAACGATGTTGACGGACTTTTTACTTTGCCTGAAATTGATACTATGGACGTAAACGACGTTTATTTTCAGGCGGACGGCGCCACATGCCACAGAGCTGGTGAAACAATGGCTCTATTGCGTGACAAATTTCCTCGGCATGTGCTTTCTTAAAATGGAGACTTCAATTGGCCGCCAGAATCATACGATTCAACGCCATTAGGCCTTTCCCTTTGGAGCAATGTTAAAGATAGAGCCCTCGTCAATGCTCCACCAACGATTCGTGCACTAAAAGAAAATATCAGAGCTGTTATTCCCAAAATACAGGGGCAATTATGTGAAAACCTGATGAAAAATTTCATCAAAATAATAGCTATTTGCAGGCAGAGCCGAGGCGCACATTTGGCAGATGTTGTATTCCATTGCTAACCTCAGAGTCTGTACTTCAACTTTAGATTAAAATAGAAACATCACTACTTTTCACATTAATGTTACCTTTTTCTATTGAATTGAAATGACACATCTTGTTGGACGGCCCCACAGAATGCAAACATTCGAAGCACGTTTGCACTGCAAAAATCGCCAAGAAACAGTGCGATCAAATCCTGAAAGATATGAACGAATAATGAGCCCAAGACCATCACCACCAATTTAAGGACCTCATGGTAGCATACTTGTCCCATATGCAGCTCTGTAGGCATGTAACTCTAGACAATTGACTGAACAATTTTACCGAGGCGATCTTCCTCGCGAAACATTTTCATCAGAAAGCTGAACAACCTTGTACCTCTTAAGACGTAAACATAAAACATTGCATCACCAACTTAAGCTTTACTCCACTTTCCACATCTCTACTTTCAACAATTACAATCACAACATACCCTATCCGAACAAGTCGGTGGTGGTGGGAAAAATGGTAAAAAAAAAAAAGAATTCAAAAAAAAAACAAGCGCAAAAAGCAATCCCGAGTGATTAGAAAACTTACCGCAGTTAGGGAGCTGTAAAGTCGTACTTCTTTGTGCCACACCCACTGCACCTTTTGGTTTGAATTAACTTTGTGGCACATTTGCGCCAGAGCCCTGCAGTATAGAAGAATTTCCTCAGTGATTCATTGCCAGAACCTTTCCAACACAGCTGTTTCCATTGCCTTTTACTCGTACATATGCGAGTACCCTGTGTCGTACGTTACTAAGAGTATCTGTAACGTGCATTTGTGCTTGGTAGGAAACGATTTACTCCCAAACAGGCGGAAAAAAAAGTACCTACTACGATGCACTTAGCTTAACTCGGCACAAAACACGGATACAGATACAGATACATACGTACTCGTACTCAGTATACACACGAATTTGAGGACGAGTACAAGAGCACATTCGTACTCATAGATGCATAGATAATAGCGCCGCCTGTCAGCCAACTGAGGGTCATTAATCTTTGCTCCTTTTATCCGCCTTTCGTTCAGTATTTACAGAATGGCTTTTATGCCTCCAGGTGGAGCAGGCGAATCATACCACGAGAGTCATACGGACACCCAGCACTTTCTCTCTCTCTCTCTCTCTCTGCTTTAGCACGTCAACCAGGTTCTGGAAGCGTAATACCCTCTCTTGTCGTCTCCGTAGGCTAATTAAACCAGTAGATGGCGTTTATTAAGAGCATGTCGCCATCTCATTAAAATATCTATGTAATACTTCGGGGTGATTTATCGTCTTGGGGGGTGTCGGCATCCCTATTCTGACACCCCCTGCGTTCTCCCTAAATTCCCATCGTGGCGATGCTTAGTCTAAAATTCAAAAGCAAAGTTGTTTGCATATGTACGGGTACATTCTCCTCTCCGTTAAGGAAGGTTAAGGAGAACAATGAATTTTTGATGTAGCACCAGGCTTAAGAGGGCGTAAGTAGCTACGTACGGGTACGTACGTAAGCGGCCCGGTTGCAATGCAATTACCACATGTTAACTCCATTTCAATGTACATATATGTGTGTGTGCTAAAGAATAGGGGTTGGTGGTACGAATGCGTCTGCTAGACTATAACGTATAAACCAAGTTGAAGGAGCAAGGATGAAGGACAAATAATTATTTATTTATTACAATGGCCTTCGGAAATTTTTTTGCAAAAACATGAAAACACGCTCTTCAACACGACAGAACATATTGAGTTGAGCCAGGAGGATGTCGAAGCTGTGGATATGGAATTGGAGTTCTTGAAAAGAAAGGGTTTCGTTTCAATTTAAGGCCTCATTAGGAATTTCATTGGTTATTCATTTAACATGAGGATAATTATAACTTGAGGCAGTTCTATGTGGCATACAATTTTTTGCGATGAATTTGTGTGGGAAGGGCCTTTTGCCATGCACATTATACATACCACCTTTGAGTCTACGAGTATAACTTTGTTTGATTAAGGAAGAAAATCTGGGGTAAGTACTTGATCCGGAAAATACCAATTTATGATGTTTCTCCTGCCATTGAAAAAAGAAATGACAAACAGCCCGCCCTGGGCGTATGCTGATTGAATTGAAAGCTGCAAACTGAAGTTTGACATGGCCTCCGGAAAGACTAGACACTTTTGAGGAGTAAATAATTAATAGTGGCAAAATAAGGAGAGTCATGATTAAATGGCATGATTAAATGGCATGATTAAATGGCATTTGGGATTCCTCCTTCCTTGTGTTTACATTTTGGCATACCAATCCGCCACTGACCACATTTCTTTGATGTCCCTACATGACCAACCGGATCAGAGTCACATTCAATTTGAATTAAATGCTACAAATGCTTGATGTCATGTTCTTTGCGAATTTTACAGCAGTCATCTGACTTCTTGGCCTGACGCTACAAGTTGGGCCTGTCCTATATGGCTGACTCTTCCGTCTGATATAGAACTTTTTCACCATTTGCGTGATCCTTAAAAATGAACCCATCGTCCTTTTAGCAAAGCAATTGTAAAATTCTGCAAAAATACCGTAGGTCCCTCTCTCTGTGGAGCATAAAACGTTGCTCTTAAGGAGGTTCGGAATCTTTTTTTAGCG
The DNA here is from genome assembly GCA_963966105.1 of Volucella zonaria. Taxonomy (NCBI): domain Eukaryota; kingdom Metazoa; phylum Arthropoda; class Insecta; order Diptera; family Syrphidae; genus Volucella; species Volucella zonaria. Next base: position 132,273,010 of record OZ014531.1, read on the forward strand.
ATCTTTTGTAACTCTTATGTGAAATCGGTGTAGCACTTCGCGCATCGGGAAGGCAATTGGAACAGGGTAGTTTCTGTCTGGTTTCTGACGTAAGCAGCGAAGTTGTTGTTGATTGTGCTACCTCCAATAGTAATATGAATGCATTGTTAGCTCTGTTGTTGCCTCCCTACCGACCCTATCAGTCTCAGGAACCTTTATGTCAGGTACCACGAGATTTTTAGCATGTCCCCTCAGAAAGTAGCAGACGACCTTGCTGCTTTCGGCCACTACGTTCACTCTAAACGAGTCTCACACCTACAGCGAAGCCGAGCTGACCACGATAAATTTTTTCGTCCATAACGTGCCTTCCTCCTCAGCACTTAAACCATCCCGCCATACATCTCCACCCCACAACATCCCTCTTACATTTTACTACCAGAATGTAAGAGGTCTTCGCTCTAAAACCAATGCTGTCCTACGTCAATCGCATTCTCTTCCCTTTGATATTTACGCCTTGACTGAAACCAATTTGATTCCCGACATAAAGAACCAGGAATTGTTCCTCCCTACTTTTAATGTTTTTCGCGACGACGATCCTACCCGCCCACATGATGATTCCCCCTGTCGAGGCGTCCTACTGGCGATCCACAACAGCCTTAACTCTTCTCCCATTACCATCTCTTCATCCTCTAAAGTCGACTTTGTCGCTATAAAAATATCACTCCCCTTCAAGTCCCTTTACGTTTTATGTTGCTACATCCTGCCAGCTCAACCTACTGAATCTTACCAACTTGTTGTCGATGCGATCGACTATTTAATTGACCTGTCTGACTCTACTGACGATATCTTTGTTCTCGGCGACTTTAATCTTCCTCAGCTACAGTGGATTCCATCAGACGATCAACCGTTCTTCATCGCTTCAAATGCCAACTCAGCTAAGGAATGTCTCTTCTTAGATCGCTTAACAGACTCAAGTCTATGCCAAGTCAGTGGTGTATCCAACTATATGGGCAGGCAACTGGACCTTATTTTCACAACAGATTCAATTAACTCCTCAGTCTCACTTTGTCCCCTATCTCTCTCTACAATCGACAACTACCACCCCCCCCCCCCTTCTACTTTCATTTTTTCATAACTCTTCTCTCCAGTCCACTCCTCCCACAACTCTCTCATCCTACGACTTTCACAAAGCAAACTTTCACAAAATCAGTGACTATCTTAGCAGATCCCCCTTTAACTTTCACAACCTAAGCGTAAATGATGCCTTATCCATTTTTTATAAAGAAATATTTAATTCTTTCAGCCTTTACGTTCCGTTTTCCCGCCTTAAAACATCATCTACTAGTCCTCCCTGGTATAATCGCAAGCTTCGTTCCTTACGAAACAAGAGAAATAAGTTATGGGCTGTTTTCCTGCGTACCAGATCCTTGTCCGACTATTCCAACTATCTTGGTGCTTATCTTCATTTCACCGAACTTTACGATTCCCTTTACCAGCGTTACCTTAACAATGCGCAAGTCAACCTTATAAATGACCCTAAGTCCTTTTACCAATTTGTTAACTACAAAAGAAAGTCCGATGGTTACCCTCCTTCCCTCTCTTTCAACAACAAGTCATCAACCGATCCACTCACGATTGCCAACCTATTTGCCAGCTTCTTTAAACAATCCTTTACCAACGACTCCTTTGTACCAGATCCATCCTATTTTCGTTACCTACTGAACTTCTCCAACGGCCCACTTCTCTCTCACATCTTGGACCCCTCCTATATCGAATATAAATTACACCAACTCAATGACGAATTTCATATTTCTTAAAAAATGTTCTTCGTCTCTTTCCCTTGCCCTTTCTGATCTCTTTCGTCTATCCCTTTCACAAGGAGAATTTCCTCAGGTTTGGAAAACCTCCTTTATAACCCCAATCCACAAAAATGGATCAAAGAACGAAATAACAAACTATCGTCCAATCGCTAAACTCTCCCATATACCCAAACTCCTCGAAAATATTTTGTATGAAGCTCTAAGTTTCCAATGCAAATCACTTATTTCCCCTAGACAACACGGCTTCCTAAAGGGTAGGTCAACCACCACAAATCTCGTTGAATTCGTATCCTTTACCATCTTCGATAAAATCTCTCATCGATTAATACTCTTCAAATTGTCTGCCCTCGGCTTTGAACCCATACTGTTAAAATGGATATCCTCTTACCTCGAAAACCGTTTTTACAGTGTTCGTTTTAGGTCAGCCCACTCCGCTCCATTTTTGGCCACCTCTGGAGTTCCTCAAGGTAGCCATCTCGGTCCCCTTCTCTTTATATTAACCATAAATGATCTCGATAGGATCATCAAATACTCGTCCATCTCCCTTTACGCCGACGATACCAAATTTTTCAAAACCATTTCCTCTCCCCATGACTCCTTCCTTCTTCAACAAGACCTTGATAGTTTTTCGATCTGGTGCCTCAAAAATTGTTTGGAACTTAATATCACCAAATGCCAATCCATCACCTTTTCACATAAGAGGCTCAAATCTCCTCCCCGACTCTACCTTCTCCACAACCAACCTATCTCCTCCGTTGAATCTCTTCGCGACCTCGGCATTTTGTGTGATAGGGAGCTCAACTTCCGTTTGCATATGGATGGGATAATCCTTAAAGCCAATTCTGCACTAGGTTTTGTAAAACGATGGTCCAAAGAATTCACCAACCCATACGTGACCAGGTCCCTCTATATTACCTTTGTTCGTCCCCTCTTAGAGTACGCCAGTCAAGTATGGTCCCCATATCATCGCGTTCATATCTCGAGAATCGAAAGCATCCAGCGCCGTTTTCTTCGATTCGCTCTTCGAGGTTTGCCCTGGGATGATTCTTTTACTCTGCCCCCCTATCATAACCGTCTCAACCTTATTAACCTAAACACCCTTGAGGAACGCCGAGATGCAGCCGACTTTCTCTTCATTCATCGACTCCTTTTAGGTTAGGTTAAATGCGCGTCCCTTCACAACTCTATTTTCCTCAACACTAACCCTCGTAATCTACGTACCCCTCGTCTCTTCTATCTCCCAACCCACCACACCACCTACGGCGCGAACGAACCAATCTTCCGCATGCTACGAAAAATTAATTCAAACCCTAGCGTCTTTGACTTCCACCGCACCACTTCCTACCTCAAATCGGTTCTCCTTCACCAGAATAACCAGCCTTAGTTTCAAGTTTTAGTTTAAGTTTAATTTTAAGTTATAGCTTGTATTAAGCCGAATAAATGGGGGCTTTCGCCCCCACCAAAATTAAATGATGGAAGGCTGAGGGAAGCTTTTTTTTACTGGCTTACATATGCGACCTAGGTGCAAAACCTCTAGAAAGAGCTTTAAGCAAGCCAAAACGGGGATGTCAAACTATTCACTCTGACTCGATGAAAGTAACCGTCGTGGAGGCCAGACAAAGGATCTTGCTGCCCGATGGCTTGATTGGCATTGACATTACCAAAACGAACAGTGTATCTGTGGTGGCAAATTCAAAGCTTCCTCCCATATTTACTCGGACCCTAGAGTCATTGCGTGGTGGCAGACAAACGAAGCTTGGAAAATGTCGTCCTTGACTGTATCCTGAGAAAAGGAGACGGTGACATCGCCGTTGAACTCATCAATAACGAAACACGTTTATCTCCTTCAATTCATTGTATTTTTCGCTTTCTTTTTGTTGACTTTTGGTCACTCATGTCTATGTATACGAGTACTATAAAGGATAGAATCAAATAAATTCGAAATTGACGTCGTAGCTTTATCAATATACAAGCTGGATCCATCATCTTCGAAAAGAAGGACTCAACAATCACCCTCACGATAATCCTTTATTTTGCTACTACTTTCACCTTCTCCCAACCACCGTTCGAAACCTGAAATAGTTGGCGTCGCCACATGGAAGATCACCAGCTTTATTTGTTTGGTTTAAAATAATAGCCTTAGGACGGAACCTTGAGGTATGCCTCAGTAATTTTAAAATTGATGAAGACATCAATTTTATCCTGGGGCAGATTCTGAGCTTCTGAACAAGATTATTTTGTTTGCTGTTTCTGTCGTCTGACCTATGTTGAGGCTCTGGTCTTTTCATGACCCAAAAGTATAGCCCTTATGAACGAGTTAGATATTTTCCAAATCCTCTTTGAACTGACTAAAACTTCACCTGATCTCGACAAGCTTGGAGGAAAAACAACAGCACCCGACAGCACTTCGAATATTGGCCCTTAATAACTGCCATTAATGGAATGAGGAATAATGGAAAACGAATTTTATCATTTACTCGATCATAAAAGCAACAATTGCAGCAGACGAGTCTAAGGTCACCAGGAGCAAATGTGATCTTGAACGCGACCCTTCTATCGTTGTAAGGCAAATTTAATTTTATCGATCTTTAGATGTTCCTCGAGAAAGCCCATTTAGAAGATCAGTACCAAACATAAATCATGCGTAGACAAGAAGAACTTTCCTTTTGGCGAAGGATGAGTTCTACCCAAAATCTCCGCAAATCCAAGAGTCGTAGCGCTCTGTATAAGGTACATTTGGCTGTAATCTGACAGATCGGAAAGCCTCCATTTGATTTAGGTTTTAAACGCAGCCATCATGACGATCCAACAATGGGGCTTACCTCTAACAAGTCAGACTGCATCCGACCTTCCGGAGTCTCCTGATCCCCATTGTTCTAGAACATACATAGTTTCTGGTCAGGCTATCAGTATGACTGCCACAAGCCTCAGGACTGGTCGCACACGTTGTACATTAGTCAAAGGTCTGATGTTCATTTAGCATAAGATCAGCTACTGATCTGCAACTGTTTATTTTCAGTCTACTCATCGATAATACTTGTAACTTGGCGGGGCCTATCTAGAGTCTACTCGAACAACTACCTATTTGCAGCCAAGTTACCGCTACGGATACCTCATTGAACCGCAGCTATCGCAACAAACTGTCAACCTTTCGAGAAGCCCTTCATAAATTTCATGAAGAGCTGAATATCAGAAGATCCATGCCCAAGAAGTCGTCGGATATGCCTGACAGATGGAACCGTTTGTCCGATCAACAAAAAGAAGACCCTTAAAACTGCATTAACAGGAAGAACGCTAACCTCTTAGAGACGTTGCGAATCATTCGTTTGGCCTGTAGCAACCAGGAAAGTTATGCCATCTGGAGTTGTGTTCGTATGAAATCCAACTGTCAATGGAAGCCTTAATCGAGTACACAGGCAGACCTAACCAATGTGGGTTCGGGTACCGAAAGACCTTTCTCTCTTCGAGTTCATCGGCGATTCCATTTCCCGTGATCCCATTGTGATCTGAAACCCAGACAAGACTCAGTGAATTTAGCCTTCCGTCTGATGTCTTGCAATCTCGAACTAGCTTGGAAGAGCCTTCAGTAAGGCACTAAGCGCAGCTAGGCTCACGCTACAGATGCAAATGCCTAGCTGCCTCCACCGGTTCTTCACAATATACCTCGTTGTCATCAGAATTGAGTCTATCCCCTTATGGAAGACAGGCGCAGGTGTTCCTCACGAGGAGTGAAATTGAACGTTGTCGTCCTTCAGAACGACATAAGCGCCACATCCCTTCCCTTATCGGTTTTAAATCCGATTACATTCCACCCCTGGCTCAGATTCTGACTGAAACCAGACTTGGTCACAGCGAAAGTAGATTTGGTATCAGAAGGCATTTTCATAAAGCCAGAGTCAAAAGACAGCCGGCGCGCAACTTCATGAAAGCTTCAGTGCGCGATGTACCAAAGACCACCTCTTTTTAAATGGATGATGGCTTTGAGAGTGCGGCGTATGATATGAATATCAAGGGGAAGGAGATTCATTAATGCGCCCAGAGCGGAGCTAGACGTGCTAGGGCCCCATGTAGTCGAGATAGACTGGTAAGAGCAGCAATGAAGTATTTTCGTCAGAGCTTATTTCACCAGACAATCGACGGATAGAATATAATTGGCTTTATCATAGCCGTGTGTAGATTCAGAGAACCCTTCTCGGTGGCAGGCCCCATGTCTTGCAGACAGCGCCTTAGAGACCTTCGACGTAACCTTTGATGTTAAAAATGGACTTCCAATGTTGCAACTTGCATCGAGTACGGTTAGAAAAAGTCCTCTCCGATAAGATAGTAAATGAGTAAACTAGTGAATACAATAGGGAGGTAGTGTCTCCTCCCCATGGTATTGAAAGCTGTCATTATAAGCTTCATTGCTGCCGACCAGGTGTGTTAAAACACCCACCTACCGACAAGTCTATTTCCTGGCAGTCATTTTGGATTCAAGATCCTACCCTTACACAAAAGCCAAAAGCCGGAATTATTCCAGCAGTTGGAAGCTCTCGTCTTAATCACTTCGATTACCGGAGTTATTTGACGGAGATAATCCTTGACCCTCTCAATGTCAACCCTTTTCCATCTCTGCTACCCCTACAAGCAGAAGAAGAAGAATTCACTGACGTATCGTAAAATTTATACATCCCGTACTTCTAAAAATATTATTTTTTACGGGAAACAGTTAGAAATAAACCTTTTGTATTGTTACTCTCGCATTTGATACAGACGTTCCTCTCGCTTGCGAATCCCGATTACGACATGACTCCGGAGTTTATTGCGCTTTCTAAGATGCTATCGCTATGACGATAATACTCCTTCATTACCATTTGAGTATTCTGCAACATAAAGACCGTAAACGTAAATTGTAACCTTCGTAAAATAACTCTTAATAATGCCAATAATAACGTTGCATTGCCATCTAAGGAAGCTAAAGCGAGATAAGTGCTTCATTTGAGTTATAGAGGCGCAGGGATGTTTATTCCCATAATCCATGGAAAGGCTTAATTACAGATAGTTTGACGTTCAGAGATTGAAATTTAAAGGTTGAAGGTTATTGTCGTTACGAGCATTTAGCCTGTTGCGGGGTATGAATTTAATACTACGGACTTCTGAGGTATGCCTTTGGGTATTCTTGGGCTAAGACTCATAATTTTACTTTGAGAGTCATCGATTTTGGCAGTCCTTCTCTCAGTACCTTTAGGACATTTAGAATTTGACAGCAGTTTTAGGATCTTTCCAAGAAGTAGGCTTATCAGATTGTTTTAAGAGCTACGACCTCATTCATCACAAACAAAATTTGCTCCACAAAATCATATTTAGTTCTTAGAATCAATTTTTTTAAACTAAACTACTGCGCATCTCGTAAGGAAATGGTTGTGATCATACGTTGTCTAATGTCCTACGAAAAACAAGTGACGCAAAGTCTCTCTAACGCGTCATAGGCGGACTTATCGGGACAACTGTAGGGCCCATGCTCGATCAAGAGGGCTGATCAAACTTAAGAAAAGAGATATCTCCAAAATGACAAACATAATTGCGGAATATTGCGCCAACGACTAAGTATTTATCACAACAAGCTTCTTGAACGAAGAGAAAGAGTTGTAATACGAGTACTTCCTTCGCATCGGCCCTTCCTTGGCACGCATCAAAATTCAATCGATCTACCACTTCGAGATCTAAACGGACTCTGCTCTATAAAGATCGCTGACCTGGACAAGAAATCCCTATGATTCCGGAAATAGCTAGGGAATCGTTCTTCTACGACGACCTGGGCTTATAACTGGTCTAAACGAACTACTTTGACATAACCCCAAGAACTTGGTGTACGCCACTGGAAACCGTTTCTCCTGAATAGCCCTTAAAAAAGAGTAAAACAAAAACAATGTCTTTGAATTAGTCCACAGTATTGGACCAAGTACACAACCTTCCGGCATCATACAAATCATCACCGCCTTCTCTCTGGTCTTTAAATGAAAAAGATCTACATATTCTAGCAGCTGCTTCTAGCAGTCGTAATCACATTTCAATTTTAAAACATAAGCTACTATCGGTCCTTATCACTTTCTAGAATGCCGTCCTTATAGGTCGCTGAGGATGACGATCTTAACATTCTCGAGTATGTTGTATCTGACTGCGCAAATGACGTTCGGACCTACAAAACCAAAGCTGGGTAAATATCAATTCATAAACGGGTTCCGAGCCTAGCACATTGGGAACTCCCAAGATGAAGTCAACACCGAAGTCAGAGACAGATGCAGTGATGACCTCTTTTGAAACGTTTCGGCATATTAGGAGCTCAGGTCATATGAGGAAAATGCCGTGTGTTCGAAATTTAGGTTATGACGAAGAAGTTGCAAGGAGAACCAAACGCGGCGTTCAAGTGGGCTACTAATACTATTCTCTAAAGGATCTATCCTTTTAGATTGGAGTTGGTGCTTTATGTGAAGCAACAAACAGCCTTGGATATGGATGGAATTACTGTTGACGACTCCGGCAAAAGAAAAACGGATAAGGACATTCGCTATGCAGTGGAAGCTGTAAACCGCTACAAAGCAACTATTGCTGTCATCCACAAAGTGCGATGAGCTATGGCAAAATAAGAAAACTGTGATTGCTATACCTCACAAGTAGCGCCCAGTTGAACGTGGATTTATCAGAGGAAAACTTAGACAAGAAAATTTGAGTTTCAGACAAGTGAGGCAACAATCCGCAACAAGGGGAAATTCGTCAGCATACTCGTAAGTCTGATAAGAGGATGAATTGTTATTACGAGCTGATCAACAAGATGTACTCGTATGAGTAATGTCTTAATCAGGACATCCTTGCTATTAAGCTCTTCAAGTTAGGAGCATCTTTGGCAGCAGATTTGGAAAACATAGCCTGCTGACACCAACTCTGAAAATGGAGTGATTATAATCGACTTCGAAGCGAGGAGAATTTTCATCATTGCTAAATACCTGGCAGTCACTTGATAACAAAACATCAAACTCAGTACATTGATTACATTGCGAACGGGACAAGACATAGCTCTTGTATTCTATAGAGCGAGCCAACAGATGGTGTGGATGTTGGCTGTCAATATTACTGTCATTCAATGTGATTGCTCTTTTTGACAGATGTCTTACAATCTTTGGTAATGTTAGTCATGGAATCGTTATTATTAAGAAAGTGGATGATCTGTAAAAGTAACATTTCGTAAAACTCGCAAATTTTTCGGTGAACATAATCGCCCTAGTGAGTTCGGTATTCGTGCAATCGTTTTGAAGAAACTGGTTCGGCATCGGATCAAACATCACCACAGTGAGCGAAAGAGTTCAAAACCAGCCAGGCACCTCGATCCGTAGCTGGAGATACAATTACAGTGAATGGAGAACGTTATCGCAACATGTTGATTGTTGTCATTCATTAAATTCAGACGTGCTTAAATTTCGCTCCGCTTATTTATTTTCAATTAATTTGTTACTGCTTAATTTGCAATAATTCGCACAAGCTATTTCTCGGTCATCGCCTTTGTTGTTTATTGAGTAAAACAAAAAAAACCCCAAATCTGCTTCATATCTGAAACAAGACTATACACCAAACTAAAGCCTTCCTTTGAAGGTTACAACATAATAAGAAACGATGATGGTAGGGGAACAGCCATCGTTACTGAAGAAAAGTTTAAAGTTAATGAAGTACCCTTCCACAGTGATACCTTCTCAGCTTGCCTAGGTGTATTAGTATGCCAGAACAATAATCGGGTCACGAAACGAATACTTCTTGGAAGTACTTACATTCCATCAGCGGCAGGTCGGTCTCTTTCGAGCGAATTAGATAGGCTACTCGGCATTGCAAGCATATGACGCAGTGATATTATTGGGTGATTTTAATGCTCGACATCCTGACTGGGGTGATGTTGTGACTAATCCTAATGGTAACGTAATACAAAGGTGGTTTTACAACGGATCATATCTTACTCTAGACATAATTTCGCCGAACAGTCCAAATTTTCCTAGATCTTCGTCCGTATTAGACTTTTTCTTGCTGTCAAGTTCATTAAACACAGGAAATAACACTCTTTGTAAAACATTTCCTTTCGCTTCTGACCATTTTGGTGTAGAAACTAATATAAAAATTTTCAATGTTTTCCCTGTTCTATTACCTCCTACCATTTACACTTGTTTTCAAAATACGAACTGGGATCATTTTAGAATAGAAATATACAGTAGCCTTTCCAGAATGAATCTTCCAGTAAGTACAAATATTTTCAATACTGAAATTGACGATCTTGTTCAAGAGGTAAGCAATAAAATAAATTCAAGTGTAGAAAACCATTCCGTAACTAAAATCAGTAAAAACTTAAAATACAAAAACATTTCACTTTTGACTAAAAATCTTATGAAAATTCAAAGCATTTGGCTTAGAAAACTTAAAAAAAATTAACACGGAATATAAAGAGTTGTACTCTATGATATAGTGTCTTAATAAAATAATAGCTGCAAGAGTTAAAATACGAGTAGACATGGATAATGATTTTAGATCACGTTTAAGAAAAATAAGATCTTCTCCCCAAGCTTTTAAGGAAATCGACAGAATAACGGACAGAAAGTATTTTGGTACGAATATAGCCAAGGATACCTTGATTTTTAATGGAGAAGAACTATCAGATAATGAAGACAAACTAATTGCATTTAAGACGATGTATTCCGACCCGTATTTAGAAAAAAATACCACAGTTTGACACAAACTTAATAAACCATGTTAATCTCAGAGTCAACGAGTTTAAGAGCAGGCATGCAAATACACATTTAACCAATTTTCTTCCATCCAAAACCACCTTAGATAACTTACCTCCACCTTTTACGTCTCCTGAGAAAATTAATGCTCATAGAATGAGCGTAAACAAAAAAAAATCGTACGGTATAGATAAGATTTGAAACTATGTTTTGCGGAAATGTCCTCATACCCTTGATGTAGCCCTTTCGTGCATTTTCAACCAATGCATAAATAATGGGTACTTTCCCTCAACGTGGAAAAAATCTAAGCTTATTCCTATAGCAAAGAAGAAAAGTGAAAAAGAAATCAAAGACTTTCGCCCTATATCATTGTTATCTAACGTTGGAAAGCTTTTTGAAAGAATTTTGGCTGATCACCTAGACAGTTTCTGTGAAGAAAAAAATTTTGTTTCAAATAACCAATTCGGTTTCAGGAAAAATCATTCAATCGAGCACTCATTGCTAGTGCTAAACGATCGAATCATTCAAAACCTTAGAAATAGAAAGTGCTCTGTTGTTCTTTGACTTAGATCTGCAGGCCGCTTTTGATTCCATTTGCCACAACGGTCTTATCTTCAAACTGATAACGTTGGATTTTTCTGAAGTGTTCATTCGGATGATCATCAGCTTTTTGAGCTCTAAGACAGCAGCAACCTCTATTGCTTCTGAATACTCTGAAGAGTTTCCAGTACTTATGGGCGTGGCTCAGGGATCATTACTTGGTCCAAAACTCTTCAACATATATCTTTATGATTTCCCTTTAAATAGCCAGGTAAATGAGACTGAAGCCCTTTTATATGCGGACAATACTAAGATATTAGCAAGTGCAATGAGACCCCACGATACACTTAACAAATTGAAAGAATGTATGCCCTCATTAACATCCTATTTCAACTCTTAGGGATTAGTATTAAACGCAGGAAAGAGTAGTTTTACATGCTTCAGAAACGTTTATGGAAAAGGGCACCGTAAAGCAGTCAAGGAGAGTAAAACACTCTTACTAGAAATCGATAATGTACCGATCCCACTGAAAACGGAACCAAAATATCTTGGTATATACTACCAAAACAAATTCAAATTTAATAAGCATGCCAGGGCAGTACTGAATAAAACCAAAATGGCTTCTGGTCTGCTTAAATAACTTTTATCATCGAGTTCTATTTCAAAGAAAACCAAACTGCTTATGTACAAAACACTTATAAGACCTATAATTACATATGGATTTGGCTGTTGGTTTAGTGCCACAACATGACTCACAAAGCCACAAATGAGTTAGAAAACCTCGAGCGAAAAATGCTAAGATTTTGTTGTGGAAAGTTTAGAAAACCAAAATAAACAATGGTATTCAAATGCAACAATATATAGAGAAAATAATATTAAACCTCTTTGCATATATATGGTTAAATTACTGAAAAACAAATTACAAACTACGAGGGCGGGTCAATAAGTCAATAAAAAAATAATTTTATTTTTCAACGTAGTCTCCCTTGAGCTCTATACACTTTGTCCAACGCTTCTCCAATTTTTTTATCCCTTCCAAAAAAAATGATTTGTCGAGGTCCTCAAAATAGGCCTTTGTTTGCGAGATGACTTCATCATTGGAGTCAAATCTTTTTCCACCAAGCCATTTCTTCAGGTTTGGGAACAAGAAGTAGTCGCTCGGAGCAAAATCTGGAGAATAGGGTGGATGAGGGAGCAATTCATAGCCCAATTCATGGATTTTTGCCATGGCAACTGCACATGTGTGCACCCTTGCATTGTCTTGGTGGAAAAGAACTTTTTTCTTGGCCAAATGAGGTCGTTTTTTTTTCAAATCGTCATTGAATCGGTCCAATAAGTTGGCATAATATTCCCCATTGATTGTTCTTCCCTTTTGAAGGTAGTCAATGTGGATTATCCCGCGTGCATCCCAAAAAACAATCGCCATAACTTTATTGGCTGACAAACCCACCTTGGCCTTCTTTGGCGCCGATTCACCCTTAGAAACCCACTGTTTTGACTGTTGTTTGTTCTCTGATGTGTTGTGATGGATCCATGTTTCGTCCACGGTTACAAAACGGCGCAAAAACTCCTCCATATTGCGATTAAACAACGCCAAACCTTCCTGTGAAGTTGTTACACGATTGCGTTTGTGGTCGACTGTGAGCAAACGCGGCACCCATCTTGCGGAAAGCTTTCTCATGCCCAAGTGATCATTCAAAATTGAAACCACTGAGCCATGCGAGATCCCTACGGCTTCCACAATCTCTCGCACTTTCAATCTTCGGTCGGCCAACACCATATCGTGAATTTTTTCGATTGTTTCGGGTGTAGAGACCTCAACTGGGCGTCCAGGACATTCGGCATCTTCAGTGCTTGTACAGCCACAACGAAATTCAGTAAACCACTTTTTTACCATTGAAATCGATGGTGCAGAGTCCCCATAGTATTTATCAAGCTTAGCCTTGGTCTCGGTAATGGTTTTTTTTCGCAAGAAATAATGCTCAATAAGCACACGAAATTCACTTTTTTCCATTTTCTCCTCAAATTAGTGAGTAGTCTGATAAAAATAGCTGTCAAACACAAACTAACTGACGCAGCAAGTTTAAATTTTGACAGGAGTCAACTGACAGATGCCTGTTGACAGCAGCAGTGTTGCTGTTTCAGTAAAGAGGTCAGAAATTCAAAAAGTCACCGACTTTTCAATTCCCTCGAACAATCTGCAAGCTATAATAAGAGTCAATTTAGAAACTTATCCATGCAGTTGGCTTAAAATAGAGATTTAATTAAACGAATTTATATCCCATAGTGTTAAATCCATAATTAAATCTTACATCCCCACAATAACAGAGTCTTTAAGTTCTCTACGGTCTTCCCTCGATTCTCATCTCCAAAGTACGTCCCGAAGAAGCGTTCCCTCTCCGCCAAATAATGATTAGTTGCTCATAAACATCATGTGCCAAATGAGTGATTTAAGCAACGAGATAACCGAATCACGCGCGCTTTTAAACGAAATTGCTGATCACATCCGGATAGCTTCCAGTAAAATCCACGATATACCAATACAATCCCAGGCTCTACCGACAGCATCATACAACACCTCGATTCTGACTGAGATGCTTGAATCTGCAATAATGGAACCACCAATAACTCCTGGGTCATCATCTCCTCCACCACAACCCTTTCCGGAAATTGATCCAAATACACCAACTCCTGAACCCACAATCTCACGACTTGGCACCTTATGGACACTTTCGGAGTGGAACAAGAGAATTTTGAACAATTCCAAAAAAGCCGAATCGGTGCCTTTTTAATAAGAGGTACGCATCTCGATCGAGTCAGGCTAACTAGTCTCGTCAAAACTAAATTTAAAATTGATGCCATCAACTGCCGTAAGATCTCCTTATAAAACTTAAAATTAAAATCCTACAAACTACTCGTACCTAAAAATAAATCTTAATCTACTTACATCTAATACATATATACGAGTATATACATAATATGTATATACCTAATATATAAATATATGTATATACATATATGTTGTGTTTTTTTTTAATTTTTATTTTTGTTTTTGTTTTTATATATTTTTTTTTTCTTAAATCTAACTTACTCCTACTTAAGACTATATAAGTCGGCCATGGCTAAAAAAAATTAGGCGACCCACTTTGCTTCACATGAAGCTACCTATTACTTGAGGAATTCGACGACGAACTCTCCCTTCCTTCAACTTGCCACCAAAATTGTTGGTGCTGCCGAGTAACATCCCTTATGTCGCGACTCCCTACCGCCCTACTGAACCGGAGACGCTCCGCACTGCCGTGTGCGACGTCTCTGTCGTAGTTGAGTCGCCTGTCCCCAGCTGTTCGAGCGACGTGGAAGATTAGCGCCACAGCCAATCTGTCCTGGATCAGACCTTTACTATCTAGATAGAGGAACGCTTCTGGAGGAATAAAGCCGTCAAGGCGAGCTCTCTCGTGATACATATAATTGGGGTAGTAAGCCCCAGAGATCAGGTTGTTCGACGATGTCATTGCTCTTGCAATGTTCCTTCGAGTCAACTTAATAACAAAATTGTCCACTCTTATTAGGTTCGCCCTATTGTACAAGACCTCACTACGATAGAATTTTATGTACTCAGACTCTGGTGTTCTGTACAAACGAAGACAAGTCCTAAGACAAGCCCTCTCAAACACCCGAATCTTTTCCAATAAACTTGCTCTCACGTTGAACCACACGGGACATCCAAATACAAGCATAGGCCGGATAAGGGCCATGTAGCAGATCACCTTCACCCTCGCATCGAGTTGGCTGTTATAAAACAGTCTTCTTGTAAGGGCAAAAGCACCTCTGGCTCTGGCCAGAGCAACATCTATATGTTTTTTAAAATACAGATGTTGATCTAGCCAGATCCCAAGGTATCTGACTACATTTCGACAAGCAAGTGGCTGTCCATGTTGTCCGACGATAGAGAACTTTCGCCAATTCTTTCTGGTATCCCTAGAGGCCCCAGACAAAGGCATCCTAAACAGAATGGTTTCCGACTTCTGAAAGTTGATTCTCAGCTTCCAGTCGTCGCAATATCGCTTAATTTTGTTGAAGTCACGTTGCAAAAGCATGTTAATGACCTCAATCTTTGGACCTGATCTGTACGCGATTAAGTCGTCTGCGTACGCTATGGCATGGTGAAGTGAACCTATCAGATCACTTGTGTAAATGTTGAATAGGATCGGCGAATTTACCGCACCTTGTTGCAGACCGTTTTTAATGTTAAATGTTCCAGCAGAAGTCACATCGTCATTCTTCACGATGAACTGTCTACTGGAGAGCATATCAAAAAGAATATACAGCAGTGGCTTACTAATGCCCAACCTGTCCAGTTTGAAGAAGAGTCCCTCTAACCATACGGTGTCGAAGGCTTTTTCCAAGTCAATCAGGCAGGCACCAGTGCACTATTTTTTGCCTTTGTTTCATTGGATATCAGAAACCAGTTTAGACGCAGCATGAATGACATCATGCCCCGCCTTGCAATCGAATTGATTATCCGGAACGATATGTTTGACCTTAGTCAGGACTCTATTGATCACCTTCTTGAAAACCTTACTGATGTTTGGAAGAAGACTGATCAAGCGGAGATTCGCCGGATTGGAAGTACCTTTATTCCTTTTGGGAATGGGATGTACCACCGCAGTTTTCCAATGCGCTGGATAATGTGCATTATTCATTGCATTACTAAACAGGATGGTATAAATGTCCACCGCTTCTAGTGGGAGATGTCGAAACACAATGTTCGGTATTTCATCGGTTCCCACTGATTTCTTACTTCTAAGTGATTCGAAGATCGTTTGGAACTCTTCCTTCGAAATGAACGGTGGTAATACCCTTTCGTTGGTGATGACATTATTTGCCATATTCTCGTCACTGAACTGGGTGAAACCCGAGCTCTCGAATCGCCAATTCACAATTTCATTTCGAAGGCAGAAATTGTGCAGAAGGACTCGACTCTCCAGGTCGTGGTTCGGGCCAATGCTGTCATTCGCCTTGTATACTTCCTGGAAAGTCGCTCCTATAGCCTCTACCTTCTCCTGTGGATCCTCGATCACAAAGAAGTTATCATCGTCAACTGTCTCATTTGGATCGATACCTGCTGCTACAAGTATTTGTTCGTTGTTCGTTGTTCGTCGTTCGGGCGATTTTGAGACATGGAAGGTCGTTCTGATTATTTCTCCGGAACATTTTATTTATTTGAGGGAACATATTCGGGTTGCTGGTGTTTACAGCCCGAATTTTATTGTTCCAATACAAACTTACAGAATTTCTGTAAGTTGGGAGGGTTTTAATCGACGACTTCAGTGTCACGATCTCCGGGTTATGTCTGTCAGTAAACTGTCTGTACAGGGTTTTTAATCTTGACAGCAGTCTACTTTTATGCCGGTGCAGTGCGTCAATAGTTGCGTTGCGGAATAAGTCTTCGTCGTCAGTGTGTTGATAACGAGGTATCGTTTTGTCTATTGTTCGTTTAATTGTCTCGTCCATTAGTCTAAGATACCTGTCAATCTCCTCGTTTGACAGATTTCTATTGGACGTTGGGTAGAGCAAATTCGAGGAGAGTGCTCTCGTCAGTATTCTTGAGAAGTGTGTCCAACGCACTCTACTATAATTGTAGGATGTCTTTGAACAAACTCATCCAATTCCGCAATTTCGGTGCTGAGACCGCAATGGTCACTGTCATACACGAAAGTGCGCAGACAGTTTGTGGTTTGTTGGTTAGTGCACGTCAGTTGTATTCGTGAGTCGAACAGCAGGAGATCCAAATAGGACCCGTGTCTGGGAAACGACGGACTATCCGTCGCTTTGAGGTCGAGTCGATACATTACACTGTGCTGACCCCACCAATTGAATAGTAGGTTCCCTCTAGTATTTGGTATATTATTTCCCCAATCACTATGTTTGGCGTTGAAATTTCCGCCGATTGGATTGGATTGGGCGGAGATTGAGTAGCCTTAGGTGCATAGACAGACACTATATACAACCGCTTTGCACTACGGAGAGGGATGTACATGACGCATGCTTCCAGCGCCTGAAACCTACGTACCACACGACTGTATATTCTTTTGAAACGCAGTCCCTTTCTTACAAAGATTGTAACACCTCCTCCTTGAATGGAATTAGGTCGGCTTCTTCGTAATATTTCATATCTTCTGTGCCTCATTTTGTGTCTTTTGGTAAGCTTAGTTTCGCTAACCAAAAGCACATCAGGGGCTTGGTCTTTAAGTAACTTAAATAGTGCGGCTCGTCGTTCGAACCTAATCAGTGAATTCACATTCACTGCAAGGACCTTCAGGGTTTGCTCCGCCATGTACGTACCCATTACGACTGGAGATGCATTAGGCCCGGCAGCAGCGCGTATATTTGATCCACCCGCGTAGCCTGTTCCTGTATTTGACGCTGAAGCTGAGCCATCTGCCCCTGAATAGAGAGCAAGATAGCCAGCATGTCAGGTACAGGTTCTGGTGCTCTAAGCGCTGGGGCCTAAGAAGCTACCTTTGCTTGTTGTACCGTAGTTACCCTACCTGCCGCCATTTGGGCGTAGGTAACTTGGGGACAAGCACCTTATCGATTCATGGGAAGATGTTCTCTCTCGACTACGAGACCGCAGACTATAAGATAATGTTCGTTTATATCTCGCATGCCTACATGATAAGCCAAACTCTGTCTGTATAGACGGTATAACGAAAACCAATGCAATGGTTTCCATTCTGCAAGAAGGCCTTCCCACCAATCACAACTTTTTATACGTTTTCATGAGCAATTAGATATGACTCCTGATGATGTGGCTAATGATCTCTCTTCTTTTGCGTCTTACGCAAGTTCCAAACGCATACTACACCTCCAGCGAACACGGTCTAGTTTCAAAAATTACCATCGCTCCTAACCCATCACTCAATTCTTTGCCAAAGCCTCCCAAATATCTGTCCCGGTATTATCAAAATGTAAGAGAATTACGAACTAAGATTTCTGCTATATATCTTAATTCGCAGATTCTGCCCTACGACATTTTTGCACTCACAGAAACCAATCTCACCCGTAATATTAAGAATAATGAATTATTTTCCCAAGACTGTGATTTACACCGTGACGACGGTCTAGATAAAGAGGAAAATTTATATGGCCGTGGGGTACTTCTAGCTATACACTCTCGTCTCGAGTCTAAACCCTTTAAAAAATCGTCCACTGCATTCTTTGAATTTATTTACGCTAGAATTCTTATTTGCTGCTGCTATATTCGCCCCTGGAAAAGGTCATTTATTATTCCCCTACATAAAAAAGGCCGAAAAGACAATATTTCCAACTATCGACCAATTGCTAAGCTGTCCTGCATACCTAAGCTTTTCGAGAGCATTATTTATGACATAATGCTTTTCCATTGTAAACCTATTGTTTCCCAAAACCAGCACGGATTTCTCAAAGGTAGATCTACGACCACCAACTTAACGGAATTTGTATCAAGCACTTTATGTGCA
The DNA here is from genome assembly GCA_963966105.1 of Volucella zonaria. Lineage (NCBI taxonomy): Eukaryota > Metazoa > Arthropoda > Insecta > Diptera > Syrphidae > Volucella > Volucella zonaria. Next base: position 132,291,592 of record OZ014531.1, read on the forward strand.
CTGGAATCTGGAAATGAAGTTGATGTGATTGCCACTGATTTCAGCAAAGCCTCTGATAGGATTTCACATGATATAATCCTTCTGAAATTAAAAGCTCTTGATTTCCAAACAAACTTTATAAGATGGGTTCAATCATATTTAAATGAAAGACAGTGCTATGTTTTATTTAGGTCCATGATTTCTGACCCAATTAAAGCCTCCTCTGGTGTCCCTCAAGGCAGCCACCTTGGCCCCTTACTATTTATTCTGGCCATTAATGATGTTGATTGCATCATTAAAAATTCATACATATCTATTTACGCAGACGATATGAAAATCTTTAGATATATAACCTCTTCCTCAGACAGCCTACCACTGCAGGAAGATCTTGACAGATTTTGTACTTGGTGTCAGAAGAATTTTCTTAAGCTTAACGTCAATAAGTGTCAGGCTATAACGTATTCTCGCAAGCGGCCCCCTACTTCACCTCGCTGCTATCTACTCGTACTTAATCTTTAATCTGCCTATTCCCTTAGTGAATGAGTTGCATGATTTACGTGTTATCTGTGATAAGGAACTCAATTTCCGTTCTCACATTGATAATATAATAAAGAAAGCCAACTCTGACCTTGGCTTCATTATGTTACCAATTCTCTTTACATAACCTTTGTTAGGCCTCTTCTTGAATATGCAAGCCAAGGGTGACCCCTACTACAGAACACACATCCTCCGGATAGAAGCTGTTCATCGTAGGTTTTTACGATTCACTTTACTGGGATGATAGCCAAAACTTACCACCTTATACTGACCGGCTGAAACTTATAAATTTACAACCCCTTTCTATACGTCGAAAAGTTGCCGACATTCTCTTTATTCATCAAATTTTAGTTGGTAATATCGATTGCCCTTCTTTACTTCGACTTATTTCTTTTAATACCAACCCTCGCAATCTTAGGTCTGTGCTACTTTTCCGGCTCAGTCTTCACCGAACGATTGGAGCCAATGTCTAGAATGCTTCGTGAAGTTAACGATATTCTGCCTCTCTTCGACTACCATCTCGCCAAACTCTCTCTTAAAAACACTCTTATTTCCACCTATGCCTCACATCCTAACTTTTTTTAACCGCTCCCACCGTTTAGTTTTTATCTTTAGTTGTGAAGTGAAAATTGTTAGTTCTAAGAATAAGCTTGCAATAAGCATTAATAAATCTGTCCGGGGTTGATCCGGGCCGCAAACCGCAAAACGCTATTTTTTTCCAAAATTGAATGAATTGGGTCTGGACGATCTCTGGTTTCAACAGGACGGTGCTACCGCCCACACAAGCCATCAATCAATCAATTTATTGCGTACGAAATTTGAAGATCGCATTATTTCGGTTAGAGGAGCCGTTGATTGATCTCTTAGGTCATGCGATTTGACACCTTTAGACTTCTTCCTGTGGGGTTATTTGAAGAGCAAGGTCTATACCAATAATCCGGCGATAATTCAGGATTTCAAGAAAAACATCCAAACTGGAATTGCAGCCATTGACCGACTTATTTTTGAAAAAGTCATCGATAATTTTGACCTTCGGATAAGAGGCAAGTGTGTCGAGGATGCATGGTCTTTCCTATAAGACAGAGTCCTCAGAAGCAGGGCCAGTGTGGTTATAGGCATCTTTATTGATTTTAAAGGTGCCTTTGATAACCTGAACTGGCACAAAATAGTAACCAGGTTGGGCTTTGGGGAAGCTACTTTTCCGATAGAAAAGCGAGTGTGGTAAGTACGCACGACAGCGTCTCAATTAATGTTGAGAGAGGTTGCCCCCAGGGGTCCATCTGTGGTCCTTTTATTTGGGACCTGATGATGGATCCTCTCTTGCGGTGACTAAATGAGCTCTGTGGGTGCTGCGCCACGCCGATGACCTGTTCCTCATCCTCGAAAGTCAGTCTAGGGCCGAAATCGAGGTAGTAGGAGGAAGAGCTCTAGTAGTCGTTGCTGAATGGAGAGAAAGCGTTGGGGTAAGTGTGTCGCAGGATATGACTGTTTCAGGGCAAATTGAATGTAAGACGTCGGGCTCCTGCGATACATTTGAACGGCGATGGCATTAGATGTGTGATTGAGGTCACATATCTGGGCATAACGATGGGTGAGTGTATGAACTTCATGACCTTCATGCCTCACCTGGTTTGAACCAGACAACGCATGCTGAGTGCTGTAGGCCAGGTAAGCAGCATTTTGCAATCTGACTGGGGACTCAACAGGCGTTCTGTTCGTATCATATACGATGGCCTTTTTGTTGCCTGTGCAACATATGGAGCATCGGTATGGTACGACATGGTTATGACTGTTGATGGTCGAAGGCGGATCTTGACTTGCCAAAGAGTCGCCTTGCTTGGATGTTTACCAGTTTGCCACACTGTCTCCACAGAGGCAATGCAGGTGTTGCTTGGAGTGCCACCTCTGGATCTAGAAGTGCTACGCCGTGGTATTGCTTTCAAGATCAGAAAAGGTCTTCCTCTAAATGGGCGCGATTGGGTTTCCCCGGAAGAAGTGGATGGCCAATCCCTGAAGCAGCGTAAAACCTTGCAACACGCATGTGTTCTATCTAGATGGCAATCTAGATGAGATGCTAGCGAAAATGGCAGGGTTACTTACGGCTTTCTAAGGGATGTGCTAACCATGAGAATTTTTGCTGAACGGAGTTTTAACCTCAGCCTGGGCTTTTTGTTGACCGGGCATGACTGTCTTTATGCATTCTTGCATAAAAGGGGGCTTAGAAGGGTTGCCAGCTGCTCATGTTGATCCACTTATGAGGACTGGCTTCGTGTCCTATGTGAGTGTCCCAATTACGCTGACATTAGGGACTTGCAGGCTATGGGCATCATCTTTAATGGTGAGGCCTACGATTTCAGCGGAATTATCACTGATACCGTACGGTTCGAAAGAACACGTAGTTTTGGAAAAGAGGTATTTAATAGAAAACGCAGTAGGCAGCTAGCGGGTGGAACATAGGAATTTCTAAATGTGTTGAAAGGCCGCCAGTCCTGGGCAGTGAGGTGCCCAACTGGAAGTGACCGCAAGATTGCGAAGCTCGACCGGAAGCTATATTATGGTACCACGGGAGGTCAGGAGCCCTCGGAACTATGGTGCCGGCCTGATCTAGGAGTTGGCCCCCTTGTAGGAGTATCGTGGTGGCTGTAGGTTTGTACCCAAAATCGCGGGGAGAATAGACCTCATGGTGCTTGGACCTCTCATGGCTTAGCATATGTGTAGTGTACTACGACCTGTGCTAAACCATGGAATTGGTATGGAACCATTGCTCGTTGTGGAGTTGCATTGCAACCGGGTGCTATGACCCACAGAATGGCTGAGGTATTAGATAGGCCTGGACCCTTCACCAAAGGGGAAGTTCGTGCCTTACACACGACTTCGAATCTGGTACTGGTGGTGGTACTTGTACTACCCGAAGGGCGCTTATAAACGTATTGTTTTGATATCTTATGCGAAGACGCACCGTAGGCTTAAGCCTTCACGGCAGGTACCTACATAAAACACAAGAGACATCTGATCTTCGGATGGTCGCTTGCACAAGAAGCCGTGGTGGTCACATGAACGATGTTGTGTCCCATTCATAATTGGCATAGACCGAACTTTATTTATTAACAAAATTCTACTTTAATTTCACAGTAGCCGTTGGCTCACCCTTAAGATGGCCGAAAGTTTAGCAAAACAAAAGCCAAAATCGAATCATATCAATATCTTGTTGCAGACAAGGTGGAAATAACACGGATGATAGCAATCTGAAAAAGTACCGATTATGAACAAATTAGACGTCAAACAGCTACAACCGAAAAAGACTGCCAGAGCCTTTCTTTACTGATCGAGTCTTCGAAAAGCTTTTGAGAGACAACATCCAGCTCAGAAGACAAGTGGCAACATTTTCAGGCAGCCATCAAAAACGCGCCGCAGACTTGAGATCGTCGAATCTTCAATGGGACGAATCCACTTTCGCACGCGTGTAGTAGTAAGAGGTTTTTAAAGATCTTAACATTCACCAATCCGCTGGTCCAGGTGATACTTCCCCCTCCTTCTGAAGAGGCCTTCTTCCTCGCTGGCAAAACCACTGCGTAAACAATCCTACACTTTGGTGCTCTTTCTGAGCAGATGGAAGACAGCACTTGTCCTTAGAGAAAAGCGAATCTTCTTCTCTCCTCCTACAGACCCATTGCACGTACGTCCCTTCTTTCCATGGAAACGCTGATGGCTGAAGCTAATAAAATACTTCCAAACGCGAAAATTTCTCAATGACAGCCAATACGGTTTTCGTAGCAACAGGTCCACTGGTGATTTGATGGCATGTCTCACCGAAAAGTGGAACAAAAGCGTATAACAATCTGGAGAAAGCAAGATAGTCGCACTTGATATTTCTAAGGCATTTGACAGAGTTTGGCATCAGGCTCTTTTGTCGAAAATGCGTACATTTGAGATCGATGACTCTCTTCTTCAATGGATTAGAAATTACCTTTCGCAACGTTCAATTCAAGTTGTCTTGGATGGTTTCAAGTCTGATATTCACAAAATAAATGCTGGTGTGCCCCAGGGCTTCGTTCTGTCTCTGACACTCGTTTTAAACTTCGTCAATGATCTCTTGTCTGGTACTTCTACTCTGATATATTCCTTTGCTGATGACAGTACTCAAATTCGTCCCCGAACTCAGGACCCTGCTGTAGAAAGGGAACGGCAGCGTATGTTAAGCCCACTAAATTCTGATATTAACAGCATTAGCAAATGGGGAGGCTGTAACAGAGTAGAATTTAACATTTCCAAAACTCAACGCTGTCCGATGTCGTTAAAGCGAAATTTAAACACCCAGCCATTATCCATGACTAGCGTCTGCATCGTCAAAATCGATAAACTTTCCATTCTCGGTATATGTGTCAATGACAACCTACGTTCGAATGACCAAATATTCGATATCACCAAAAATGCTACGAAATGTCGAGGTTTCTTCAAACGATGTAAGAAATATTTCCCCCCTCTGATCTGGCTGGAATATGTATATAAGTCATTCGTCCGTCCATAATTGGAGTACAATCTCCACAACTGGTCCTGATAGACAGGATTCAAAATCGCGCGATAAGATTCATAGGTGATGCTAATATCACCGAGTCAATTGACAACCTCGAACATCGACAAAATATCTCCTGCCTCACTCACCTTGTTGAATCACTATTTTCACCACCAGTGCTCCATTAAAATTGCCAGTAGCATTCCGTCCTTGCAAGCCTTAAACCCTGTCATTGGAATTTACAAACATTTAAGAAGACCGTACATCGGTACCTCTCTTTCTTTCTTCCCTAACTTTCCTTCGCCCGCGCTGTGTGCAAATATTTGAAGTGCAATGAGCACGCTCTAATTTTACAAACGTAAAAAAATTATTGCTGCTTTGCTGGGATTATTTGGGAGCCTCTGCTTTTTACAGCAGTTCCAGGTAGTTGTCAGGCATCTTGCAAGAGATCGCAGATGGCAATCTCATGCTTACCCCTAATGCCTGCAAAGATACGAGTAGCAGTTGCATATCCTTTGGAATTCACGATTTTCCAGAGGTCATCTACATCTACTAGTATGGATTACAGAAGAGCGGACATTACTCCACCCTGAGGACAGCCCTTTACAGCAGTGATATTCAATCCCTCATGTCTTAGATTTCCCTTTAATATGCTTAGGTGTAACATGTTGCAGCAGTCCTAGGATTTGCACCGCTGTTAAGGTGCACATTTTCCATCGTGTCGTCAAAAGAATCCCCGATGTCCATGAATGTGCAGAGGACTATACTTTTAGAATCTAATTCTCATGTTATGTCGTAGACCAGCTGATTTTTTAGAATTGCCTTTTTGGTGTGCAAATTGTAAGTTGTGAACCGGAGTTCTAGATAAAACGTCCTCCCTTATTATATGTTAGGTCCATCAGCTTTGCCATAATCTTTAACATGAGCCTGTAGGGCTTCGGAGATTCTGTATGCTTGTTGCTGCCTCCCTTAGGTATGGAGATCGCCCTAACTGCTCTCCAACCCAAAAGAATATATTCCAGTGTGTGACTGGCTTTGGAAATTCGTGATGTGAAGATAACGTCCGGCCCTGCTGATATGTAGGATTTCCGTTACGTTAGTCCTGCAACAAGCGATCCACTTCCACTCTGGCAAAACCATTGCGGAAGCTTTTTCATCAATCCTACTGCTTAGGGCTCCTTCCGAGCAGATGCAAAGCAGCGTTTGTGCAGCCCGTCCCTAAAAAATACAAATCTCTTCTCTCCTCCTACAGACCCATTGCACGTACGCCCCTTCTTCCCAAGATCATGCAAACGCTGATGACTCGCAAGCTCATTAAATACCTCAAAACTTCTCATAGACAGGCAATACGGTTTTCGTAGCAACAGGACCACGGGTTGATTTGAGAGCATGTCTCACCAAAAGGTGGAACCAAAGCGCACATCAATCTGGCGGAACCAAGATAGTTGGTGTGCCCCAGGGCTCCGTTCTGTCTCCGGCATTCTTTTTAATCTTCATAAATGGTACCTTGTCTGTTACTTCTTATCCGATATGCTCCTTTGTTGAAGACAGTACTCTCTGGATCTCCATATTCCTACCAGCACTCACGTCCCTGATCTTTGAACGTAGAACGGGAACGCCAGCCTATCCTAAGCTCATTAAACTCCGTTATAAACTTGATGCTGCCAAAACACAATGCTGCCTGCTGTCCGTATAGCGAAATTTAAACACTTTCCATTCTCGGTATGTGTGTCAATGACAACTTCCGTTGGAATGACCACATATTCGCTGTCGCCAAAAATGCTGCGAAATTTCTAAGTTCCCTCAAGCGATGTGAGAAATACTTCACCCCCTCTGATCGGGCCTAAATAAACAATATGGGACAAAAGTAATGTCGTAATGTGAATTGCCTGCCATTTTGTTAGAAATGAAAAAAATTGCGCCCTGTTTTCATGAAAAGTTTACCTGAAGGTGTAAAATTATTGAAAAAATGATATCCATCAAATGACCACCTCCTGGTTTAGGGCATTTTGAATTGTTGCTCGCAAAACATCTGCCTCCAAATTGATGATTTCTTCTTCAATGTTGGCTTTCAAGACTTGCACGGTTTGTGGTATGTTGTGGTAAACGCGAGATTTCAAAAAGCCCCAAAGAAAGAAATCTGGCGATCTGGAAGACCAGTTCAAATCGCCAAAACGGGAGATCACACGGCCTGGAAATTGGCGACTCGGTGGTCCTGCTGGAACCAACAATGCTTGAAAACAAATTCAGCAACTTGCGCAAAAAAAAACTACTTTAACATCTGCCTGCAGCGCTCACCAGTTATGGTTACGGTGGTGCCGTCGGCGTACTCCAAAAAATAAGGGCCAATCACTTTTTCACTCCAAATGCCGCACCAAACAGTCACTTTAAGGGGATGCAATGGCTCTTCATGCATTTTATGTGTATTCTCCGTGCCCCAGAAACGCAAATTTCCACTTAAGTGGAAATGGGCTTCGGCACTCATTATGATTTTGAATACGAAATCATCCTCTTCTTGCACGAGGTTTAACAGAGCATGGGAGTAAGTTAACCTCACTTGACGGTCAACAGTCAGCAACTGGTGAACGGTTTGCATTTTATAGGGGAACATTTTCTGGTCTTTCACCAAAATTCGACGCAACGAACCTCTGCTGATGCCAAATTGTGTGCATCGTTGTATCGTCGACGTTTGTGGACTCTCTCGGACGACTTTGGTCACAGCAATACGGTCCCGGCCACTTTTTGCGACATCTCTAGTGGAACCAGTGTGCACGAGACGCTCAGCAAAGGACTTAATTGTTCGCGCACATGGTACAGGACGACGAAATTCACGCTGCGTTAAAACAACAGACTGGAAATTGGTCAAATAAGCAGTAACAATAATTCCACGTGCTCCAGCTACATTGCTAGTTGTCAACTATTGTAATTCAACAACACTTGACACCATTTGCAAAAATTCACATTATGCGATTACTTTTGGCTCACCTTGTGGGCATTCATCCGTCCAAAATTGGAGTACAACGCTCACATCTTCTTCTGACGACATGAAGCTCTACTGAGATGTAAAAAGAACTTGCCAAAGACACAAATATCGAACAGAAGGATGCAGAAACAAAGATTATAAGAAGAAAGGACCTTTAAGCTGCCTCAAAATAAATAAATCGGTTTCCGTACAGGGAATCCTATCTATGGCAAAGCCTGAAACACTATAGAACCTGGTAAATGCTGTGCGAGCGGATCTGGGAAAACAACCAGCAGCTTTCAGTCGATACCCTTCATCTCCTCGATTACCATTTTGTAATATAGAGGCCAGCTAAATGTAGCCATGTCTAGTTTCAGTATGCCTTCCAAGCTCATTCGACTATACAGGATGATGATGGAGGATGCACTTTCAATGTCAGAAAACAACTTGAACAAGGCGATGCGTTGCCATGTGACTAGTTCGCAATATCGCAAACTCGCAAGCCAACTTCTGAGGCACCATCTTTCAAAAGTCTGATCAGTTACTCGTATGCACAGACGACATTGACATTATGGAAAGATAGCTGTTGATGAAGCATCTGCGACTATTGAGGCAGAAGTGGCATAGAAGGGTTTGGCGGTAAACGAAGGAAAAAAAAAAAGAGGGGCAAACTACTCGTACATTCACGCCTAGGACAAAACGTCACGATAGGCAGCTACAGCTTTGAAGTTGTATGGGACTTTATCTATCTCGGATCCGCTACCAACTCCGAGAATGGCGACAACAGCGCGAAAATCATGCGAAGAATCATAACCGGTGCTCTTTGGGCTTAAAAAGCAATGGAGTAATGAAGAATGGAGGAGACGTTTCAACAGAAAAGCTCGAATAACCCGGATTAGATAGCTGGCTCATCTTGAACATGTGGACAGCGTCTCAACACGGAAAGATTTCGACTCCAACTCAAAAGGACAAGGCAGTACAGAGGGACCTCATTTTAGGTGACACAGGGAAGGGACCTCAGCCAACGCCGTGTATGCAATTGGACACATCTGGCAATAGACCGCGCAACCTGGAGAAGCATATTAGCTAAAACTCTGGTCTACATTCCATTTCATTCTAGTTCATTCAATGTACAGAACGGCTAGAATACAATGGCTCCTTTGATTCGAAACCACCACTGCTCGGAGTGTTCTGGGATACAATCCTGGAGAGACACTGCGATGAAGAAGACCACGTCTTACATAGCTCGTCCAAGTAAAAGGGGACCTCAGCCACATGCATCTCTGTTGAGCATTGCGAAAGAAAATACTTTCTCATACTCCTCATTTGTATCGGTAGAAACAGGACACTAGTCAAAAAAAAATGACAACCAATTCAGTCGGACATCTGCCACCAAAACCATTTACGGTTCAGTTGAAGAACAATAACACTCTTCGATCTCCATTTACAATGACCTACAGGGAAGTCACTTCCTGAAATTGACCCGAACCCATTCCGATTTTGAAGAAACTCATCAGAAGTTGTTGCCGCACATTGGCAGTTAAACAACTTCAAATAATGAGCACAATAAACGGCCCGAAAATATCTATCCAAATCGATATCCCCGTGGAATTCGAAAACAACCAAAACAAGAAAGGAAAAATAAATCCCTGATATTAAAGATACGTTTATATGTAGTGTATCGGATACGTGTTGCATTCATACGAGTACCTTCGCCTCGGTTGGTCGGGAAAAACCAATGTAATTTCCCTTGAAATGTCATTAACCGTGGTATCCGATTAAGATTCGACCACCCGCAAGAATCAATGCGTCTCGCTCATTCGAAAATTACTCCGAACGTTGAACCGTCAAACGATTATAATTCGACGGCAGCAAAGGCTGCGGCAGTGTGGTGGCGACATCGGCGGCGGCGGCGGCGGCGGTTATCCGAGACCGTGTTTATCGTAAAAACGCACCATACCTCGTAAATGTACGATTTCACGTATCGAAATTAAAATACCGAGGGCTTCGTGCACACGACCGTGCATGATCTGTCTGATGGTAAAGCAGCTCATTCATCCGTGCCGAAATGTATGCCACAAATCGAATTCTGCATCCTTACTTCGGTTGCTGGATGTGTACCCGTATCTCGCCCCCGTCATGCATATAGTGATAGATTGGAAATTGTTGCATGAGATTTTTTCCTGCCGATTTGGCCTCGGTTACATCATTGGACGCTCTTTGACGGACGACAGAGTGCGCCCTCAAAAATGCGACTTCGACTCAAAGCCATCGATTAAAAATGCAGTTAATAGCTGAATGAGTTTGCCCTCGTATCGTAGGGATCCCACAATTTATCAGATACTCGTGTGTCGTTGGGGGCTGTTTAAAGATTCCTAAAGTTGGAAAATAATCAGCAATTTGAAGATGATGGTGATCGGTGGTGGGAGGATTAGTGGAGTTGTTTCTACGGAGCAATCAAAAGTCGTAAAGTGCTTTTCGGTTTTATGGTGGCAAAGGGTTTTAGCTTTCTTTTGTGGGAGCATTCGTCGTCGTACGGATTGGATTTTATGCGGGCCATTAAATGTGGAGGCGGATTCGAGAAAAACGTGCGCGTTAAGTGGCGCGGTAAGATTGTACTCGTACGTGTGGACAGGTGTTGAAGTGGAAATGCGTCAAATGGGAAAATTAGCCAAGGGCGTGATTTAGTCGTTGATTTATGCAAAGTGAATACAACATAAATACGAGTACGACACACGTAAAGGAAGTGATTTCTTTCAGATTTTTCCCAGGGAACATCGAGTTGGAAATGTCAATGAGCTGAAGAGTGATTGAGTAGGGAATCATGGAGTGAGACGGTCGGAGAATATCAGAAGAAGGAAAGCATGTACTCGTATATGATGGAACAGCCTGTACGTTAAATTATGCAGAAAGGACGCCCTGACTAGGAAATCTTCAGGTTGGGCTTGTTTTCGTACGGACTAACGATAGCTCCTCGATGGACTAGACGGATGAAGGTATGTTGGCCCCGTCAAATATTTAAAAAGTACAGCTTCTACAAAGATAGTTTCGAGGCACAAAACTTTAAGAAGGCACCAAATTCCAATTAGAAATAATGAAGCGAGTGCCTGCTAAGCCAGAAGATAATAACTACAAACAGACTCCCCTATAGCGGTGCCACAAGGTTGCCAAAAGGCAGAGCATAATTTGGAGAGATGGTGATGGCATGACGCAGCAGTCTGGATCCTCAACTTCTACGACATACTCGTAGAATCTGGGTTCGATCCACGGAATAGGCACAATAAAAGAGAACAAAATAATTCGTACGTCACCAGCTTTTTGGCAGGCAAGTGCCAAGGCTCTGAAAGTGAAAACTTATGTAAACGAAAATCTCGCATTCTCTCGTCGTTGAGGGCCGGTGAAGAACCTTTGGTCCCCTCCTCTGTACATAGTTGAGATTAGTTGAACCACGTAGATGCTAAATATTAGCCCACACTACAGTCTTACGCAATAAGCCCTAAACAAAAAAACACGAGATACATTGTATATCAGTACGAGGTCAGCTGGCATTGTGACAGATCAAAAGCGATGAAAGTTATATTTGAAGTTTGCATTTGAAGGCCATGTGGCAACCACCTGAAGATCAATGACGGGTAAAGGGGATTCTTGTTTTAAAGGACAAGATAGACAAAATACGAGAGATTCTGCAAGACCCTAGAAAGATCAAACCTGTGGAATCGATACGAAGAAGCCCAAGACAAATCAAACTCAAATGCATGATATGTAAAGATTTAAGGGACCACATGTTCCCGGTAATATTATACAAATTTGTAAATAATAGCCAAAGTAGGAATACTTCAACCTTCTTTCTCTCCGGCTAACCGCAACGACGACGACAGGAAGGCTTTAAACTTATCCAGAAAACTTCTGCTCAGTACTCTTGGGCCAAATTAAAAGTGGCCGAAGATTTTGTTTTTGATGAGACAAATTTTTCAAGAAGTTCCCAACTGGCAAAGGGGTTTGCATTCGAAACTTGCCTGCATCTGACGGCAAGTACCAGAATGAAAGCAATGCCATCGCTTACTTCCATACCAACAAGCCTTAGTTCGACCGTGGATCAACTTTCCTGAGAAGAAGATTGTACCGGCCTCATGCGCCTGAGTGTTCCCTCTGTTGGGCATTATGCCATTGGCCAAGAATACCATCGCTATGGATGATGTTGCCGCTGCTTTGATCATCTTTAACAAGAAATTCCTCGAATCCACTTATTTAGAGGGTGAGTGCATCACTCTGGCCAATATCGTTGTGTTCACCAATTTGCTCATTTGTACCAGTATGTGCTAGACCCATCTCCATGTTTCACACAATTCTGAATCAGCCATAGGTTCAAGGCGACCTCAAGGTTCCATCCTGTGCGAGAAGACTCTCGACCTCGATCCGGTGAATTCTTGGGTAAAACTAGTGCTAGAGGCGCCAAGGCCGATAAGAAGAAGGACTAGAAGATACAGCAGGAAAAGAAGCCAGCCCCAAAGAAGGAAGCAAAGAAAAAACAAGAATTAGATACTACTAACAAGACTCTTGCTATGGAACCCAAGTAAAAGATCCATTCGATTCTATGCACCAAGGAACCTTCAATTTTGACGACTTTAAACACTTCCATTCGAACGAAGACGTAGCCAAATCGATTCATACTTCTGGGAGAATTACTCAGGTGTGTTTCTGAGTTGCAACCCCATCTCAACGTCTGAATGAGCAGCCCAAACAGCCATTCGCCTTTGTAAGCCTCTCCGGCGAAGACAACAACAGCACAATATCCTGTGAATCAGTATGGCGTGAACAAGATCTTATCCTCACTCCCTCACATGACTGGCAAATCGATTAAGACTGCTACGAATGGAATAAACTCGACGTCAAGTCTGATGAGACTAATAATTTGGTGGCATAGGGTTTCTCCTGGACCGGCGCCGACAAAGCAGATCACAAATTCAGCCAAGGAAAAGTCTTCAAGTAAACGTAAAAGTTGCGCTAGCGCACAAAAACATGAATCCCTTCATAGTGAAACTGCGATTGATAGCGCTGATACCAATGCGGGGCAATGCCAAGTGACTCTCAACTGTCCCAGCAAAGGGCTAAATCTTATCGGGGCATCAGGCTGCTTCCGGTACTAGGAAAAGTACTGGAAAGGGTTATGGTGGAAAGGGTTTCGGTGAGCATGGCGGAACCATATCGCCCTTCTAATTCTGCTTTACAAGTGTGTCTAGGATGCATGGTCTTTCCTCAGAAGCAGGGCCAGTGTGGTTATATGCATCTTTACTGATTTTAAATGTGCCTTTGATAACCTGAACTGGCACAAAATAGTAACCAGGTTGGGCTTTGGGGAAGCTACTTTTCCGACAGAAAAGCGAGTGTGGTAAGTACGCACTACAGCGTCTCAATTAATGTTGAGAGAGGTTGCCCCCAGGGGTCCATCTGTGGTCCTTTTATTTGGAACCTGATGATGAATCCTCTCTTGCGGCGACTAAATGAGCTCTGTGAGTGCTGCGCCTACGCAGATGACCTGCTCCTCATCCTCGAAAGTCAGTCTAGGGCCGAAATCGAGGTAGTAGGAGGAAGAGCTCTAGTAGTCGTTGCTGAATGGAGAGAAAGCGTTGGGGTAAGTGTGTCGCAGGATATGACTGTTTCAGGGCAAATTGAATGTAAGACGTCGGGCTCCTGCGATACGTTTGAACGGCGTTGGCATTAGATGTGTGACTGAGGTCACATATCTGGGCATAACGATGGGTGAGTGTATGAACTTCATGCCTCACCTGGTTTGAACCAGACAACGCATGCTGAGTGCTGTAGGCCAGATAATGAGCATTTTGCAATCTGACTGGGGACTCAACAGGCGTTCTGTTCGTATCATATACGATGGCCTTTTTGTTGCCTATGTAACATATGGAGCATCGGTATGGTACGACATGGTTATGACTGTTGATGGTCGAAGGCGGATCTTGACTTGCCAAAGAGTCGCCTTTGCTTGGATGTTTACCAGTTTGCCACACTGTCTCCACAGAGACTTCTTCCCCGGAAGAAGTGGATGGCCTATCCCTGAAGCAGCGTAAAACCTTGCAACACGCATGTGTTCTATCTAGATGGCAATCTAGATGAGATGCTAGCGAAAATGGCAGGGTTACTTACGGCTTCCTAAGGGATGTGCTAGCCATGAGAATTTTTCCTGAACGGAATTTTAACCTCAGCCTGGGCTTTTTGTTGACCGGGCATGATTCTCTTAATGCATTCTTGCATAAGAGGGGGCTTAGCAGGGTTGCGAGCTGCTCATGTGGAGCCACATATGAGGACTGGCTTCATGTCCTATGTGAGTGACCCAATTACGCTGACATTAGGGACTTGCAGGCTATGGGCATCACCTTTAATGGTGAGACCTACGATGTCAGTGGAATTATCCCTGATGCCGTAGGGTTCGAAGACGCAGTAGGCAGCTAGCGGGTAGATCATAGAATTTAAAATTCATTTGTTCTAATTTTTGAAAGGCCGCCAGTCCTGGGCAGTGAGGTGCCCAACTTGAAGTAACCTCAAGGTTGCGAAGCTCGACCGGAAGCTATATTCTGGTACCACGGGAGGTCAGGAGCCCACAGAACTATGGTTCCGGCCTGACCTAGAAGTTGGCCCCCTTGTGGGAGTGTCGTGGTGGCTGTAGGTTTTTACCCAAAATCGAGGGGAGAGTAGACCGAATGAATGTGGAGTTGCATTGCAACCGGGTGACATACACACAGAATGGCGGGGGTATTAGATAGCCCTCGACCCTTCACCAAAGGGAAGTTCGTGCCTTACACACGACTTCGAATCTGGTACTGGTGGTAGTACTTGTACTACCAGAAGGGCGCTTATAGACGCATTGTTTTGATATCTTGTGCGAAGACGCACCGTAGGCTTAAGCCCTCACGGCCGGTACCTACGTAAAACACAAGAGACATCTGTCCCAATTAAGGGTGGACCCCCGCCCAATTACCAAGGCTTCACCCATCAATGACGTTGTCTAATAAAAAGCGGGGGCAGAGCATATTACTGGTCTTATCGTAAACATGTTCAGATGACGCCACCGAAGGTCGCTACGATTTGACCAGTTACAAGTTGCCGGTCATAGGTCTTGTTGGCGGCAGGACCACCGGTAGTCCCTACCAGAACTTAAATCACGGTACCATGGGAGTCAGGAGCCCCCGGATTTCGGTCCGGGCCTGCCCTGTTAGAGGTAGGCCCCCTTGTGGGAGCGTCATGGTGGCTATGTTTTAAGCCCAAATCGCGGGAAGGGTCTTCCCGTTGGTTTGACTCATTGTAGAGTTGCAAATAAGTACTGGGTGATGTGACCCTAAGAGCAGTAAGAGGTCTTAGATCGGCCTCGACTCATAGGGGGTGGAACTTGTGCCTCCAACACAGTTCCGAATTGGTATCAACGGATTGACGGAGAGCGATAGCAAGGCGTATCCTTGCTCCCATGGATGTATGGGCATCCCGTAAACATAAGTCGACATGACAGGTGGTTTACGTTAAAAACCAGAGACTATGTCCCAGTACATGGTCACACAAAGTCAACAAAGACCCCAGAATCCGATCAATTGGATTCAATTGTGGCAAAGGAAAAGTATCACTGGAAATGAAATAACAGTCCTTCGAAAAACAGGATTTTCTACAAAAATTTATGGCGAAGAAGATTTGAAACAGCAGCAAGAAAGTAAAATTCCACGCTCGCCAGTACTTGAGGTATGGACAACGGCGTAGTTTGCACAACACTAATTATCACAGTAGTATGGGTTATGTGCGGCAATCTTCCGATATGGCATCTCGAACTGGCTTGTCAGTGTTTAATAGAAAAAAAAACCAATCTATAGGTCAGTTCGAAAACCAAATGAATTATGCAATGAAGCACGTAAATGTCTAGGAAAAGATGCCACTAACACTTTGAGTGGCCGAGTGCCACCCACAGGCAAAAAACGACCTACTACAACTGCTGACACATTCAGTCCAAGTTCTCCATTCGACCGTATTTCAAAAACTCTGCTCTTCTCAAATTCTTTACGATAGTAAGCAAGTAACGGACGTAAAGCTAAATGTGGTACACAACTTGGCCAGCAAAAAGCTGCCAGTAGTGCAAAAAACGATGCACAATTTCTGGAAAAAATGAAAGTCCTTCCATTAAAGTACTCGTATTTTGGTCCACCTAAACCATTTAATTGAAAGGAACCTACGTACAACAGTTGTTCAAAATCTAAGAAAGAGCAATTGCATGAGTTGGCTAATTTAAAAATCAGGTAGGAGTAGAGAAAACCCAAGAAATCCAGATCGATACTCATCATCTTCTTTTGGATGTTAAAGCCGTCTACCTAAGCCGAATTCGAAAATAGCACATAACAGAGGATAAGGATGACAGCATCAAACACGAATTCTATAGCCCCCTAGTATTTAGTATTATACTACGAGTTAATGCCGCTATTATTACACCAAAATTGTGCTAGGAGAACTTAGGAAGTCGTCTTTCAGCGGATCATCAGAAAACACAAGCCGGACGTAGGTTTATAAAGTTACTAACGGACCGAAAAATGTTGGTAGGCACCATGCGGTTTCTGCATCTGACTATCCCTAAAGGGAATTCGTCATACTTTCATCAATCAATAGTCAACCAGGTTGATCATATTGCGATTGATGAAGCTCTCTCAAAATCCTTGCCCCTATACACAGATGGTAGAACACGAATGGGAATGTTGTCAACAAGCCATCAGAGAAGAAACCACCAGCTTGACGACGAACGTAGACAGGTGCATGCAGCCAACCAAGACGTACCTATACAAGACTACACTGCATTGAAGGCGAGAGCTGCTCCTGAACTCTACGAACAGAAAAGAAATAATGGAGAGGTGTTATTCCAGTAATGACGTTCGCAATTTTTACCAGAGAATAAAACGAACAAGTCAGGGCTACAAACCCAGAATTGAAGCCTGCAAAGATGAATGTGGACAACTATCGTAGTAGTGGAGTTGTAGCCAGTGCTGCGAAAGACTACAGGGTGACTGACTCGAACTTTTCAATCCAAATTGTATCAGTAGTTTTCAATATGTCCGCCTCTGGCGCGAACAATGGCCTTGAGACGGCCGAACAAAGCATCGCACGCTGGACGCAAGTGCCTCTTTGCGGTATTTTGGCCCATTCCCGGCGAAGTGCTTGTTTGAGGTGGTCCAAACTTTGGTATTTTTTAGTGCCAACCTTCGCCTTCAAAATACCCCAGACAGAGAAATCCAACGGATTTGCATCCGGAGAATTTGCAATCCCTTGTGTCGTAGAAATGAAGTGTGGAACATTGTTTTTGAACCAATCTTGGTTGACGCGCGCTTTGTGAGATGGTCTCCGACCGAAAGGCTTCAATACGGCCTCTAAGACAGTTTCACGGTATACGATCGCATTAATTTTGACGCCACGCACGGTCCAAAAATACGAGCGGAGAGCGACCGTCTACGGTTATGGCGGCACAAACCATCACCATCGGTGCTGCCTGCTTTCTGGTGGCCGTCCGAAGGTGTAAATTTTCGAAAGACCTCTCTGGCAAGTAAACTCGGTCATTTTGTTTGTAGACATATTGCTGGATAACAAATATCAACTCATCGGAAAAAAACCAAATTCGGCAACTCACCACTTTCGTGCAAGCGTGCAAGCAACTCCTTCGCTCTTTCAACTCTAACTTTTTTCTGTTGCGGTGTAAGATCGTGTGCTTCACCGTGGAACTTCAAGGGCTTGAGCCCAAGCTCATTTTTCAGTATGTGTTGCATCCGTTCCAACGATATGTTGAGCTCATGAGCCATTTTTCTTCCAAGTCGACGCGGATTTCGCTCAATTCGAGCCTTCACTTTCCGAACCATTTCTGCCGATGTTGCTGTTTTTTTTTTTATGACCACGAGCTATGGTTCGAGACACAAATGATTTATTCACGTTGAGGTGCTGGAGGGCTCTAACGATAGCTACTTGTGGTTTTCCAGCCAAATACGAGTATAAAGCAAAAATTTTTCAACACAACTGAGATGCAAATCGTTTAAAAGGCTTGTAAATAATAAAATTATCTGTCATGTGCCAAAATTTGAGCTCACTGTCATGAACGGTTTGGAAATTATAGCAATCTGAAGTTGGCCGCAGTTCGAGTCAGTCAGGGCGTATTTCTGCAGACTACATACATATATATCGGCGATGATGATAAATATACCGCTGTCAGGTAGAATGAACCATTCATCCGGAACGAAGGTGGCGGAGAATTCCGTTCTTCTGACTGGAGATGACCTGATTGGGAACATGCACCAGCTCATCTGTTAGATGTGGTCAGAAGAACGCATCCAAAGGAGGTCATCAGAAAAGAATACACACCACCGATGGCTTGGTCAGAACGTCACAATTGGCGGTTAAATCAACGTAGCACCAATCGTTGTTTCCTTGGGTTAAGGAAGCAATTGAGTAACAGAGCCTTCTCTCATAAAATACAAGGTGGCGCAAAAGCTGTCACCCGATGTTCTTTGGCTGCAATATTTTTTATGATGGCAGATGTTTATTTGATGTCTTAAATTTTTTCCCATTAAGTGGAGAAAACGATATCGGCTAAGTGGCCTCCGCCAGAATTGATGACCATTCGGGCCCGATTTGCGGCATTTTCCATCACTCTTGCCAGAACTTTCATCGATAGGCCCTCGCATTCTTGACGAATATTCTCTTTGAGGGGTTCAAGAGTATGAAGCTTATTAAGATAGACTTATGACTTCAAAAAACCCCACAAAAAGGAGTCTAGAGCGGTTAAATCAGGCGATCTTGCCGGCCACTGCAAATAGCCAAAATTAGAGATAAGGCGACCTGGAAATGCAGCACTCAGAATTTCGGTTGTGGCTCGTGCAGAATGCACCGTTGCTACATCCTGTTGGAACCACATTTTCTCCAGTCCCAATTCATTCAAGAAGGAGAAAGTCGTTCAGCATGTCTCTATAGCGCTCGCCGTCCACAGTAGTCGTACGCGTCCAGCGTAAACAGCGCACCATGCAGTAACTTTGAGCGAGTGTAATGGTTCTTCGTGGGTTATACGGGGATTTTCGGTGCCCCAGAAGCGATAATTTAGCTTACTCACATATCCACAAAGATGGAAATGCTCCTCGTCGCTCATGATGATTTTCGATGAAAAGTTGCCTTCCTCGTGGTCGAGATTCAGCGGTCAACAGCTGATGCACTGTCTGCAGTTTGTAAGGGAACATCTTACAGTCTTTCACCAAAATTCTCTGTAAAAACCGCCGATGGACGCCCAATTGCATGGCACGTCATCTGGTCGATACTACGGGGTCCTCTGCGACATCTTCCACCAGAGCTGCGATATTCTCAGTAGAACGGCTGCTCCGAGGCCGGCCAGACCTAGCAGTATCTCGTGTTGTCCCAAAATTTTGTAGGCGAGCGGCTAAACGTCGTAGTGTTTGCCCAATTGATGTCGGACGACCGGGAAATCTGCGCCGAAATTCACGCTACGCCAACACCACCGACGAATTATTCGGTAAAAAAAATCATAACAATTATTCCGCGTTTTTTAGGAGTATCTGTATCTGTTTACTTCACAAATGTCACCAAATCTTCCGATAGGGTGATGACTTTTGCGCCACCTAGTATAAGACCCTTATCATCGCAGCCTTGCTCTGTGGCTTGGTTCTTGCTGAAAGCGGATGAAGAAATTGGCCGTTTTGAGAGAAAGATACTGCGCGTGATTTTCGGTCCCGTTTGTATTGGCAAGAAATGGAGGGGGAAGTTCAACTGCCAACTATACAGGCTGTACAGAGACAACATAGGTCTAGTCAGGATCATGTTAACCTCGGACTGTGGAGTCACCTAAGTAAGTATTTCAGCATCTACGAGTATATGGACTATTATACAGTATCACGTCTAGTCTTGGCGTAGTTTGTCAGATGGTATAAAACAATGATGGAGAACGCTTGCTGATGCTTTAATGTCAAAGGCATTCCCTCCGAGACTTTTAATCTGAGAACAGAATTTAAACTATGTACTGTGATGAGGCTTCGTCAACCTCATACTTGAAAAAAATTGCGAAACTCTGCAAGCTATAACTGGTGAGTATGTAGATTTTGAGTGCATACCCAAGTGGTGTCAGTAAACAGGAAGGCACAATGTCAATGAATCGGTCACAGTGGAAAGCTTCAACTTTGAAGTTGCTGCTCCACATATCTTCAGATGTCAAACGAAGAGTTATATTTGCCAATATTTGGGTAATATGGCCTTATCCAGAAATACTTAGGAGAGTCTGAATAAAACCCTAATCATCCCCTCCCACTCTATGAGGCAGAAGCCAGGATGTTAGCGAAGGCGCAGAAAGATATCTCTTGTCGTTTTTTTAAGTAATTTTTGGTCACGGTTGTCGTATCGCGCATTGGAGAAGCATACACAACAGCAAACTCTACGGCGACATCGACGTGGTCAAAAAGTGCGCATCAGTCACATGACTAGAAAATGCAGAGCGAGCAAAAGTTCATTAACGTCACGACCAGGCAGTGTGACAACGCAATAGAGAAAGAAATTTTATAAAGTGGCGCGCAGAAGAGAGATCTTGGAGTGTGCAAAGTTGTAAAAAGACCGCGCTAACTGAAATAGTTTATTGCTTGAGACCTAGTTCTACCTTGGACTATAGCGCCATCTAAGTAAATAAATCGCAACGTTCGCGATTAAAACTTCGTCAGCAAAAGCATACACTAGGGCTATACACTAATACCAACGCCGTCAAGAGCTGCGCATCAATTCGGTCTTGATAAAACGATCGAAGAACCCACATACATCATGGATATCGATTACTGGACGAAGCAACAAGAAGTCCACGCCGAAGAAGTGTCAAAAATCATAAAAAGGACTATAGCACTCAAAAGATCACCAAGGAGTGTTATGAGATCAAGTTGCGTCGCTTGGAGGAAGCCTGGAGCATATTCGAAGAAACAGACTCCAAATTTAGGACATCACCAGCGATGATAACTGACCACGAGTATTTAAAGAACACTTCGAGCGAAAGATTGTTTCCCTTTCCAACATGGAAAATGCCGAGCAAATCAGCGACAAGGCAGCAAAATATATCGACAAAGGTACAAGTACCGCTCAACCAAAACCCAGCAATTCGTCAACAAATGAAGCAGATGACGCGCAAAAAGAAGATAGCAGATTTCTTACATCGAACCTTGGCCGGCATCAACCTTAACACAATCTCAAATCAGCAACATACAACGGAGTATGTCGAACGCAAATTGAGGGCACTAGAAAAGCGCCGGTCCCAATTAGAGGATCTGCATAATTCCATAGGGGAATTCAGCGATGATCCGGTTATCGATTGAAATAAAAACTGGATTTAGAATAGCATTGAAGGTGGTTCAAGTACCGTTCACCTGCTAGGTTTCAAACACCAGCCGTCACGTCCAAATTTCCTACGCCCAAATGGCAGTAGGTAGGGGGGCTACGGTACAGCAAGCGACTGCTGCTTCTCCGGCGCCAATGCCGAGAACAACGGAAGCTGCACCTAACATGTTGGCCATCTTGCTCGCAATCCAAGGGCAGATGGCTCAGCTGCAAAAGCAGGTGCAAGAACAGGCCAAGTGGGTGGACCAGATCTACGCGCTGCTGCCGGGCCTAACGCAACACATGTCGTAATGGGTACGCACATGGTGGAGCAAACTTTGAAGGTTCTTGCGGTGAATGTTAATTCACTGGTTAGGATCGAACGAAGAGCCGCGATGTTTAAATTGCTACAAGACCAAACTCCTGATGTGCTTTTCGCTAGTGAAACCAAGCTAACCGATAAGCACAAACTGGAGTACAATAATTATATTGTCAGAAGAAGAAACCGGCCCGGATCCAAACGTGGAGGCGGTGTTGCGATCTTCATTAAACAAGGTATAAAATTTCACAGAGTGTACAAGGGAGTCGTCATTTACGAGTACATCCCGCTCCGCAGTGGAAAGCGGCTGTACTTGGCCTCTGTTTATGCACCTGAGACTTCACAATCCACTTTATTTATTACAGAGCTCGACACGCTTTTTCGACTTCTGAGGCTGGAATCGGAAGAGAATTATTTCAACGCTTAACACAGAGATTGGGGAAATAATGTGCCAAATACTAGAGGGAACCTACTACTCGATTGGTGGGGTCAGCACGATGTCATGTACAGACTCGGTCTTAAAGCGACGGATAACCCGTCGTTTCCCAGAGGCGGGTCTTATTTGGATCTACTGCTGTACGACGAACGTATACGACTGACAGGTACGAATTTACAAACGCTAAACTGTCTGCGCACATTCGTGTATGACAGTGACCATTGCGGTTTTAGCACCGAAATTACAGTTCCCAACGAAATGGCGGAATTGGAGGAGTTTGTCCAAAGATATTCTTACAACTACAGTAAGACTCGATGGACACGCTTCTCCGCAACATTGACAAGAGCACTCTCCTCGAATACGCTCCACCCACCGTACAATAGGAATTTGTCAAACGAGGAGATCGACAATTACCTAAAACAAATGGACGAGACAATTAAACAAACTATGGACGCTACAATACCACGATATCGACATACGACTAACGAAGACCTGTTCCGCAATCCTACTATTGACGCACTGCACCGACAGAAAAGTAGACTTCTGACAAGACTCAAAAACTTGTACAGACAGTTTACTGACAGACAAGACCCGGAGATTAGGACACTGAAGTCGTCGATTAAAAATATTCAAACGTTAATAAAAGAGAATTACAGAATTTCTGTAAGTTCCTATTGGAACAACAGGGTTCGGGCTGTAAACACCAGCAACCCGAATATGTTCCCTCAAATAAATAAACTATTTCGGAGAAAAAATCAAAACGACCTTCAGTGTCTCAAAATAGCCCGGACAACAGACAACGAACGGTTACTGACAATAGCAGGTATTGATCCAAATGAGGCCGCTGATGTTGACGACTTCTTTGTGATCGAGGATCCACAGGAGAAGGTTGAAGCCATAGGGGCGACTTTCCAGGAAATATACAAGGCCACTGATACCATTGGCCCTAATTATGACCTGGACAATCGCGTCTTGTTGCACAACTTCTGCACAGAACTGGCGATGCGAGTGCTCTGGTTTCACCCGGTTCAGCGACGAAAATATGGCAAATAATGTCATTGCCAGAGGGGGTGACCTACCCCCGTTCATTTCGAAGGAAGAGCTCCATGAGATCTTCGACACAATCAGGGCTAAGAAATCAGTGGGGACCGATGGTATTCCAAACATCGTGCTTCGACATCTTCCTCTAGAAGCGGTGGACATTTACACCACCCTGTTTAATAATGCAATGAATAATGCACATTATCCAGCGCATTGGAAAACGGCAGTGGTTCAACCTATCCCCAAAAAGGGAAAGGATATATCCAATCCGGCGAATCTCCGGTCGATAAGTCTCCTTCCGAATATCAGTAAGGTGTTTGAAAAAGTAATCAATAGAGCTCTGTCTAGGTGGGTTGAGGACAAACATATAGTTCCGGATAATCAATTCGGTTTTAAGGCGGGACATGATATCTCACATGCCGCGTCTAAACTGGTGTCCGGCAAAAACCAATGCACTGGTGCCTGCCTTGTTGACTTGGAGAAGGCCTTCGACACCGTATGGTTAGAGGGTCTTTTCTATAAGCTGACTAGGCTGGGGATCAGTAAACCACTCTTGTACATTCTTTATACGAGTAATATGCTAACCAACAGACAGTTCATCGTGAAAAATGGTGATGTGACTTCTGTTGGAATATTTCAAATTAAAAATGGTCTTCAGCAAGGCGCGGTCAATTCGCCGATCCTGTTCAACATTTATACAAGCGACTTGATAGGTTCACTTCCCCATACTATTGCGTACGCAGACGATTTGATAGCGTACAGAACAGGTCCAAAAATGGAGGTCATTAATACTCTCTTGCAGCGTGACTTCGATAAGATAAGACGATTTTGCAATGACTGGAAGTTGAAAATCAACTTTCAGAAGTCGGAAACCATTCTCTTTAGGACGCCGTTGTCTGGAGCCTCTAGGGATACTAGAAAAAATTGGCGAAAGTTCTCGATCATTGGACAACGCGGGCAGCCTCTTGCCTGTCGAAATGTAGTCAGATACCTTGGGATCTGGCTAGATCAGTTTCTGTATTTTGATAAAAATGTAGATGCTGCTCTGGCCAGAGCCAAAGGCGCTTTTGCCCTTACAAAGAGACTGTTTTATAGCAGCCAACTCGATGCGAGGGTAAAGGTAATCTGCTACATGGCCCTTATCAGGCCCATGCTGGTATTTGGTTGTCCCGTGTGGTTCAATGTGCGAGCAAGCTTAATGGAAAAGATTCGGGTTTTTGAGAGGGTTTGCCTTAGGGCTTGCCTTCGCTTGTACAGAACACCAGAGTCGGAGTACAAAAAATTCTATCGTAATGAGGTCCTTTACAACAGGGCGAACCTAATACGAGTGGACAACTTCGTAATTAAGCTGACTCGAAGGCACATTGCAAGAGCAATGACCTCGACGAATAACCTGATAGCTGGGGCTTACTATCCCAATTACCTTTACCAGGAGAGTGTGCGCTCTGACGGCTTCGTTCCACCGGAAGCATTCCTCTACCTAGATCAGATAGGGTTGATGCAGGATTGATCAGCGGTCCCGTTAATCTTCCATGTCGCTCGGACAGCTGGAGACAGGCGACTCAACTATAACAGAGACGTCGCACACGGCAGTGTGGATCGTCTCAGGTTCAGTAGGGCGGTGGGGAATCGCGATAAGAGGGATGTCGTTCTGCAGCACCAGCATTTCTGTTGGTTGAATGATGGAGAAGATGTTTCGTCGTCGTCGTTTCCGTCAATTACGGACCAGCCTCACTAATGAGGCAGAGCTGACCTGTGAATAGCGATAGCCAGCTTACATAGGTTTAGGTTAGCATTTAAGAATATACTAATATATGTATATAATTGTGTATGATATCTACGTTCAATATATTCTCGGTATCGATATGAAGGAAAATGCGAATTCAATTTAAATTGTTTTTATTTTTCAATATAATCTCCCCTAACATCAATGCATTTGTTACATCTTGAGATAAGCTTTTTTAAACCCTCAAAAAAATAAATTTCCTCTTTCTCTGCAAATACCCGACTTGAGTTCTTCATCATCCGAAAATCTTTTTCCACGAAGACATTTTTTCAAATCCGGAAACAGGAAATAATCACTAGGGGCAAGGTCTGGACTATAGGGTGGGTGTTGGATTTCTTCGAAACCACAATCTCGCGCAGCCGCCTTGGAAACTCGCGCCGTGTGAACAGGAGCGTTGTCATGAAGAAGCAACACACCCGCTGCGAGTTTACCCCGTCTTTTCTTTTTAATTTCCTCCCGCAAATTATGCAAAGTGGAAGCGTAGGATGTGGCGTTGATGTTTTCACCTTTTTTTTTTGTACTCAATGAGCAAGATTCCCTTTGAGTCCCAAAAAACGGTGGCCATGAGTTTCCCGGCAGACGGAGTGACTTTGAACTTCTTCGGGGGGTCTGTTCCTTTTTTATGCCACTGCATGGACTCTTGTTTGCTTTCAGGGTCATAGTGGTGGACCCATGTTTCGTCCCCAGTAACAATTCGATCCATAACACCGTCCGCGTTCTCACTACACATCTCCAAAAGCTATCTACAGCATGCGATTCTGACTTTTTTCTGAGGCGCTGTGAGCATTCGTGGCACCCACCTTGCACTGACCTTTGAAAGGTTAAGATGGTCATGAAGAATGGTGTGAATGGTACCAATTGAAAGCTTGGTGATCTCTGCCATCATTTTCACCTTTATTCGGGCATCCTCAAGGACAAGTTTTTCGACTTCTTTGATGCTTTCTCCCGTACAAGCAGTAGCCGGGGCGCCGGAGCGGAGGTCGTCTTCAATGCTCTCTCTGCCTCTCTTGAACTCACTTGACCACTTTTGCACAGTTGATAATGAAGGTGCGGAACCCTGGTAAACAGCCACCATCTCTTCATGAATAGTTTTTTGACTTTTTCCTTGCTTAGTGAGAAATTTAATTACAGCGCGATGCTCAATTTTCACCATCATCGTCTCAGTTGCCATTATGATTCTGTTTAACTAGAGATAAAACGCGAATTAATAATCACATTTATATGAAATTTTACATGAATGCACTAAAATAATAGTATTACTTGATAAATAAGTCAATTTATATATACAACCACAGCTTCACCCCGATATCGAGAATATGTTGAACGCCCCTCGTAGATTTAAACTGCGTAAATGGTGCGCTAACCATAAAAATAAAGAGTTGGAACTGGACTTCAAACTCGACTCAGAAGACAACATAAAAACGCTGGGTTTCACTTGGCTGCCAAAGGTGGACAACCTCTGTATCAAGGCACTTTGAAGTAACAAAACCAAAACAACAAAGAGAATAGTGTCATCAGAAATAGCCCGACCCTTTGATCCACTTGGTCTTCTAGCTCCAGTGATAGTCACCCCAAAAATCTTCCTGCAACATTTATGGCAACTAAAATTAGACTGGGATGCAGCTCTACCACAGGAATTACATTCGAAATGGTCAAAATCTCGTGATGATTTCAAGGCAATAAATCGCATCCGAATGCGAAGACATGTGTTTCCGCAAAAACTTCCAGAAATAGTACAAGTTTATGTTTTTGCCGTTGCTTCCGAAATGGCTTACAGAGCCTGCGTCTACATTCGATTAATGATCAACCCTAGGAACCCATTCACCCCATTCGGCAGATAAGCGGCCCGGCCTTAGCAGAATGAAGAAGGACGGTCTAGGAAAAGTCTAGATCTCTTGGTATGAACTGGTTGGTGCATAAATGCGTGGCAGAGCTCTAAGTAACATAGGGCACAGGTATTGTGCATCTCGAGTAAGTCTATACGCCCAATAGACACCACTCTTGAGAGTATTAGATCCAATCCATAAAATCGAAACCAAGTCAATCGGACCCCTAAATTTAGAACCACAATAAGGTAAGTCCTATCGGCCGGCACAACGTCAGAAGTTCTCAACACAGACCAATTAATAAATCTTCTCCTTCTTTCGATATTTTTACCATTTCAACAACGTGTTTGATGATATTTCAAACAAAAGACCTTCACAATAGCTAGCACACTCCATTTCATAACCTTCTAGACATTAAGCTCAACATAAACCTATTTCCAGCAGTGGGCTTGACGACAATGGCTGGGCAGTGGACACACTATGTGCCGTCTGTTCCATAACTCAAACTCGTTGCTCCACTCAAACTATTGAATGAAAATTCAAAATTCACACCCAGCGTTTCGGAAATTCCCGCCTTAAGAACGGTCTAGTGTTTGTACATTGAATATTGGATTTATGATTATTGCATTTGCTATAGAGTCATTCCTCATAAACAACACAGATACAGATACGAAAGCGAATCCAAATCCACAGCAGCAGCAGCACAATCGTACACACAAATTGGCTCCTTATTTAACCATAAAACGTAAATTGAAATGCAAATTATACAGAGGCGAGTACTCATGCAACGACAATCTCATATTTTATGTTCGGAAAGAGTCCAAGAATCAGAGGTGCAACCAAGTGGAGTACGAAGAGTACCTTCGTCCACAACACTGACACATCGGTTTGCACCTGAATGTGGCGATTTATATCTTTCAGCACCGCGCCCTCTCTTCATTCCGTTGCACAGTTTTACAGCGTTCCACAATCATTTCTCAGTCAATGCCAAATCGAATGTCTGAGTTGAAATTATTTCAGCAATTCAGCAACGTGTGCTGTGGACGTACACGACGTGGCGGTGGCGGTGGCGGTGTCGGTTTCAAGTCATCAGATCGTTGTTGGTGTTCGTCAGTCGGCTAGGACCAGATTTACATAGCACTGCTGCGATTACGACAATGGCTACGACTATGATGGTAAGAACCTGCCTCAGTTATTGTTGCTGGCACACGTGTGCCTCACACAAATTGCTCAATCATGATGATTTGCATTTACCAGTTGCCACAGTTATTTGTCATAATTTTTAATTAATTGTCGTTTATGTAGAAAAATGAGAATAGGGTAACGGTTTAATGCATGAATTACTTACTTAAGGCGACTGCAGAACGCACAAAGGACCTTAACTCGGTCCTCAGTCTGGAGGCGATTTTTCAATTAAAAAAAAAAAAAAAAACACGAATTCCCTTTTAATGAGTTTGACTCACGAACGGGTGGCTTGAACGGAAGAAATCACAGATGGAATTTGAAATGACAGTTCTTTTGATCTGACAGCTGGTCAGGGATATTGTCGATTGAAGCAGTGCAAGCTTTGCCGATGTACGAGGAAACTCATCGAATTATCTTTTATTGGGGCTTTTGCTGGACTATTTCTTCTGATAGAGAAGGATCATCTGCTAGGGACGAGGCACAGTTAAAGTTGGCTTTTCAGCGACCATCTAAACCATTCGGGACAAAGGACATAGTCTCTGGTTTTTAACGTAAACGCCTGTCGTTTACGGGATGCTAGTGCATCTATGGCAGCAAGTATACGCCTTGCCATCGCTCTCCGTCAATCGTTTGATATCAATTCGGAACTGTGGTGGAGGTAGAAGTTCCACCCTTGGTATGAGTCGAGGCCGACCTAAAACCTCTTACTGTCCTTAGGGTCACAGCACCTAGTACTTATTGCAACTCTACATTGGGTCAAACCAACAGGAAGACCCATCCCGCGACTTTGGGTTTAAACCACAGCCACCATGACGCTCCCTCTACAAGTCAGGCCCGGACCAAAATCCAGGGTCTCCTAACTCCTATGGTACCGCGATTTAAGCTCTGGTAGGGACTACCGGTGGTCCTGCCGCCAAATCATAGCAACATCGTAGCAACATTCAGTGGCGTCATCTGAAGATGTTTACGATAAGACCAGTAATATGCTCTGCCCCCGCTTTTTATTAGACAACGTCATTGATAGGCGAAGCCCTGATAATTGGGCGGGGGCCCGGGACAAAGGATAGTCGATGTAAGGGACAGAGACACCGAGCCTCATATTCATGACTCATAAATTTAAGATATTCAGCGCTGCTCACTTAAGGCTTTGAGCGCTGGCAACTCCTGGAATATTGGTGCTCATTTTCCTATTCAGTGTCAGCTCCATACTCGTATATGATATTAGCCCCTGTCAGCACTTGTGAAAGCCCTTGAAGCATTCTTCGACAGTTCACGGAAATAAGGATGTCTAACGCCGAGCGAAAGTTCCGGAAAAGCTGTAATTGGCGTACAGTAACGCACAAGCTATGAAATTAGACTACTGCCCCAGTTCAATAAGTCAGTCTAGCTGCGACAATGGCTAACAAAAGCCTCATTGGACCATCAATAATCCAGTGGATGTTGGTTCTCTCAATGATGAGGAAGAGCAGTCAAAGAATCTGAGGTTCTATCAGTACATTCGGCTTTTGATTTCATGGCGCTGCTATTTGGGAATTTGCTTACGGATAAGGGCGTTGCTGCCTTAAATTTATTCTACTGTTATAGGACTGCTGCCAGCAGCAAGGATTAACAATTTCAGTGAAGAGCCTGGGATTCGGTATGACAAAAGCGAATGCTTTGTTGACATTTAACATGCAATCCGCGCGGTCACTTGTCACAGCAAACCTAATCAATTCAAGACAAATTGACGCCTAAAAAACTCTATCAAGGAGGTCCAAATTGACAAGGTACCGTCTGAAATGGCTCTTCGTCACGACCTTTCACTAGTCAGAATAAGACTTTGTACCGCAAGGGATTACTATAAATCTATTGAGAAATATTATTGTGGACACAAGATCGCAATATTTTAGAGCTCACCAGGTACACCAGTCCTAGATAATCAACAATTCATGGACCGACAAAGAGGCAGAAACAATTAGCAGTCCGTTACGTTGGAATAGAGATGATCACCGTAAGTCTGCGAATAATGTTTTCGAAGATGATGCAAAGATCATGTCACAGCAAAATGCTTCTAGTGGAAACTTGGTGATAGATGGTGATATCAATAGCAGAGATATACGAGCTAAATTCGTAGCATACTGCAACTTAGTATAAGATGTCACAAAGGAGTATACCAACCTCCAGACTTCGAACGCTGAAGAAACAGCAAGAGGATGCGAACATAGTGGTAGTGGTAGCCTTTTGGAATTTTGAGTTGAAAAACAATTCAAATGATGGGAGCAGTCCTACTATACAATTATGACACAAACACAGTTCATCTAGATTCCGTCCTCCACAACGAAGTACTAAACTCCCAAATAAGCATCGAACATTCCACCAGACCAAAGATAGCATCCTCCAGCAAACTTTGAAGGAGAACGTCTAGACAACAGCGGCCATGCAATCGGCCCCTTCATCCACTGATCCGAAGATACGAGAAGATAGTCATAGAGCCACCAAAGAAGGCAATCTGGTGGAAAGTACACAGACACCACTGGAGAGAAAAAGGCATTCTTCCAGAATTAGCAAACATAAAAGCGAAGAGTCAACGTAGGCGGTTGACATGACACACAGACTCAATATTGCTGGGATCTAAGGAGGCTTCACGCAAAATATTTCAGAAGAAATCTAGGGGATTGACGAATGATAAAAAGAATGCCTTATGACAGTCCTGGCTCAATTTTGTAATACCAAAGTCGATTAGACAATGAACGACATCCCAGGAATATTCCACAAAATTAGTCGAATACGTGCACACAACATTCCTAGTGTCGACGAAGACTCTGAAGATTATCATCACTTTCTGGACATAGTGTTCGGAGCCTGTTCAACGTGTAATATGAGAATCTTGCAAGGACTTGATGTGCGGAGACTCCCCAGAGTGTAATATGAGAGTCGCGCAAGCTGATTTTAATGCTAAAATTGGTAAGACTGCTCATGAAGTGGGCTATTTTCAAAAACGCCAACACACAACGGTTCTAACAGCTACTTCGAGTTCTCAATTGAACCTTAATTGCAAAGCATGCATCTGATATCTTAAGCATCTAACATCAGGGACACAAATTTCGATACATTTTCCTGTTGTAGGCAAAGTCCGAGCTCCACTGAAAAGAGAAGAATGCCTCAGCACAACTAGAACAGATTGATCCTATAAAGGTTCTGCAGGCATTTCAAAATGTTCTCTTGTTCTCTTTACGAAAAGGAGTAAGCTATCCCTCATCGTCGAATTCTCCAAAGAAGCTGGATAACAAATTTCTATGAGCTAAACATGTTACGTTGAAAGCTTCTAAGGCGCTGTCGGCCTTCTGGCAGTTCAAAGGGCCTGTCACCGAAAAGGGTCCCCTTTGGATCTACTGTGATGAGACCAATTGCATAGGTTGTCTAAGCTCTCACGAAAATATGTCATTGCTACTTTTACCAGTGTCCAAATAACGGTCTGTCTCAGCTGCATGGGGGTTTTTCCTAGCACGCCTGGCTCCGGTCTAGACACATTGCTGAATCTCTCGCCTCTTGACATTCATATAATGGGCTGCACTCTAATGGCTTCATCCGTTTAAAAAAAAAAAAGCGATCTTTGTTATGCCCTTGTGTGCCGACTGTCTTCCGACTCTGGCCTTATGGACATGCCGTCTAATGCAATGATAGCAGAACTCTGCAAAAAAAAATGCGAAATCGACTTTCCCAGTGTCCAAGGCTGGTTTCGGCCAGAAGCCGAGCCAGGAAGGGAATGTCGTCGGGTCCTCACGGATGGCTCCAACACCGATATAGGATACGGCGTTAGATGCGACGTTAGATTTCACTCCTCGCTAGAAAATCTTCCGTTTGTCTACCAAGCGGAGATATACGCATCCTGATGCCAATGAACTATATTGTACAGAACCGATGGAGGTGGCGAAGCTTTTGCATCTGTGACGACAGCCAAGCTCCCTTAGAGTTTTACTGAACCCCCCTTACGACTTCCAAGATAGTTCAAGAATGCAAGACATCACTGAACGCAGTCGGAAGGCTAAATTCACTGAGTCTTGTCTGGGTCTGGGTCTGGGTCGGGGTCTGGGAAATGAAATCGCCAATGAACTCAGAGAAGGGTCTTTAAGGACCCGAACTTACATTACGTCTGCCTGCGTCTTCGGTTAAGGCTTCCATTGACAGTTGGATTTCATATGAGCACAACTGCAGATTGCATAACTCTCCAGGGTTGCCGGCACCCAAACGAATGGTTCCCGACGTCTCTAAGATGTCAGCGGCTTTTACGCTGTCACTCAGTAGGAAAGCCTGCAGACTGCTCGTGACGGGGTACTACCATTTGCTAAGCAATTAGGTGTGCTTAGTGACACAACATCCTGCGGGGCTTGCTGTGAGAGTGATTACGACACCGCAGAACTCTACCTCTATAAGTGTCCAATCTATGCTCGCATCAGGCTGTAGGTATTCGGCGCTGAAGTGGTGAGTACCTGGTATTGCATGGACTTTATCATTGAAGCCTTTACTCTTTGCAAACGAAGAGCAGCACGCTGTTTCATTCTTCGTAGAAGGTTAACTAAACCAGATGAAGACATCCTTGGTCATTTTGAATGGAAGATTCGTCGAGCGTTTTTGGTACCTGGTTAGAAAATACCCATCAGGCGCCTAAAAGCCTAATTGACAGTCAGATGGACAGTTCAACAGAAGAAGACTTCGTCTTAGAGGAGGCAGTCTGAGCTAACTAGAGGGGTTTATTGGTTGAGGTCCATAGCCATACCTGACTGACTGTACGGTTATAAAGCTGATGCAGCTCTGGAAGAAAACCGCGTCTTCGAGAAGAGCGTTTATCAGGTGGATCATCAATATGGAACTGCTTTTACTGCAGCGTTTACGTTTATCCGTAAACTGAGCTAAAGGCCTTAGCTAAACTGTCTTAGGAATCCAGAATTCGGTATGCCATTTTACCACGAACAGATTTACGCCGGGACACCGCTCGCGAATTTGTTTCGAAAATCGTAGTTTAATTCGCGGAACCTACTGTGCGCTACTTCTACTTTACGCGCGACATAATGGTCCCTCTGAGGTAGTAATTCAAATAATCGAGGATCGTTATCGTATCACGTACTCTAATGGATAACACGCATCCGCAGAGACGTCGTACAGTGCGCATTGAAGAAGCTGTTGCGGAAGTTAATATTGAGACGAATCCAAATTCGTCGATTCCTTACTATGCTCAGCAATTGGAACTATGGCCATCCACTTTGTGGAAGATTTTGCAGAAGGATCTTGGCTCACGACCTTACAGGATCTAGCTCATGTAAGACCATCGGCCGCGTCGTATTGAGAGTGCTCTTTTCACTACACAATTTTCTTCAGCGAGGAGGCTCATTTGTCGTTGAATGGGTCCGTCAGAAGCAAAAGTGCCGCAGTTGTTTTTTTATTTTTTTTTTTTTTAAACTAGCGCGCGCTCAAGGGGTTAAGGTACCCTTAAAATGTTTGCATACAGCGCGGGCGATGAAAATAGTTCCCAAATTAGTTATGCTGTTGATATCGGAATTTGATGAGCTTAACATATGCTGACGTTCTCGTTCTACAGCCGAAGAGCAGGGACGTGAGTCCGGGAACGAATATGAAAAGCAGAGAGTACAGTCGTCAGCAAAGGAATATATTGGATTAGAAGTAGAAGACAAGAGATCGGAGACAGAACGGAGCCCTGGGACACACCAGCATTTATTTTGTGAACATCAGCCTTGAAATCATCCAAGACAACCTGCATCGAACGTTCCGAAAGGTAGTTTCTAATCCATGGATGAAGAGGGTCGTCGATCCCAAACGCGCGCACTTCCGACAAAAGAGCTTGATGCCAAACTCTGTCAAATGCCTTAGAAATATCAAGTGCAACTATCTTGCTTTTGCCAGATTGATGTACGAATGGTTCCACTTTTCCTTGAGACATGTCATCAAATCACCAGTGGACCTGTTGCTACGAAAACCATATTGCCGGTCTTGAGAAGTTTTCGTGTTTCGAGATATTTCATGAGCTGATGGTTTATCAGCGTTTCCAAGACCTTGGAGAGAAGGGACGTATGTGCAATGGGTCTGTAGGAGGAGAGAGAAGAAGATGCGCCTTTTTTAGGCACGGGCTGGACAAATGCTGTTTTCCATCTGCTCGGAGAGAGTTCTAAAGAGTTGGATTGATGAAAAAGCTTACGCAGTGGTTTTGCCAGCGTGGAAGAACACCTCTTCAGAAGAAGGGGAGATATACCATCTGGACCAGCGGATTTATGTATGTTGAGATCTTTAAGTGCTCTTGCTACTACACGAATGTGAAAGTGGATTCGTCCCATTGAAGATTCAACGCACTCAAGTGTAGACGGAGACAGAGCACAATGCGGGAGTGTGCAGCATGGAGATTGGGCTTACCCAAATAGCAGACAGCTGGAATGTCATTGTAAATGAGCGTTGGGATGGAGGATGAGGCAGAATTTCTAATATTTTTGACAAATGACCAAAAGCTTTTACTGCCTTTGGGACATTGTAGTATTTTTTGCCTCAACTTTTGGTCAATAGGCTCTGCAATTTGTTGAAAAAATCGATCAAGAACTTCAATAATCAAGGTATAACTACATTGAAAGATTCACAGCGACAAAGGATACCAACTACTCCATATGGAGAGCCGTTAAAAGTGTTCGAAAGCCCCAAATACACGTGGCGCAAATAAGAAGAAACCAGGATGACTGGGCGAAGGAGGATAAGGAAAAAGCTAATGTTTTCGCCGACCATCTTGCAGAAATGTTTAAACCATTCGACGGGGAAGTGCTTCCAGAGAATGTCAATACGCTAGACGTGACGACAAACTTTCCAGTAGAAAAGGCTACACCTAGGGAACTTAGACAAGTTATAGATACGCTTAAGCCCAATGACTTAATAACGGGAGAGATACTCAAAGCGTTGCCGAAAAAAGGTTTGCTAAAGCTGCTCTATCTTATAAATGCCAACATTAGATTAGAGCATGTACCGCACCAGTGGAAAGAAGCCGAAGTTATTATGGCTCCGAAACCCGGTAAACCGCTGACTGAAGTGAAGTCATATAGACCAATATCGCTTCTCCCGATTATATCGAAGGTCTTCGAGCGAATCCTTCTTAAAATCGTCTTAAACCAATTACCGACACAAACTCCCTCTTGCCGGATCATCAATTTGGCTTTAGAAGCCAACACTCTACAGTTGACCAAGTGCATCGAATAACCGATGTAATTGAACGAGCAATCGAGTGTAAGTTAGTCTGTTCAAGCGTATTCCTTGACGTTTCGCAAGCCTTTGATAAGGTATGGCACGAAGGCTTAAAATATACACTTCGACAAGCTCTACCCCAGCAATTGTCTTGTATTTTAGGTTCATACCTGGAAGACCGACTCTTCCGTGTGAGACACGGAAACGAGTATTCCACTTTTAAGACAATAAAGGCGGGGGTGCCGCAAGGAAGTGTACTTGGCCCTCTGCTATATTTGCTTTTTACCCGCGATATACCGCAAATGGACGACACTGTCCTAGCCACATTTGCTGATGACACTGCCATTTTGGCAACGGCTAAAACAGTCGAAGAAGCAACTGCCAAGTTGCAACGTGCCCTTACACGGAGTAACAATTGCACAAAGACTTAGCGAATCGCGCTTAATGAAAACAAGTCTGTCCACGTGAACTTCACTCTCAGGAAAATTGAGAATCCACCGGTGTTTATCAACGCGTTCCTTACGCGAACGAGGCCAAATATCTCGGTATGACACTCGACGCTAAACTAAAATGGAGAGCACACGTCAAGAAAAAACGTAAAGAGTTTGAAATCAAATATAGATATTTTTACTGGCTTATTGGAAAGTATTCCAAGCTTAGCTTAGAGAACAAACTGCTGTTATACAAGCAAGTGCTAAAATCGATCTGGACATATGGTGTACAACTTTGGGGTTGTACTAAAAATAGTAACATTAATGTATTACAGACATTCCAACACAAAGTTCTTCCAGGTATTGTTACGAGTAATGCGCCGTGGTAAATTAGAAACGATGATATACAAAGAGACTTAGGAGTCGAAAACGTTCAGAACGTAATTAAAATGTTTGCGCGAAAACATAATAATCGATTACTAGGTCATACGGATATTTCTGTTCAACAGATCCTCGACGAGACAAATTTACTGCGCCGTCTGAAAAGAACTAAGCCTTTCGATCTAGCGCAGTGATTAGCAGCGCGTAATTTTTCTAAAGTACACAGGAATTTTCAATGGAAAATCACCTGCAGGATATCTTATAAAAATAAAATAAAATGCGATAGAAGAACTGCTTGTTGAGTGTGAATCTCACACTACTATAAGCTCCGGGCCTATAGTGTCTATGAAGATTTCTCACCTTCCTACGAAAAAAAAAAATAATTAGCTGATATGACATAATGGTCCGTCGAGCCTAGAGGGGAGAGCACATCAACGGAGTACTTATCAGGATTAGAAGTTAAAAACAAATCCAGGGTGTTGGCGGTATGACTATCAACGTTTGGTATTCGCGTGGGCTCGTTTACGAGCTGCGTTAAGTTATTTTCCGCAGCGAAGATCTCAACCGTCCTTCGGGTGTTGTCTGTCCAGAATGTCGAAGCCAACCAGAATTCTGTATATTGAAATCGCCCGTATTAACAATTTCAGTATGAGGATACAGGGATAGAAGAAAATCCACAAGCCATAATTTAAAAACCAATACATCTATAAAAAGGTCCCTATTTGACAGTGGAATCATTGGACCATATTTCTATAAGAAAAATGCTGGCAACGACCACTATAGATCTAGGATTGCTGACTTTTACGTTCCCCAATTGAACGGCATTAATGTAGAAGAACTGTGGTTTGGTAGACACAATTAATTTTTTGAAGGAAACATTCGATCAGCGCATGATTTCGAGTAATGGGGAACTGAATTGGCCTCCAAAATCATGTGATTTAACACCTTTTGATTATTTTCTGTGGGGATATGGACTACCTTCATGTCTACGCCGGGAAACTAGAGGCGATGGAATTGGAAATCAACATTCGCCACATTATTGCCGGTCGAAAATTGAGCTTCCAAATTGCACTTTTTCATGCCAGTGGTATGCAAGTATCTATCCATGACGATTACCATGATTTATATGTATTTTACCTCTCTTATTTTAAAGTTCTGTGCCTCTAAAAAAAAACAAAACATCCTTTAGCAGTGGACTGGGACCTTAGCCACTCAAAACTCGGATATCTGTTGCTACTATGCATCACTTAACATGCGTTGAAAAAACGAATCGACGGGCTGCTAAACTCGACACCCTATCCGCTCATCAAACACAATAAAATAACGCCCAAGCTCTAATCCTTTATCATCGCATCCTACTTAACATGGTCAACTGACTCTTATCTTAATTACACATCATCCTCCGCGTTTTCATTTCGACTTAGCTAATCAAACCCTCCACTACATCGTTTCTGTAATTTTAATCAAAACAGCTACCGTCTCCGTATTCAGCGACTGAACAATCAAAGGTAGCTAACCCTTTTACTGGATACGAGTATGCATGTACTCGTATTGACGAGTTATTGAGCCAAGCCTACGCTTATGCTCACCCTCTTTACAAAGTAATCGACGGACGGTAATGAATCCACCCTCGCATTTACGCTTGCACATATAGTAGAAACGCAGCAAAAGGGGTTATTTCTCCCCCACGTATCACGTATGTGTACGAGTATATCGTGTTTGGCTACTCTACTCGTATAATGCACCACATACCGTTCGAAATTAATCTCCTCTAACGTCTAACGGAATACAGGATACTCGTATTATAACGCATAACATATAACAAAACACTTTATGGCATAAATCCGATGTTACCCTGTGTGCACGGTTAATGTTTTGTGCTTTTGAAGTGACACGCGGCACTTTAACCAGCGATCCAACATGACACTCTCCATTCCATTGCACCTTATGCGAGAAGTGAGCATAAGAATACAAACGCCCCCTCACTAAATTTTACCTCGCGAACGCGCGAACCATTACTCTTGCCTGCTGCATGTCATCTAATGCGCCGCAAATTGGAAATGTGCAGTCGGGTTAACGACGCGCATTTAGACACACGCCGGCCGGCATCACACTGAGCATGGGTTTAGCGATATTAAATGGCGGTGCGGCATGACGACGCGTCATACCATGACACAACCACCATCGATAGGTCGGTCGGTCGGTGTAGGCGATATTTGATTTATTATGCGCCGCCATTCAAGTGAACAATTTTTTTTCCATTATCACTGTACGGGAGCGTAGCGCATGTACTCGTAATGTCAGCTGCCGGGTGTTCATCGTTTTACCCTCTGACAACAGTCTTACCAAACGGCAAACACCCACCTAACCCAGGTGAAAGAGAGACCTGTTTACGTGTACACTGTCACTGTAACCGTCTGCCGTGCACACAGGTTAGTCAGTGATTTCAAGTGGAGGTGGCAGTGATAGTGACTGCGTTAGTGGGTGTTTCATTTGTACTCACAGGAATCGTGGGCAGTGGGAATCAGGAGGAGGAGAGTATTCGTATGGCACTCCATTCCAAAACAGCAGCACACGGAGAAACGTTGGAACGCCTGTTGACATGATTAATTAATCATCAATATTGAGGTTTGGCATATAAACTGTTTTACCTTCCCATCGTCCTGGTGCTGGGGCTGGAGCTGGAGCTGGGGCTGGGGTTGGTGGTGGTGGCGAAGCTATTGCTCTTTGGGTAGAGGGATGAATAATTTTCAAAATCGTTTTTGCAAATTTTCCTCCTCGTCAATGGAGGGCACAAGTCCGTTCCTTACTAAAAGCTCGGCTCTGTTTAAAATTCGGCAGCGGCATTATTCTCCTGCAAACCCTTTTTATTTCCATGAATAAATTATAACGGGATATGATAAAGAAAAATATGAATGAGAATGTTTTTTTTTTGCGGGGGGGATTCGTTGTTTTTTTTTCAAAAGTATGTTAGCCCTCTCGGTTTAAATCAATCCTTTGCCGGGCACAGATGTTACCTTCTGGAGCAAAGGACAGGAAAGTCGAAAGTTATTACATATTCATGGCACAAATGGTTTTAGCACCCTTAACAAGGGATGGAAAGGGTAAAACCGAGAGCACAGAGGTGGAAATGGGTTAATAAAGTAACAAAGTCAAAAGTTAGATGAGTTTTGGAATTTTTATTTGCTTGC
Organism: Volucella zonaria; assembly: GCA_963966105.1. NCBI lineage: Eukaryota > Metazoa > Arthropoda > Insecta > Diptera > Syrphidae > Volucella > Volucella zonaria. Next base: position 132,330,765 of record OZ014531.1, read on the forward strand.
TTATGAGGCTCATAACTGTTAGGTTTACATGTCCAAAATATCCGTATAATGGCCAGTGTCCAAATGTGTACGAGTTGAGAGGTGATTTTCAAATTTAGAGCAACCACATGTTCCTTTATCGGTGACAGTGTATCAGAATGTCACAATGATGTAATTTTTGGAATAAGGTTAGGGACAGTGAGGTTTGTTTTTTTTTTTTTTTTTTTTTTTTTTTTTTTAGGTGTTTTCGGGGAGAACTTTCCGGTCAGAAGGATATGGGGGCCATTGTAAAGGATTTAAGGTGTTACCTTTTCAGGGGCGGGTTAATACAATAGAGGCTTAGGAAGATTTAGTTGATTTCTAAGCGGGGTACCGCTTAGTACCTTTAATAGCGTTTAAGTTAGAAGATTCTAGAGGACGATGGAATATTTAAATAAAAAAGGAGAGGTGACATCCAGAATACACTGCAAAACTTGGTTCTGAAAGCATAAATTTATGACACGAGCAAGGTGTAGCGTACCGACCGACTTGGCTCACCGAAAGGATTAAATTTATTTTCCAACTTTTGAAATCTTTTTAAAGGAACTTCAAAGTGATGGCAAACGATTACTTAGTATTACTCAATGAATACTGGTCACGAGATGGTGCCACTGAAGGCAGATTTATACCTATAGGCCTACTTGAACGTCTACATGTGGCACTCTCTGGGAGTTTCTTCGGAAGTTGTAAATTTTGAAGAGGGTAAATGGCGAGTCTCCTGTGCCATTATTACACAAGACAAGTATTGGTTGGCCGTGAAGCATTTTATTGCCCTGAAATGGCAATAAGCTGCGGATTAATTCGCGTGGACTAACGCGGACGACAATTGGATTCTGGAACTTTAAAACCTTTCTTGACAACGGAAGAGAAGGTCGCCAAACTTGCAGATGCCTACAATTACAGCGGGAATTCACGCAATCTTATCGTCCAAGGAATAGTTGAAATTGGATGCAGGGCTGAAAGCGGCATCCAACTCTAGGAAAAGGTTTTTTTTTTTGTTGTCTGCTATACGAAGCCAATGAACCAATAGACATCACTACTTACCCCACTAAAGCTTGAGCCAGGCTTACGTCCTATTGACCTTATCATCTAACCTGTCGCCATAATGACGGCGAGGTTCAAATGCCAGGAATTTAACCACTACCCAGTGCAACAGTTCGCCAAACTACGCGGATTAGGATATTAAGGACGATTTCAGTAGCATACTGAACGGGCTGTTTGGTGGTGAGCTTTCCGCAGCAATAAATAATCGTATCCGCACGTTCACTCCAGTAATCCGGAAATAATGTAGGTGATGAGTGGTCTGAAGAAAAACAAGAGGGATAGACGTACTAACGGCATCCTGGCAGAATTTTTCCAAACCGAGCCTAACACTAGAGTTACTAATTAGGAAATCATCGGAAGCCACAATACCTCCGCAGATTTGAAGGGGGGACCAGGATGCAGGGTCTTTTCTCAAAGACTCCATCCAGAGCAGCAGTGCCAGTATGTCCTTAGGCATCTTTATTGACTTGAAGGGTGCCTTTCGATAATCTTGGCTGGCGTAGGGATAGGCAGTTATGTGTCTGGCAGACAAATACAAATGAGAGTGTCAGTATAAATGTTGAGCGTGGGTGCCCTCAGATGTCCGTATATGGTCCATACATTTGAAACCTGATGATGGAGCCACTTTTGTGGCAACTGTCAGGACATTACGGACGATCTGCTTCTCCTTCTGGAAGGTCAGTCTCGTGCTGAACTGGAAAGATTAGGAGCCACAGTTCTGCCAATTGCAGCAAAATGGGCTGAAAGCGTGAGTGTGTCAAGGGATAGGACTGTGTCAATGTTGCTTTAAGGCAAATTGACAGCATGTCGGCCTCCCTCAATACGTCTGAATGTGACCGAGGTTGAGTATATACATAGGTATAACAATGGGTGAGCGTATGAGCTTCATGCCTCATCTAAGCGTTTGCGAGAGCTGGAGACTTGCGCGTACTGTAGGTCCAATAAGACGTATTCTGCGAGCCGCCCGGGTACTCAGCAGACCGAACGTATCGTATACGGTGGCCTTTTTGTTACTTGTGTAACAAAAGGATTGGAGTGGTATGAAACGGTTCTGTCCGTGGTGGGCCTTTGTTGGATTTTGGCGTGCTAAAGAGTACTCCTGCTTGGCTGTGTGCCTGTATGTCCAACAGTCTCCACGGAGGCAATGCAAGTAATGCTGGGAGTACCACTTCTTGATCTGGCGGTAGAGCTATTGCTTTCAATATTAAGAAAGGTCTCCCACTGAATGAAGAGGATTGGGTTTCCTCATGAGAGGTAGACGGTTTTTTTTGGTGAGGTGAGGTAGCGTGAAGCCTTGCTAAATGAATGCAGTCTACCTAAATAACAACCTAATATGAAGCTAACGAAAATGTCATGGGTTACTTACACGCGTGGGTTTATTGTTAACCGGCAAGTTGCGCATGCGGGGCCCCCTTTTGAGGATTGATGCTCATCTATTCGGATATTAGGACTTTGTGGGCTATGGGCATTACTCTTAATGGGGAAGCCTACGATGTCAGTGGAGTATTCGATGATACCCTTACGATTCGAAAAAAACTAGTAACTTCGTAACAGAGATATGGTGGTGGTGGCTATTCTAGAGTGGGGTTTTGACGGACAACCGTCGATGAAAACAGGCTGCTAGCCCTGGGCTAGAAGGTGTCCAACTGGAAGTGGCCGAAAACTTGCGAAGCTCGACCGGAAGCTATATTCTGGTATCGCGGTAGCTCAGGGCTCCTGGAAATTGTTCCAGCTGGACCATGGCGGTTGGCCCCCTTGTGGAATTATCGTGGTGGCTGTAGGTTTATCCCCAAAATCGCGGGGACAGCTAGGTCGATTGAGCTTGACACCTCGTAGGCACTATAAATTGTAATTTATTCCAATTTGTGTGCGAACCGTGGGATGACAATGGTATCAGTCGGCCTGCTCAATATGAAGTTGCACTGTTAGCGAATGCCATAACCCATAGAATGGCGGAGGTGTAACATAGGCCCGACCTTTCACCAAAGGCTCGAAGGGCGATGATTGACGCATCGCTTCGATCTCTGAGCGAAGACACACCGTCAGCTTGAGTCTACGTGGAACACTAGTGACATATGTATGTCAAAGAAAAGAAACCAGATCAAATGTGGCAACTGGAGAAGTACTTTGAACTTTGAACTTAAAATTCTTGATGGAGTGAAAGACTATCCTGATTCAATGATCGACATCTTCGACCACATCAACACCTTGCGGATCATTTTTGAACACCAACTCGAGTACAGATCTAAGCAACACTCTGTTTCAACGATTTCAAAAAGGTCTTCAACAGCTTGAATCGAGATGCTATATGGCGAGCCTTGTCATGTCGTCATGTCTTACACAATGGTAAAGTGTCAGAGAAATTTACAATTCGCAGAGGGGTATGACAAGGTTGCATTCATTCTGGAGGAAACAAGACATAAAATCTTAAACAACTTAACTACGGTGATGACGTTTGCCTGTTCTCACACAGAATATTGGACCTGCACTAGAGGGTCAACAACTTGAAGTCAGAGGCAAACAAAGGAGGACTCAAAATAAATATAACTAAGACAAAGGCGCCACTCAATTCAAGATTACTGGACTGCAAGTCGAGAAATTAATGGCTTCAGTGATAAATTGCCTACGATAGCGGAGCCCATCACATTTACATCATCCAGTATTCATATTTGTACCCCAAAATTTGTACAGGGAAAGCGCTCCACAACCAGCGTCACAAGAGGTGTTGCCTAGAGCACTTCGGTACTCAGCAAAAATATATTGCCCTGATAAGAAGTCGGTAAGAAGCCTAGTCGAGAAAGGCTGAAAAACTTTCGCTTGGTCAACCTACAACCCAGAGAGTGATGCCGCATCTGGTCGTGCTTTTAAGAGACTGAATAACCGAATGAACCTATAACCAATGGTTCCCAACTTAAAGAAAACAATATCAGTCCTGAGAAGCCCTCCGCTGGGGCATATCCAGCAAGTAAACCGGCGAAATCATTTCCCGTGACTTCAAATAGTCGATAGCCTTCCAACTGTATTCCAAAAAGCGTTGAATTCTTGAAAAAGCTGGGAGGTGGTGAAGTGTAGTCATACCTTACTCGGTCGCCATAAACGCCAATCCTTTTCCTCGCAATATACATATATCAGTTTGCTGATGGGCGCCATCGATGAGGATCCGACTTGTAATTCATTTTCTGGCCAAAATCTCACCTAAGCCGGCCTGAGTATAGAACGAAACAACCGGAGTTCCGGTGATGGGGTTGAAAATGCGGCCCATGATATGAATATCAAAGATTCTTTAGTGTGTCTAGAGCAGAGCTAGACTAGACGAGACAAATTTTAAATTTGATGAAAGCACCAGTTATTCACTTATGTGAAGCAACCGAATGAAAAAGTAAAATTGGCCTTATCGTAGCCATGCAGATCCATAGGACACTTCTCGGCGACAAACCGGGAACATGTCTTGCAAAAGCTAGCTTATACTGCTAGAAGGCCGACAGCGATTTGAGGGCTTTCTCAGTGGTATGTTAAGTCCACAGAACTTTACTATCCATGATAACGACCAGCATCGTTGGCGAATGCGATGGTAACGCCAGTCAGTGCACTTCTTCACTTGTTGGTAAAGGTATATACCATATAGCATAATTTGATATCATTTTTCATTTTTTCAATTTTTATTCATTATCACTTATAAATAGGGTTATAACAAATTCAATTCACAACAATATAACAGTGAGTAGAATAAATCATTGATCATTCGGGAACTTTGAAGTTAGCGTTGAATGATCGCAAAAAGAATAATTATACTCAAAGAATAACTGACGTGGGGTACCATCAGTTGATCTTATGTTACAAGAAATAAGGGCAATTTTTTTGTATAAGTAAAATAAGCAACAAACAATTTTAGAGGAGCAAAAAAAAAACAATTGATTGTAATAAAAGTGAAAGAGTCATTTTGCATTTTATTATTAATTTGTTATTTTCAAAATTAACTCCAAGTTACACGGGTCCACTGTAAATAGCCAGTCTTTAATTTCTTTTAAAAATGAGTTGAGGTTTTGATTTAATCGTGCGGATATGGGAAGCATATTAAAGATTCTACGAGAGGAAGCTAAATAAAAGTTCATAAAATGTGTTTTGAGCACGCGTGGAGTGTCAAATAGTGTCAAATTATTCACCCGTAAGCTATAAACAGAAGAATTCCTAGATGACACATTACCGCTTTGTTTAAAAAACTCTTTTAGTACCTTAAAAATGTAAATATTCCTGATTGGCAAGATGCGCAGATTGATAAAGAGGGGCCAACTTTCTGCGTAACGATTCTTTACGCACATGATTGGGATTTTATGCTTTTGGGCAATTAGTAGCGATCTCAAGGTATTCATGTAGGTACCACCCCAGCTAACAATACCATACTGTAGTTTCGAGTGAACTAAGCCGTAATAGAACATTGAAAGAACTTTTCGTGAGCAGTATGGCTTTAAAAGAAACATTTTACGTATAATTAACGTCATATATGACTTTACGTATTTATCAAGTAATACTATTATTTTAGTGCATTCATGTAAAGTTTCATATAAATGTGATTATTAATTCGCGTTTTATCTCTAGTTAAACAGAATCATAATGGCAACTGAGACGATGGTGGTGAAAATTGAGCATCGCGCTGTAATTAAATTTCTCACTAAGCAAGGAAAAAGTAAAAAAACTATTCTTGAAGAGATGGTGGCTGTTTACCAGGGTTCCGCACCTTCATTATCAACTGTGCAAAAGTGGTCAAGTGAGTTCAAGAGAGGCAGAGAGAGCATTGAAGACGACCCCCGCTCCGGCGCCCCGGCTACTGCTTGTACGGGAGAAAGCATCAAAGAAGTCGAAAAACTTGTTCTTGAGGATGCCCGAATAAAGGTGAAAATGATGGCAGAGATCACCAAGCTTTCAATTGGTACCATTCACACCATTCTTCATGACCATCTTAACCTTTCAAAGGTCAGTGCAAGGTGGGTGCCACGAATGCTCACAGCGCCTCAGAAAAAAGTGAGAATCGCATGCTGTAGAGAGCTTTTGGAGATGTGTAGTGAGAACGCGGACGGTGTTATGGATCGAATTGTTACTGGGGACGAAACATGGGTCCACCACTATGACCCTGAAAGCAAACAAGAGTCCATGCAGTGGCATAAAAAAGGAACAGACCCCCCGAAGAAGTTCAAAGTCACTCCGTCTGCCGGGAAGCTCATGGCCACAGTTTTTTGGGACTCAAAGGGAATCTTGCTCATTGAGTACAAAAAAAAAGGTGAAACCATCAACGCCACATCCCACGCTTCCACTTTGCATAATTTGCGGGAGGAAATTAAAAAGAAAAGACGGGGTAAACTCGCAGCGGGTGTGTTGCTTCTTCATGACAACGCTCCTGTTCACACGGCGCGAGTTTCCAAGGCTGCTGCGCGAGATTGTGGTTTCGAAGAAATCCAACACCCACCCTATAGTCCAGACCTTGCCCCTAGTGATTATTTCCTGTTTCCGGATTTGAAAAAAATGTCTTCGTGGAAAAAGATTTTCGGATGATGAAGAACTCAAGTCGGTATTTTGCAGAGAAAGAGGAAATTTATTATTTTGAGGGTTTAAAAAAGCTTATCTCAAGATGTAACAAATGCATTGATGTTAGGGGAGATCATATTGAAAAATAAAAACAATTTAAATTGAATTCGCATTTTCCCTCATATCGATACCGAGTATATATTGAACGCCCCTCGTAGTTATAAAAGAAAGGAAAGATTACAATGTAAAAAAGAAAACCAAAACTGAATGGAGAGAGATAGTTCTGACACACTTGTACCCCACGACGTTGCACTGTGAACTGTGAACAAGTATGTATGTCATTGGCTGGCTTGAATGCGACACCATATTTAATGGACTCAACAACTGATGACAGATACCAGCTGCGACATATTGTCTCACTCAACTAAATTACAAATTTGGTGGCATAGGCTGGTGGCATAGGCTGGTTGTGAGCTGGTTTTGATCCTGTGAGTTTCTAGCATGAGACTAGGAGTCATTGCTTTTGATTCTTTAATTTTCAGGATTCAGATTAACTTGGTGGTCTCATCGAGTTTTTCATGCTCGGAACGTTCAGCTCAGCAGAGTTGAATTCTTGAAAGTGGTCTGGTTGGTTCAAGTCATGTGTTGCTATTATCCTAACGCTAACCGCTTTTTATTTTCGCACACCAATTTGATTGAAGTATCCTTCCACAGCGGGATATGTTCGAGGACATCCAATCCCCTCAACATTCACTGTCATCTGTACCGATAAATTCGGAGCCTAATGGCCGGGGCAACGTCTCCGTTTTGACTTGCAGTCCCTTGAGTTCTATTCAAGACCTATCGTAAGGTAAATATCAAATCGATGAGACCTGTGAGTTTATTGACGAAACGTTTGATCGTGATCCAGAGGAGACTAATATCAAAGATCTGCCTACACATGTTGTGACTGCATTCAACGGGTATACTTTCATCTGACCATAGTTCCAACTCAGTTTTTATTTGGTCTTTAGCTCGGTTTGGTTTGGCTAACTTTTTTATTTTTGACAACGAAAAGTAGTCCTTCAAGATTATCACCACCGACTGTGAATTCATAAGTACTTTCTCGCTCAAAGTCTAACAGTGATTTTCTCCGAAAAGTCTTTCGTTCTTAGGCCTCTTTGTCTCAGTGAACGCTTGATGGCAGATGAAGCTTTTACGGCTTGCTGTCAACACCGACACTAGACTTCTGAATTAGTACATGATGGTAGCTTAAAAGGCCTCGATAGGTTTTGGAACATTCGATCGGTTCCAATGGACGCAATGGACGATACGTTATCTCTGACAGATAAATCTATAGAAATCTGGAAATTCGACTACGAAATAACTAATGGCATGCCACAAGGGTCTGTATTATGTCCCCATTTTGGAATATGACGTATGACAGCCTTATACGTCTACAATCCCGATGAAGTACGAACTTGAGCTTTGTTGTATCTGTATGATGGCAACCTGCATGATAAACTTGAATAGTAAACCAGACCTCTGGGCTCTTTCCAAGTAACTGGATGAATTGTCTGATTCTACGTTCTCTGGCTTATTCCAAGCCAAAACTTTAATGGATACCAGTCAACCCAGCGCGAAAAGCCGTGAGCCTTTAAGTTAGAACGCATGGTTCTGTTCATTAGTGTAATCCCCTCTCATATAGAGTAACTCTGGAGTCTGACGCTAACATGAGCGCCAACATGAGCCCTAACTTGAATCCTTATGCTCTGGCTTGGCTTTGATCACAGCCCGATCCGGAAGAGCAATGAAGCCAAATCTTCCTGAACGGCTCCAAAGTCATCACACTCATAACACTTTAGTTCTGAGTCTCACATGCCTCTTTTCCAACCAAAGACCATAGCAATCCTGATAGCCATAAGCCCTATTGTGAAGAATAGCTGCAAGAAATGAAGTATCCAAAATTGAGGACTGCAAAGCTGCACTTAACCACTCCAAGAAAACGAGATTTTTCGGAATACCACCGATTAGAACTGGAAACACCATCATCAATGCACTGCTACATTTTAGCGTTTTAGAACCTGAGCGCGGGATGAAATTACCTGCGTCTTCGGTTAAATCCTCCGTACAGCATGTGGTATATGTGAGTTGTAAACCCTTTGACTCTCCAGACTGGAGGTGGGTGGACAGATCACGAAGCTCTAGTCCTGGCATTTCTAAAATATGATGCTAATTCCTAGACGATAGACAGGAAATCAGAGCAAATACTGAGAAGGAAAGCACTTCATCGGATGTAAAGGCGTAATGGACCGTGATGCTTCAGTGACTCTTCCAATTTCAGGCCACAGCATCGAGATAATCTAGAAGATCAAAGTACTGCTTCAAAGACATTAGTGTTCCGAACCATTTTACGAAATAAGAAAGAAAAAACTTTGATGTACTAACAGAGTGGAAAGCTCATATAAAGCAGTTGATTGCCACCGAAGCTATAGCTCAAAAAGCCTAGTCGAATTCATTTCTGTGAAACGGCTAAAGATAATATTTCCTTAAGCTCTGCATAAAAGATTAGCGCCAGACAAAAAGAACAACAAACATGATCCAACGTCGTTCTGAGATTTAGAATCTCAAGCATACTAGACGGGTGTAACACCTGACAAGATAGGATCCATTCGCCTCAAAATAGTAAACGAAGGCAATCACATTTGTGCCCCTGCGATACCCTCTAGAGTGTAAGTTATCAGTCGTTTAGTGCATGTCATTCTCGGTAAGGATACGAACAAATAAGAATGTGAAGAGCCATAAAACCATTCTCCGCCACACCTGATTTTAGGCCTCTAACTTACAGTTGAACATAACATTGAACAGCTCTAGGGACATCTTAAAAATACTGCCTCGGCTCAACTTTAAAATAAACATTTACAAGCACTGCCTTCGAAAACAAAATATCACTACCCCACTAGAACTCCCAAGTATCATTCCAACGAATCACCAACAATTCGTAATAACGCCAACAAAGCAGAGTCGTTAGTGCCAAAAAAAAAAAAAAAAAAAAACAAAAAATCCGCAAATCTTTAACCAAGAATCCTCCTACACAATCCTGCTCTCGAGAATCTTGAAAAAGTAATGCTCAAGAGCGATAAATATATATAGTAAATTATTAGCTCAAACACTGTCTATTTCTTTGAAGCTCTCTCCAAGGCATTTCTGCCAAAAAAAAAAAATAAAAAAATATGAAGAAAAAATCCGCCACAACCACAATAATAAGCTTTTAGCCCAAATCATCCCTTAAGTCTGTTGTGCGTGCCTCAATAGTACTGTTATGGTTTGTCTAGCATAAAAAAAATTCACAAAGAACAAGAAATATGAGTTTGTGCAAGTAAGAGGTACTTGTATCTTTGTCTTCACAACATCTTTCCTGACGAGTGCCATCGTTTCAAATGAAAAACTACACAGCTCTGGCCGCCCCCAAATCATTTGTCAGAAGAGAAGTCGTTTTCTCAAACGAGATAAGGGTGACTAAAGTGACTCAACTCAAAGTATCCCCCATGTGCCTGTATCGAGTTTCAAGGATTTGTCAATCTGCTTATTTGTTTGATTTTTTTTTTTCTTCCCCCTTCAGTCTTGCCAAATACATATGAGATGTACGATGATAACCCCAACCAGATCCTGATATACTCGTAAGATACATTTGACAGAATATGAAAATGGATATCGTCCCTGTTCAACCGAAGTACGGATAGTTGTTTGAATATAATTTGCTTCTTTACAGATACGAGTACGAACGCACACCATCAGCCTTAAAAAAACATGAATGTGTGTACAGATATAGAAAAAATTTAAATAAAAATCAATCAACCGAATTGCAGTTATTTGAAAACAAACAGATGCCGAACGGGACCAGCAGTAGATTGCATTTCAAAGACCCATCGAACCGCAACATTTACGATTACAAGCCGACCTCATTCGAATTTAAATCCCTCAACACATTGACTTCCAAATGATTAGGGCTGTGCGCCTTCTCTACTGACAAACATTTACGAATACCCTCCATCCATTCGACTAAAGGCAAAACAAATGTCCACAACCTAAATCACTGGCAAATAAATTTCAAAATTCGCATTGGGAGATACGAGTACATATTACGATTACGATTACGATTACGATAGTTGTTTGCACTTTCCAATAGTGTTCATATGCCGGGTGAATTTTTCTTTGCTCCTTTTTGGGATATTTTTCATCAGGCCATGAGGAACTTTCTAAACTAAATCCAATCAAAGACTCCGCTCTTCGGCCTAAAAAATTCGTTAAGCCCAATGGGTGCCCCAGGGCTGAGATTTGTTCCCAAGTCTATTGATCAAACATGGCTGTAAGAACAGAAATCCATTGGATTGGAGGCAAGTCAACAGTATCTGATACTAATAGCTGTCAATGAATGGAATATCCAGACATACCATCAGTCGATCAACTGAAATCTCACTTTCGGCCAAAAATTCGATAAAAAACTACGGCATCCACTACGGCGAATGCTACAAAGAAGGAAGACTACGCTTATTTGAATATGGATTGGCTATTCAAGGCAAACTTAGGCAAAAAGTGTCAACGCCTCATAACAATCCGCGTTAAGGTGCAAGGCTAGGTAAAGCAGTAGACTTTGAAAGGATGATCACAATAAACACAGCCTGCATAGTACAAAATCCATAAAAAGAATTGATTATCCCCTGATCGAAGTCAGCGCCAAGGACGTCCAAAACTAGACGTAACACAGTTAAAGGTATGAAGGTGACACTGCAAGTGACAATCACAATAGCGTGGTCTTTTCGACTGCGACCGCCGGGGCATGGATTCTAGAGACCAGAACAAACATACTTCCAAAACCCCTCGCCGATTTAGGCGCTCACCCAGAAGGTGCTGGATGATTTGATTCTTCCGACAACTCCTGCGGCTCTTTCTGCGATACGTTTGGTAGATTGAACTGGAATGATAGAGAGAGTACCGAAGAGGGCCTGTCTGTTGCGGTTAAACTCCATCAGAATAGGCCAGTGGTTAGCCAGAGCGATGCTTTTGATGGCTTATCTCTGGAAATCGAAAAGGTCAGAAAACGCACAGTCTCAAGGACTACCGTTTAAGGGACAGTGGAAGAGGAAATGGAGACGTGGAGCAAACGCACGGCGCAAAGAGACTACCGTCCAAGGCGCGAGTGCCGAAAGTCTCATTTCCCCAGCGACGACGAAAAAGAGAAACAGGTTGGTGGAAGTGATACTCACTGAAACAGACCAATCCCTCAGATCTGAAACTGCGCCCCTGTCTTAAGTCCAGAACAGGGGGCCCCTGCCCAATTATTAAGGCTTCGCCCATTAATGAGAGCATTCACTGGTCTTATCGTAACAGTTTTCAGATTTTAGTGAAATTGAAAGTTACTACGATGCGGCCAGTTACAAACTGTCGGTCATAGGTCGTCTTGAGTGGCGAGACCACTACCGGTGGTCCACACCAGGACTTTAAACATGGTACCATGGGAGTCAGGGCCCCCGGGTGCCATGACTCTAATATCGACAAGAAATTTTAAGTCGGCCTCGACTCTTGTGGAGCTACTGCCCTCACCACAAGTTTCGCTTTGGTATTACACTACTAATGTGGGTAAGCGATGGCCCGGCGTACGAGTATTCTGGCTCCCATGGATATATGGACATCCCGTGAACTTAAGTCAAACACAAGAGACATCTGCCCCGAACAGGGCCAAGATGTAGCAAATTCACGCCACTCCCTTTGTCGATGGATCTCTCCACGCACATGGCCGGATGAAACCGGTGCTGCAACCAACAAAGGCTACCGTTATAGTGCCAGTGCTACAACCAACAAAGGTCGTAGTTCTGGTCAACGGAAGTCGTTTAATGCGGTGAAATGCCCGCTGACAAAGAACTCTCATGGTGACTTTCCGAGCACACAAGATCCGGCTGAAACTGGAATCGTGGAGGTCGCTGGGAAAGTAGCCACCAAGAAGACTCCACGCCCAAGAGTAGCGTGCGAGACTGGCGCAGGATGCCGCTACGACTCTCAGGCGTTCCGAATTGGGAAGGCTAGCAATGATAATAGTCTAAACGGCGCTAAATGCAAATACTCTGCCGATCAACTGTCGAAGCTACCCGAAGCAGAGAATGTTTGCATTCAAACAGAGGGCTACGATATGGACAACGCAACTCTTAGAGTGAAGTGCTGCATGCAGCAAATCCTTGAACAGTTGAATAAGTCTGTGCCGAAAATCCCAAGACTTTCGAGGGTTTCAGGCAACCGAAATTGGCGCGCGGTATCAGGGGGACTCGACACTGGAAAGTGGAAAATCTACGATCACAATGAGAGAAAGAGTCGGGACAACAAGGACGGTCCTTCTCTTGTTCTGGGCTAAGAATAAGTCTCTGTCGAGATCATTAAATCTGAGTACGGCTCACGTCCCTATCTGCACCTTGGAAGCGCTGATTTATATTTTGTTTCCAAATGAGTGCAGATAAGTGGACCATCCCGGTACTTATCTATTTTATTTACTCAGGTCAACCTTCAACATTCCAGGTCCGCTACTGAATCCCTATGCGGGAGGCTTTCCTCTCCATACAGGAACGATGGGCGTGAAATAAATGCATCTTTGCTTTTGGATGTTTAAGGGGTTTCACACCACAGTATGACGAACGATCGGAACTTGAGCAATTCTGAAAGCAAGATTTCTTGTAGTTGCTGCAAACATAACCTACAAAACGAACGCATAGTGGCACAAATTCGTCGCTGGGTCAGTTTATTTATTCCCTATGAGGAAGTATTGTACTACCGCCACAGCCAAAGGTAGCGATCGATTGAATGCTGTGATTCCAAAAGATGAGACATGATAATGCTGAGAACAATTTTTGGGGCAGTGGCAAATGCATCGTGAGAGGCAACCATCTCCAGTAACTCTGAAGTGAAACTTTATTGTAAAGCATCTGGAGGGGGCAAAGCATTTGCACATGTAGCGACAGCAAAGCTGCGCTTATAGCCCTGCTGCGCCCTCTTACAACTTACACGCTGGTGCAAGAGTGCAAGACATCACTGAATGCAGTCTGGGTCTGCGTCTGGGTCCCAAGTCGTAATGGGATCACGTGAAATGGTGGCTCAGGATGGATGCGTCCCCGGTTAAGGCTTCCACTGACAGTTGGGTTTCATATGAGCACAACTGAGGATAACATAACTCTCCAGGTTGTCGCATCTCCCAGAGATCAGCGGCCTTCCTGTTAGTGGAGGTTTTAGGGTCTCCTTTTTGTAGATCGGACAAGTGCGCGCTAATTATAAAAAAAAAAATAAAAACTATGAGCACAACTGCAGATGACATGACCAAACGAATGCTTCCCGACGTCTCTAAGACGTCAGCGACCTTCAGCAGGAAATACTGCAGGTTGCTTACTGGCGTCATGACCAGGAAATACACTTATGTGGGCATAAGTTATACAAGATCCTGCGACGCCTGCTGTTAAAATGATGACGACATCGCGGAACACTACCTCTGAGAATGTCCGGCTAATGCTTGTATCAGGCAGTAGGTACTCGGCGTTATCGTAGTGCGTGCTCGTACTGTTGGCACCTTATCACAGATTCCATTACAAGGAACTTACAAGGACTACAGTAGACTAGTTGTTTGTCTGATTACTCTGTTCTGAAGAAGAAAAACAAAAAGTCAACCGTCAACCAGACTGATCATCTTGCGATCGCCGTCAGACACTCCTCCAATTTTCTGCAGATGAAATCTTCGAGCAGCCAGCATCGATTGGGATCATTACCCCGTTGCAGCCAGGGATACCACAGACAAGACTACCAACGTGTGGAATACTGCAATCGCAAGAAACCGGTAGAGTCTTTGCCGATCGCGGTTCCCTCAAGATTTCTTAAAATCATAGTCTTCATATACAAACCATGGAACACCAAGGTTGTCAAGCCATCAGAGTAGCTGCCTTTGATATAATTAGTCTCAAAGCACCGTCACAAAGAAACCTCTGGTTTGACGACGAATGTATTCAGGTACATCCAGCTAAACAAGAAAGAACGACGAGAGCCGCTTCAAGCTCCTCTATAGGCCTCTCGAAAAGAAGAAGAGAAGATCTCGTGATCGAAGAAGTGGAGAGATGTTACTGTGGGAATGTTGTCCGAAAGATTTGTCAGAAAATATTACGACCATGCCAGGTTTAAGAAGCCGGAAAGAAAGCCGGAAAGAAAGCCGGAAAGAAAGACTGAAAGATGAACATAGACAACTAATAGCAGAGTTGCTATCGATGCTGAGATCATGGAAAGACTACTTCTGCAGGTTGTATAACGGCGAAGATGCTCTAAACATTGCTGTCAGGCAGAATGAACCATTAACTCTGGGTGAAAACGACAGATGATTCCATCTCTCTGACCTATACGAAGTTAAGGCAGCAATATCGAATCTATAGAAAGCAACTGGAAACGACCTGGTCGTCCACCAGCTCATCTGTAAAATATGGTCACAGGAAAGCATGCGCGATGAATGGAATCTCTGCATCGTTTGTCCGATCCACAAGGAAGGAAATCCGTCTGCTGGTCCAACTATAGAGGAATAAGTCTTCTAAAACTCGCCAATAAGGTCTTTTCTGCCGTATTATATGCTTGAACGTCTAAAACCAGTCATGGACGACCTAGTTCTTCCATACCAGCGGTTTTTTCGACAAGGAAATTTCACAGTCGATTAAATATTCACACTACGGCAGATTTTGGAAAAGATCGGGGAATTTTTGATCGACGATCACCGACTTCAAAACCGCATATGACAGCTTGCATAGAAACGAGATATACAACGTCACGTCTAGTTTTGACATTTCGGCCAAATTCGTCGGGCTAACTATGGAGAATTCTTGCTGCTCCATCAAGTTTGGCAATAAATTAACCGAAACTTTCAATGTGAAGACAGGACAACTAGGTATATCGTTGACAGGAACAGTTCGAAATCCAATTGCAAATATCAATGCTTGAAAGCGGTAAACGGATTTGACTACATTTATGCGGCGCATGTGTAGAGAAGCTGCAGCTCTTGCTAGAAAAGAATCGTTCATTGCATTGTGGGCCTCCAATATCACACATCAACCTTGAAGATACACTTACAGTTTCCGATGACTTGTGATATTCTCGTACTCGTAACCCATGCCATCGGTCAAATTCAGTCTGATTTATGCGCCAGAATCATGGAAAATTGGACATTTCGGATCTGCCCCATCCAGAGAAGCCGCGGCGGATCTTTGAACGATGTTATATTCCACACATAATGGCATCGATTGGTCTTTCAAACGAATAAAAAATTTCGATGATATCTCTTTGTCACACTTTGTTTAATCTCAATTTAAAGATGGGAAGCGCTCAATGAAAGACCCTTTATATGGTACCATGAGGACAAACAGACGCTGAAACACAAATAACAACAATCATATCAATGTTAGCCTTTAAAATAGCAATAGCCTCTAACACTCCAGTATTCGATATTCTATCATATCAGGAAATATTCTACAAATCCTTGGGAATAAAAATCAAATGCATCTGTGAACACTAGTCATACAAGTACTATAATTCAAAAGTATTGTTCAAACATTCATAAAACAACTGACTCATTCCCAACCCTCGATCCTAACCCCACGACTAACAGTGACATTCGCAATTTGTTTACCTAAGGATTATGCGAAAGGAAGTAAGTAGTAGGTATGAACATACAGTACACGGTCTAAACTCTGTGGTTATGTCGAATTAAGGGCGCACTTATAATAATTTTCATGGAAGGAAGCTACCATTATCATCACAGAGTTGGAGGGCGACTCTATTCAAATGAGCTTTCAATGGACTGTCGTTGTTGTCCCTGCAGGATGTAATTATACAACACATCTACACCACCAACCCAAACCCTGTATACTCGCATCCCCCTGTATGGCACCACTGTCTAACAAATTGACAAACGAGAGACACTTTATCTGTCCAGTAGACGAGCAGGGACAGTGGTGGCGATATGACAACAGGGACAGTACGGATTGCTGCAAAGGCGTCGTATACGAGCACTCCTACTCGTACTCGTACTCGTACCACTTGGCAGTGATGGTTGTGGGTAAATTAATTCTGTAAACTCTTTCATTTAACCTTGAAAGGGAAGAATACGAAGTTTATCTAACAAACCCATTGTTGTTCATTTTGACTTTAGGATTCTTTTACTCTTTTGTTCTTCTTTTTTTTTTTTTTTTTTTTTTAATTAAGATGTCTCCAGCGGGACATCCGAGTCGAAGCGGAGGACCTTTTAATGAGATTTCTCTTCTTTTTAAATTCAACTTTTGTGTTTTGCTTCAAATTTTTGTAGCGCTGGAAAAACAATAGCTGGAAAGTTTTCCAATTAAGGAATTAAAAACAAAATCGAAAGAAACAAACACATCAACAGAGGATGGATGAAGAAGAAAAATAATTCTCTTCCAAACAATGCAAGTTGGTAAATATATGTAACTTAGTCGTAAATGCAATTTCAATGTAAAAATCTTCTTGACCTGCTCCTCTTGGCTTCTTCTTTCCGGTTGGACTGATTCCATAATCAGGACGAAGATGATGACCGAGAGTATGGACATTGTTTTGGGAATGAATGAATTTTTAATTGCGATAAAGGTTCGAACTTTTGTGCATAACGATGAGCAAAAACGAACAAAAAGTCAGTTGGAAAATATTACCAGGATATCTTTGATCTGAAACTGGTGATGAGGAAGGAAATAAAAGTTTTACTTGCAAAAGTGACTTTTAATGCGAGATGAACTTTGAAATACATCTTCCTTAAAGTCTAGAAAGTTTAGAGGTGAAAAGGTAGGAAAGAAGCCCAACAGTTTGTTGGAGATAGCCAATTCGCAGTTGTTCCTCCATCGGTAAGTTACTTATGTACGTGCTTCCGGAATATTTTCAAACTATAAGCTCCGTTGTTTAATACATATATAAAAAGTAGCAGGCAGAGATCAAATCAAATCCAATGAGGAGGTAATTCAGTCTTCGGACTTAACTGCAATTGAAGTAGATCTACTGCGATTTTTCAACGAAAATCTACTGCGTTCTATTGGCAATCTACTGCGCTTTAAATATGATGCAAATAAGTCATTTACTTTTAAATTTAGTTTTGACTTAATTAAATATTTTGAAATTCATTTCGAATGTAATTTTGTTAAAACAGATTTAGCTTTCAATTACCTTAAATACATTTTAAATATTATTCTTCTAATATGGATTTCCTATTAACCCTTTTATACGTTAAATCAAAAAGTACTGGAGCTTTTAGATCAATCTGATTGTGACTTCAGTGATGACGATGAAAATGATAATGCAACACAGCAGCCTACAATCAAGGAATGAACAGGATCATCAGAATCTGAAGATGAAAATGTGGATGCTTCTGTTGCTCAGGAACAGAATGTTGTCGGTGAGCAATCAAATGTATTTAAATTACATACCCCCAAGCGAACAGGATCAATGCCGAGCAATTTGAAAAAATGTGCCATTCGAAAAAAGATCCCTGCCGATTCAAAGTACTGGCTGAAACAAGTTAGCTGTTAAAACGCCTATGAATTACTTTGCAAAGTATTTTCCGGAGGAGCATGTGTGCTTATCCAAAAATTATATGGCTGCCAAATACTTAGATTAGATTTCATTTTTATTTCTCACAAATTCATAATAAAACATATGCTTCTTAATATAACATCGTACAAAAGTTGGAAATATAGAAAATATAAGAAATATTGGTGACATTCTTTATTTTTTATACAAAAGTAACAAAATAGTTTTGAACGTCACTTCAAAGAGTAATTCACAAATCAAATTATTATGAGTGGGGTGACTCTATGAAACAATTAATATACTTAAGCATTAATTAAAATCTGTATAAATAAATTCATTCGATTTACTTATTTAGACACTAGTTAAGCAAGAGAAGGGAAGAACATTAGCAAATCTATATGAAGTGACTAAAGCAAAAATCTTAAATTAAAACTAAATCTGAAGCAAAATTACACCAGAATATTCGAAAGAGTTGCTTCCAAACCAGCATAGTTTATATTGAAAAGCCAAGATTTTGCATGTTTTAGGAACATTCCAAGCATTGATATTGCCCTTATTGACTGCGGAAGTTTATTAAGACGATATAGAATAAAAACTACGATATGCAGTAGTACGGAAATTGGGGACAACTGCAACCAACTTCAGACTGCTATAACTTCCAAACCGTTCATGACAGTGAGCTCAAATTTTGACACATGACAGATAATTTTATTATTTACAAACCTTTTAAACGATTTGCGTCTCAGTTGTGTTGAAAAATTCTTATCCGTGATGGAATTCAAACGTGATTGCTTTATATTGGGCTGGAAAACTACAAATAGCTATCGTTAGAGCCCTCCAGCACCTCAACGTGAATAAATCATTTGTGTCTCGAACCATAGTTCATTACCGTGATACTGACAGCGTTGCAAAACGCCATGGAGGTTGTCATAAAAAAATCAGCAACATCGGCAGAAATGGTTCGAAAAGTGAAGGCTCGGATTGGACGAAATCCGCATCGAAGTGGAAGAAAAAATGGCTCGTGAGCTCAACATATCGTTGGAACGGATGCAACACATACTGAAAAATGAGCTTGGGCTCAAGCCATTGAAGTTCCAAAAAGCACACGATCTTACACCGCAATAGAAAAACGTTAGAGTCGAAAGAGCGAAGGAGTGCTACGCTTGCACGCAAGTGGTGAGTTACCGAATTTGGTTTTTCTCGATGAGTCGCCATTTGTTATCGAGCAATATGTCAACGAACAAAATGACCGAGTTTACTTCCCAGAGAGGTCCTTCGAAAATTTACACCTTCGGACGGCCAACAGAAAGCAGGCAGCGCCGATGGTGATGGTTTTCGCCGCCGCCGATGGTCGCTCTCCGCTCGTATTTTTGGACCGTGGCGTCAAAATTAATGCGATCGTACACCGTGAAACTGTCTTAAAATCAGTATTGAAGTCTTGGGCAAACAATCATTTAGGTTGGAGACCGCGGACATTTCAACAAGACTCGGCACCGTCTCACAAAGGGCGCCTCAATCAAAATTGGCTAAAAAAACAATGTTCCACATTTCATTTCTTCGACACAATGGATTGCAAATTCTCCGGATGCAAATCCGTTGGATTTGTCTGTCTGGGGTATTTTGAAGGCGAAGGTTGGCACTAAAAAATATCAAAGTTTGGACCACCTCAAACAAGCACTTCGCCGAGAATGGGCCAAAATACCGCAGAGCCACATGCATGCAGCGTGCGGTGCTTTCTTCGGCCCTCTCAAGGCCATTATTCGCGCCAAAGGTGGACATATTGAAAACTACTGATACAATTTGAAAATTGATGTATTTTCCAACATTTTTTGTTTTGGCACAATAAAATTTATCAAAAAATAAAAAAATTATACCATTTTAAAAAGTTGGAGTTCCAGTCATTCACCCTGTATATACAGAAAGTTTCCACGTAAATTAAAATTAGGAAGTAATCGAAAATTACGACTACCAGACTTCATGAAAAAAGTCTTCAACACTTTGAAACAGTACAAATGACGGACTAGAAGAACGTTAAGGTCAGAGAACAATGGAAAACTAGGATGTCTAACGTGTTTTCGGCAAATTTTTCTTAAAACATGTTTCTGCAAGATAAGTAAAGGTTATACTTTGTTCAGATAAACACCTCCGCAACAAGTAATTCCATACTGCAGTTTGGAGTGGAAAATTCCATAATAAATAGATTTTAAAAGCGTTTCCGAGCAGATGTTTCGCAAATAATAGAAATGTCGAAGTGTACCATGGAAATAATTCTTCAGCGATTCTGTGTGATTCGAGAAACTCATTCTAGAGTCAATGGTGAGTCCCAGGTATTTAAATTCATCTACTTCTTCAATCAAAAAACACTTATCACTGCAGCATAGGCTGCTCTTGAAAGTAGGAAAAGAAAAATCAGACGTGGAAGAGCAGTTATACAGTTTGTATATCAGACACTCTGGTGCGTGGAAAAAGAAATTAGGTTCAAAGTTGGGTATATTTGAAAGACTAAAAAACATTATTTTAGTTTTGGAACTAATCACCAATTATGTTCAACAAACCAATTCCTCAACAAGTTAAGGTCCCAATTAATATTAGAGACTAGATCCAGTGGACTATTCAACCCATATGTAAATCCTATATCATCAGCAAAAGCAGTAGGTGCACCTTTAAAATTTAATGAGAACAGTAAGTTAATGTAAATTAAAAATAAAATTGATCCCAAGACAGAGCCTTGGGGCACACCCAAATTAAAGAACATAATTTCGCTCCTAATATCATCCAATTTCACCCTTTGTGACCTATTTCCAAGGTACGACCTAAACCAATCAAGCATGAATCCACGAAAACCAGCTTTTTCCAGTTTTCTCAGCAATATATTGCGATTGACCCTATCGAAAGCTTTGGTAACATCGATAAATAAACCAGCTGTACACTTTTTATCATCTAGATGGGACATTACCTGGGAACAAAACTGATTTACCTTTCTGAAAGCCAAATTGAATTGGACTAAAAAACTCCGTTTTATTTAAATACTCACTATTTTATTTTTCATAACTTTTTCAAATATTTTACTGAAAACTGGGAGAAATGAGATGGGCCTGTAGTTACACATTTGAACAGAACGTACCTGGATTTTTAACGTAAACCTCCTGTCATGTAGACTTAATGTTTACGAGGTGCCCATACACCCATAGGAAGCAAGGATACGCCTTGCCATCGCTAACTTTCGGGATTGAAATTATACCAATTCGGAACTGTGTTGGAGGCACAAGTTCCACCCTTGGTATGAGTCGAGGCCGACCTAAAACCTCTTGCTGCTCTTAGAGTCGCAGCACCCAGTACTTCATTTGCAACTCTACAATGGGCTAAACCAAAAAGGAAACCCGTACCCGCGATTTGGGTTTAAACCACAGCCACCATGACGCTCCCACAAGGGGGCCTACCTCTAACAAGTCAGGCCCGGACCGAAATCCGGGGGGCTCCTGACTCCCATGGTACCGTGATTTAAGTCCTGGTATGGACTACCGGTGGTCAAGCCTACCAACAAGACCTATGACCGGCAACTTGTAACTGGTCAAATCGTATCATCCATTCATGCTAAAAAATCTGGATGTTTTCGATAAGACCAGTTATAGAATAATCTACCCCCGCTTTATTATTGGACAACGTCATTGATGGGCGAAGTCTTGATAATTGGGCGGGGGCCCACACATTTGAACAGCCGAACCTTTTTTATACAGAGGCACAATATCTGCACATTTGAGGGCATCTGGAAAGACCCCAGAAAATAATAGAAATTCCATCAGCTCCGGACGATTTCGAGTTCTTTAGCGAACCAATAGCTTCTAATATCTGAAGGAATGTTATAGGCTGAAACACAAAGCTTTACAATGGTTCAGAGCAACTACATATGGACGAACAAACATTGCAGAACGGTAGGACTGAACTTGCTGATCAACTGATAGCTATATTCGAGAAATACGAGTTAAAAGCATTAGCGATGTCAAGTTTGTCAGAAACCTCACAGTCATCGGCAGTTATGCACTTATAGGGTGCATAAACTATCCAAGAGTATGAATGTATTGGGTCGATGTAAACGCTATTAACTTAGCTCAATGAGTTAATCAGAACAAGTGATGGGCATCGTTTTTTTACCTACCCGGTAGGTATTTATCATAGGGTAAATACCGGGAATTTACTGGGGTATACCACCTTGATCAAAAAGTTCCCGCACCACACCCACCATGTAGCGCTCCCATTGTCCCGATTTGAGTTCTGTTTTTTTGTTGAGTTGGTAAATCTGTTGTTGACATTCCGTCTAAATCTTAGCGTCATAGCTTGACATTTGCAAAAGTTACGTAGCCAAGAGTACATCTATCTCTGTGTGTGTTGGCGATTTTTTATAATTTTAGAAATGGATTTAAATTTGCAACAACGAACTTGTACGAGTATTAAATTTTGCGTAAAAAACGGATTTAATGGTGCGCGAACGTTGGAAATGTTGGAAAAGTGTTTCGGCAACGATTCTCTAAAGAAAACGGTCGTTTACCAGTGACACGAGCGGTTCAAAAGTGGTCATGAGTCAATCGAAGATGATGAATGCAGTGGCAGACCATCGACATCGACATCGACATCGACATCGAAAACCGACGAAAACATTGATGAAGTACTCGTAAAAGAAATGTTGGTCAATAACCGCAAATTAACCATCAGAGAGATAGCGGAGGACTTGAACATTGCCTATAGATCCGTCCAAGACATTTTGGTTAATGATTTGGGTTTCCGTCGTGTAACAGCAAAGTTGATACCAAAAGACCTCAAGTTCATGCAAAAAAGAGACCGTGTTGACTTCGATTTCGAGATGATTTGCGAGGCTGAATCCGATCCCACATTCATCAAAAGGCTCATTACTGGAGAAGATACATGGCCGTGGGTTTATGAGTACGACATGCAATCCAGACATCAGGCAATTGAATGGCGTTCACCAAATGAGCCGAGACCAAAAAAACCACGTCGTATTCAGTCAAAAAAGAAGCCAATGCTCACGGTTTTCATAGATTACAACGGTGTACGAATAGTGCATCATGAATTTTTGGCAGAAGGCCAGACAGTAAACAAAGAGTATTACGAGTATTTGGGCGTTATAAGACGTTTGCGTGAAGCAATTCGCCGAAAGAGACCAGAATTGTGAGCACGATGATAACGCATCGTCGCATAGTGTCATCATTATTCGTAATTTTTTGACGAAAAATGCAACAAATAGCACCCAACAGCCACTGAGTACCGAATTCCCTTGATTTGGCTCCCAGTGACTTCTTGCTGTTCAATCGAGTTAAAAAAAAACCACTACGGGGAACGCGTTTCAACAACCGGAAGGAAGTAATGGAAAAACAAAATCGCAGGAACCACTGATGGACATACCGAAAACCGAATATAAAAAATATTTCGAGGATTGAATCAAGCGCTGGCATAAGTGTGTTGCAGTCGATGGGGATTACTTTGAAGGGAACAATATAGATTTATATGAATAAACATGTATTTTTAATTTTCTGAATAAATTCCGGGAACTTGATCAAGGTGGTATACGGTCTGACTGAAACTAATCTTATCCCCAACATAAAAAACCAGGAGTAACTCCCTCCTTCTTTTAATGTTTTTCGGGATGATGATCGCGCATCCCCCTTGATTGAATCCCCTTGTCGAGGTGTCCTACTGGCTATTCACAACAGCTTTGATTGATCTCTCGTTGCAACTTCATCCTCTCCTAAGCTCGACTTTGTGTCGGTTAAAATAACCCTCACTCGTAGATGCTTGTATGTTATGTGTTGTTCCATTCTTCCAGCCCAATCATCGAATCCTAACAACTTGCTATTGCAGCAATTGACAGTTTGATCGACTTATCAGAATCGCTTGATGATATCATTATCTTCGGCGATTTTAATCTGCCTCAGCTGAAGTGGACTCCATCTGAAGACCTACCTTTTTTCATTGCTTCCAATCCCATTTCTACTAAGGAATGCCTATTCTTAGATCGGCTAACAGACTCTAGTCTATGTCAAGTTAGTTGTGTTTCAAACTATATGGAAAGGCAATTAGACCTTATCTTCATAACTGATCCCATCAACTCCTCAGTATCGTGTTGTCCCCTATCTCTTTCAACTATTGATAACTTTCATCCTCCACTTCCTTCATTTTTCCACAACTCTCCCCTGCAGTTCCATTTTTAACAGCGAAATATTCAAATCCATCTCCTTTTATGTGCCAGATTCCCGCCATAAAACATCTTCTACATCCTCTCCTTGGTATAATCGTAGACTCCGCTCTCTACGAAATAAAAGAAACAAGTTATGGGCGGTATTCCTTCGCACCCACTCTTCTTACGACTATTCAAATTATCTAGATACGAGGGCGGGTCAATATGTCCGTGCATTTTTGAATTTCTGACCTCTTTACTGAAACAGCAACACTGCTCCTGTCAACAGGCATCTGTCAGTTGACTCCTGTCAAAATTTAAACTTGCTGCGTCAGTTAGTTTGTGTTTGACAGCTATTTTTATCAGACTACTCACTAATTTGAGGAGAAAATGGAAAAAAGTGAATTTCGTGTGCTTATTAAGCATTATTTCTTGCGAAAAAAAAACCATTACCGAGACCAAGGCTAAGCTTGATAAATACTATGGGGACTCTGCACCATCGATTTCAATGGTAAAAAAGTGGTTTACTGAATTTCGTTGTGGCCGTACAAGTACTGAAGATGCCGAACGTCCTGGTCTCTACACCCGAAACAATCGAAAAAATTCACGATATGGTGTTGGCCGACCGAAGATTGAAAGTGCGAGAGATTGTGGAAGCCGTAGGGATCTCGCATGGCTCAGTGGTTTCAATTTTGAATGATCACTTGGGCATGAGAAAGCTTTCCTCAAGATGGGTGCCGCGTTTGCTCACAGTCGACCACAAACGCAATCGTGTAACAACTTCACAGGAAGGTTTGGCGTTGTTTAATCGCAATATGGAGGAGTTTTTGCGCCGTTTTGTAACCAGAGAACAAACAACAGTCAAAACAGTGGGTTTCTAAGGGTGAATCGGCGCCAAAGAAGGCCAAGGTGGGTTTGTCAGCCAATAAAGTTATGGCGACTGTTTTTTGGGATGCACGCGGGATAATCCACATTGACTACCTTCAAAAGGGAAGAACAATCAATGGGGAATATTATGCCAACTTATTGGACCGATTCAATGACGATTTGAAAAAAAAACGACCTCATTTGGCCAAGAAAAAAAGTTCTTTTCCACCAAGACAATGCAAGGGTGCACACATGTGCAGTTGCCATGGCAAAAATCCATGAATTGGGCTATGAATTGCTCCCTCATCCACCCTATTCTCCAGATTTGGCTCCGAGCGACTACTTCTTGTTCCCAAACCTGAAGAAATGGCTTGGTGGAAAAAGATTTGACTCCAATGATGAAGTCATCTCGCAAACAAAGGCCTATTTTGAGGACCTCGACAAATCAGTTTTTTTTTGGAAGGGATAAAAAAATTGGAGAAGCGTTGGACAAAGTGTATAGAGCTCAAGGGAGACTACGTTGAAAAATAAAATTATTTTTTTATCAAAAAATCTGTGTTTTAATCAAAGTCACGGACTTATTGACCCGCCCTCGTACATATCTTCATTTCAGTGAACTCTATAACCCTCCCTATCAACGCTACCTGAATAGTGCGCAAACCAATCTCATAAATGACCCCAAGTCCTGTTTTCAATTTGTCAATTGCAAAAGTAAGACTGATGGTTATCCTTCCTTCCTCAATTTCGAAGCTAAGTCTTCAAGTGATCCTCCTGCCATCGCCAACTTTTTTTACTACATTTTTCACAAAATCATTTGCCATCAACTCCCAGATCCCTCTTACTTCAATGATCTACCAAATTTCTCCATTGGTCCCTTTCTCTCTCCAAATTTCGATCCTGCACTTATTGAAAAAAAGTTACTAAATCTTAAAGATGAATTTGTACCTGGCCCAGACAGACTACTCGCCGTATTTCTTAAAAAATGCTCTTCCAACCTGTCTCTATCCCTTTCCTACCTTTTTCGTCTATCCCTTACACAGGGAGAATTTCCCCAGATTTGGAAGACCTCTAATCCCGATACACAAAAAGGGATCTAAACATGAAGTTACCAATTATCGTCCCATTGCTAAACTCTCTCATATACCCAAACTCTTTGAAAGCATTTTATACGAAGCCTTAAGCTTCAAATGCAAGCCTTTTATTTCACCCCGACAACATGGTTTTCTAAAAGGTAGATCAACCACTACAAACCTAGTTGAATTCGTGTCTTTTGCTCTCGCAGCCTTAGAAAATCGCAAAGGAATTGATGTTATTGCAACTTATTTTACTAATGCGTTTGATAAGATATCTCATCAATTGATCCTTTTCAAATTGTCTGCTCTCAGCTTTGTGCCTCTCTTATTAAAATGAATTTCTTCTTACCTGGTAAACCGATATTATAGCGTTCGGTTTAGATCCGCCTTTTCTGTTCCATTCCTGGCCTCATCTGGAGTCCCACAAGGCAGTCATCTTGGCCCTCTTCTCTTCATTCTTACTATTAACGATTTTGAGAGCGTCATTAAACACTCCTCCCTCTCCCTTTACGCTGACGACACAAAATTTTTTAAAACCATTTCCTCTCCCCATGACTCTGCCCTTCTTCAAGAAGATCTTGATCGATTTTCAATCTGGTGCCTCAAAAACTGCCTAGATCTTAATATAGCCAAAGGCCAATCTATAATCTACTCACGTAAATGCAACCCGTCTCTTCCCCGACTTTATTTTCTAGTATTTTCCCTATGGTCAACCAATTCCTCGTTCGCATATCAAAGATGATGATCACTTGGCTTTATTAAACGGTGGTCCAAGGAATTTTCTAACCCGTATCTCTCTATGTTACCTTTGTTCGCCCTCTGCTTGAGTAGGCCAGTCAAGCTTAGTCCCCCTTTCACCCAGTTCATATTTCCCGAATCGAGAGTATTAAACGTCGACCATTAAGCCTTACCTCCCTATTAGGGCCGCCTGAAACTTCTCAATATGAATTCGTTAAAAGAACGTAGGAATATTGCTGACATTTTTTTTCATTCATCGACTGTGCATCCATTTTCAACTCTATTTCCTTCAACACCAATTCACGCAATCTACGTTGTCTTCGTCTCTTCTATCTACCGGTTCCTTACACCTCTTATGGCTCCAACGAACCAATTTCCTGGATGCTCCGAAAGGTCAGCTCAAACCTCTCCCTTTTTGATTTCAACCTGAGTACTCACTCGTCGTCTTGATCGCTAGCTCTTAAGTCTTTCTCTTAGTTTTTAGTGCTAGTTTTTAAGTTAGATTAAGATTGTATTAAGCCAATAAATCAGGGCCTCAGCCGCTACCAAAATTAAAAAGAAATTCAATTAAATTCAAATTAAAGTTAAATACTAATTTAATAGATCGTGTTACTATAAAAGAAAGTAAATAAATAAATAAGTAAACAAATAATTACAATTCTCTTATTATATGAGTTTGTAAAAAACTAAAAATAAAAATAATGGTATTTTTGGAAAAGATTAAGGACTTTGAGTTAAGTTTCTGAATAATGGTCCTTCAAAAAGATAAGTGCCACCATGTTGTCTTATGTTGGTTGGCTGTTCCACTATCTGACAGCTAAAACGAAAACTTGGCGTTCCGTGTTGGCACAAGTAAACTTACATACGATCGTGCTGAGATGGTAAATGCGATTTGTGGTCGGCTCGCTTGTGTTCAAAATTTTGTGAAAAGTTCTAAGCAACTAACACTTAAAATAAATGTATAAGTGACACCACAAGATATGTTATGTCTTTCGTAACCCGAAACATGAAGCAAACATCTAAGATTATACACGTAACGCATTGTATATCATAATCGATACTATGAGGGACTTAGCTAACTGCATTTTAATATGTTGGGAACCGAACTTCTTGGATAGTCATAGATTTCATAGCCAGACATTTTGCCAATTGTCAGTTGGACGCGAAGATTAATGAGTCCCATACACACCATCGAGAATGGGCTTGATTTCCTTGCTGGTTTTGCCACTCAAAAACAAGAATCAGTGGAGCGATACTGCTCTTTTTCCATGGTCACGCCACCTATCTTCCAATCGGGCTACTCCTCAAACAGCCTTCGTATATTTTTTAAATCATTGTTTAGTTTTTCTGCCTGGTCCTGAGTCATCCCTAATTTACAAATGGAATAAATTTGAACGTCATCAGCGTACATCATATATAGAGGAAGTCCTAACCACAAGGATTATATCATTAATGAACAATGTAAACAGCAAAGGTCATAATATTGATTCCTGAGGCACACCTGATGGAAGTCCTAAAAAAATTGGATGTGCGCCCATTTACTCGTAACACGACTACCTGCGATCTGTTTGTGAGGTAAGAACGCATTAGAATGGCAGATGAGGCAGATGAGTTAGAAAACCAGAAACTGTCTTCAACTTTGAAACTAAAACTTCGTGAGAAATTATATCAAACGCTTTGGAAAAGTCAGGTAGTCGAAGGAAAGACACCAGTCATTTACCCATAGAACACGTAATATCGCCTGTTGCTTTTAGTAAGGACGAAACACAGCTGTGCTGTTCCCTAAAACCTGACTGTAAAAGGACTTACGAGTTTGTTATTTTTAATGAAAATGGATACCTGTTTACGTAAAATTTTTTCCAAGACTTTCAACAAAAGTATTGAAATTGTAATGTCTGTAATCAGGCTGTCCGAGTTTTTTCCAAATGGGAATAACCTTTGCAACCTTCCATATCTGTGGGAAAAGTACATTTTAAGACAATTGTCTTGGTCATGACCGGAAATATATGGTATGCGTAAAATAATTTTTAAGAAAATTGGATGTACTTCATCATCATACCCATAACAGCTTTTACTACATCCTGGTCTTCTATTCTTTCAAAACTCAATTCTCTTTCATTGGTATCGTTACTAAACGCATACGAATCGTACTACTGGATATCCGGTGACCTAGATTGAGCTTGTGCGATCTGCAGGTTAAGTTCATTTCGATCCACGTCCGCGGGCAATTCTTGCTTTTGATGACCGACTCCTAATTCACGAATACGATTCAAAAGTATTTTTAGAAGTAAGTTTGTGTTCAGTCTTTTGGAATGAAATCTGATTTTGGATTGCTTTGTTTCAAAATTAAGTCGAAAAGTACTCTGGTACTGACCAAAGATCTCGCAGTCTGATAGCTTCATGTATTTCTAAAGTAAACCAAGACTTTAATAGGTATACCCGAATGGTTGTCTTAATTGATACGTGTCTATGAAATAAATCACTAACTGCTCCTTGTAAAAAGTCTGCTTGGCCATCCGAAGAATGCAAAAAATAGATCCGCTGCCAATCGATTTGGAAGATATCGTTTTCGAGATCAACTAAATTAATGGTTTCGGAATGAAGAAGCTCAGAATGATATAATTAGGTTGGACCTCTTTGGGCATAAATGAAACAATAAGATTGCATAAGGGCGAGTCACAGTTTTCAAAGGGTAACACTAGATTGCTCTATTCTTCAAAACCATAACCACCAAGAATGCAGCTGCAGTCCTTCGTAGAAACAACTCAAGATATTAGTTCAAATGTGTGCGAATGTGGCAAAATAACTGCTGGCCAATTTGGCAGATCTTTTTACTCGTAGTGAGCCTGAAATGAAGTTCCAAATGTGTGGTATCACTGAATACAGTACCCGAACAACGATGCCTCCGAATTTCCCTCACCTGAAAATAAAAGAAAATAAAGGAAAAGTTAAAAAATTATGCAAAAGAAAGTTAAGGTCACATAATTTTGTAAGATCTTAAGTGGCACAGTGGTTTATTCATTGGAGGAAATGACAAATTTCTGAAAATCAAAGCTTCTTCGCCGCTCGTCTATACATAAAATGACAAGACTGTGAATGAGCACGACTGTGTTTTATTTTTATTTTTTTTTTAAATGCATTTTATTTTATTAATCATTAACTCTTATATACTAACACAAAATGCTTAAATGCTAACTTAAAATTACTTGACAGTCTTATACTAACCTACTGGCCCCACACAGGCACTCTAAGCTACTCTAAATTCTTATATCTACAGGGTGACTCACTCGAACTCCAACTTTTTAAAATGCTATATTTTTTTTATTTTTTGATAAATTTTATTGTGCCAAAGCAAGAAATGTTGGAAAATACAACAATTTTCAAATTATATCAGTAGTTTTCAATATTTCCACCTTTGGCGCGAATAATGGCCTTGAGACGGCCGAAGAAAGCATCAGACGCTGCACGCAAGTGGCTCTGCTGTATTTTGGCATTCCTGGCGAAGTGCTTTTTTGAGGTGGTCCAAACTTTGGTATTTTTTAGTGCCAAACTTTGCCTTCCAAATACCTCAGACAGAAAAATCCAACGGATTGGCATCCGGAGAATTTGCAATCCATTGTGTCGAAGAAATGTAGTGTGGAACTTGTTTTCCAACCAATCTTTGTCGACGCGCGCTTTGTGAGTCTTGCGAGTGACGAGTCTTGTTGAAATGTCCACTGTCTCCAACCGAAATGAGTGTTTGCCCAAGGTTTCAATACTGCCTCTAAGACAGTTTCACGGTATACGATCGCATTAATTTTGACGCCACGGTCCAAAAATACGAGCGGAGCTTTCTGGTGGCCGTCCGAAGGTGTAAATTTTCGAAGGACCTCTCTGGCAAGTAAACTCGGTCATTTTGTTTGTTGACATATTGCTCGATAACAAATGGCGACTCATCGGAAAAAATCAAATTCGGCAACTCACCATTTTCATGCAAGCGTCGCAACTTCTTCGCTCTTTCGACTCTAACGCTTTTCTGTTGCGGTATAAGATCGTGTGCTTTTTGGAACTTCAATGGCTTGAGGCCCAGCTCATTTTTCAGTATGTGTTGCATCCGTTCCAACGATATGTTGAGCTCACGAGCCATTTTTCTTCCACTTCGACGCGGATTTCGCTCAATTCGAGCCTTCACATTCCGAACCATTTCTGCCGATGTTGCTGATTTTTTTATGACAACCTCCATGGCGTTTTGCAACGCTGCCAGTATCACGGTAAGGAGCTATGGTTCGAGACACAAATGATTTATTCACGTTGAGGTGCTGGAGGGCTCTAACGATAGCTACTTGTGGTTTTCCAGCCAAATATAAAACAATCACACTATCACGTGTGAATTCCATCGCGGATAAAAATTTTTCAACACAACTAAGACGCAAATTGTTTAAAAGGTTTGTAAATAATAAAATTATCTGTCATGTGTTAAAATTTGAGCTCACTATCATGAACGGTTTGGAAATTTTAGCAGTCTGAACTTGGTTGCAGTTTGAGTCATAGATTGGTCAGCTCTGCCTCATTAGTGAGGCTGGTCCGTAATTGACGGAAACGACGACGACGAAACATCTTCTCCATCATTCAACCACCAGAAATGTTTGTGCTGCCGAACGACATCCCTCTTATCGCGATTCCCCACCGTCCTGCTGAATCTGAGACGATCCACACTGCCGTGTGCGATGTCTCTGTTGTAGTTGAGTCGCCTGTCCCCAGCTGTTCGAGCGACATGGTAGATTAACGGGACCACTGATCAATCCTGAATCAACCCTATCTAATCTAGGTAGAAGAATGCTTCCGGTGGAACGAAGCCGTCAGATCGCACATTCTCGTGGTAAAGGTAATTGGGATAGTAAGCCCCAGATATCAGGTTATTCGTCGAGGTCATTGCTCTTGCAATGTGCCTTCGAGTCAACTTAATTACGAAGTTGTCCACTCGTATTAGGTTCGCCCTGTTGTAAAGGACCTCATTAGGATAAAAATGTTTGTACTCCGACTCTGGTGTTCTGTGCAAGCGCCCTCTCAAACACCCGAATCTTTTCCATTAAGCTTGCTCGTACATTGAACCACAAAAGACACCCGAATACCAGGATGGGCCTGATAAGGGCCATGTAGCAGATTACATTTACCCTCTCATCGAGTTGGCTACTATAAAACAGTCTCTTTGTAAGGGCAAAAGCGCCTTTAGCTCTGGCCAGAGTAGC
The DNA here is from genome assembly GCA_963966105.1 of Volucella zonaria. NCBI lineage: Eukaryota > Metazoa > Arthropoda > Insecta > Diptera > Syrphidae > Volucella > Volucella zonaria. The sequence continues at coordinate 132,363,017 of OZ014531.1, forward strand.
ATCTACGTTTTTGTCAAAACATTACAAGTATCTGACTACATTTCGACAGGCAAGAGGCTGTCCGCGTTGTCCAATGATCGAGAACTTTCGCCAATTTTTTCTGGTATCCCTAGAGGCTCCAAACAACGGCGTCCTGAGAATAGTTTCCGACTTCTGAAAGTTGATTTTCAATTTCCAGTCATTGCAAAATCGTCTTATCTTATCGAAGTCACGCTGCAAGAGAGTATTTTTGGACCTGTTCTGTACGCTACCAAACCGTCTGCATACACAGTGGTATGGGGAAGTGAACCTATCAAGTCGCTTGTATAAATGTTGAATAGGATCGGCGAATTGACCGCGGCCTGCTGCAGACCATTTTTAATTTGAAATATTCCAACAGAAGTCACATCGCCATTTTTCACGATGAACTGTCTGTTGGTTAGCATATTATAAAGAATGTACAAGCGTGGTTTACTGATCCCCAGCCTAGTCAGCTTATAGAAAAGACCCTCTAACCATACGGTGTCGAAGGCCTTCTCTAAGTCAACAAGCAGGCACCAGTACATTGGTTCTAGGAAGTTAATAAAATTAAACAGGGATAAGCTTCGGGCAGTAATAGTAATCCTGACAGGACATTATCTCCTGCGGAAACGCGCAAAGAGACTCAAATTGTCAGATACGGATATTTGCAGGTTCTGCGGTGATCTGCAAGCTGTTGAGGACATTACACACATACTGTGAATGCGAAGCAACATCGTGTAGTCGAAGAAAATTTTGAGGGATATACGAAAACCTAGAGGAAATAGACGGCACGAACTTCAAAGGCCTTCTTGACTTTTGCAAAGAAATTGGGTGTTTCACCAGAGAGATTGTTTAGGTTTTAGCCATTTGAAGACAAATTCAACTGGTTCCAAAGGGATAGCGGTGGCCCCTTTTTGGTGCCATCTATGTGATGGCATATACATCATACCCCTAACCTAGGCTTTATCTAGTTCTTGAATGGCATCTCCTTCCGCAAATTTTCTTAAACTAAACATGTAACGTTGAAATTCTCCAAGGCTCTGTCGGCTTTGTGGCAGTGTTTGTCACCGAGAAGGGTCCTGTGGGTGTACATATATACACCAATTATATCCTATGCATCAGTTGTCTGGTCAAAAGCGTCTCTAGACGCACTGATGAATGTCTCTGCTATCGGTTGCACTCTCAAAGCCACCTTCCGTTTAAACGGAAGTAATTGGTACAATACGCACTGGAGTTTTGATAACTTAACGCGCCGACGCTTTTTTGACTCTGGTCTCATGTACATGCAATCTGATGTAATGATACTAGGACGCCTGCTATTAAGAAACTACGAAGTCGACTTGATCGCGACCGAATGGTTTTGGCCAGAACTGAGCCGGGAAAGAAGTGCAGCCGGGTCCTCTTCATAGCTCCAAAATGAATTAAAGATGCGGCGATGGTGTGTTTCTGGTAGACGACAACGTTGAATTCCACTCCTAGCTAGGAATGCTTACGTCAGTTTTCCAAGCGGAGATATATACAATCCTGATGGCAATGTAAAAAAAATTTTAAAAAAATTGATGAAAGATGAAAAGTATCTATGTACGCAACGTAAAGATAGCGGCTCTCATCAATAAAAGCTAGTGAATGTTAGTTGTGCATCTTTTGACAGTTACTTACCGAAGTTTCAGTCATTTTGGACGCGCAGTTTTTAGTTGACAGTCGTTTGAGTGAGTCGATGTGAGAATTTTTTGTGAAAATGGAAAAAATTGAGTATCAAGCTGCTATTAAATTCTTGTTTTTGAAAGACAAAAATGGGTTGGACTCTGTGTATAGGGATTTTGCACCATCTTTTACCACAGCGAAGTTTTGGGCAGCTGAATTTAAACGTAGCCGTAAGAGCTTGGGAGATGATGAACGTTCGGGACGTCCAAACGTCCAAAAACTGCAACCACTAACGATAACATTGCTAAAGTACACCAAATGGTGTTAGACGACCGCCGAATTAAAGTGAGAGGGATAGTACAGGTTATGAAAATGTCCAAAGAACGTGTTTGTTACATATTGAATCAAGATTTAGTCATGAGAAAGCTGTCCGCGCGTTGGGTGCCGCGTTTGCTTACGTTAGACCAAAAGCGTTTTCGAATGAACATTTCCAACGCTTTGTTGGCGCAGTTTAGGCTCAATAAATCCGAGTTTTGGCGCCGATTAATCACTGTAGATGAAACTTGGGTACACCATTATACGCCCGAAACAAAAATTCAGTCAAAACAGTGGACTTGAAAGGGTGAGCCGGCTCCAAAAAAAAAAGCAAAAACTGTTTTTTCGGCTGGGAAAGTGATGGCGACTGGTTTTTGGGATAGTAAAGGAGTTATCTTGATCGATTATCTACAAAAAGGAAAAAGCATTACAGGAGCATACTACGCATCATTACTTGCTAAGCTGAAGGCAGAAGTTGCGGAAAAACGGCCACATTTGCAGAAAAAGAAAATCCTGTTTCACCAAGATATCGCGCCGTCTCACACCTCAGCGGTTGCCATGGCGAAAATCCATGAATTACGGTTTGAACTGCTTGACCATCCGCCTTATTCACCAGATCTAGCTCCAAGCGACTTCTTTTTGTTCCCTCATCTAAAAACTGCGCTCCGAGGACAGAGATTTTCATCAAATGAGGAGGCAATCACCTTCGTGAACAATTATTTTGCAGAGAAAAACGCCAAGCACTATTTGGACTGGTTAGAGAGATGGGAGCATCGCTGGGAGAAGTGTGTAGAGTTACAAGGAGACTATGTACAAAAATAAAAAAAAGTTTGAGAAAAAATGTCTTGTATCATTGTTCGGTCGGAAACTTTTCAGACAACCCTCGTACATAGCCTCTGGTATTTAACGTATACCACCTGTCGTGTAGACTTATGTTTACGGGATGCCCATACCTCCATTGGAGCAAGGATACGCCTTGCCATCGCTCTCCGCTAATACTTTGATACCAATTCGGAACTGTGTTGGAGGCACAAGTTCCACCCTTGGTATGAGTCGAGGCCGATCTAAAAACCTCTTGCTGCGCTTAGGGTCACAGCACCCAGTACTTATTTGCTACCCTACAATGGGTCAAACCAAAAGGAAAACCCTTTCCCGCGATTTGGGTTTAAACCACAGCCACCATGACGCTCCCACAAGGGGGCCTACCTCTAACAAGTCAGGCCCGGACCGAAATCCGAGGGGCTCCTGACTCCGGTGGCCTTGCCACCAACAAGACCTATGACCGGCAACTTGTAACTGGTCAGATCGTAGCAACCTTCAGAGGCGTCATCTGAAGATGTTTACGATAAGACCAGTAATATGCTCTGCCCCCGCTTTTTATTAGACAACGTCATTGATGGGCGAAATCTTGATAATTGGGTACAGCTGAGCGACAGCCAAGCTGCACTTAAACCTTTGCTGAACCTTTTCACAATTTCCAAGGTGAATTCATTGAGGGAAATCGGATCGCCGACGGACCTGCTAGACACAGCTCTGATGATAGTTTCTCATACCTCGAACCTGAAATAGGTTTGTCGGCATCATCAGTTAGAGCTTCCATCGATAGTTGGATTAGATATGAGCATAACTGCAGATAGTATGATTGCCAAGGATGCCCGCAAACCAAACAAATGTTTTCTTTCATTGCCCATCTTACTTTGAAGAACAGAATAATTGTACGTATTGTATCTATCCATTCCATTCAAATATCTCAATTGACCACTATTTTGCCGCCTTAAAAGCCAACAAAATATCTCACAATACACCGTCCAGTTGTCATAGAAATCATAATAGAAAATATCAGTTAATCGAACAGGTCAACGATCCCAGAGGAGTACGACGAGTATGTAACATTTCCACAATTTCCATATGTCGGTCGTCTGGTTACGGCTACAATTCACTTCAAGAAGGCGTAGCTGCAGGAAAACCAGAAAATATCTAATTTCAAATCGAACGCAAAGAGGCGTGGGCGTCATACTTCAAATTGGATAATTCCATTTCATATACAATAGTTGGAGAAGAGAACCTCTGCCGGCATACGTACTCATACAAAACCTGGAAGCGTGATGCGTGTAAAGCGGCAAAATAGGCGTTCCGCCACGGAACTAACTCATCATTCACGACATTTAGCGTACACTAGTGACTCTCCACATCCGTTTGCGTGACGACGAACTAATTACAGCAAAAACAAAAAAAACTAAAAAAACAAAGAAATAAACAGAAAACCACTCTTGTTCGATACACGAATATGGAATTTTAGAATTTGACACGCATCCACGGCCCCTGTCATGGTTAGAAATTGTTGCATTTTCCGTATATGGGGCAGCCTAGCTGTCACTGTTTGGCATTTTTCATATTTTTCTTTTGGATTGGCGGAAAAGGGTCGCAAGTTGACAGTGGTTCACAATTCCGACGTGTGGTGAAAGAGGAGGCCGAATAGATTTATGGAATCCGAGAATGCTTTCAATGAGGCAAGGCGATTCCTCTTGGGGTTCTGATTTTTTTAGTATTCAATAGTTGGGCCAGGCTTGGCAACCATTCAACTGGCAGTAAACTTCTTTTGGTTTTTTTCTGAGTTCAAGTGGAGTTCAGAGGATAAGTATATTAACGTTTTTACTCATTCCTTCCACTACAATGAAGTCCTTCATTTGTGCACAAGCATTCTGGTTTGTTTTTCAGAACGAGAAGTCATTGGCGCATATCTTATCCATTTATTTCCAGGTCAACCTCTCTGATTATCGCTTGGATAGGTTTCTGAACTCATTATAATTAACCCTAACTACGGAATCACTGAAATACAACTGCACTCGCATGCACTAAATCGCTTTTCAACGTTTGTGTTCCAAAAGGGCTACAAGTCCCCTTCCGACCCATGCAGTTACCTGGCCGAAAAAACTTGTTAAAGCAGCCATTTCGACAATGGACCGCCGCTGAAGGGTAATCCATTTACCGAAGCATTTGTCACCTTTGTACATGCATACGAGTATATCCTTTAAGGCAACCACTAGCGACGTCTGCATTACTCTGGCAAGACACATAGCCACCAGACCGCTGTTTTTTTTTGTCTTTGTCATTTTAACTGCAACTTTACCTTGGAACGAATTTGCTTCCTGATGTGGTACACTCTCTGAGTCGCCTACCTTTAACTGAGATTCAATTTGTTCCGGCATACCACCCATAATTTCAGTGTCATTTTCGTCCGTGTCTCCCCAAATCTGCTCGTTGCTTCCACAAACTGATTATCGTCCTTTGGAGGATTCTTCCAGTGGTATGCTTAAATTACATTAGGTTCGGTCGTCGTTTTTCTTTTTTCCCCTTCCCTATGCCGCCAGGAGATAAGAGCACAGCTCCATTGAAAATGAATTTCTAGTGCGTCCGCTGCTACTCGTACTCCACAACTCCTAGCTCTAGCTCACACCTCGACAACGGTGACGTATTACAAATGCCTTCACAACATAGCTGTCACTTTGAAAGTCCTTAAGGCAAATAAATTAATTTTACTCCTCGGAATATTCCCTTGTATCCGTAGATGTGTGTTTGTCTGTCGGCCTGTCACAAGTTTACGGTAGACTATGTGCGTTCCCTCTCGTCTCGGATAAATATTTTCATTTTGGCGCGCGTTTGTTTGCCGTTGTTCTGTGTGCTAATGTCCTGTGTGCTTTGTGTCATCCAACGGATTGGATACGAAATTCATTTCAGCTCATAAAAGTGCTCGCTCCATCCGAATCCCGAGCTCTAGTGTCCCACCTCCAAAGGAACTGATATCCATTCAGAAGGAGTGGCAGTGAATCCTCCATCTCTCCGCACTGTAATTAAACGAATATTCCGTCTAATGATTTGATGGCAAAAAAAAAACGACCGAAAAATGGCAAAAACGGGAAGGAAGCAAGGAATTAAGGAAGTGTCATCTAGGTAAATAAATTATTAGGCATCCTTTGCAGGGTTGGAAGCTCTATTCTCTTTCATCACCATCCTCTGGTTATGATCGTTGTCCTTGTCTTTTATACAGTTTTGGCAGGATATTTACTACAGACACAGGCAGATATCAAGATACCAGTCCAAAACCCAGACCATGGCTAGGCTATGAAAGGAGAAATTTGTCTTTGATTGATAATTTGTATCTTTTCGGTTCGGCTGGGTTCGGTTCATTATCTTGGAGAGATGACGGAAGGACGTAGTTAAGTGGATTTTAAAGGATTGCGTGATTGATTAGCTTTTTATGTTGGGGACACTTTCGTTCCTTATTGGGGTGGTGATGGAAAGGAAGGACCTTCTTGCCTCTGTTTCTAGGGAGATTTAATTCGAAAAGTTTTCCAAAGATGATGACCGGAAATTTATTTTCTGGACGATAGAGGAAATTTTTTGATGGGAAAAAATACTTTAATTGACCGGGTCTTGTGGCTTTTAATCTTCGGAAATTTTGATTTGTTTATACAGGTTATGGAGAAGCATTTAAGTGTGTAAATAGTCTTTTAACGGACGGAAAGTGGTCTTTTGTTTTCCGTTCTTAAATGGAATGGAATAGATGGTTTCCTGACTCATCAGTCTAATTATTAGGAAGCTACTCAGGAGCTCAATTGACTCAGACAAGGAACTAGTTCATTGATCCCCTTAGAGGCTTATTTTACTGGAATTTATCGGTTTTTCGTAGGGAATTCAGTAATATCGTGTCTAATGTATCACCACCCAGTACGAGTATATCAGCACCGAGTATCTGCAAGGTCTGCCGACATCTTTAAGAGTCATGCCATCTGGGGTTCTACTCATATCCAACCCAACCGTCAAAGGAAGCCCTAATCAAGGGCGCAGGCAGTACAAGCGCAGATTTTGTTGCTGAGAAACTGAGTTACTTAGCCTTGACCCTCAAGTTTATCGGCGATCTAGTTTCCCTGTGAGAGGTCTGCAAGGATTTAAGCGGAATTTTACTGCGCTGAAGACGTAGATACTTCATATTGCACCGATTTTTCTCTTAGTTCATTACCGTCAGGATTGTGTCTTACTCCGCTTGGTAGATAGACGTGCGGTTTTTTTTTTCTTTTTTTTTTTTGGGGGGGGGGGAGTGTTGTGGCTCTACAAAAATACACCACCGACGCACTCAAGATCAGCTTTGGAGCCATCGGCGAAAAGTACCACTACGTTCCTTTCCTAGCTCAGATTCCGGCACAGGGTAAAAACGATTTCGTATTTTTTTAGGACCTTTCTGGTCCTAAGACTAAGACTAAAGCCAGGCGCTGTAAAGCCATCAAAACAGTCCGTGGTACGAGCCAAAGACCACTGCTCTTTAAACGAAAGATAGCTTTGAGATCAAAGTTCAGGATATGAATATCAGGTGAAGGGCGATGCAGTTCGTACTAGAGAAGCCGAGTTATACCATTCTTTGGAGTCTTGAAAAAGCAGAAGCGAGGTATCTTAAAGCTTATTCCACAATCGACCGAAGCATACGATATAATTGGCCTTGTCTCCATGTCTTGCTGAAAGTTCCTTTATACTGCCCGGAGGTAGATGTGCTTTGGATAGGTTTTCGACGTGATATGTTTAGTCCGATAAAGGATAACAATCCAGGATAAGATCCAAGTACTTAGATCTCTTGGAGAAACGAATGGCGACCACTTTCAGTACCAGATAAAGCTAAAGCCAGCCAGCTTCGTTCTTCCAGTGAGAAGAAAAACTTTGCGACTTTTAGGTGGATTGGTTGAAAGTCCATTTTTCGTAAACCAAATTCTGATTTTCACCTAGAGTTGTCTGGACTTTGAAGCAAGCAGTCACTGGATATGATTAGTGTCGACGAAAATACCGAACGCATACTCTTCCTTGTCGAGCACGCCTTCAATTCTGCCCCCAGGTTTTGAAATGCAGTTGGTAAACATTTTGGATCTTGGACAGAGGATGTACGAGTACATAGTAGTTCACATGAAGCTTAAGCAAGCTGTTCATGCTCTTCAACAGGAACGAAGTCAGATTGATTAGTTTGACTGATTTAAATGCTATTCATACATATTCGCCAAGGGCTCAATATGTATGTCAGTATCAAGCTAGCAGTAAAGATTCTAAAGATTCATTCCAGGTTCTGAATAGCTTTCTACCTATTCAGTCGGTTTTCTTTTCTTCATGGATTGTGGTGCTGCGATAAAACTTTCCAAGCGGTAATCTACTTAGCACACCTATCGAATTGGATAGGTCGTTTACTTGCTGTCTTATTTTCAAAAAAAATGTTGCCTGAGTTCTATAGGTTTGTCTTTAGGGTCTTTATGCAAGATTACGTCCGATTTCCATGCTAACTTGAAAGACATCCTGGAACTGCAGGTTGTTTGGATCTATTTTCGTAAGTTGAACTTATTCTTTGATATTTTCTATTTGCACATTTTTGATCCTTGGCGCATATAAAAAAAGACAAAAAAAACTCTAGTTTCATTGCTGGTTTAACAAAGATATTTCTTCCTTCACTATGAATATTTTCTATGCTCCATTGCCTATAAAAAAAAAATCTCATCTCTATCGTCGGTGTTTTACAGGATGTTTCTTAAATTTCTGAGAGATGGACCTGTTATTATCGGATTAACATGAAGCGGGCAACCTTCTGTGAAATGACCTACCAAACCTTTCATTTCCCAGTCATCATAATTTTCAAACATTCAAGACCAATGTGTATCGGTGCCTTACTTCTGTGTTTCCCTCCCTTACTACTGGCGTGCGTGCAAGTGTTTTATAATCCCTTAAGGGGTAGAATTTTACAAGAAAGCAGGTTTCTCAATGAAGATACTCGTAACAGGCTCCTCCAAGATCCCATGTACTACAATGTGTAAATGTCTTGTAAACCAACCTAATTTCTCTAATGCTAATTTCACCAGTCAGCAAAGATTATATTTTTGCACTTTAACTTTCGGGGTACCTGGACTTCAGCCAAACTTTATCTTATTTGGTAGGAGGCACTGATGAAATTGGAGGCGAGGACTCATCGTGTGCGGCATTCATGTCAGTGTACTTTACATGCCTTCAACAGAGATATTACTTTACTCAAGCCTAAGACTTACAGGCTATACCCTCCGTAAAAGTTCAATGTCAGGTTAGAAGAATTCAGCTTTTTGGCAATATGCTCCTTTAAGGCAAGTTGTACGGTTTAGCAGAGAATTACGGCTTGGGTTGGGCGGAAGCTATTTAAAATTTCGATGGAGCATTAGTGGTGAAAATATCGTTACAACAAGGTAAGGCAAGATACATTACGTCGATCTTAAAAGCTGTCAACTGTCTGAATCTTATTTAACAAGTGCAGATGGTTTTAGGAGCGGATGTGGACATTAAGCTCCAATTTCGGCCGAATAAATATTGAGACCTTTACATTGCTTGAAGAAACCAAGACATATCGCAGCATTTTTGACGACACTGAGTAAGTACATGGTCATTCCAATGTAGGTGTTCATTGACAAACCTCTTGGATTCGGTGATGCAAGTGTCTATTCAAGGTTCGCTTTAACGACAAAAGACAACAGAGACGTCCGAGAAAAAATATAAAAAGCAGAGAGTAATGTCGTCAACAAAGCATAAGATTAGATTAGAAATGTCAGGCAGGAGATCATTTATGAAAATCAAAAAAAGTATCGTAGATACTCGTAGAATGGAGGCCTGTGGCATTCCAGCACTTTTTTGTTTATATGTCCATTATGAATCAACTGTTTTCCTTAAGATTGAAGAAGAAATTCATCGATCCGTAATAGCACACATTTTCCAAAAAAAAGGGCGTTATGCCAAAGTACGTCAAATGCCTTGCTGTAGGCATTAGTGTAAACATTGGTTCCAATTATCGGTGAGCTATGCCATCAGTAAACTTGGTGCTACGATAACCGCACTGCAGGTCATTCAGAATTTTTCATGTCTCGACATATTTCATGAGCTGAAGGTTTATCAGGAGTGCAATGGTTTTGTAGGAGGAAGGAGAAGAATATTTGGATTCTTGAGCAACGAGCAGGACAAGTGCTGCTATAATATTGATGAAAAGAAAAGCTATCGCAGTAGTTCTGCAAGCGTAGAAGAACGCCTCCTCTGAAGAAGGATGGTCAAGAACCATCTTTACCATCGAATTTTTTTTTATATTTTCAAGGGAACGATACAAATTAATTTGTAGAGTCCGGGATTTGACGCCGGGGTACTATGCCCATGTGGCGTTTTTTGTCAACGGCACGCGGAGTACCGAGTTCCCATGTGGTCACCCACCTACGTACTTACCGCGCCCGACAGTGCGCGGTCTTTGGTCTTTGAGTTCGAGATGGAAGCATCAATACGTTCTACCTGACTGCGAAGTGCTTATTTCAAGGGCTGGTGTTTTAGATCATAGACACGTCCATTCTAGAATTATACAAAAACTGATTGGCCAAAATACAGAGCATTCTTAAGTCCCCCATCTTGGCAAGAAAGTCAAGCATTTTACCCTGACCCTTAATCAGGCGATGGCGTCCTTCCCTCCTATTCAACCGAGAGATAAGAAAAAACCCGCACTGGTGGACATCAGCACTGTTACCGCTTAGAAACATTTGCAGGAAACTTTTCAACCAAGCAAAAAGCATAAGAAAGGTGACAAACTCGCACTCATATAAGCAATGCCGCAAAATAAAAAAAAAAGGACTGAGGAAAGCAAAGCGACAATGACGGTGGTCATTCTGTGGCATCGCGACTAACAAAAATCCTCTCTACAAATTTGTCGATGCCAAGTTGTTTGAAAAAAAACTGATGGTCCTGGACGGCCTCAAGTGATTCATTACTCAAGCTTATACTGGAGACTCACTTTCCAGGTAGTTCCTTAGTCACGGGCAGTAACAACCTTAGTACCTGATTACAAGAGACAGCTACTCTTGGTGCTGTATAGCTTTAAACAATACCAGTCTGATCGGCCGGATGGTATAATACCTGCCGAGCTACAAAGGTCCTCATAATATATTATATCATCCTGCCAAAGGTAAAGAATATCAGGAGAAGTTGGAGGACTTCAAACCTATAAGCCTTTCCTTCTGAATACTCTAAAAAGGCTGATTGACATCCATATACGTTCCAGACTTAATCCACGACTTTTATCGACGGCTCAACATGACCACTGTGTAAAGCAAAGCCGGTGAAAATGACTCTACATACTTTCACTGATTAGCCACATTGAACAATCCCTACATTGTACAATAGTGATTAAACAATGGCCGCGTTCCTGGACATAGAAGGTGCCTTTAACAACGTCAACACAACCGCTATCACAACTGATAGGGCAGTTGAATTCTGAAGATAGATGACTCACTTGGGGCGTTAATCAGCTGGATTATCAACTCCAAATTGGTTGGAGCTTCTGCTAAAAGATATATCAGCAGAGGCACCCCACAAGGCGGTGTCCACTCACCCCTTCTCTGGAACTTAGTAGTCGATGAATTGTTGGTATACCTTGGAACCGGGTGGTAGCAAGGTGGTTGCCTAACCGGATGATGTCTCAAAACAACATCTCAATACCATTAAAGAACTCTTACAGCAAAATCTTAACAGGTTAACCTGTTGGGCGGCGGATCGTTGTGGTTTGGGGGGTAATCGCCATAACACTGACTTTGTCCTCTTTTCACGGAAATATAAAATCCCAATCGTAGACCCTTCCTCAGTCAATGTGCCCAGCTTAGTGTTTTCCGATACAGTGAAATATCTGTGTCCTATTTTTGACAGGAAAATAGACTGGAAACCTAATATTTAAAAAAGAGTAGTACTCGTAGATTTATTCTGTTGCAGAAACGCCGTTGAGAACAAATAGGGCCTTCGACCTCGCCTATACGCTTCGGTTATAAGACCAACACTCACATACGGGGTGGCTGTTTGGTGGACGGCCTTAGACAATGCAGTCAACTGCAGCAAACTAATGAAAGTCCAAAGGACAGCATATCTGCGCATAAGCGGAGCCTTACGTACTACTCCCTCAGCGGCACTTGACACCCATAGATACGAGTATGTTCCACATTCGCCTAAAGCGACTGCAGAATTGACAAATATACTGTACGGCCACGCTCATATTCTTAACACACTAGGTATCCTTCAAGAGAATATCCACTACCACTACACTATACCTCAACATCGGTTTGACAAAGACTTTCATGTAAGCATTCCCTCTAGATTCTTCTGGGAGGAAGATGCTCTCATCGATGACAAGTGAATCCATTTCTAAACAGATGGATCCAAGACTGATAGCGGATCCTTTCGTTTTCCACTGTAGCGTGTTCCAGGCGAAAGTTTTCGCGATTAAAGTAGTCCTGTCCTGGGTGTAGAAAAACGTGATATTTGCAAGGGATATCTGCATCTTGAACGCAGTCTCACAAAATTCTAAAATGGAGATGGCAGAGCAGTTCAACATTCTCTTAAGTATGTTGGCTACAGGGCCAGAGAACCACTCTATCTATCCTACCTGAAATCGCTGCAAACTAAAGCTGAATGCTAATAGAAGATCAAGCCTTAGTTGGATAAGCATGTCTAGCGACCAAACAAATCTGACCAAAACTGGATCTGAATCGTCCTAAGAGTTTAATCTTCTTAAATGGGAAACTTCTTAGCGCAATCATAGGTATCATCATAGGCAAGCATGCAAGAAAGCTTGGCGTTTTGACAAACGACTTCTGCAGAAGCTGCGTGGACGAGGAGACAGTGGTACATGTGTACAAGACCAGTGCTCTCCCAAAGAATGAAACTCCATTTAGGAGCTTTCTTGTACAATGACTTAAGCGATCTAAGCAATATAGACGTTAATAGTCTTTGTCAGAAGCTCATATTAGTTCCAAGAGTAGGTGGATCATAGATCCACGTGACATTACAATGGGCATTGGTGAGTTTGTTTTTCCAGCAGCCACTCCAACCTAACCTTACTATGCCGCTGTATGCAGCAAGTAGATTAGCTTTGTCTAAAAGCCTAACAACTAGAATGAGTTGGAGCTTTTACTGGTTTTGACGAACGACTTGTAATTTGTACTACTTTCGGGACACTGTAGTATTTTTCACCTGAATTGTTGGGAAAGGCTTCAGGTCACTTTTGACACTTTTGAACTATTTCTCGTTTTCATCTGTCTCATCTCAAACCGTACAATGGCTTTCGCTTGAATTTATCACTCATCACCTGGTGATGGATGTTTATGACTATATCACCGGCGTTATATACGTGGTTATCGAGGAAACATAACGACCAGTTAATTCCGCTTCAATTGACTTTCTCGTATTGCCTTATGATTCTTATAGGAATCCTTTCGCCAACTATGTGGTCAGAATACGAGGTCTTAACTGATATGCCAGAGAAGTCTGAGCTCATAGAGGATTTGCTTTTTTTTTTTATAAACCAGGACGCGCTCAAAGAGTTAAGGTACCCTTAAAATGTTTGCACACAGCGCGGGCGACGGAAATTTAGGGAGGAAACAATAATAGGTACCGATGTACGTTAGTTTTATATGTCTGAATGTTATAATGACTAGGAAATAGAGAGCTCGGCAGGGCATTCCACAAGCGAGTTGCTCGGCTTAGGAACGAATCACGATATTTCAGAGTACGTCCGAATGTGGGTTTGAGGGTATACTGATGAGCATTCATAGCGAGACGTGTGTTACGGTTAAAGGTTTGAAGGGGCGGAATGCTACTGGCGATTTTTATGGAGCACTGGTGGTGGAAATAGCGATAAAACAAAGTGAGACAGAAGACATTACGTCGGTGTTCGAGGGTGTCAATTGATTGACTGATGTTACTATCACCAATGAGTTTTATCGCACGGTTTTGAATCTTATCTAGCAGGTGCAGAGATGTTTTAGGATCACCCGATCAGATGTGGGCATTGTACTCCAATTTTGGGCGGATGAATGCCTTGTATGCCTTATATTGTGGCCAGATCAGAGGGGGCAAAATATTTCTTACATCTCTTGAGGAATCCTAGACATTTCGCAGCATTTTTGGCGACATCGAATATGTGGTCATTCCAACGTAAGTTATCACTGATACACATACCGAGAATGGAAAGTTTATCGGTTTCGACGATGCAAGTGCCATTCATGGATAATGGCCGAGTATTTGAATTTCGCTTTAATGACAGCAGACAGCATTGAGTTTTGGAAGCATTAAATTCCACTCGGTTGATAGTTCCCCAATCGGTTATGCTGTTAATCGGAACGCTGCCGTTCCCGTTCTACAGCCGAAGAGCAGGGGCGTGAGTCCGGGAACGAATATGAAAAGCAGAGAGTACTGTCATCAGCAAAGGAATATATTGGATTAGAAGTAGCAGACAAGAGATTATTGATGAAAATTACAAAAAGTGCCGGAAACATAACGGAGCCCTGGGGCACACCAGCATTTATTTTGTGAATATCAGAGTTCAAACCGTCCAAGATAATTTAAATTGAGCGCCCGAAAGGTAATTTCTAATCCATTGAAGAAGAGAGTCATCTATCCCAAAAGCACGCATTTTTGACAAAAGAGCCTGATGCCAAACTCTGTCAAATGCCTTTGAAATATCAAGTGCAACTATCTTGCTTTCGCCAGAATGATGTACGCTTTGGTTCCACTTTTCGGTGAGACATGCCATCAAATCACCAGTGGACCTGTTGCTACGAAAACCATATTGCCGGTCATTAAGAAGTTTCCATGTTTCGAGATATTTCATGAGCTGACGGTTTATCAGCGTTTCCATGACCTTGGAAAGAAGGGACGTAAGTGCAATGGGTCTGTAGGAGGAGAGAGAAGAAGATTCGTCTTTTTTAGGGACGGGCTGGACAAATGCTGTTTTCCATCTGCTCGGAGAGAGTCCTAAAGAGTTGGATTGATGAAAAAGCGTACGCAATGGTTTTGCCAGTAAGGAAGAACACCTCTTCAGAAGGAGGAGAGATATACCATCTAGACCAGCGGATTTATGCATGTTGAGATCTTTAAGTATTCTTGCTACTACACGAGTGCGAAAGTAGATTCGTCCCATTGCAGATTCGACGCATTCAAGTGTAGGCGGAGACAAGGCACAATCTGGGATTTTTGAGCTGATTGGCCTAGTTCAAAGACCTGACAGCTGGAATGTCATTGCAAATGAGCGTTGGGATGGAGGATGAGGCAGAATTTCTAATGTTTTTGACAAATGACCAAAAGCTCTTACTACCTTTGGAGCATTGTAGTAGTTTTTGCCTCAACTTTTGGTCGAATTGAAATTTCACACGCTTGAGAAAGACGTTGCAGTCATTCCTGGCTCGTTTAAACTTTTTCCGTTTTTTTTTTTTGTCGGATTGGTCTTGAAGGACCGAAAAAAACATTTCTCTAACCCTGACAGCCTCTTTACAGCTCGAGTCGTACCATGCCTTTGCTTTTGATTTGATACTCTTCATCCGATTCCAAGGAGAATAGTGTCAGTTATCATTTCAGCAGCGGCATCCACGTCGCTATCGAGGAAACATTACGACCAGTTAAATTTCCAAAAGAAAGTGTTAAGTCCGCTCCAATTGGCTTTTCGTATTGCCATACGGTTCTTTTAGGAATCTTTTCTCTAACTGTGTGGTCGCGATGTACGAGAAATTAGCTGATATGATACAATGGTCCAACGAGCCTAGAGGGGAGAGCACATCAACGGTGTGAGAAGATAGAAACAAGTCCAGGGTGTTGGCGAAATGACTATCAACATCTGGTATTCGTGCGGACTCATTTACAAGCTGGGTTAAATTATTCTCCTCAGCGAAGATCTCAACACACCCTTCTTCGGGTATTGTCCGTCCAAAATGTCGAAGCCAACCAGAATTGTGATTGAAATCGCCCGTAATAACAATTTCAGTATCAGGATACAGGGACACAATTCTTTGAATGGAGTCAGACAGCGCATCAAACTAGTGAAAGGTCGAGTTGCTGTCCAGTTTGGGGCTTCTGTAAATAAAGCAGTAGTGGATAATTTGCTTACGAAGATATAATTGTAACCATATGAAATTGAATTCCGAATTGGAAGAGGTAGTCCCTGTTGTGGTGTGGTGGAGTTTTGTAAGCTACATCACTACGCACGTAAATGGCGAGACTAGGTGTCTATCTGAGCGACAAATTCCGACTATTCTTAAGACGGCAATTGTAAGACCAATATACAAAGGTGGTGAAAAGAGGGCTTTAGAGAACTATAGGCCTATCTCTATATTACCAATAGTTGAAAAATGTCTTGAAGAAGTTATAACAAGAAGACTTTGGAGGTTTCTAGACAAGGAGAAAACCAGAGCCAAGAACCAGTTCGGGTTTCAAAAGAATAAAAGCACAGGAAAACCATCTGATGAATTTGCAAATTTAGTCAATTAAAGTCTGAATTTAAATCATCACGTAATGGTAATGTTCATCGACTTTAGCAAGGCATTCGATACTTTGAATCACCGTAAACTAATGGGCATCCTGAATTGTGCTGGAATAAGCGGGGTCTTAGCAGATTGGTTATGCAATTATTTAAATAACAGAGATTTTAAAGTGAAAATAGCAGGCGAATTGAGTGAGTTGAAGGAAGTCAAATATGGGGTTCCACAAGGCTCGAAACTAGGGCCCGTATTATTTATCCTGTACACGAACGAACTTCTTAAAATCTTCAAGAGTAGTATTTCATTCGCATAAGCCGATGATATGGCAATTGTAGTTCAGCATGCATGTTTCGAAACAGCTATGAGGATAATGCAGGAGGATTTCGAGGAAGCTATAAAGTGGTGTCATGACTATTCATTTTCGGAACCCCGAGTGTCCGCATGCGAAAACTGAGCAAATAGAAGTTGTGGAAGAATACAAATATCTTGGAATTGTAATCGACAGTCACTTTCGTTGGGAAAACCATATTCAGAGGTTTAGGTCAGATATATCAGTATATCTGAAGAAATGCTCAACTATTACAGTGCTTAAAAAAGTATATTAGGCATTAGTGGAATCCAAACTAAGCTATGGAATATTGGCCTGGGGCAGTGCAGCAAAATACCATTTAGATAAATTGCGAAAACTGCAAGCAAATATACTAAAAGTAATGCAGCGCGGTGTGAAGCGGGACGAGGATGATTTCAGAGTTCTTACTATAGAGCAAATCTTCAAGATGGTGACTGTAATGGAGTATGGCAGAGATGAAAGATTCCTGAAACCAATTTCACATCAAATAAACACTAGACGAAAGGTTAGAGGTATGCAGCAAACACCTAGGTTCAAGAATGTTTATGGCAAGCGACAACTGAACTACATGATCCCCTGCGTTTTAAATAATTTTCCTTTGAGACTGATAAGCATTATTAATTTCAAAAAAAGAAAAAAAGAGATTAGGAAATTTTTGCTTATGCATTTGTTAACTCTTTAGTTTGAATATGAATAAAAAAAAAATATCTCACCCTTTGAGCGTCTTTTTTAATGATACATTGTTCCGTAACTATGTTTCTGCGTTTGAAGATACGTACTTTCTAGCTGAAAGTATTATGGACCATGTAAGTCATCAAGTCGCAAAGTTGAGCCAATGACTGCCTCCCAACGAGCGCTTGAGAGATTGCAATTTGTTTGTGGTATGACATTGTTGGCTTAAGGTTGTCAGACTGAATATTGTTTGGTTTCAGAGGTCCGATCCAGGGCATATCTTCATCAACTCAGAGCCCTTGGAGGTGTGATTCTGTGCTGCTCAGCAATTTCGTGCGGAAGTCTCACACCACTTTCGAGCACATGATGTTCGAGTTTTCAAAATATCGGTCGAGGTTATCGGATTTAGACTGAGCAGCGGTCTAATAAATAGCTGAGACATCGCCTGCTTAAGACTCACATGTGTAGATGAGCGTAGAGTTACTGAAAAAGGCTTTTCGTTGCCTCCATTCGTTCTTCTCTAGAATCAAGTGATTGAAGTGAGCTTTGAAGTGAATTTTAGTTAATTGAATATCGATTGATTGCGTGAAGCCTTGGTGCAGACGAATAGACTGACATGCCTCGCATGACTGCTATGACCATCTATTTCAATGTTTCATCTCTGAAATTTTGTTGAGTCTTCGTCCTAAGCAAATTTAAATTGCAGCTCTATACGGCAGAAAAACTCTCACTTTTGCCCCCTTTGTCGATCACAGGTATCGATACAGCAATTTGTATTCAACATCCAACTGAGCGAACATAATTTTTGCATCCATTTTCGATTTACGTCAATCGTTACTGAGAATGAATGCTCATTCAAGCTGAGATACATTTTAACATTGATGGTTATGGCGCACCCCTAACCGTTTCAGAACACGCAATAAACCTCATTATCCGATCACTTAATCATAAAATGTCATGATTGCGGCCAGGCGAATTAATTTTATTTCCAAAGGAATCCTCTTACGAAAATTATAACCTGCTCGCTGGCCACTGCCACCGACATCCATCACTTAACACGTGCCCAACGAAAAAAAAAAAAACCACCGAAGGAGTTTCTCCTTTTTTGTTTCTTTTTTTGAATAAAAGATTCGAACTTGGCACGCAAATTCATCGACTGCCTTGTGTTTACTTATGCGAGAGTTCCCTTACCCAGCCAGGAAGTCGAAAAAGAAAGCAAATATTTGCCCCATAATCGAAGTTTATCTGTTGAATATCCTGGCGGACTCCTTCTGGCATACCAGCGGAAAAATTATCGTCATCTTCGCACAAGCACATCCGCAAGGTTCCATCCATTCACCAGCCACTTATGCTGTTGAGCACCTTTTTTTCAGGAGCCTTCCTTCTACTGGAACACGACACCTACTTCACCCCGAAAGGTGGGTTCGTGTGCCACTTTTTTATTTTGCTCCCTCATCAAGTGGGCTTGAGAAACGGTTGAGACCGTCGACTGCAACTAACTGGAACTGATAGTGACAGAGAACCTGACGTCTGTCTGATGCTTTTGAGGAGGTTGCATGACGACGCTGACAACGACGATGACGATGGCAGTGGACCTCCTTTAGCATCCGCCTCATATCACTTCGATCGATCAAAAATCATGCGGCAATAAAAATTTGCATAAAATCCTGATTAGCCTCCTGATTTGGATTCGTCTTACCATTTGGTTCAACCAACTTTGGTTGATGTTGTTGTTATTCTTACAGATTTGGAGGGTAAGGAATATCCTCTAAGGAGGCAATTTGAATGCATAATGCAGATACCCAGGGTTTGGGATCTTAGATTGCCGCCTTTATGAGCAATTAATTGCAATTACCATGTCACAGGGTATACGAGTACATGTATGCCGTTTGTGTACAGTTAGATGCGCGAAATGTAGGAAGAAATAAAATAAGTTTGCCGCAAGTAATGTGACCCATTACGGTAAAGGTAGAATCCTACTAAATCACTTGGTCCTTCCATCAGCCAAATTGCCAATTACCTATGCAAATCAATTTGAGGGGGCGTACATTTCGAATAGAAGTCGATTCGAAACAGGATTACAGGACTTCGAATCGGACATTGACTTTAAGAACTCTGATTAAAGAGGCACAATCATATGTAGTGATAGGAAATGGAAATGCTGGATTTAAGGTCTTTAGGTCGGTCTTTCATTTTCTATTAAAAAAGATGTCAGACGTTTTTTTTTTTATAGAAAGTTGACTCTAACTCATCGCAACTGGAATCATTCTGCAATGCTCCGAGTTGGAATTGCATAGGCCGATCTGTCGATTGGATAGGGTGACAACGCATGCTGTTTTTTGGAAAGCAATCATGTTTTCGTCGTATGGTTTGTTAGCATTTCCGCCATCGTATGGCGACATCGTTATGTTCTTCAACAATTTTCTGACGGGTGTTTTGCTTTAAAACTTTGGAAAACTAACGATTGGTGACGTAGAAGTGTGCTCCCAGTCAATCCTCTCATAACTTATGTTGTTGTTGTTACGAAAATAGGAAGCTGGCTGCTCTGGCTGCTTAAAGGCATCACCATCCGTCTCTGCAACGAATATTTAGTATCTGGTTATCTGAATAAAACATTTTTTTATAGAAAACCTTCAAGACGCTGTCGGCTTTCAGGCATTGTAAAGCAAATTTCGCCAACACATGGAGGTTGTCACCGGAGAAGATCTTTCGCATCTATGCGCCTAAGAAAAGATCAATTATACGAGTATCCTATGGGTTGAGGAAAAAAGCTTTCACGAAAAAACGTCGCATCGGTTAAGCCAGGAGAGAAATGTTGTCGATCGATCTGGGATGCGGCGCTGGAGTCTTTTTGGAGGTCGTTAACGCGGAAAGATGCTTCAAAGGCACTTCCATTGAAACATTAGAGGTTATTCTGCGGACCCACTTCACCGGATGCAGGACTAACGTACCGGAAATCCGATATATCAGCGGGGCCGGACGATATCTTCATATCACTTCTACCAAGAGGAACCAGTAAACTTAACTCGACATTAAACCGAATTTTCAAAGCCAGTCATACACTGGAATATATTCTTTTGGCTTGGAGAGCATTTAGGCCGATCTTCACACCTAAGGGAGGCAGCAACAAGCATACAGAATCCCCGAAGTCCTACAGGCTCATGTTACAGGTTATGGCACAGCTGATTGACCTAATATATAATAAGGGAGGACGTTTTATCTAGAACTCCGATTCACAACTTACAATTTGAACACCAAAAAGGCAATTCTAAAAAATCAGCTGGTCTACGACATAGAAAGAGAATTAGATTCTAAAAGTATAGTCCTCTGCACATTCATGGACATCGGGGATTCTTTTGACGACACAATGGAAAATGTGCACCTTAACAGCGGTGCAAATCCTAGGACTGCTGCAACATGTTACACCTAAGCATATTAAAGGCAAATCTAGGACATGAGGAATTGAATATCACTGCTGTAAAGGGCTGTCCTCAGGGTGGAGTAATGTCCGGTCTTTTGTAATGAGTGCTAGTGAACTCCAAAGGGTATACAATTATACGATATGCAGATGATATCCTTGCTGGCATTAGGGGTAAGAATGAGATTGCCATCTGTGATCTCTTGCAAGATGCCTGACATTTACCTGGAACCGCTGTAAAAAGCAGAGGCTGCCAAATAATTCCAGCAAGGCAACAAACATTCCACTGTTTTATGTTTGTAAAATTAGAGCGTGCTCATTGCACTTCAAATATTTGCACACAGCGCGGGCGAAGGATAGTTAGGGAAGAAAGAAAGAGAGGTACCGATGTACGGTGGTCTTAAATGTTTGTAAATTACAATGACAGGGGAATAGATGAGTATTTATAGCGGGACAGGTGTTACGGTTTAAGGCTTGGAAGGACGGAATGCTACTGGCAATTTTAATGGAGCACTGGTGGTGAAAATAGCGATTGAAGAAGGTGGGTGAGGCAGGAGATAGTTTGTCGGTGTTCGAGGTTGTCAATTGACTGGGTGATATTAGCATCACCTATGAGCCTTATAGCACGGTTTTGAATCCTGTCTAGAAGCTGTGGTGATTGTACTCCAATTTTGGGCGGATAAACGCCTTATACATATATTGTAGTCAGGTCAGAGGGACTGAAATATATCTCACATCGCTTGAGGAAACCTAGACAGTCCGTAGCATTTTCGACGAACATCGGATATGTGGTCATTCCAACGTAGGTTCTCATTGACACACATACCGAGAATGGAAAGATTGCGGGTGCCATTCATGTTTACTCTCGTTATGGCTGATTGTTTAAATTTCACTTAGCAGACAGCATTGTGTTTTGGAAGCATTAAATTCTTCTCTGTTAATGGCTTCCCATGTGCTAATGCTGTTAATATCAGAATTTGATGGACTTAACATACGCTGCCGTTCCCGTTCTACAGGCGAAGAGCAGGATCATGGGTTCAGGAACGAATATGAAAAGCAGAGAGTACTGCCGCTAGCAAGGTAGACCATTGATAAAGATTAAAATAGGTGTCGGAGACAGAACGGAGCCCTGTGGCATACCAGCATTTATTTTGTGGATATCAGACTTCAAACCGTCCCAGACAATTTAAATTGAGCGCCCCGAAAGGGGATTTCTAATCTATTGAAGAAGAGATTCGACGATTCCAAATGCACGCATTTTCGACAAAAGAGCGTGATGCCAAACCCGGTCAAATGCCAGAAATATTAAGTACAACTATCTTGCTTTCACCAGATTTATGTACGCTTTGGTCCAACTTTTCGGTGAGACATGCCATCAAATCACCACTGGACCTGTTGCTACGAAAACCGTATTGGCTGTCATTGAGAAGTTTTCGCGTTTGGAGATATTCCATGAGTTTGCGAGTCATCAGCGTTTCCCTGACCTTGGAAAGAAGGAACGTACAATGGGTCTGTAGGAGGAAAGAAAAAGATTCGCCTTTTTTAGGAGCGGGCTGGATAAATGCTGTCTTACATCCGCTCGGAAAGTATCCTAAAGAGTAGGATTGATTACGCAATGGATTTGCCAGCGTAGAAGAACACCCCTTCAGAAGAAGAGGAGGTATACCATCTGCAACACTGGATTTGCTATTACACGAGTGCGAAAGTAGATTCGTCTCATTGGTGATTCGACGCATTCAAGTATAGAAGTGTAGAGTTGACCGCAGAGTGCCCATCAAGCAGATTGGTGTTGTCTAAAGAGCTGATAGCTGGAATGTCGCTGTAAATGAGGGTTTTTTGCTGCAGTTTTTGGACGTATTGATATTTCACACGCTTAAGGAAAACATTGCAGTCATTTTTAACTCATGTGAACTTTTTTCGAGTTTCCTTTGTTGAGGTGATCTTGTAACACCGAAAAAACATCTCCCTAAGCCCTGACAGCCTCTTTACAGATCGAATCGTACCATGATTTTTTCTTTACAAGGAAAATAGAAATAAACTTCTCCGATCTGTTTATACTGTGGATGACGCTGTGGTGCACTTGGCTAAGCCTGGATACAAAAAAGTCTCACTTTGGGATCTTATTTCAAGGAAATCCGTTTAATTGCTTATTGGTAGTTTATTTCGTGTTACACTCTAGTTGTGATCTGCGTCGATGACAATTTCTGACTGACAGGATCTTCATTGATGTTACAACCGGCCGTCCTTTGACCAAACTCGTAACCGAGACCGGGAAGCTCGCACCAGCATTTCATCCTATCTTATGCCATGACTGAGTTTAGTTTTCTCTGACTTGGCTGCAGGTCAGGAATATCTTCTACGACATACGACTATCGGTCATTTGCGAGAACTATGGTGAGGATGTATGGGCCTCGATATTTCGGTTCCAATTTTCGAGGCTCACCTGTGGCTGCAGATTCATTTTCCATCAACACGAGCTCTCCTGGTCGGTGCTTCAAAAGGGGCGAATGTTTAGCATAGGACCTGGCCTTTTGGTAAGTTTAGTTCTGCTCAATGCACAACAGTGCGCCGTAGTTCCATCTCATCGGCTTCCACTGTTATACGGTCACCCAGTTCCAGCAAAATTTTGTCACATAGGCTACATCTCGATGTGTATGCAAATAGGAGTTCGAGTGGACTGGCCTTCGTTGGGTAGTTTCGAGCAGTGTTCAGCTCCACTGAACTGATCGTAGATAACTGGCCCAATCGCCTGCCTTCTCCGAGGCATGATTGTATTTCAGTGAAGTTCGGGCGGGTCGGCTGCACTTCTTGACCTGACCATTGACTTTGGGTCTCCTAACAGCGATTTTCAGGTGCTGGATTGCATTCTCCTTACAACAAAGACTGAGCATACGCGATGCGAATGCGGTCCGTAACAATTCTTCTGGATAACCCAAAAGACCTGGCCACTGCAGTTAAAATGCTGAGGACTCGCCTGTTGCCTGTGGGCTTGATGGCTCCCAGAATTGCGTACTTAGTCAAATTATCGACTGAGGCGAGAATGTAAAGCATTCCTTCTTTTTCCTTTTGTTAAGATACCAAGATGTTCGAGGTGCACTGTGTGGGGGCGCTATAAAGTATCTATAGACCATAAAACCTCAAAATGACATACTGGCTGTGCAATCAAATGGTGAAGTCAATCATATTATAAAGCGCGGTAGTGTTGAGGGGAAAGGCAAAACAAAAATCAACAAAAACGAAACTGAGCACGATTCAATGTGTCTGTGCATTATTGGACACAACTCCGCTTCATATAAAAATTCAAGAGGAACCAGCTGTATATGTACATAGTTCTCAGGCTACGTCGCGCAATACGCTTCAAACATCGTTACCGAATCTCAAACTCTAGACCAATTGGACACCACCTTAACTTTTGAAAGAGGTAAAATGTCTACTTCCCCACAAAGGGGGAATCGAATTCAAAAGTGGTAGGACCTCGAACCCACCTACCATTTGCATTATGTAAGGATGCCACCATCTTTCAGGTAGAACTAACTGATTTATTAGAAGCTGTATGTCTTCTACTAAATAAACAGCGTGAAAGAGTCAAGATAATTATACACTCGGATGGTAAATCGGTACACACAGCACTAAGTACGCGTAGTTACTGGTACTCATCAAGGATCCTCCTAGAGCCTCTTAAAGCACTCAACAACCTCGCCGTTATGAACACCTCTCAGTCGTACTGATACCAAGGTATGAAGGTTACGATGCCAATGAAAAAGCTGACTCCAGGCAAAGAAAGATGCAGAGAGTCCATTTGTCGGACCCTCCCCAAGCGACGGCTTTAGTTATAAGAACTATGAACAGGAAATTAGACTTCGGGCAAGATTACGCACAGTTAAATATTGAAGATGACCTTAATCACTCAGAGGAATTCCTAAATTAAGAGTTCTGTGTGCGGAGCTGAAAGCAATCTCGCAGAAACGGCGGATCCACTTTCTGGAAAAATTAAACAATAGAAGGAAACGGCACAACAGATCTGTTTATATTGATCGCAGACAGAAGGGCCTTTGCCATACCCTCGTATTACCATGTCTTACCCAATCCTGATTGGATTACAAAGTATCTATGTCTATGTCCGATTTCTCTCACCACTTCCAAGTTTGTTGGAGTATACAGGGCTTCTCTGGACGAAGTCAGAAAGCTGATTTCACAGAGACTTGTTTTCATCCCAGGTCACAATGGAACAGGGATAAATGAGATTGGCTGTGAACTTGATATGTTAAGTTCAGAGGAGAATGTCTCAAGACCCAAACATGCGTTATAACGGGCTGTTTTTTCAGTCAGGGCTTCCATCGAAATTTTGGTATCTTGTTCGAATTTCTGAAGATGGCATGATTCTTCTGAATGACCAGTCCTTCAGAAGGAAACACTGCCTATTGGCGTTGTAACAAGCTACTGCGTTTAGGCTAATTACCTACGTATGCTATGCATAAATGGCACAAGATTCTGCCTGCAACACTTGCTGTGAGAGTGATGACAAGACCGAGTAGCATTTCCATTTTGACTGCAGCATCAGGTTGTAGGTATTTGGCTCTGATGACATTTTATCACGTTCTACGAAAGACTGAGAAATTTTAGCAAAAGGAACATACAGACAGTACTATGAGTTAGTTCTTGTCTTAACCCGGTGTTAACGTCATAGGTTTCGATTAGTATCGACTTGGGCTTTTTGGGTTTTGCTGTAGGATCTGCTGTAGTGTAAATAATTGGTTAATTGTGGATTAACCAGGCTAGACCGTACAGATCGTTATAAAACATTTTCAGACACGATACACTGGACCCGATATTAGGGAGACTCATGCTTCTATGTAATAGTTGCCGCACCTTTGAAATACCAAACGCAACTACCTTTCCTTTGCCATAATGATGTAGACTCTGTCATCAGATTACTAGATGAGATGTTGCCAGGAAACCCTATCGCTATTCATAGGGCGGTCACGGGTAGGTTTTCCTGTCTAAAGATGTCTCAGGATTTACAATATTTTAGATATAGACGACTTCGAGGAGCAATGGGCCTGCAAGAAGAGGACTGGGCTGGAAGAACTTGTACTGTGGTTTTGCCACTACCTCACAGAACGATAAGGATCTTCATCTCATAAGATTCCGGTATGAAAGTCAATCGTAATAAGATCTGTACTAGCTTCTCTCAACAGTGCTTCTGATGATCTTTCCTTTTTCCCATTTTAAGAGAAGCCTTGAAGAAAAACCGAATCAACTTCCGGGCCTTACTTGAAGTTAGTTCATGACCAGGCAAATAGACGATGCTGCTGGCAAAAAGTCCGGTTCACTTCGACCTAAGGTGAAGAAGTAGAAAGAGGCCCACATCGTAGAATCGAAAGGAAGGTGCTCAATATTGACAACTATGAAAGGCTGCGATGTTTACGTCGAAGTCTTAGCAGATGCTGTGGCAAGATTGACAACTGGTTCTGTTTAAAAATGCATGGAATGCTGAATTCCATTACTACATCAGACTAAAACGTATTTTGCCTAAGTGACACGCTGGCATCGATTGCTTAAAACCATTTTTAGGTCTCTTACAATTCTCTACAAATGATTTGAGGCAAAGCCCACTCATTTAGGTGCTTGACCCTCTCTCGATTGCATTTTGCAATATTGTATTTTGCAGTGCAGTTCACTTTTCTGCATTATGACTTTGCTGGCCAATTTTTCCCAGCCTCAACGGCCAGTTGCAACACATATAGCCAACCTCACAAACACTGGGAGTGGAGGATAAAAAAAAAAAGAATCAAACCTCATCTAATGATGCGTGGGAATCACTAACAAGACTGTCAAGTGGTTCAGTATTCCATAACTCGCAAAACGATATTGCGGCGCTCTGATCGGCAATCAGATGTGATTTTCCTGCAAATCGGCATCATAAACACTTTGGTTATGTACGAATACATCGCCCCCTGAGATGGTGGTAACACCCAGCTTCCAACTACCAACATACAACTGGCAATTGGCAATTGGCAACTGGCAATTTCGTATACTCGCCTCGTTTACACCGCATAACTCGTGTGCTAAAGCTAAAGTACCACTTCACTTGTTCCATCATCATCTGGGCATCCACCACCACTCCATCGGACAACCAACTTCATCTCATCTATACAGTCATCGTCGTCATCGTCGTCGTCGTCGTAGTCGTCGTCATCATCATCGTCAGTTGCAATCATCCTTCGCATATGCATTTTTAAAATATCAATTTCCTCCCTCTGCCTGAACTCTCAGTGATGGACGGATTCCGCTGTCAAAGACTTTAGCCTCACCCCTGGAAGTGTGGCAGTGGTACTTAAAATCTAAAAATATTATAAAAGTATCTAGAATATTTTACACCACATTAAAGCTCAACAACGACGTTGATGACAGTGTCGAAAGAGTGACTCCGCTGCAGGTTTTGACATTGTGTCGCTTATTTTACGATGTCATGTTCGTGGGTATCACAGGAGGCGTACTTAAGCACCCCATTCACGAGAATCGCGTAAGTGTCCACCTTTTCGTGACACCAAAATTTACTAGTGTTTCCAATAAGTTGAAATCTCTTCTTTGAATTTCTACTTGTATCTAATGTCGTCATCGTCATCGTCATCGTCATCTGCATCGGCATCGGCATCGGCATCGTCATCAGCATCTTGTTGTCCATTTAGCAAATTGTTAATGTGCAACAGACATACTCGTAGATATCCATACAATTCGATGCAAAAGTATCTCGTAACGACCAACACTACTAGTACAACGACGACAGGAGACGTCTGTCTGCTGCCTACTTTCCAACTAGACAACATAAAATATTATCGATCGCATCAAGTTCCGTTTATGACCGCATCGGGACGGCACTGAATTAGTTCCACTGGCATTCACACCAGCCTAATGGAATTGCTTAGTATCCCTCCATATGCACGATGGGATACATACAGTGCTCGTCATATTGGGGAGTGTTAGCAAGTTGAGCTCCCAAGTGACGATTGAGGACTATAATAAGATTTTTGCCAAAGTGCGCAACTGCAATGCAGTTTACGTTTTACGTGTACATGACACACCATCGATTTGAACTGAGGACAATGGAGCACGAAGAAAACGTTTGTTTGCACTTCACAGATTGGCATCTTCGCTTAAGGAATACCAAAGTGGCTAAGGACGAGCAAGTCATGCTCCAGATGACGAGTACGTAAGAACTGTATAAGTAGACGAGTAGAATACAAAGGGAAGGAGAAAGACTGATTTCGTTGAGATACATTTTCAAGAATTCGCAATTTTTCGGGGGATTTCGTAAATGTATGGTTGGCTTAGGGTCGGCAATTGGTAAATTCATCTTCGTAAATCGTTCTAGCTAAGGGCAAATACTCGTACACAGCATCAGCATCAATATGCAGAAGTCCTAAAGGCAAATTCAATTTGTTTCTGGATTAACGACACTCTGTCAATATTGTGTTATAGATATAAGGCAGTACAGTCATGTCTCTGAGGATTACAGTCGAATGACGAATCGACTGTTAAGGTGTTAATGCTGGAGATACTGGAATTGAAGATGAGCAGAGAATTCGCTAATCCAATGATCAATCCATCAGAAGCGTATTACTTGACGGAAGTAATGATTGGCAAACACATTTCTCACTCAGGTGAGGGATTTTTCCGATAGAGGAAATCCAAGGACAAACCACACAACATCTACTGAATGCTGGCAACAACAAAACGATGGTTGGTAGGTGGTTATCCTTAACAGTTTATTCCGTGAGTGATGGGTTGATGTTAATATTTGGACAAACTGGTGCAAAAATTCGTTCCCAAATACGACCAACCGGATGTACATATGTTACCGCTGTCCTCTTCCAGAATGGAAGACATAGAGCTACAGGTTAGAGGGCCACACGAACTCGAAAAGATAAGACCCTCACAGGCTGAGTGAGTTCTGACTGTTTTCTAGGGAGAGAGATCCCTAACAATCGATTTTCTAAAAATTCCTGATGGGGCAAAAACTCCAGCAACCTTGGGCTTTCAGCACGAGCGGATAGTTCGACAATCATCGGACATTTTTATTCTTTACTTCACTGTCTTACATAGTCCGTCCAACTGCCTACTTGCATGGGGTAAGAGATTTCGAATGCAACTAGTTACTCCCTGAAGAATGATTCTTTCTTTCCGCAGAAACCACCATGAACCGATAGCATACTTCTGGAAGGTATTCAACAATGCTTGGACCTACTCAATCCGTGGATAACAAAAGTATACAAAGCCTACCCCAAACCCATAAACGGTGAACGGCATTGCTCATATCGCAAACAGGTTACTGGCGGCCCCTCTGCCCTAGGGGCTCAGAATTGGCCTGCGCCACCATGTTGGCGGTTTTTTGTGAGCTATATTGCCCGGTCACGTAAAACTCAACTCTTGCGAAGCAACCAACAGGCTCGGACAAGAAGCAAGCCGTTCAGATCTGAGCATGGAATATTTGGATCTTGAACAGCCCGTGTACAGCCGAATAGTAAGCGTAGGTCCTATAAGCCATCCGTGACATCTGCCACGGTGAATAGTTTAGACAACAGAACCAACGTTTTCTCGGGAGCAGATTTGTTGTAAGCGGGACGATTGAAGTTCTTAAGCACGTGAGCGAACGCCTTGGAACAATTAGCATCAAGGCCAAGTTGGCCTGCATCATATTAGTATGTGGTCAGAAGAAAAAATTGGGGGCCTGAATGGCGAGAAAGTACTGAATGTTCAAAACATGAATTGGATCAGTAGCGCAACAACCAAGTTCGTAATGTAGTGCTTGCTTTACCTGTTCGAGGTGATCCCCGGGCCTACGAGGTAGGCCAAAATTGCAAGTGCGAGATTGTCTAGAGCCTTATGCCTAGACTAGGTAACCTGGGCTAGCAGTCCGCGTTACCGAAACCAGCCCGCTACGGAAACCGACTTAATGCCTCGGATAACGACTGATAACACGTTGACGACCCGTACCCGGACTAAAATTGCTTTCTGGAATGTGAAGACGCTCCTTGACTCTCAGAGTGAAGGACCTTAGAACGCCAGATTCCTTCAATTAGAGCATGAGTTTATGCGATATAAGCTGTACGTATTGTGAGTAAGCAAGATAAGATGGTTAGATGCGGGTGAGTACCAATCACCAACGCGTAACAGTGTATTACTCTACTCTGGCAGACCAACCGGAAGCCCCCGTGTATATGGAGATGGACTGCTTTTAAGACTTACAGCACACAGAGGCCTTATGATAAGATTTTAACGGCCAGATTCCGGACGAGAGTACGTGGCGTTACCTTTATACGCCCCCAAGAATGGTTCGTCTGAGGAAGAAAAGGTGTCCTTCTACAACCAGTTGGGAGCTGTTTATAATGCAACACCCAACGGCGACATTATCATTGTGATGGGGGACCTTAATGCCAAGGTAGGCAGCGACAACAAAGGGCTCAAACATGTTATGGGACAGCACGGATTAGACAACCGCCATGACAACGGCGAAAGATTTGTTGACTTTTACAATGCAAATCGTCTAGTCATAGGTGGCACCAAGTTTGAGCACAAGGCCTGCCATAAAATCAGTTGGGTGTCAACTGACAGGCAAGCAACTTCCAACCAAATTGCCATCAGTCACCGTTTTAGAAGTAGTCTTCTAGACGTCCGAAACAGACGAGGAGCGGACATAGGGTTGGTACGAGATCACCATCTTATGATAGCTTCTGTCCAATTACGCACTGCTGCCGTTCGAAGATCTAACCACACAAGAATACCTAGGTTCAACGTAGACCGACTGAGAGTTCCCACAGCGCGCCAAGAACTAAGGGACCACCTCTCACCAGGAGTGGAAACAATCAGCAGCTCACTGCCCGACACCATCCAAGACCATTGGTGTGCTGTGAAAACGGTTTTCACATCAGGTGCTGAAAGAATTGTCGGTCGATCGCAGGAAAGCCATAGAGCGTGGCTTTCCGAGGATACCTAGAGAAGGATCAACAAACGA
This sequence comes from Volucella zonaria, assembly GCA_963966105.1. Classification (NCBI taxonomy): domain Eukaryota; kingdom Metazoa; phylum Arthropoda; class Insecta; order Diptera; family Syrphidae; genus Volucella; species Volucella zonaria. The sequence goes on from OZ014531.1 coordinate 132,393,748, forward strand.
AAACAACTAAGAACTCGAATTGCAGCAGCTCCAGCAGCAGGAAGGATCGAGCTAGAGTCCCTATATCGCATGAAGATGAGAGAAGTGCGTGGCCGTAGCTCAAGTGTATTGGCTTCCCAATCGGACGGTTCGGGCTTCAATACCAACCGCGACCGAAAGCCTTTTTTCAGCCAACTAAAAATTCGTGAGATGAATGGTTGCCTAAATATAAGATCAAATCAATTTACGCTAATAATTAAGTCTCGCAATTAAATGATGGATGCCACCCATGGAGCGAAATAACCACTGAGCCCAAGCATCTTTCTCTCTCTCTCTCTCTCTGTATCCATCTTTCCGAAAAACTTAACACGTGCTCTGGCATTTTAAGAGTAGTACCACCCTAATCCTCCCAAAATGAGCTTAGCGTTAAATGAAAGCAAAACCAAGTGTACTCGTATTTGGATAAACTATCGGATTCGTAAATGTGGAAACCGAAAGAAAAATCTGTGAAGACCGCTTTTCGATCTCCGGTGAGCACTTTATAAAAAAAAAAAAAGACTTACTATACTTCCCTTTCTGATCACAAAAGACACCTACAACAATGTACGAAGGACAGTCATAGCCAAAGCCTACAAAGGTCTTGGCTACATGATTGTATTTATGCTGAGAATCAGGATGGTCCCTGTATGCTGAGGCTGGTCTAGTCAAGATCCTTAACCAGGAGGATCTATAATCCATTTACAATTTCGTAGTGAAATTTTATTCTAACGAGGTATGGGTTTAATTCCCAGGTCATATGCCGAAAAATAGGAAAAAATCATTACAAAGGCAAGACTCCTAAACTGAACATTTTTGCTACTTAAAAACTTGTTTATTCTTTCTGACCAGGTCTCCCTGTTTGTGCACAAAAATGGCAGGACTAACACTACAAATCCAGAAAGGATTAGCGTGTCAAACTGGACTGCCACGCTAAAAATTTATTTTTAGTTCAGAGGGTCTTGTGGTTCCGAAAGTATACAAACCCTCAAACCGGAAGGTTGGTTACTACCTGCCCCTACGAGATCTAAAATAAGACCTATGAGGAGTTTCCTATATACGAACGAGGGTTGTCTGAAAAGTTTCCGACTGAACCATGATATAAGACACTTTTTTTCAAAATTTTTTTTTATTTTTCTACATACTAGGTGGAGTGAAAAGTAACCTCCTTGACCGCCAGAATGCGCTGCTACTGCAAAAAAGGTTGTGGTGTCTTGAAGTCCGTTCATAGTTAGGCAGACATGCTAAATTTCAGTGCGATACTGTCTTTAGTTTTGTTTTGACAGCTGATTGTTGTTGACGTGTTTGGCATCATGTTGAGTATGGACAAAAACGATTTTCGTTCTCTCATAAAACATTATTTTTTGAGAGGCAAAACGGCGAAGGAAACAAAAGAAAAGTTGGATAAATATTATGCGGCTAATGCTCCGTTGGATTACACCATCAAATATTGGTTTCGAGAGTTTCGTGGTGGCCGCAGCTCCACTACCGATCAAGTCCGCAGCGGCAGGACCTCCGAGGCGGTTACAGAGGACAATGTCAAAAAAATACATGAAATGGTGTTGGCTGACCGGAAAGTGAAGGTGCTGAGCGCACACGCCATATTTTAAGCAATATTCTGCATAAGAAAAAGTTATCCTACCGCTGGGTGCCGCGCATGACGAAAATCTCGAACGCGAGAGCACTTTGAAAGAGTGTTTGGACTTGCTGATGCGGAATCGGGCGGACTTTTGGCATCGATTTGTAACTGGATTTGGATCCCTCGGACTATTATCTCTTCCCAAACCTCAAAAGATGGCTCATCAATAAAAAAATTCAGCTCACCCGAGGAAATCATCGGCGCCACGGAGGAGTATTTTGCAGACCTTCCGGAAAATTACTTTTCGGACGGGATCAAGAAGTTGGAAAATCGCTGGAATAAGTGTATCAAAATAAAAGGGGACTATATTCAATAAAATAAAAAAACATTAAAAAAAATTTTTTTCATTCCCAAGGAGGTTACTTTCCACTCCATCTAGTAGTCTCCTTGTAACTCTTCATACTTCTCCCAACGATGCTCACAGCGATGCTCCCATGTCTCTAACCCGTCCAAATAGTACTTGGTGTTTTTCTCTGCAAAATAATTGTTCACGAAGGAGATTGCCTCCTCATTTGACAACAATCTCTGTCCTCCGAACGCAGTTTTTAGATAAGGGAACAAAAAGAAGTCGCTTGGGGTTAGATCTGGTGAATAAGGCGGATGGTCAAGCAGTTCAAACCCCAATTCAAAGATTTTCGCCATGGCAATCGCTGAGGTGTGAGACGGCGCGTTGTCTTGGTGAAACAGGATTTTCTTTTTCTGCAAATGTGGCCGTTTTTCCGCAATTTCTGCCTTCAGCTTGGCAAGTAATGATGCGTAGTATGCCTATGTCCGGTAACAATGTTAGGTTACGGGACCAAACATAGCCATTGCTAGTAAGCAGTTTCAGCATTCACAACTCGTACCTCCATATAATCTGACTTTCAATCTGATAGATCATACTGCGGTCAAAGTAAAGTTGTCTATTGGGCAGAATAAGTTAGATGGCCGACCCACTCTGCAGAACACTTTGTTTGGGAGACACGATCATGTTTGTTTCGTAGGCGGTCACGGGCAATATGAGGACGTCAATTTAAATAAGTTAGTCAACGAAAAACTTCCTTATCCCTGATGAAGAACGATGCGAAAAGTATTTTGTAAAAATAGCTGCGAGAATGGTAGATTTGTTGCTAAATTGCCATTTAAGGATAATCCAGAAGTGTTAGGACAATCACTCGGCATTGCCAAGGAAGAAGGTTTGTTTCACCAGCAAAAAGGCGATTAATATCCAGAAATCAAGTCAAAATACGAGTACGGCGAATTTATGGAAGAGTATGGAACGCTGGGTCCATTAGATAAAATTATACGGAACCAATTGACCTAGATGAAGTGTTTTTGGTCGCGTCAATGTGTACTTAGGCCAGAATCGTCATCGACGTAGATTTATGCTAGAGTAGTGCACATCATCAAATATTTCGTTGAATGAGATGTTGCTAAAGGGTCTAGCCTTTCAAAATTTCTCCGTTTTCGATTGTACAAGTACGCCATGACCGCAGATGTTGCTAACGTGTATCGGCAAATACAAGTTGAGGAAGGCGATTGGAAGTATCAATGCATAACCACTGAGCCCAAACATCTTTCTTTCTCTCTCTATCCCATTTTCCAAAAAACTTAACACATGCTGAGGCATGTGTAGAGGTAGAGAGCCACTGATGATCTAGAGGGATATCAGTAGAGAACGGTTACGTATAGAACAACGTCAGCAGATAGCAAGGAATCTAAACTTCCATTGGGGGCAAACGTATTAAGGGATGATTTCTAAATGGATAATCTCGTAAGAGGAGAGTCTGCAGAGGAAATCTTCAAGATATTCACAGCAGTCAGGACCATTATTCAAGAAGCGGGATATAAGTTGCAGAAGTCGTGGTTACTGCTACAGCATATCGCAGAAATTTAGAGAGAAACTTGAATCAATGACTCTAACATCATCAAGGCGTTAAGAAACACGTCTAGTCCATTGGGTGGTCAGTTACAGTATATGTCCACCTTCTTCGATCTGTTAGGATTAATTAACCCTGATGAACCGGTCCAACATATTGTAGAGCCTATAGCCAGTGTACTAAGAATGTATCAGGTGTACAACTAAATTATGATGAAAATGCAACTTTATTGTCAAAAAATGGTTACAAATGAATCATTCAAAGTATTGCCCATCGCTAGCTACAACTGTTTTCCATCTGTCTGGCGGAGCTCGAATACCGTTACTGAAAAAATGTTCATCTTTTGAGGCTAACTACGAATCAAGCCATTTTTTGATGTCTTCATGTGAGCGGAATTTCTGGTCAGCCAGACCATGTGCCATCGCACGGAACAAGTAATAATCAGATGGCGCAATATCTGGGGAATAGGACTTCCCATTCCAGATAGGTTTTAGTGAATTTGGCAACGTGAGGGCGAGCGTTGTCATGCTGTATATGACTTTTTGTGCCTCTGCTCGTATTGTGGCCGTTTTTCGCGCAGTGCTCGCCGCATTCGCATCAATTGAAGTCGATACCATTCCCCAGTGATGGTTTCGTTGGGTTCCAACAGTTCATAATAAATAACACCGACCTGGTTCCACCAAATATACAGCATAACCTTCGCAGGATGAATATTCGGCCGAGCCAACGAAGTAGAAGCATGACCGGGCAGTCCACGTGACTTTCTCTCTTGGATCCATTGAATCCATTTTTCATCACCCGTTACGATGCGATGAAGAAAACTCTGCCTTTTTTACGGCTAGAGCAGTTGTTCCGAGGCGAAAAAACGACGCTCAACGTCCCATGGCTTCAAATCCTTGTTTTTAAATCACTCCCAACACATGCAATCGCTTGGAAATGGCTTGGCGAGTAATTCCTAATGCTGAAGCAACATCTCCTTGAATTTGGCACAGATCCTCATCGAGCAATGCCTCCAATTTAGCGTCTTAGAAGAATTTTGGCCTTCATTCAGGCGGACGGTCGTCAACATCGAAATCACCGTTTTTGAAGCGACGGAACCAATCACGGTAGGTTGTTTCACTTAGACCAACATCTCCGTAAATTTTTAGAGCTCTCGATACGTTTCAACACCGTTTTCTTCGAATCAAAGCCAACACTTCCCGCAAATACCGATTATTTGGCACAAAATCAGGCATTTTCACACAACCAAAAGTACAAGGTGGCGCAAAATTAATCACCCAATTCTGTTTTTGAATTACTTTTTTACTAAATAAAAAAAAGTGATTTTGAGTAATGGAAATTGGACCTTTACAATTGTTTCTGTTAAGTGGAAATGATGATATCCGCCAAATGGCTGTCGCCAGTGTTGATAAACATTTGTGCCCGTTTTATCGCATTTTCCTTGACTTTCCGCAAGATTTCCGGTGATAACTGTTCGCATTTCTATCGAATGTTCTTCTTAAGGGCTGCGATTGTCTGAGGCTTGTTGGCATAAGCGCGCGACTTCAAATAGCCCCAAAGAAAGAAGTCTGGGATGGTTAAATCGGGCGATCTTGCTGGCCATGCTAAATCGCCAAAACGGGAGATTACGCGACCAGGAAACGCTTCCTTCTGGCTCGCGCTGTGTGTGCACCGTTTTGTCGAAACCACATGTTCACCAAGCCCCGCTCATCCAATTCCGGCGGTAAGAAGTCTTTTACTTGTATCAGGGTTCTGTAGCGTTCACCAGTAACAGTGACCGTATTGCCGATGGCGTCCTCAAAAAAATACCACACAGTGGCATTGAGTGGATGTAATGGCTCTTCGTGCATCACACACGAATTTGCAGTGCCCCAGGAACGAAGATTTTGCTTATTGACGTAACCGCTTAAGTGGAAATGCGCCTCGTCGCTCATGATGATTTTCGACACAAAATCGTCCTCTTCGTTGTTGAGATTGAGGATAGCTTTACAGTAATACACACCCGACTGACGGTCAGGAGGCATAACTGATACACTGTTTGCACTTTGTACGGGAACATGTGTAAGTCTTTCACTAAAATTCGCTGTAGGGTCCGTCTGGTGATGCCCAATTGCGTGGCCCATTGTCTGGTTGATGTTTCTCCTTTCTCAGCGACATCGGCAGCCACAGCTGCGATATTCTCGGCCGAACGACCAGTCTGGTCGCGGCCACACCCTGCATGGTCTTCTGTGGTTCCACTCTGTTCGAGTCGAGTAGCTAGGCGCCAAAATGCTTACCCAGTTGGTGCGACGCGATTAGGAAATCGACGTCGAAATTCACGCTGCGCTAACACCACCGACCGATTATTGTTGTTTACCATAGGTCAAAGCTTGGTTCATGACGTTTTGGATATGTCAAAATCGATAAGCACTTTCTGCTGGAGCCATCTATTAAGAACTTAGTTGCGCGACTAATATTAAGATTCGACGATCAAACCCAAAGTTTCGCGGATGTATCATTGCGGGCATACGGATGTTGTGTCTATGCACATAGGAACAAGGGCACTGTCAATTATTGAATGCAAAGTCTCGAGTTTCTACAATTAAAACCGAAAGTATTCCTGGGTTACCTGTTGGTGGCGCTTCTTGTTAGCATTATGCGCCAAACTTGGTCCACATAATTGACGAAATTTTTTATGCGGCAGACTTTGTTTGTTGAGTATCCAAAATACAAAGCGAGTTCGCGGCAGCAGTGTGGAAGCATGTTGGTACTAAAAAGTATCCTGCTGATATCATTTCCCGAGGACCTTTTGCGAGCGAGTTGTACTGTAGTATACATCGGCGATTTTAATCTCCCCCATCTCCTATGGACCCACTCGGATAAAGAATCCTATCTCGTTGCCATAAATGCAGCTTCTGACAAAGAAATCCTCTTCATAGATCGTCTGAAATACGATTTTTCTCCTAGTCCTAATGGATTGCCCGCAGTTGTCTTAAAAAAATGTGCTGACAATCTAATTCATCCCCTCATTAGTATTTTCAAACTATCTTTGCCTGAAGGGCCCTGTCCTTATCTCTGGAAAAGCGCTTTTATAACCCCTAGTTCACAAAAAAGGGCCAAAGCACGATATCTCACCAATTATCGCTCCATTGATAAAGTATCCTGTATCCCCAAGGTTTTTGAAAGAATTGTTTATGTTGCCCTATATTTGCAACCAACCAACATGATTACCTCAAAGGCAGATCAACGATCACCAACCTCGTTGAGTTTGTTTCTAGTACACTGAGCGCCCTAGAGCAAGGGAAAGTAATTGATGTAATCACCGCGGACTGATAAAATCTTGCACAACTTAATCCTGTTCAAATTCAAAGCTCTTGGTTTCGAACCAAGACTGACCTCTTGGATTAATTCTTACATTAAAAATCGCGACTATCTTGTCCACTTTCGTTCAGTTTTTTCTGACCCAATTCTCGCCACTTCAGGTGTTCCACAAGGCAGTCATCTTGGTCCACTAATTTTTATCTTGACTATTAACGATGTTGTTAATGTCATAAAACATAGACAGCTTTCAAGCCTCTCTGACTGTCAACATTTACAAGATGATTTTAATAGGTTCTCGATAAGATGCCATAAAAATTTTTTCGAGCTCAACATAGAAAAATGCCAACCCATTTCTTACTCCCGGAGGCGTTTGACACTTCCAACCCGCGCATATTATTTATCAAATGAAAGAGTAGATGCTTACTTCAATGCGGGACTTAGGTGTCATTTGTGATACACAGCTCAATTTTCGCATCCATATTGACTCCGCAATTAGCTAAGCTAACTCCGCTCCCGAATTTGTTAAAGAACTCTCCGACCCCTTTGTCACCAAATCCCTGTACACAACTTTAGTTCGTCCACTTCTCGAGTATGCCAGTGAGATATGGTTCCCTTACTACGATTTATATATTCTGCGCACTGAAGCTGGCCAACGGGGATTTCTACGATTCTCTGGCTACCATGGGCTGACCATATGATTCTACCCCCCCTGTTTTAATCGACTCAACCTACTCGGTCTCCTGTCTTTGGAAAAACGTCGGAAGTCCGCCGATATTCTCTTCATCCACAAACTCTTAACCGGCATCATCGACTGTCCCACAATGCTCTCCCAAATCCCATTCAATACCAACCCGTGCCATTTAAGATCTGTCCACCCTTTTTGTCCGAATAATTACAGGAAAACTTATGGTCTTAACGAGCCACTGTGTGGAATGCTACTGAATGCTAAACTGAAACTAAAACTGAAACTAAAACTGAAACTATCCGGATTAGTGCCTAGTTAATTTCAAAGTCCGGATATTTATATCGGACAACACGGCAGTGGCCGAATAGGATAAACAAATTCGACCTTAATGGCAAGAGGCAGATAGAAACTTTGATGATCGTGTATCCTTTAATACTTCGAAAGGTCCTGTGCCGCCTTTCATCTGCCTCCACAGTGGAGCCACCGGATTGGCAACAAATACTGGCAGGTAAAAAGTTGTTCATGTGACATACGGATTGAGATAGCTAGGGCTTGTGGAACGCTTAAAAGAAGAGTCGAGATGAATCCTACTCAAATAAACGTCGTAGCAAAAGTAGCTACAAGTATGAACGGCGATCCCAATCCATTCAAAGTCCAATCTAAGAGGCAACAACTCGGTTTGAGCTAGCTGGATAGATTTGTTGTTGAGATCCTAGTCCTCCCCGACCTAAGGCACAGTCAAAAGTTAGTTGGACAGTTTAAACGACCGGACGGACTTCGTTTTCAATTTGGGCACATACATAAAGAAGTGGTTGCATTTGTTGACTACATATTTGGTATCTCAAAGTGTACGTACAAACGCCTTAAAGACAGACGACTACGCAACAAAATAAACTTTAGGAAAGCTGGTTAGAGTCAGTCAGGTGGAAATTATGGTAAACCTAGAAAAGGTCAAGAGGCTCACGTTATCTCCAACTGACAGATAAATTGGTAGTGCTATACATTGGCAATCAAGGGTCTGTTGGAGTCCCAAATAGACTTACGAATCTCCAAACGATTTTGAAAACGACAGCTGACACATGCCCACAATTCTTGTGCTGGATCTCACGATGAACTGGCTTCGAGACTAGGCAGAATCAAGCCAATACAAACATACAAATAGGGCTTTCACCAAAGTGCCGTTGAATTATGTCGGCAAATGAAAAACCAAGGACGTAAGAGACTTATTACTTAATTATGTGGGACCATTATCAGCAATCCCAATTGCTTGAAACATACTAAACATGGTAACACCTTGACGTGAGATTCCTTAAAACCTGGATCGATAATTATTATGAAGCTTTACTGCAAATTTCGGTCACAAGAGTTTCATTTCAGAAACCGTATGCCACAAAGTTCCATATTTGGCTCTTTACTATTAAGCTTTTTTTGTAAAGCTATATTCCCAATATCCAGGCCGCGATGTGGTTAAAGTATCAGTATCACCGATGCACTAAAGAATGTACAGAATGTTGTGGTGCCTTCTAAGCTTAAAAATTAAATTGCTCCGGCAAGGGTCGCTACAGCGAAGATATGAAAATACTCTGGAGTTATTGCTAAAGCTGGCGAGGGTGCTACCAAACGTGTGCCAGGTTAGAGCTAAAGCTACTGACAAAGGAATATCTCAATTGCCCTCAACTTGACATCCAAGATAGGGGAAACTACTCATTACTAGGTACAGGACAAATCTCACTGATGTAGGAAAGACGGCGAGATGAATGGCGGAGACGTTCATTTAATTCCACTCAAAGATAGGGGGAAATCATTATTTTAACGAGATAGACCTCCACTCCTCCGTAGCAGCTTAATGAAAGAATAAATGGTTCTGACTTTGGCCTTAACAAGTCTATGGTATTTTGGAAGACTAAAGGCATCGACATTGATATAGATGCATTGCACGAAAGTACTCCGCGCGACTTGAACTGCACTTCTGTAGAAGATCTGTGCAGTAAATGAGTCCAATTATGTGCTCCTGTGAGAGCTTACACCCCCAAATTCGCCGTCTGAGATGCATCAGGGACAGACTTTTTCGATGAAAAAAATAAATATAGACATGTCTATCTTACTCAAGGAGATGCACGGATACCATCAATTTAACCTCTCACAAACCTCTCCTAAGTCCCAACAATTTCAGACTTGGCAACCCTGATGTAGCATCATCTAAATCATTCTTCTTCTTCATCGTCATTCGTTCACCATCTATCTAATCGGCTATTCAACGATCCAGCAAACAAGCAAACCAATGCGTTTCTCCGGTCATCACCTTTTCCACTCGAACCAAAACGGAAAAGTCGATTTTCCTCTAAAAGGGGATATAAAGTACTCGTATCTGCGGAAACTCATTGAAAGTTTCTGACTGCAAAAATTGCCAAAGTCGACCATAATACCATGATGAAGCATCAGCCTTACCGTCAGAGCACCAACAGATACTCGTATTCGTACTGGTGCTTGCAAGGTAAAGTACCTCATCCATATGCAACGTGCGGGAGAGAAAAGTATCTGCACCTAATAAACAACTTCAGCGACACCGACGAACTTTACCGCCATCGCCGCCGTCCTCTGTACCTATATTCATATCCCACCGCGCTGCCACCACAAATGTCAGACACAAAAATCTAGCAAACGAATCTATCACAGGCACATTGAACCAACCACCTTTCAACAGAGTTGCTACAGCAACCCCTCGCCAGCAATGCATTTGCAACACGAGTTGCTAGATCTGGTGTGTTCACTATAAAGTGGAGTGGAGTTTATAAATATTTATGAAACTCGCATCACTTCCACGACGATAAGTGACCACAGCAGCCATAGTTGAAGGTACCACTCGGACTCTCGGTCTCTTGTTGTGGTTGCCGGTTGTCCACTAAGTTGAGATACATAACTCTCTACCACGTAGCTTCAAAGTTGATTAATAGAATTCAATTATTTCGCCGAGTTTTGTTAATTAGATTTTGTAGCTGGACGGTGATGCCCTGAAATGGGGAGGACTCTTTTCCAATCCAACTCTCATAGACCAACGGCAATATGAACATGAGCATCCAGATGCTGTAACTGCGATTTTCAGATTCCTTGCGCGCACCTTTTAAGGAGGCAATTAAAATCTGAACTCTCTTAAACAACAACAGAGACAGAGAGATGGCAACTATGTTAAGACTACTTCTACTACCCTGTGGATGGCTAATAAATACGCCTGCCTGGGGCTGCCTGGTATGGAGGAGCAGCCGATATCGCTTCTCAATCACATCCCGGCGACGAATAATGGAATTTCTTCCATTTTTGGTGGTGAATCTCATTCAAAAAACGATTCCATGTTAGGATGGTGGGCTGCTGCTGAACGGAAGTGGGCCTTTATCAGTGAACCAGCACATTCAAGTCTCTGGTGCGTTCCAACAGTAGCAGCAGCAGTAGCCATGGCGAATTTTTTAATTGGATTACAGGCCTTATCAGTTCGGTTGCAGCTGGCAATCAGATTGAATGACTGATGGTACGATGAGATGTTCCTAATTAGCATAGTGATGCGCTTGACAGTCGAATTGGATTTACTCATAGCTGACGAGGAGGGAAACTGCCATCAATTTGAGTGGGATCACCAGCTAGCTATTCAGCTATAGTTCGACTATGAAGGCGACGTGTGTCTAGGGGATACCATCTCATAATTCATAAACATAGAGCTGGCATCGAAGATAAGGCAAATTGTTGCTTTTCAAAGTAATTGGTGGCAATGACAGGACGGATGAGTGGGTGATGTCTGATTTATGATTTAACGACTCCTCTGACTTTGGTAGAGACTGCAGAAGAATTTGTTTAGTCAGACGAATTTAATTTGATTAAGAGTCCAACAGGCATTCAGAAGTGGAATTGTAAAGGGCGGTTGGGATTTGTTTTAACAAATGACACCACCATCGCTGGGTCTGCGTGCTCCATTTCAAAGATAGGAATCTACTGGTGCAGTAGTCACCCGATTTCACGAGACGAAGGCAAGGAATTTTGAAAGTCTCACAATGATATTAGATACACTTGTAGCCGACGCTATTGGGAAGAGTCTTGTCAAAGTCGCGTGCGATTTGAGTGCATGTGCCTCAAAATGAACTGTTCATATTGAAAGAAGAACCATTCGCTTGATTGGATACTTATTTAGCCAACATCGGAACTACAAACACGGCTAGGACAGCGAGTTGTTAACGAACCATAAATGACACATAAGTGACCATTATACCATACTGGCGGCTCCAGATGAACAACACTCAAGCGGTCTAAATGGAATAAAAATAGCTTCGTCGTTATTGAATCAATAATTGAAGCTAGAACAGCATGAAATGCAACAGGCGAAGAAAGCAAAAACAACAACGTCCTCTATACTAGTAGACCGCAGAAATGGCGGTAAACACGCCAGCCCACTTTCGGATGTACTCATAAATATCGTGATTCTTTCCTAAGCCATACAACACGCTTATGGAATGACCTGCCGAGCTCTCTATTTCCTGATCATTGTAACTTGCAAACTGCCCGGCCATGAAAAAAATATACCAAGTTACGGAGCAACAACTAGTCTCGGATACGGACGTATCTACACTATTGGCAACCGCTGCAAATGAAACAAGGACAACGAACTTCGGATCTGCACGTGGAATGCTAGGTCCCGTAACAGGCCACGTGCAGCCGAACAACCCTGGACTGCCGCAAAGCAGATATTACCGCCATCCAAGAAATGCGATGGAAAAGGCCGGACAGGATGAATATAGTACGGCGATTGTTATCGACGGCAAAAGCAGTGCTTATTTGGATGCGGATTCGTTGTCAAAGGCAAGAAGTCTTGAGTTTCCGGCAAGTCTTGAGACGACACCAAAGATAGCTTCCACGAGCACTACGATAGGAAGAGATAGCACCTTTGGTAGTACTGTCGGAAGGTATATCCTGCACGACCAACCTTCGATAACGGATCCAGGCTAATCGACTTTCTCCCGGGGCGATAAATTATCGTAGCTAGCCCATGGTTCCCGCATCTCGATATTCATAAGGGAACGTGGAGATCTCCTGATAAATCAACCGTCAACTAGACTGACAACATTGCGATCGATGCAAGGCACTCCTTCAGTATTATGGATGTCCGAACGTTCCGAGGGGGCAATATCGATTCGGGCCATTACCTTGTTGTCGCCAAGGTACGATTGCTATTATGTTGAACATCGCAAAGCCAAGATAACACAATGCGGAAATCGGACGTGGGACGGCTCGCTACAACCGCAAGATATCGCCAAATCCTTTTCCAATCACGTCTCCCTTAATATGATAAGAGGTCCTATGCCGCCAAAATCAAGTATCGAAAACCAGCGGCAACATTGCCAAACACCCACCAGAGAAGCCGCCACAACGAAACCCAAGGTTTGACGACGAGTGACGGCCAGCACATGCAGCTAAGCAAGATGAATACAAATCGGCGCTGCATAGAAGGACTAAAGCTGCTCACGAGCTCTAAAACCAGAAGAGGAGAAACGAACACCGACTTCTCTGGAGGAAAAAGAAGGACTTTCATAGTCCGACCGACCGCGCGGTCGAGGCAATTGAAAATTGCTACTCCAGAAATGAGATTCGGAAGTTTTACCAAAATGTAAAAGCAACATGCCAAGGATACAACCCCGAATCGAAGCCAGTAGAGACGGACAAGGCAACATCGTAGTAGGGTCGCCGTCGATACTGATGATTTGAAAAGAGCATCTCTGTAGACTACATATATAACGGCGATGACGAACCAAATACCGCCGTCAGGCTGATGTAGGACGACAATTCCGTCCATCCAACCTGGATGAAGTGAAGATAGTCATATCCAAACTTAAGTCCAACAGAGCTGCTAGAGTTGACGGCCTGAATGCTGAGCTCTTCAAAGCGGCAGGCAGTGACTTGGTAAGGAGCATACACCAACTCATCTGTAGAATATGGTCGGACGAAAGTATGCCCGCGGATGGAACCTCAGCAATTGTTTGTCGGATCCTCAAGAAAGAAGACCATCTGATCTGCGCCAACTACAAAGGCATCAGTCTTCTAAACATCGCCCACAAGCTCCTATCTGGCGTATTGTGTGAACAATTGAAGCCGTTCGTCAACAGCCTAATTGGCTTCAGGCCAGGAAAGTCCATCCTTAACCAAATTTTCACACTACCGCAGATCTTGGAAAAAACCCACGAGCTCCAAATCGACACACACCACCTACCCATCGATTTTAAGGCCGTGTATGACAGGATCTATAGGAACGTGCTATACTATACAGAGCATTGTCTGGTTTCGACATCCCTGCCAAATGCGTCTGCTTGTGCAGGATGACGATGGAAAATGCGCGGTGCTCCATCAAGATCGGCAAAGAACTCACCGAGACCTTTGATGTCCAAAAAGGATTTAGAGAACATTTGACATCATTCTTGAAAGAATAGTGTAAAGCTCACGCGCCAACACAAGAGACACAATCTTTCAGTCTGCCCAATTACACGCATACGCCGATGATCTTGACATAGTCGAAAAAGAGAAGCGTGATGTCAGTTGCGCTTTCGGGAGTATTGAAACGGAAGCGACGGAGATGACCAATGAGGGCAAAACCAAGTAAAGGGTGTTTTTTTGAGAGGTATACAAATTCAATATGAAATAAAACTCTTGAAGCTAATGTTAATGTCCATGATGTTAGCTTTATTTAATAGATAATCTTATGCCATTAGTGCTTAAATATGACATTGGGAATATGCGACCACTGTTAGCTCGAATGAAGCGCAACCGTGAAGTCCAATTTTCGGCAACTTGATCGAGTAACTGGGGCCGTATATCAGCAATAACACGGCGAATGTCGACTTCCAAATCGTCCAATGTCTCTGGTTTATCGGCATAGACTAGTGACTTCCCATACCCCTAAAGAAAGTAATCTAAAGGTGTGAGATCACCGGATCCTGGAGGCCAGTTCACAGGTCTATTACGCGAAATTATGCGCTCAGCAAATGTTCCCCGCAATAAATTGACGGTGTGGTGCGACGTGTGACATATTGAGCTATCTTTTTGAAACCAAAGCTCTGTGACGTCAATGCTATTCAACTGAGGAACGAAGAAGTCAGAAATCATGTTTCTACAGCGCTCTCCATTGACGGTAACATTCCGACCGACATTGTCCTTAAAGATATATGGGCCGGTGATTCCACCAAGACATCAACCATACCAAACAGTGAGTCTTAATGGTTGTAAGGGCGTCTCGACAAAGGCTTCTGGGTTTTCTCCCCTCCGAATTCGCCAATCTTGCTTGATTACATATCCATTTAACCAAAATTGGGCCTCATCGGAGAACAAAATTTTGCTTTGAAAATGAGGGTCAAGCTGAATCATGTTTTTGGCCCATTCACCGAATCTATGACGCGTACAATGATCAAGCGGTTTCAACTCTTGCACAAGCTGGATTTTATAAGCTTTTAAGCCAAGATCTTTCCGTAAAAAGTGGATGGACATAGCTCCAATTGCTCGATGGCGAATCGACTCATTCGGATTCTCCTCAACACTGCGCTCCACAACGGCAATAACTTCTTCTATTCGCACTGCTTGTCGTCCTTGGGATGCGTATTATCCACGACAGTGTACGTGGTGCGAGAACGATTCATCGTGATCCGAATAACTTGCTCAGATGGACGATTATGTCGACCGTAAAATGGTCGTAGCGCATGATAAGTTAGGGGAACCGAACCATAGTTTTCAAAATAAGTTTGCACAATTTGCACGCGTTGTTATGCGTTAATCTGTTCATCGTAAAATGGTAAAACATACTTATGACAGCTTTTAACTGTGAAATTGAAAACCTGTAGAAACAGTGTTGCCAGTTTAAAAACCAAACCTCTAAAAAAAACATCGTTTAAATGCTGTCAATAAGAAAAGACACCCAACACGAACGTCTCGCACAGAACGTCACACTCGAAGGATACAATTTCGAGATAGTTAAGGACCTGGTCTACCTAGGCTTCGCTTTCAATTCAGACAACGACACCAGTGCTGAGGTTCAACGAAGGGTACCTCCGCTAAGAACGCAATTGACTAGCAAACCGCTCTCTCGAACAACAAAAGTGACTCTATACTCGTATAAGACCTTAATAATCCCTGTACTGCTCTATTGCTATGGAGGAAAATTCTTCGTGTGATTTTCGATCCTGGTTGCATAGACGGTGAATGGAGGAGCATATGCAACGACGAATGTACGGGCTGTACAGCGGCACCAACATAGCTAGAAGAGTGAAGACCCAACGACTGAGGTGGCTGGGTAATGTAGAGCGGATGGACATCAATCCTCCGGACCGAATCCGCCGCCCACGTAGAGTCCTGTAGAGAAAGACCGCGACTCAGGTGGCACACGCAAGTGGAAGGGAACCTCAATCAACTTAAGGTGGGAAACTGAAGGTAGCTGGCTAAGTAAGCTGGTTGTCAGTGGAGGCCCCTTACATGAAGTTAGTAAGTAAGTAAGAGTTCCTCTATGATCAGCCCTTTCGAATCGCGGAAACACTTGGTCAGAGTTGATTGTAAGACATCATCTTCGGCAACGCTTTGACTCAATAGGCACCTTGTGATTGAAATGTCTTCGTGCGAGACAGGGCCTTGGTTAAGCTTGTGTAAATCGTTGAAGTTTACTTACTGGTTATTTTATTGAGCTGCTGAGTGTCACTAAGTGACTAAGTTCCAATAGCTTGAGTTTTGTCTAGAGGCCTTTGCTAGCGATCCTTCACGGGAGGCCGCAAACTCCAGAGGCAAAAGACCGCACCAGTTCAAGGAATCGGTCTTTCTTGTCGGCCTAAAATATTCTTAAATCGACGGTGCACAAGTAGTTAAATACGCGCTCCTCACAAGTCTGTGGGGATTTCGCAACAATACGTGTGAGCTCAGTCCACACAAGTAATTCTTCTACAAAGGCCGTTAGCGGCCACGTCAGAGCCCGTCTTTGTTTTTGTTTTAGAAAAGGTATTACAAATATTATATGCGACTGAAAATTTACGCTCGCATATATTTCGTAACATCTTTTTCAGAACGATAACACTCAGACATGAAACTGGTCCATTGTACTCCATGTGTTCGGACTGTCCCATGTGGTAGTCCCCCATCTAGGTATTTACAGCGCCGAATGCTGATTCATTTCGGTGATTTGGTGGGAACCGATGATTTTGGAGAGGGTTAGGCGCTATTCAGTGGTAACCTCATTCGAGCTCCTTCGACATGTGAGCATTCCTCCGACATCCAGTCAGGAATAAGCTGTCACGCCTAAGATGACCTTTCCTTTTGATACTATCGAATTCAGAATGCTTGTATACGGCTAAAGGGCCACGCAGCGTATTTTTTTAAACTGCTCTACTGGCATTGTCTGCATACTCGTATTAACGAGATCATGCCTTGCACATTGTATATGAGAAAGAGCAAAATTACTCCTCCTGCTGACGTTTAATGAGAAAGCGCTAGTCCCCCCACGAGGGATCTCCTTACTTTACCTCCTATGCGTAATGTGAAGTTGAACGCAAAGAAAGCATCTTCAGACTGGGAATATTGAAAGGAAGAAGCAATAGAGCTTCGAGAATCTGTTAGTATATTCCAAGCACTAATTCAGAGGATATGGATACGGATCAATCCGTTTCAGTGGATATGGCTACCACTGCCTCTTAGGCAGAAAATTTTCTCATTTTGTCGAAAGAGGAGCTCATATCTGCCTAAATAGCCAAAAGAGCTATTAAGGGCTGTCCTCTGGTATTGTTGGAGAAGCAGGTCTGAATGATGTTTTACAGTGAATCTGTTCTAGTAGGTACCTAGAAAATGGGAAAGCTGAAGCTTTTGCCAAGCTGACAAGATCAGCTATTGTAACTGAGACCTTATTCAAGACTGGAGCATACGAGTTTTGCATCTGCAAACTCAGACTTAAATTTGGAAAGGATCACCATTATGCTAATTATAAGGAGTTGCACTCATACATTCACCCAGACAATACCAGCTTTCTCCAGGAAATATTCATTTGACCTGACCCCAAATGCATAACTGATTCGAACCAGGAACTGTCCCATTTACTCTTTAAATTCACCTTGGCAACCCTAAGTACATCTTTAAAAGGAATTCCTCTCAGCTATCTCATCCCAATTTTTCGTCTCGTATCCATCTGGCTTCCCAATGTAATAAACCATCGGGCAAATCCCAAAAATGGAAGCAACATTCATACACCACATCTGCCATATTAGTGACTAATCCCATTACCGTTTATCAAATCGACAGCGCATAACGCAATCACGCGCGCATAGAAAACCACTCTCTGCCGCTCAAACCGGACTGCTGTCGACCATGTTTAAAATCCGGTACTGGTACTTCGTTGGTCATTGCTGTCTCTTCCCTAAGTGCAGATGTCTGTTCGTTATGCTCTGTAATAAATTCCATCTGCAAATGATTTGCCAGTTCTGACCAATTGAACTCATGTGTGCATTCCATCAGTTCTGCAATCCTTTAGTCCCCCTCAGTTTACCAGGTTCACCAGTTTACCATCTATAGCTGCAGTTTGTGTATCTTCTTCATGTGGATAGCAAACAACAGCAAAACTACTCCGACTGAACAAAATGAACAAAATTATTCAAATCCAAAACCGGGACCAGTACGTCTAGAGGTATGGGAAGACCCCCATAAACCAAGAACACAGCCAAGGCCCAAGACAAAGGCAACTCAAGGAACTAGCGCTTATATTAAAATGCAACCGGAAAAAATCTGATTACAAATATCTTCAGGGCATACATACTCCGAAAGAGTAAGATACTCGTACTCTATCCTGTCCGATCGTTCATCTGTCTGTCTGTCTGACTAGATGGGCCATGCATTGAATTTGAATGCGGTAGTACTTGTATCTGAGAGGTGCTAGACACTTCTCTCCTCATCGTGTCGTCTAAAGATACATTTTCGCAGTCTACATAGCTGGGCTATGAATTCATAGTGAGAAGCTTCGGCGGTACTATCGTACGTACCTCCTCTGGAACTCCTTCCTCGTTCTCTCTTTTAAATCGATTCCATTCAACCGTCAATGTGGAACGAAATCTCATAAAAAAAAATCGATAAGTCAACATAAAAACAAAAACAAAAAAAAAACAAAAAAAGGAAGGAGAAGGAGAAGGAGGCGAATAAGAACTGAGCTCTAGAAACGGCATGGCACGGCAGAGAAATCGTGGATCTCAGGGCGCATAAAACTGAATGATGAAGTCTCGGGACCAGGGATAGGAAGAACATTTCGTATGCATGAAAAACTTTTTTACTGCACTCTATGGATCCAATGTGGTGTATCCGATACGATACGGATAGTCAGACGTCCATATGCATGTTATGGAACTAACACTGCCATTTGGGTACTGGATACTGGAGTGTTCCTGTACAAGGCGCGAGAACAAGAACCAAAAAACCCAATGCAGCGTGTCTAATGCAAACCTAGGAGCTATGGGGCAATATACAAGTATAGATACTAGCGTAGTAATTTTCTTTTTTTTTTCCTTTTTGATTTCTATCTCATGAGAGGAGGTTGAGGACTTTGTTCGGTTTCGACTTCGACTTTTGGGTTTCTTCGGAACCTCGACTTAGAAGTGTTTCTTGCAATCCACGGCGGGCTTGTGTTGATTTACCACGCTTCAAGGATGATTGGGATGGATTTTTAAATGATTTGTGGAATTTATCCAAGGTGGCAACACGGGCTAATTAATACTCTTTTGCCCTTTGCCAAATGTACGCGGATACAAATACCATAAACTCCACACTGTTCTACTTAATATGCACACAATGCATCTGGAGGGCATTGGAAGAATTACCTCTCTAACCCTCTCTAACCCCCTCTAACTATGAGTTGCTTTCGGGTTAAAGGATTTACAATTATAACGAATTAACATGTGTGCGAACGGATGAGTATCTGCGATCTATTAAGAATTCCATGTCACGTGTCCTAAAAGATTTTAATCAATTCCTTGTAGGAATTCCATATGGAAGGAATGAAGGCAACAATGTTAGCTGTATACGAGTACTCGTATGTCTACCGGTGGTGGTACGAATACGTTACCTAGGCACTTCGCGCATCCAAAGAGGGTTTACGGATATTCTCGAGAGGAATTTCAAATGAGGATGACTTGATGGAATATTTAACGTACCTGCAACGAGAAGAGCAAAACAAAAAGGATATACTCGTATGTACATATGTATGTAAGAGTGAATAAAAATGAGGAATTAATTACATGAATACGTAAATTTACCAAGGCTAAGAGCTACGAGTACATGGGTACAGTTCAATGGGCACTTGGGAATAGGTTCGGAGATGGTGGCATATGCTTGGAATGGATGGATGTCTTGTGGGCGTGGGATAAATGGGTTGAGTGCTCTTAAGGACTTGGACAGTTTGGTTTAAATTTTTTTTTTTTTTTTCGTTAAATTGTAGGAAATTCTGGTTCAAGGCTTAGACAGAGGCTTTTTGCTTTGATCTGGGGCACCTTGAATAGAGGGCTTGCAGAGATTTTTGTCAGCTAAGTGCTCGTAAAACTAAGAAAGATTTCCTTTAGTACAGATGATGAATATAGTATAAGATGACAGCAATTTGTTCCTTTGTTGGGGATACAATAAGCCTTGGGGATAAACAGATGGATGGCTCCAATGATCTGTGCCCGTAATACACAGTAACCTGATTTTCGGCTTAAGCAACGACGTCGTTATTCTGGATGGTGAGGAGCTTTCTTTACTAAAGAAACTTAGATCCTCAAAAAGCCAGATACGTAATGCTAAGATAACGTGTCACAACAACCCAATCAATATCTTGAGGCTTCGTGGTTGAAGACCAGCGAGTTTCCTATGAAACTTCATCTGGTTCTGCTCTTGGTAAAATCCGAACGAAACCCAACAAAGTGTAGGCCTTTGCCCTACATCAAACAATTATAGCGACTAAAAATTGGTAACCATGTTATTTGGAGCTGAGCTCAGAGTGTTGAAAGAGGGATAGTAGAGGCTGAATCCTTAATGGCTCAACGCCAGCTCTCGCATCCCCTGTGTAATTGGATGTTGTGCGTGCTATCTTCCCAACAACGGAAAAACGCTCAATCAAGATCCTCGGAGATGGACGGATTTACTGCTGACGACCCGGCAAGCCCTAGATTGCTATAAAACAGCTTTCACAGCCATGCATAGTGCGGTGAGATGGGCCGGACAAAAGAAGGATGAAAAACTATGAAATATTCCACGACATAAAAGTCAGCACCAGAGCCTATTTAGGTCTGGATTAGGTGAAAGTGGCAGACTGAGGCAAGAAAAATTCATCAACATCAGCTTGATACGAGTGAACGCACGCGTCCTCACAGAAGAAATAGAAATAAATGCTAGCAAATTGAAGCACAGATGCTAATATTTGAACTAAAGGAAAGAAGGAAGACTGATGGGACGACGGAAGTCCTACCTGCACAGATCATGCAACTACACATCAAGATTTGGTCGGTGTAAAGTATTTCTGATCAATGGAACCTCAGGTTAGTTTGCCGGTTCCACAACAAAGAAACTCTCTAAACTGTACCAACTATAGAGGGATGAGACTCCTTAAGAATCGCATACAGGATGTCGTCTGAAGCATTGTTTGAATGATGAGATTGCTCGCAATCAGTACGATTTTAAGCTAGGTAAGTCCACAACTGACCAAGAAAAGGGTTTCCAATTGTTATGTTTCAGCAGCTGTCAAAGTTACCAATGACAAGCAGCTGTCAAAATATTCTGCCGTTATGCATTGTTCTACGCTTGCCGAACATGCGGAAGTTTTTCAAAAAATATTATCGAAACGTGAATTTCGTCGTGAGGTCGGTCGTCATCATGGCTTCAGTGTGCAGGCAATTCGTCGCACCGTGGAAAAGTTTGAGCGTAAGTACACTCTTTTGGAACTTAAGCCACCAACCAAGCAGGGATTGGTGCGAAATGAACAAAACATAGCCGCCGTAGCGGCCAGTATTAAAGAAGACACAGAAATATCCATTCGACGCCGATCACCTGAATTGGGCATCGCCAGAGAGTCAACCCGGCTTATTTTGTGCCTGGGTTTGGGTCCACATCCGTATAGGATTGTGTTGATGCAAGAATTGAAGCCGTATGACCATAGACAACGCCGTGAGTTCGCTAATTGGATGCTGGAAACGTTGGCCAGAGATCCGGATTTTGGTCAAAAAATCATCTTCTCGGACGAGGCACATTTTTGGCTCAGCG
This sequence comes from Volucella zonaria, assembly GCA_963966105.1. Taxonomy (NCBI): domain Eukaryota; kingdom Metazoa; phylum Arthropoda; class Insecta; order Diptera; family Syrphidae; genus Volucella; species Volucella zonaria. The sequence goes on from OZ014531.1 coordinate 132,415,517, forward strand.
GCTATGTCAACAAGGGAAATTGCGGTTATTGGAGCGAACTCAATCCACAAGTGTTCAGCCAAGCATCAATGCATCCACAATGATTGACTGTTTAGTGCGGTTTATGGCATGGCGGCATCATCGAACCTTATTTCTTTCGAAATGAGGCGGCCAATGATCTCAGATGTAGAGCGATGTTAACCGCCTTTCTGTGGCCAGACCTCAACAACATCGATATATCGGAGCTATGGTTTCAACAAGACGGTACTATGTACATGCGATAGAAGCGAGGAGAAATTAGGCGAAAGGGTCATCTCACGGCGAACATTCATCAATTGGCCGCCGCGATCATGCGATTTGACACCACTCGATTATTTTCTCTGGGGCAGCGTCAAATTCTTAGTCTGCGCTAACAAGCCAACCACTTTGGACGCGCTCGAGGCCAACATTCGACATGTTATTGCCGGAATAACGCCGCACATATAGGACCATTTGAATGAATGGCATGGACGTAGCTTTAAAATAAAGCCAGAATCAATTTCATATCTCACACCCTTGTTGTTTTATTTAAAATTTTTTTCCTTTCCTATCTTCCTATATACTTACTTTGGCAGATCCTGAGGAAAACCCAAGAAATCCAAATTGATACAGGATTAACAAAGACGGTACATGCAGAGCCATGTCTAGTCTCTTCAAGAACTTTGATGTCAAAAATGGGTTTAGACCAGGCGATCCGCTGTAATGTGATTTCTTCAGCATCGTACTTGAGTAAATTGTGCGAAACTCGCAGATCAACACCGGAGGCACAATTTTTCAAAAGTCTGTGCAGCGGTTTGCAACTGTCGATGACATTGAGAGATTCCACGGAGACTCACATCAAGTCATTTCTGCTCTATGACACAGAAGCATGGAAGTAAGCGAAGGTGTGCCGAACGGTCAGGTTTGTGCTGGCGGACTTTATAGAAAGAGTTATAGCAGCGGACTTAACGCAGTGCCATCGATCTGATCTTTAAAGTGTATATCAGTCGTTTGAGATTGCAAGAACATTAAAACGGAACGGGTAGTACTACTACCTACTACCCGAAGGGACAACCTAGTTGAGGAAGATCTAGTATTAGGTGGCGTCCACTTGGAATCCGCGACTGAATTGACCTAAGACCGAGCTTACTGTACCGCTATTTAAGAAGATCAGCATCGCCTAGACTTACGCGGCAAAAAAAAACGTAGCCAGAGGCAAAAGAAACAGCGTATGCAGTCAACAAAACGCTGTCTTAAAGTATGTGGCTGATGGGGATGTCGTTCCAAACGTCGGAATAAACAAACACTATTTCAGCTCTTGTAATCGCCTAGACATTGAAAGCCATTTGTTTCAAAGACAAAAACTGCCACAATACTATCTGAGTGTCATCTGCTACGACACGAACGTCCCTTCAGCCTGATCCTTTTTATATAAGGCGACGTGTAAAAAATGCTTCTCTTTCTCTTTCTTGATTATCCACCTTGAGTCGTGGTGAAAGAGCTTAAGTAATCTCCAACGAACCAACAAGAAGCGAAACCGGAGTTAAGTGTCCGGGGCTACATACCGGTAAGGTCAACGGAGAGGGGATGAAAACCAAGGAATGATACTCCAAGACAAGGTGCGCGCGGACGCACGCCGGCTGAGTGAGAGCTCAGTCGCTTGTGCAAACTCAATTTTAATTCAATCTCCCCTGTAACAGGGGGTCAATACAGGACGACATCCCTTCCTCCGTACTCGTGAGATCAAATTTAAAAACTAATACAACCACAACAACAGAACGACGGGTGCAACTGAGTTAGGAACCCCAAATGCTACTTAAAGCGACTCAAGTCAAGACTGGGCGGTCGAGTAGAATAGCCTCCTACTCGGGAATCCGCGACGGAAAAAGGTAATTTTGGCTGAGGGAAATATAGGAACAATCGACATCGATATGGAGACGCTACTTCTCCGAGATGACAAAACCTGCTGCATCGCCAGCGCTGTGCATATCGGACAGTGTCAGATGATGCTATATATGGTATGTCATTGTGGGAATGCTACCAGCAGATATATTGGCTACTGAGCTACAAAGGACCTACGATGCCAAAATTCGGAAACCCGGAGTTTCAGTCAAAGATATCAAGCTGGGAGAAAAGCAGCGCAGCAAAAGTGCGTGGCAAGAGAGATGAAACCAGTCTACAAAGGGGAGATGGACCTACGGACTTATACCCGATATTCGTAAATGGGTAGAACGTAATTACTTAAGCCAGCTCCTAAATGGACATGGCTGCTTTCGATCATATCTATACAGGTTTGGTCTGAAGGAATCTCCCTTCTGCTTAAACTGCGGAGCGGCCAGGGAAGATACACAGCACGTATTTTTCCAGTGCCCACACTTCAGAACAGAGCGCAGAGAACTAGAGGAGGCAATTGGAGGGATACCAACTCCAATGGGAGTTGGGATTCGGTGAAACAGGCTGCGGCAAAAATAATGAATGAACTTCGGCGGCACTAATGAAAATCAAACCCAGGCGGCATCTCTAATACAACAAAGAACAGTAAATACTGTACACAATGTCGAACCAGCAAACGGAGAAAGAAGGGCATACCAGCTCCGCGAAGTAGTACTTAACAGCAGTTCCGCGGTTAGTACGTAGCGCACCCCGGAAATAGAGTACTTGGGGTCGTGCATGCTGATAGTCCAGGCTATTAGTATCTTTCGAAGATTGCCACATCCTTGGACACATCAAAAAAAAAAAACCCTAATTCAAGTAGAGCATTTGTTGCAGTATCCTCTGTATCCCCCATAGAGTCTCCATTTCTTAAATCATTAAAGTAGCCAGTACTTTTCAAGCCACATTGCAGAACCTCCCTTAAATTTCATCATCAACTTCATGCCATTCCTCCCCCAAACGAGCTAATTAACTTGTGTGAACGCCTATTACCCATAATTATATCCACAAAGGGCTTCTATTGTCCTTCTAACTGCTTATTTACTTAACATGCAATCCAGGATATTATATCAGTTCCAATTCACCGCAAATAACACTGTTCCATGGCATGCGCTGATATTCACAATGTATCGACTGAAATATGGAGCACTGTTTCGTCATATCCGTATCACGACCCAAATGCAACTCCATGCCACCCCAATCGATTCGGTATGCCCTCCTACCCTTAAAGAGCCGCCAAAGGCCCACCACAAAGAGTTGTTGCTGCGTTTTAATTTTAATTTTTTTTTTTTTGAAAACCACAACAGCGGCAGGCATAGCCTTTTAATAAAGCAATTATGGTATACGATACCAACCCATGCCTCGTGATTTTATTTCGGTTAATTGCGCTAACATTCAGTCAGTCAAGCCAGTCAGTCAACCGAACCAACTAACCCACCAAGCAAGCCAATCGACCATCACGAGTAAATTCACAATCTGTAGTGATTCGGGCGCGCGGTCAACCTCTCTATTTATATCGAGGGCGCTCGCGGAATTATTACCAAGTAAAGGTCATCGGCGTCCTTCACATCAACATCATCGGCTTCAATCATTCTCATCGCCAGGCGCATCTCCATTGCTCTGGTGCGGTGTGGTTCTTCCCTCTTCCTTTCAATGGAACATTGCCGGCTGGCACCGAACCGTCATTAAAGCTCTTAAATCATGCAAAATCAATTTATTTCATTGACGTGACAGAGTAGACGCGAAAACCTTCACACAGATACACGCACACACACAACACGGCTCAGAAGAAAAATCACAAAAATCGGCAATTTATCGGAGAATCGTAAAACAAAAAAGAAAAAAAATGCAAAAAACAAAATAAGATCTTCCGGTAGGTGACGGGGAGGTTGAGGGCGCCCATACATAAAACCGCCGATGAAGGGGAGAAATCCAAAATTCAAAACCGAAACCGAAACCGAAACTGAATCTGACTCTGACTGTGACTTTGACTCTGAATTCGAGTTCAGCCCGAGGGGTGAAATCGGAAATAAATCAGAAAAAATGAAATCGCCGAATCGGTCGGATCGATTGTTGGGTGGATGAGAACGACGATGCTGAAATGAGGTGCAGGCACTGGTAACAGTGTCAGCAAATTGCCTCTCCGACAATTGCACGTAGGACGGGCGTCGTCGTAATTGCGCATGTGCAACAGAAGTAGCAGCAGCAACATCAGTGGCGGCAATAGCAACGGCAAGAGCAACTTATCCCCCCACAAAGGGGGATAGATGCTTATTTAGATTTGGATAATCACGTTTGAGATGATGGTCGACGGTTTATGGTTATGCGATGATTTACAGAGGTACCCAGCAGCCTGGAGAAGATGTTAAGGCTATCAGATGTGATTTAAGCTTAAACACGAGTTTCGTTGATGGCAGAAGTGCGAAGGAAAGTAGGAAATTAGGAGGGACTTTGATGAACTGCTGTTGTCAGCATATGGTAAGGGTATCCATGGAACCTGAATCGAAGAGAAGGCTTTGAAAGTATAAGTTGAAAGACAAGATATTGTCTGCTCTCATTTGGAAACTGGTCACTAGTTCCTGAATGAACATGGGGGTTATCTGAATCACCAGTGTGACAATGTGAAAGGAAAGAGAGCAAACTCTAACTGAAAATCAATGCTCGAAACCCGAACCCAATCAAAGATCTACACCACATTACCAGAAGGAGCTGGAATTCTGTGTTTGTAGTCCTTCAAAGTAGACCTTTACTCCCAAGAGCGGGGGAACTACACTCTGGAGCACACATGGGAAAAGGACCTTTGTAACCGAGACAAGAGCAGCCTAGGATTTGACTGATTTTATTGCTGAAGATCCATGTGAACGTGCTTGGATCAGGCATATAAAGGGTCTTTCATCAAGCGCTTCCTATTTTTAAATTTAAATAAAACAATGTGTGTGTGAGATATCATCGAAATTGTTTCTTCATTTGAAAGGCCTATCGATGCCATAATGAATGGAATGTAACCTCGTTCACATTTCCGGCGCGGCTTCTCTGAGTGGCGCGCATCCGAAATGTCCAATTTTCCATGACTCTAGCGCATAAATCAGGCTGAATTTGACCGATGGCATGAGTTATATTGGCTTTGAGGGCCGCTGTGGTTTGTGGCTTAGTCGCATAGACCTGCGACTTCAGAAAACCTCACAAGAAAAAGTCGAAATGAGTCATATCGCATGGTATCGGTGGCCAGTTCACATCACCTCCACACGTGAGATGACCATGCCCTCGAATCGCTCGTGCAGAATTTCCAATGTGGCACGTAGCGCCGTTCTGTTGAAACCACATGTAGTTGGTGTCCATATGATCCAATTCAGGCCTAAAGAAGTTGATAATCATCGACCTATAGCGCTCGCCGTTGACGGTGATGGCCTGGCCAACGTCGCGTCGTTCTCAAACAAATATGGACCGATGACGCCGCCAGCCCAAAATCCACACCTCACCTGCCAGACCTCATGTGGACTGTCATCGTCCCAAATTCGACAATTTTGTTTGTTGTCGTACCCATTCATCCACAAATGGGCTTAATTTTTCGATGAAAATTAGTGTTGGTTTCCAACTGCTACAGAGCCCATTCAACAAACACACGTCGTTGTCTATGGTCGTTTGCCTTCAGCTCCTGGGTCAGTTGAATTTTGTACGGATACAGGCCCAAGTCACGAAGCAAAATTCACAAAGTTGTCTGCGAAAGGCCGAGTTCTTATGAGCAACGCAAAATCGACTGCCACGGATTCTCCTGCATACTCTCACGGACAGCGGCGATGTTTTCGACAGATCTTGCGTTTCGACTTACGTGGACTCAAATTTATCCACCACACTGCGAATAGTCCTCTCGGCAGAACGATTATAGCGACCGTTAATGGCCGAAGCGAGCGGAACGTTGACCGAACAGAATACCCAGTTTGATAAAAAAATTTTATCAATTGCGCGTGTTGTTGAACGCTATGTCCATCCATGGTGATTTGGCAAACCAGACTGAATAAATGACAGCCAATTTGACAGCTGTAGCTTCAACAATATGGCCGTTATCAACTATCAAAGTTCGGAGGACAAAATGTCGAAACAGTTGTATTTTAATGTGTAGAAGGAAAGTGAGAATTTGTAACAGTTTACCTCGTAATAGTCCTTGAATAAAGTCCTTTTTTTGTATGTTAAAGCGTGTGGTTGCATCACACCCTTATTTTACTTTTCTAGTTGTTCAATTTTTTGACACCGATAAAATTTATTCCACACTTCAGAATTCTTTGCACTGACCTAAATGCCAAAATAGGAGTGAAGGACGCTCTTTTTAGCACGGTTTCACTTTCGTAAATTTCGTAACACTTACGTGTTTCTCACATCTAAGGATAAACAAGACCACATGGCGGTCTTCTGATCCAAATACAAATTGACTGTCCAACGACCAATAATATGCCCAGGACACTAACGTCGTTAGCAAAAGCACAATGCACCGTCACAATGCCAGGAAGCAGCCTGCAATCTTTCCTCTGAGCAAGTTCATTGGTGAGTCCATTTTCGGCGATGTCATGGTAACCTGGGACCCACAAAAGACACTTAGTGAATTCAGCCTTCCAACTGCGTTCGAAACAGTCTTGCATTCTGGAACTAACTCGGAGGTGGTAAGAAGATTCAAAAGGGACTTCAACGTAGACTGGCTATCGCAACCAATTCTTCCCCTGAGGACTAGATCTTCCGTTTAGAACACAAACGCAAGTTCTTCTAAGGAGTGAAATCACACGTTGTTGCTCTCCAAAAATACGTAAACTCCTTGTCCCTGAGTGATTTTGGCGCCATTTGTGAGCACAAAAAAGTCGCCTTCGTACTTTCGCAGCAATCAGACGGGATATCTATAAAATCAGTGTCAAAAGACAGTCGGCATGCATCATCATCAAAACTCCAGTGCATGTTGCACTTCTCTGAACTGCAAGAAAGTTTTGAGGGTGCAACTCCTGTGATGTATCAAGGCCAGGAAGATTCATTAGTGCGTCTGGAGCAGATCCAGATGTGGCGGGGAAAGCCACCTTGAAGCCGGAAAATATCGGTCTTTAGAATCTAATAAAAGCAGCACGGACGTATTTACATGAAAATTTAATCCATCAATAGCCGTGTTACACAAAAGGATCCTCCTCGGTACATTCTAGGTACCCCTGAGTTGACTCGGAATGCCAAGTCACCCCGAAGTAGGTGATGTTCGCCACAGAAGGCATTTAAGAATTTCCTGCGTGAGGCACTTAAACCCAAGAGTTACGGTTTGCATATCGTAGCAGTCCGCTTGAATGCAAACATTCCCTGCTATATCTGGCTTCCTTGGAATTGTTTACATACAACATCGTTCGGACTGTTGCCATTGTCAGCCTACGAAGCGTCAATGAGGTAAATTTCCCCGCGATATCCGAATTTCATTCACTCGAGCTGCGACCTTCTCCGCACTAGAAAAACGGTTTCATTTCTTTTTTCTGGGCATCCATGGGCAGCAGATAGTGGCTCAGAGTCTCTTGGAAATTGTCTTCCTGTGGACCAGTTTATTGCTACAATCCCAAGCAGCGAAGACTGGACGGGAAATGTATTGTCGAGGGCAGAATCCACGAACGAGAAAAATGAAGAAACAAATGAGGGGAGGTATATTGTACGAGCAACTTGGACGGAGCATCTCTTTTAGGCTTCCAAACCAATGTATTGTAGCTCATAGTGAAATTTAGCCAGACACCCTCTTGGCTAAAGTGGGGTGTAATATACATATACAAAGGATATCTGCTTTTGCACTGGTAGCCAGAAAGCTATTGACACTTTGAACTCGGTAATAACATCGTCAAAGGTACCTAAACATCGACATACTAGAGGTTTTTGTAAAGCCGATGATCTTCCCACCACCTCTGGAGTTCCTCAAGGCAGCTATCTCGGTCCCCTTCTCTTTATATTAACCATAAATGATCTCGATAGGATCATCAAACACTCGTCCGTCTCCCTTTACGCCGACGATACCAAATTTTTCAAAACCATTTCCTCTCCCCATGACTCCTTCCTCCTTCAACAAGACCTTGATAGTTTTTCGATCTGGTGCCTCAAAACTTGTTTGGAACATAATTTCATCAAATGCCAATCCATCAGCTTTTCACATAAGCGGCATAAATCTCCTCCCCGACTCTACCTTCTCCACAACCAACCTATCTCCTCCGTTAAATCTCTTCGCGACCTCGGCATTTTGTGTGATAGGGAGCTCAACTTCCGTTTACATATGGATGGGATAATTCTTAAAGCCAACTCTACACTAGGTTTTGTAAGACGATGGTCCAAAGAATTCACCAACCCATACGTGACCAGGTCCCTCTACATTACCTTTGTTCGTCCCCTCCTAGAGTAAGCCTGTCAAGCATGGCCCCCATATCATCGCGTTCATATCTCGAGAATCGAAAGCATCCAGCGCCGTTTTCTTCGATTTGCTCATCCGAGGCTTGCCCTGGGATGATCCTTTTACTCTGCCCCCCTATCAAAACGGTCTCAACCGTATTAATCTAAACACCCTTGAGGAACGCAGAGATGCAGCCGACTTTCTCTTCATTCATCGACTCCTTTTAGGTTAGGTTGAATGCGCGTCCCTTCACAACTCTATTTTCCTCAACACTAACCCTCGTAATCTACGTACCCCTCGTCTCTTCTATCTTCCAACCCACCACACCTCCTATGGCGCGAACGAACCAATCTCCCGTATGCTACGAAAAATTAATTCAAACCCTAGCGTCTTTGATTTCCACCGCACCACTTCCTACCTCAAATCTGTTCTCATTCACTACTCTAACCAACCTTAGTTTCAAGTTTTAGTTTAAGTTTAATTTTTAAGTGATAGCTTGTATTAAGCCGAAAAAGTGGGGGCATTCGCCCCCACCAAAAATTAAATTAAATTAAAAATGGCGCAGCCATAGGCCTCAACTTGACCTCTAAAGATATATGGATGGCACTTACTACATGTAAACTGTGTTCTAGCTAGACGTCCGACCAGGTAGAGATGGCGTAAACTGAGATGTACAAATAGCCTTTTAGCTGTGAGATCATCTCAATATTCTAGTGGGCATCATTGCAGTAAACTGCTTAATTTGAAAACACGACACCTGAACATGGGCATCGTTTCGATAATTCTTGCACGACTTGTTCAATTTACTAAGTAGCTCTGACAGCTTCGCATCCTTGTAACGTTCTTGTTTCCAATTTTGAGGCCGTTGTTGTCCAATAAAAGCCTGTCTAATCCAGGCTGCCACTTGATCTAAGCTTTGGTTCTTCATCAACCAAAAGTCTTGGCGATACTCTTGAAATATGAGGAAGGAGTCCACTCGGGATGACGGCCAGAGTTGGTTACTTTTAATATCCAATTCAGCCACACACATCCATACGACTATATACCCAACTACAATCGATTCTTGCGATTATCAATTCCATACTCAAGCTTCATTAGTTCCCTTGAATTTGCTTTTACTCCAATTAACGGAAGCAATATGTTCATCTCTTCCCGCAGAATATTCGCCCAAGGGCTTATAACGCATGAATATAAGCTTCACCCTATAACAACATCACTCGTACAAAGGACCTTTAGGAAAATGTTTATTTGTTTATTTTCCTCATACCAAACACCTGGCACATGACAGTAACACCTACACCACCACCCAACAGCAACATCCCCTAATATTTATTCCAAAAATAAATAAATACATGCATCCGTTGTCCTTAAGCGCTCAAAATTAAATCATGCCTTCAACAAATTCGAAAAACGCCAAAGTTCACTTTTAATCAAAAGTTTCCTTACTCGTGGCACGGCCGTTGGAAAACAAGATTTTAGAAAAGAATTCAATTTACACGTAATTTGATTTTGAAAAAGTTTTTTTTTTTTTTTTTACGAAAAATGATTTCTAAAAAAGGGACGCGCAAGATCCCGCCGCACAGACAATAAAAATAAAATAAAAATCTTTTATAAATATTTCTTACGACCCAAGGGCAATCAAACCTGTTCTAGCTACCCCCTAAGGACTCGGAGTCAAATGGACAACTTCCACTAACAAGGTATTCATGATGCCTTTGTACATAAAGAGGGTGTAAACCACTTCGGACCTATGGCTCGTAGTTACTCGTAGTTCTAAAGTCCTGTCAACCCCTCCTCCATTGTAAGACATCATTAAACTGGAAAAACAAATTACTTTATTCACCATGACATTGAGTGTAATTGCATCTTGCCATAATTGAAAACTTTAAGTGCCTATCCGGGATGCAAAACACCACCACTAGCACCACCACCGCCACCAATACCCCATCTATAGAGAGTATAGAGAACTGAAATCCATCAAGGACCAAATTAAATTCGAAAAGTAATGCTCCGGCCACTTAACGGCTCAGTTTTAATGGAAGTCAAATGGAATTTACTTTTCAATTTAATAAACATGAACACTTGAACGCTAAAAAGCACCACAGCAACGACTGGGGTTTGGGTTCAATTCCACATCGGGCTCCACGTCCAACAACCGGCCAACTGAGAGTACCAAGACCGATGATGTAATGCAAATACAACTGATTCCTTTATCCTTCGAGGAGAAAACAAATAAAAGCCAAAACACCATAGAACGACATGAAACGAAAAAAGGAACAGAAGAACAGAAACTCCAAATATGTAGATGGGGGAGGGGAGAAATATTACGAAAGCTATTTTCCCAAATATCCTCTTAGAGACTCGCACTTCCAGTATCTAGGGATAACATAACCAAACCGACCGCTACTACGAGTGTCAGCTACGGGTAGTGTTGCCGTTTTTGATATTGTTGCCACTCTACTCCCCAAATGGTAAAACGAAATCGAATTTGGAAAGAATATTTGTAAGAGCTCAGCTTGCAATATTTAATCAGAGAACGACTCAGCTTAAACCCAAATATACGAGGGTGGTTCAACAAGTCCGTGACTTTTGAATTAAAACACAGATTTTTTGATAAAAAAATAATTTTATTTTTCAACGTAGTCTCAACTCTATACACTTTGTCCAACGCTTCTCCAATTTTTTTATCCCTTCCAAAAAAAAATGATTTGTCGAGGTCCTCAAAATAGGCCTTTGTTTGCGAGATGACTTCATCATTGGAGTCAAATCTTTTTCCACCAAGCCATTTCTTCAGGTTTGGGAACAAGAAGTAGTCGCTCGGAGCCAAATCTGGAGAATAGGGTGGATTAGGGAGCAATTCATAGCCCAATTCATGGATTTTTGCCATGGCAACTGCACATGTGTGCACCCTTGCATTGTCTTGGTGGAAAAGAACTTTTTTCTTGGCCAAATGAGGTCGTTTTTTTTTTCAAATCGTCATTGAATCGGTCCAATAAGTTGGCATAATATTCCCCATTGATTGTTCTTCCCTTTTGAAGGTAGTCAATGTGGATTATCCCGCGTGCATCCCAAAAAACAGTCGCCATAACTTTATTGGCTGACAAACCCACCTTGGCCTTCTTTGGCGCCGATTCACCCTTAGAAACCCACTGTTTTGACTGTTGTTTGTTCTCTGGTGTGTTGTGATGGATCCATGTTTCGTCCACGGTTACAAAACGGCGCAAAAACCCCTCCATATTGCGATTAAACAACGCCAAACCTTCCTGTGAAGTTGTTACACGATTGCGTTTGTGGTCGACTGTGAGCAAACGCGGCACCCATCTTGCGGAAAGCTTTCTCATGCCCAAGTGATCATTCAAAATTGAAACCACTGAGCCATGCGAGATCCCTACGGCTTCCACAATCTCTCGCACTTTCAATCTTCGGTCGGCCAACACCATATCGTGAATTTTTTCGATTGTTTCGGGTGTAGAGACCAGGACGTTCGGCATCTTCAGTGCTTGTACGGCCACAACGAAATTCAGTAAACCACTTTTTTACCATTGAAATCGATGGTGCAGAGTCCCCATAGTATTTATCAAGCTTAGCCTTGGTCTCGGTAATGGTTTTTTTTCGCAAGAAATAATGCTTAATACGAGTAAGCACACGAAATTCACTTTTTTCCATTTTCTCCTCAAATTAGTGAGTAGTCTGATAAAAATAGCTGTCAAACACAAACTAACTGACGCAGCAAGTTTAAATTTTGACAGAAGTCAACTGACAGATGCCTGTTGACAGCAGCAGTGTTGCTGTTTCAGTAAAGAGGTCAGAAATTCAACGGACTTATTGACCCGCCCTCGTATCTCAATGGCTCAGAATACGATGAACCTTTAAACTTACTACTTTAATCCCGTGCCAGATACCCGTGCACTGGGCCGTTAGTCTGTGATGGATCGTTTACATGGTGAGTGGGCACTGTACTCACCAACTTGGTCTGAAAGACAGAGATCTGAGCTGAGAATTGGGATTCGAAAACCCTCTTGGCTGGAGCGTGACCAAACCGCAAGAAAGTACTCGTGGTTCCTTTCCTTACTTTCCTATTTTGCGTCGAGCACCGAACATTTACATGTCGCGACAGATTCTAGATGAAGTGATGTCTTTGAGAGGAATTCATGTTTATTCCCAGGTACGTGCAGTCCATAGCTTCTTTAAAGTTGCTGCTGACACCTTTCATCCTGTGACGCGCTTTAAGTCTCTCCAATCTATTCCGAACGGATCTCCCTCATAACTGCTGAAAGCTATTACCATTTCCTTCGCCATCAGTTCGGTTTCTAGTCTGTACTCACATGGAGCTGCTGGTTTAAGGTTAGTGATGCGATTACATGTGAGCGCAAGTGTGGGTGCCAAGCAGAGTTGTAAAAGAATATAATCATTCAGGATTGCACTCTTTGAAAAGCATTCAAAGAATGCAATTTTATGATTGTAATCATTGACTTCATTTAAGAAAAAGAATGCAATCACCATTCATTTAGCATCGAAAGATTGCATTCTTTTTTTTACCATTCATTTATGAATTCATTCATTATTTTACATTCATTAGCATTTATTTGCATTGAGTTGAGAAGTAAAGTCTCTTAACGTGAAGTACGAGGGGCGTTCAAACTATTCTCGGTATCGGGGTGAAGCTGTGGTTGTATATATAAATTGACTTATTTATCAAGTAATACTATTATTTTAGTGCATTCATGTAAAATTTCATATAAATGTGATTATTAATTCGCGTTTTATCTCTAGTTAAACAGAATCATAATGGCAACTGAGACGATGATGGTGAAAATTGAGCATCGCGCTGTAATTAAATTTCTCACTAAGCAAGGAAAAAGTCAAAAAACTATTCATGAAGAGATGGTGGCTGTTTACCAGGGTTCCGCACCTTCATTATCAACTGTGCAAAAGTGGTCAAGTGAGTTCAAGAGAGGCAGAGAGAGCATTGAAGACGACCTCCGCTCCGGCGCCCCGGCTACTGCTTGTACGGGAGAAAGCATCAAAGAAGTCGAAAAACTTGTCCTTGAGGATGCCCGAATAAAGGTGAAAATGATGGCAGAGATCACCAAGCTTTCAATTGGTACTATTCACACCATTCTTCATGACCATCTTAACCTTTCAAAGGTCAGTGCAAGGTGGGTGCCACGAATGCTCACAGCGCCTCAGAAAAAAGGGAGAATCGCATGCTGTAGAGAGCTTTTGGAGATGTGTAGTGAGAACGCGGACGGTGTTATGGATCGAATTGTTACTGGGGACGAAACATGGGTCCACCACTATGACCCTGAAAGCAAACAAGAGTCCATGCAGTGGCATTAAAAAGGAACAGACCCCCCGAAGAAGTTCAAAGTCACTCCGTCTGCCGGGAAGCTCATGGCCACCGTTTTTTGGGACTCAAAGGGAATCTTGCTCATTGAGTACAAAAAAAAAGGTGAAAACATCAACGCCACATCCTACGCTTCCACTTTGCATAATTTGCGGGAGGAAATTAAAAAGAAAAGACGGGGTAAACTCGCAGCGGGTGTGTTGCTTCTTCATGACAACGCTCCTGTTCACACGGCGCGAGTTTCCAAGGCTGCTGCGCGAGATTGTGGTTTCGAAGAAATCCAACACCCACCCTATAGTTCAGACCTTGCCCCTAGTGATTATTTCCTGTTTCCGGATTTGAAAAAATGTCTTCGTGGAAAAAGATTTTCGGATGATGAAGAACTCAAGTCGGGTATTTGCAGAGAAAGAGGAAATTTATTTTTTTGAGGGTTTAAAAAAGCTTATCTCAAGATGTAACAAATGCATTGATGTTAGGGAAGATTATATTGAAATATAAAAACAATTTAAATTGAATTCGCATTTTCCTTCATATCGATACCGAGAATATATTGAACGCCCCTCGTAAAAGGCAAAAAAAGTTGGTACATAACTGTCAGCTCAGCGTGGCTTATCAATTGGTAATAAATGTTCAGTATTTGTAAGACAATCAGTATTTGAACATAATATTTTATCTGTATTAAGTTTAGCATCGTCGGACGAACTGGTTTGGTTTCTGATTTGCTTAAGCGTATTTTAGTAGAAAAATAAGGTATATCAATTATTATTGTGTAGTGTATGATGAAATGATTAAATACATATATATACATTATTTAGTTATAATCTTAACGGTGATGGGGACTTTTCTTCCGACGATTATGAAAGTGATCCCGACTTATTCGATGAACAAACAAAATAAAAGGCAAAAACGTGTTTTGCTTACAGACAATCGCAATGAAGATTCGAGTTTCCCATCTTTACCAACAATCATATCCTCATCGACTTCATCATTGGAAAGTTATTCAACATCTAACAAAAACTTTATTTTTTCTGGAGGATTTTTTTAAAATTATTAAGCAGATCAGTTCTTATAAATTATTTTGTGTGTTATGTGGCTTAGTGGTTGGGTAAAATAATCGAAGAGCAACTATTAAAAGCAACATCTTGTCAATGGTTTATTGCAAAATGATGCGGACGATTTTGCTGAATTTGTAATACTCGTAACATAGCCAACAACACGTTTCTCATCATTCTGATCTAGCCATTAAAAAATCCTTTTTCTATTAAGCTTGACGAAATGGAATTTCAAAAAAAAAAAAAAAGGAATGGAATATTAGTTGAATGCTGTACCTGCAAGTCCAAACTGCAGGGATCGCTACAAATAACTTCTAATTTTATAAGACATCTACGCATCAAACATGCCGATTTATTTGAAGAGTATAAAATCGCAAAATCTAACGCGTACAAAAATAAAGACACTGTACAGGACCAATTTAATGTTCTTGTTGTAAAATTTCTGGCAAACAATATACTCCCTATTAGAATTGTTGAAGAAAGTTCATTCAGGGATCTCATACATTTCGCCAACAACGACTTAAATATCATGAGCAGGCCAACGGCTTTAAAGGTTATAGACACCGTTTATGTCGCCATGAAAAACAAAATTAGAGGTATTATTGCGAAAAACAAGAATTTTTGCACAACGGCCAGTTTCTTCGGCTATACAAGTTACTGGTTGGATGATAATTTTCAATGAAAATCCGTGGCATTGTCTTGCAAACGCTTTAATGGATCACATACATATGACAAAATAAATGACATGATTCAGCAAATTGTAGAAACATATAGTCGCAACAGTTACTGACAATGGTGCGAATTTTGTTAAAACTTTTAAAGAGTTCGGAGTCGAAAGCAATACCACCTGCTACAGTGAAGACTCAAGCATAGAGCTACCAGACAGCTCAGACGAAGAAGACCCGGGATCAGTACAATTCCAAAATGTTTTGCCAAAGCATATAAGATGCGCTACCCATCATCTTATTGCATCAACCGATTTCAATCGAATTTTGAAAGAAAATTCTTTAATTTTTATAAAACACAAAAGTGTAAGTCCATCCGTAAGCTTTGAATCTAAAATACAATACATATTTACGAATTATTTATATTTATTTATTCTAAAAGGTGATGCAAAAATTTTCCAATCTTTGGAACAAAGTTAATAGGCCAAAGACATCAGAACAGATTATACTCGTATCTGTTTTGGGAGCACAGCTAAAATATCCAGTCGTTACTCAGTGGAACTCCTTGTTCGACTCTATAAAGGATATTATAAAACAAAAAAGTAAGCTCGGCGAGCTTTGTAAAAAATTGGAGGTACCTAAGTTATTCGATGTAGACATCGAATACTTGGAAGATTATATTCAGCTCCTATCCCCAATTGCAGAGGGCATTGATTTTTTGCAGCGTCAAGATGGCATGGTATATGGGTATTTGCTCCCGACGTTGGCAACAATGAGATCGAAATTTCGAAAAATTCATCTTCATAACTCAGTGAAAACTTTCGACTCTGGAGTTGTCTTTGAGTTGGAAAAAAGCCTGAGTAATCGGTTTCAGACTTATGTCAACTTAACGAGGGAAGCCCATGATGCCATTGTTGCCTCGATCCTTTGCCCAGCAGTAAAATTAAAATGGATATCTGCACTTAACCTACGTTTTAATGATGAAAAAATTGCGGAAATAAGTGCGATTGCAAGAAAAGCGATTCAGTTTCAATACGAAACTGAAAACAACTTAAATCAAAGTGACTTGCAAAATGAATCTGCGGATGTTTCATATTTCTTTTTTTTTTTTGTGAACGCTACGGAAGCTATGTAACAAATTATTTGTTTCTTTTGAAACAAAATTTTAGAAATATGTATATGAGTGATATTTACATATTTAGAAGAACAAACGCCTTCAAATTTAACATCTGCTAACTCTACAATGGACAGCTCAGCAGAGAACGAATATTTTGCCTATCTGGCAAATTCATCCACGTCGATGGAAATGCTAAATAGATATCTAAATGTAGAATCATCCGCGGCTGTTGAGCGCTTATTTTCATTCGCTGGGTTGATAAATCTTCCCCGCCGCGGAGTACTTGCAGATGGCAATTTTGAGAAGTTGGTATTACTGAAAGCCAATCAGTTAGAGGGAATGTAAATATTGAAATTATTGTAAGTGCAAACGTTTTGTTTTCGAAAATACGTCTCAGTAAATACAAATTTACTTTCTACTTACAGCGATTTTGGGGCTATTTGTTCCTTTTTATTGTTTTGTATATATGCACCATATATAACTGTATCCTAATATATTGGTATTATTTAATTGAAAACGTTTTTTAAATTATATATGTTATTTCTTGATTGTATAATAAAATACCAAATACCAATACAATAATTATTTTCTCATTTATTCAAACAAAAAAGGAAAAAGAATTTTTTTTTTTTTGGATTGTATAATATTGGTATGCTGATAAACATGCTAAAGAATATAAAAATCTGCTAAAAAATTCGAATAAATTGAAAAGAATGCAAATAAATGCAAAATAATGAATGCATTCATAAATAATTGCATTCTATTGAATGGTAAAAAAAAAAGAGTGCAATCTTTCGATGACAAATGAATGGTGATTGCATTCGTTTTTTTTTTGAAGTCTTAAATAAAGTCAATGATTGCAATCATAAAATTGCATTCATAAAAGAATGCAATCCAAAATGATTGCATTCCTTTACAACTCTAGTGCCTAGTACCTCGATTGGAGGCCCATAACGACCTTCCAACCCTTTTGGAAGGTCGTTGTGGGCAGCGAACGAGAGAGGGGTGAGCAGTGACCTCTCACTAGAGCACTTCCTCTTGTTCCAGGCGGCAGCGGAGGAATTCCCTAAATGGAAGCAATGGTGACGTCTGCAATTCCAGTCAGGCTGAATTATTAATCCCTATGAGCTGCTTCCACGTATTTGGATACCAGGTCTATAGAGATCTCCAATACTGAGTCAGGGTGTTGGAAAATAGTTGGTGGCGGATGAACCCTTAATGGGTCAACGGCAACGCTTATATCCCGAAGTGGATTACTGGCACCAGAATATCCGGTCTGCTGTCCTAAGGTCAAATCTAGGGCCTGGCCCTCCAAGTTGGGGGTTGTGCCGTCGGGGTAACTTCCCCGGATAATGGAACTTCTCAAATGTCAAATAGACCCGGAACGTCAATGGACTACGATATGCACTCGCATTTACCTGGAATGTACGAACGCTGTACACCCCAGGTGCTACTCAAAAACTTGAGTCTGTCCTCGAGCGGTATAAGGCAGATGTTACCGCCATCCAGGAGATACGATGGATAGGATCAGGTATGATGAAAAGAAAAAAATGCGACACTTATTACAGCTGCCATAAAAGATTGTACGTATTAGGGTGCGGATTCGTCGTGTCAAATCGGCTCAGGTCAAAAGTCATTGACTTCAAGCCGATAAGTGATCGCCTGTCTGTGATCCGCATCAAAGCTACCTTCCAAAACATAAGCCTAACATGTGAACACGCCCCTACCGACGAGGCTGAAGAACCCATCAAGGAGGAGTTCTATGAGCTACGGAGCCTGTCCGGAGTATGATGTCAAAGTTGTACTCGGGGACTTCAATGCTAAAGTCGGAAAGGAAAACACCCTTGGCGGGTTGGTTGGTAAGCACAGAATCCACGAAACGACAACTGACAACGGCTACCGACTAATCGACTTTGCAGCAGCTCGTAACACGGTTTCCAAGGTTAAGGATCCACACAGCAACCTGGCTCTCTCCAGGCGGTCGAACCGCCAACCAAATCGACCATGTGCTAATTGATGCGAGGCACGCATCCAACATCCTTGACGTGCGCACATTCCGAGGGGCAAATGTTGATTCTGACCACTTTCTTGTTGCGGCTAAATTCAGAGCTCGACTGTCCAACGAGAAAAAACTGCGAACCGCCCAGAAAAAGAAATTCAATGTTGGACGCCTTAGCACACCTGGAGTAGCCAGAGACTACAGAGAGCGCCTGAGTGAGAAACTCCCCACTGTGCACTCACCTACCACAGACGTCAACCATCAGTGGTGCCAGCATCGCGACATCATCAAGGAGGTAGCCGAAACCAGCTTAGGGTACCAGCCACCCCAGAGAAAGAGCCCGTGGTATGATGATGAATGCGTTTACAGGAAAAAGGTGACAGAAGATGCACACAAGAAAATGCTGCAGCGCAAAACAAGGGCAGCAAGGGAAGAGTACCAAGCTGGGAGGAGGGAAGAGAAGAAGATCCTGCGTAGAAAAAAGAGGGCCTACGCAGCATCCCAGCTCAGGGAGATCGAAGAGTCTCGTGATCGAAACAACATCCGGAGGTTTTATAAGAAAGCCAAGCAACTTGCTGCTGGCTTCAAAACCGGAACACAAGCTCTTCGAAACACCGAAGGAAACCTAGTCACCGAAGCACAGGGAATAGTAGATGTGTTTAAGCAGCATTTCCAGCAGCTGCTAAATGGGCATCATGTAGGGAGAGTGATAGGGCAAGAAGAGAACCCACGTCCAGTCAATGAAGAACCAGTTCCACCACCCAGTATAAGAAGAAGTTGGCTTAGCTATAAAAAAGCTTAAGAACAACAAGGCTGCAGGCTCAATACAGTGATGATACGGTGGCGATGTTTTGGTAGAGCGCATACACCAAATCATCATCAAAGTATGGGTGGAAGAAAGCATGCCCGACGACAAAAAAGGCGATCCTATGTCTTGCAAGAACTATCGTGGCATATCCCTGCTTAATGTCGCATATAAGATCCTATCCAACGTACTGTGTGAACGTCTTAAACCGTTCTGCAACACACTAATAGGCACGTACCAGTGTTCCAAATTTTCACACTGAGACAAATCCTGGAAAGATGGCCGAATTCGGGATCCCGGCAAAACTGATCCAGTTGTGTCGCGTGACACTGGAAAACACGGACTGCAACGTGCAGTTTGGAAGTAGCTCCTCCGAACTATTTGAAACATACACCGGATTTCGGCAAGGTGATGCGCTATCATGTGATTTCTTCAACTCGTCCTAGAGCTGATAGTGCGCAGGGCAGGTGTCAACACGGAAGGCACTATCTTCAACAAGTCCGTCCAGCTCCTCGGATATGCGGACGATATTGATATCATCGGGCGCTCGCAGCGTTCCGTAATAGAGGCTTTCACGGCGATTGAAGAACAGCCGATATTCGTTGGCCTGGAAGTAAACGAGGACAAGACCAAGTACATGCTATCAACAAACAAAGAATCATCTGTCCATCGCCTAGGACAAAACGTCACTATTGAGAGCTACAATTTCGAGGTAGTTAAGGAGTTCATCTACCTCGGAGTAAACATGAACTCCACGAATGACACCCTAGTGGAGATCCGACGAAGAATTACCATAGGAAACCGCTGCTACTTCGGTTTGGCAAAGCAATTGGGTTCAAAACTCCTTACTCGTAGGACGAAATGTACGCTTTACAAAACCCTTATCCTGCCAGTTCTACTGTATGGCACCGAGTGCTGGACGATAAGCAGGAAGGGAGAGCTAATTCAGGGCTCCTTCGAAAGAAAAATTCTTCGACGGATTTTTGGTCCTGTGTGCGAGGAGGGCGAATGGAGGAGAAGATACAACCGCGAACTCTATGAGCTATACCAAGATGTGGATATAGTCCAAAAAGCCAAACTACGTCGACTACATTGGCTCGGCCACATCGAGCGATTGAACAACAATGCTCCAGCTAAGAGAATTTTCTAATCTCAGCCCTCAGGTTCGAGACGACAAGGAAGACCGAACCTACGTTTCAAAGACCAAGCTAGCACGGATGCCAGAGCGCTTGGTCTGGATAACTGGAAGCAGCGTGCCCGGGATCGTAGAGGATGGAAGGCTGAAGTGTCTCAGGCAGGGACTCTCCACGGGTCGGGAGCCCGTTAAGTAAGTAAGTACTCACATGGAGCTATTAACTTGCGATACGGGCTAGTGAACTACCAAAAGTATTCGAGGAGGTCTACATATTTACGAAAGCGTGACACTTTCCGTTCACTGTTGGGGCCGCTTTCAACTCACTACACTAGTGCAGCATTGCTGACTCACAGAACGTGAGTTTATTCTCTCCATAGTTCACTACTACCGCCTATACCAAGGGTAATTGTCGAACTCATTGCACATGAGGAAGATGGGACTTATCATATTCTGCGACGCTAATGTTCAGAACACCTTTTGGGGCAGTAGCAAAGCAACGCGAGAGGCAATCATCTCCTAGATTTCACAATGCTGGTTCTCAACCACTATTTGTTGCCAAAGTAAGACACCAACTGATCACCTTAAGGCTATCCAACAGATGACCGATTGGGAAGTACAATCGGGAGCTTCCATGTCGACCATAGGTACATACATCGAATTCAGAATCGGATGCGAGGTATTTGCCTTCTTGAAGTCTAAAAACTGCGAAGAACCATTTAGGAACGCTCCAAATATGAGCTCGATAAGTTCGCCAAAGCTCCGCCTAAACTCAGTCAGAAATAGAAGGTAGATGAAAGTATTCAGGACCCTCACCAAATGTTCTGAACTGACATATCCAGCCAGGAAACTGTGTCTAGGAAAGACTTCTCTGGATCGCCCGTTCCATGGTGGAACGCAAATTTGCAGCGACTACGTAAGGAAACTTCTAATCAAGCCACTTCAGACTTATTTTAAGGAAGACAGTATGGAGTATGGAGCTAATTGGATTTCCTAGGAACTAGGCTGGGCAAAGTCCTCAGAAGGGAAAAAAGATTTGATAACGCCAATATGGATTCGAATTCCCGGTTTAATACTTTAAACTGACTTTCCAGATAACCTGGATCACCATAGCTGCAAGTAAGTTAAGTAACACAGCTGGTATCCATCTTCGGTTCGTATCCAAGCCATCAAACACGTTGTTACTTCCTTTGATGGCTTCAAGTCGACTGGTACCGATAGCATAACCCAGTTGAGCTACACAAAACTCTCGACCAGGTAATCGAAACTCTGAACAAAATCATCACATCTAGCCTGATACTGGCAAATATACAGAGCCACTGGCGAACATCAGAAAAGAAGACCAACGGCTTGGAAAGAGTTCCAAACCTATAAGTCTGACTTCGTTCAAGTTGAAAAGTATAAAGAGATAGGGAGGGCTCCATATGCGCAAAACTAATTTGCGAATGCATCCTCTGTCTAAACTGCAACATGCTTACCAACGCACACCATCAAGACTGCGCAAGACTGCGCTCCAAAATCTGGTAGGCAGAATTGAAGGGCCCCTCAACAAGAAGGGTTCCTTTGGACAACGCAACTTTTAATGGCATCTGTAACTCGCCAGACAACACGGCGTAGACAATGCTGGTAAAAGAACACTGATTACGTATGCTGACTGTGGTCAACATGTGATGGCGGGAGTGCCCGCAAGGCGACGGTTTTTCTCCACTGAAATGGTACATGTTGGACGACACGCTGCTGATCCCCGTCAATATTTTTGATGTCTATGCTCAAGCATATGCAGATGATGTAGATGTTCTGCCTGTTGCATCGTATTGACGCAGACACGACTATTGGTGCACTAGAAAAAGGATTTCAGTCAAAAGAAAGCTGACTGGTCCAACTCATCTCGGACCAGAACTGTTGACCAGGAATAGATTCAGTCTGATCCAAGAAGCCGCTCTGCTGGACAGCCAAGCATCATGCGTGATGTGGTGGATGCTAGCACTGCAGGCGCTAATATTCCTACGAAAGACTGAATAATTCCAGTAAAAGGAACATACAAAGAGTACAATGGACTAGTTCCTTATCTGTAGGAAAAAAACGTGAACATGCCGATTCTACTGTCCACATCAGTATCGCCTTTTGATGATACAAAAATCTATCAATTTTATCCGACCCCTGCCCGCTAATCATAGGTTCCGGAAAGAACTTGAAAGACTTAAATTTTGGCTTTAGAGGCAATAATCTTTGGCCCTTCTGTACTTGTGGTTGAAGGTTCATAGGCCCAGCTATGACCATTCTCACCGTAGGCCCGTAAAAAGCCATTCGAAGTCTGACTTGAATTCGGGACCTAGGGTGTGAGAGCATACTAAGGTTAAAAACTAGATGATTTCCCTCGTCTAAGAAAGATCAACCTTCCAAATTATTCGCTAATCTGAGACATAACACTGTAGGATGAGAGCTGAATCGCCTAAAGGGTGCTAGTGTTCGTATGCTGTATACAGCAAAAGTGCTAAAATGTTTAACCAACAACAGGAACCGCATACAAGTTGCATTTATCCAAATTGACAGGCGTTTCAGAGGAATGCTTTTCGGCAAACCCATGCGTTCCCGCACATTCACCAACAGTTACCTCACATAGAATTCTGAATCTTAAATCGCTTTTATAAGAAACACAATGCCATGTAGGACACTGGAATAGAGACCAAGAAATCCTCAAGTAGGTCACAGATATGGCAGGAAGAGAAGAAAGAGTCTACCTATAAAGGCACCTTCCGGCAGTAAGCCAGTAAGACAGCGATATTGCTTTCACCTTACCTTACGAATATTTAGCCAGAGATGCAATAATATCGCTTTTCCTTGTTGTTCCACTGTATAAAGGCAAAAACGTCACAAAAAACTGTAACAAATATCGAATTGCTGACATAGAAACTATCAGGAATTCGAGTCTTCAGTAACAATGCCAGCAATTCGATATTTGTTACATTTTTTCGTGACGTTTTTGATTTTATATAGTGGAACAATGCGTCTCTCGACATTTAACTCTAAGGTTTTCGGTATCCATTCACACTTAGAAAGGTTTGTGATGCAGACAGCATATCTTACGGATACGCTCATTCCTTTTGCCATAAAACTGCCTGTTTCCCTGTCATCAAAAATAGCAGACCAAATATTACTGCAAAGGAACTTTCTGACAAGCAACGTGTTGAAATATTCTTTCTATCAGCGGTTCTGCTTGCCTTCTATACTTATCGTGACTGAATTTGTTGCAAATTATATCGTCGAGCAGCGTCGTGTACTATTTTTCACATACTTTCAAGATTTTAGTTGTGAGCCTTACAACCATCACCGCTTGGCCAAAATCTCTCTAAAGCTTCCCAATAATCATCCTTGTCCTTTCGGGTTCAATTTTCTAAATCCTATTCCATCCCAAGTTCAAACTCAAATTTACTCCAAAAGGGCAACACTGGTACAAAAATCAACATTCGGAATATTGGCGGAAAATCCCCTATAGCCTTGGGGATGGAGTTCGTAGTAATAGCCCCCACCCACTATTGATACCGCACTCTGGCGCAATGGTAGAATAGGTTATACCAACCAGGGGTGCCATGGCTTTTCGCATTACAGAGACCGGAAATCGCCACTGGGATCCGTCTCTAAGCGCTCGGATTTTCACTTTACCCCCATCTCGTCCTCTATCTGGACCACACCCACAACTAAACCAACTCGTGCCTGGGCATTCGTTCGACAAACACAATTATTCTTGTCTAGGCATCCCCTTTTTAATCCCCCTTGTTGCCTTCTTCCACTCGTCCTATGTACGTCTATGTTGACTTATCGATGGTGTTTGGGTGAATACGAGGGATGTCTCTCGGTCGTTCCGTAGAGCTGTCGCCATTGTAGTCATCAGCTCACATCGTCATTCTGGTCCAAGTCTGATTTTATTCCTTGTTCACCTTTGGTAAACACTGCAAGCCGCTCAGATTCCTACTACACATATTCCTAGATACGATACATAAATCCATAGATACGAGTACGAGTTGGACTTGAACATAAACCATTTACCACCACCACCACGACTGCAAGTAGTACCCGTACACACGAACTCAACAGCTGGAGAAGGGAACCTTACTCGTTTTTCTCTTCTTAATGCCTGGTCGTTTTAACCTTCGTCCTTTCAGCGAATGACTCTGCAAAACAGAGAAGGCAATACCAGTGAAACCAGCCCAGAGGAAACCAAAACAGAAATTCACATCATGAATGGATGAACGCAAGAGTAAACTTTAGGGCCTAATTTATGACTTTAACGCGGAAGTTTGAGTTTTATTTTCCGATTTTTTTTTTTTTTTTTCAAATTTTTTCTCTGCTCAACCCTTATGGCTTTTACGTTGACTTTTAACGCTCATTCAGGACTTTATTCTGTTGTACAGTGTACTAGTACTGGTACTGGGTACTGAAATTTCCACTGCTACCCACCCAATGATTTTTTATTTGAATGCAACTATGGATCCGTTTTATTCGGCTTGCTCCTTTTTTGACCCTTTTTCTAGATTTTTTTTTCCCCTCTCGTGTCTTTGTTAAAAGCTCTCTCGTTAGTTAACTTTTGCAACGCCAAACGAGTATGCGGTGCCGTGCGAATAATTGCGAAAGGATATACCGTCGGTTGGAGTTACTATCGGAAAGGAGTTAGTAGTTGGAAGGGATGATAGTGACGGTGGCACTAGTGGTTTTCATCCACTGCAATATGCCATCGAAAGATGGTGTCTTTCCGCTGCAATTTATCGTAAAAAAAAATTCAAAATTGTCATGGTTAATGGATATGAATGGCGTTCCTTAGGTGGATTTGGATTTTTATTGACTTTTGCGGTTTGTTTGTTTTTTTTTTTTTTTTCACGTTCTGCAACATGTTGTCGAGCACTGTTGATAAAGTTTCTGGGTTATTGACTTCGGATAGTCCTAGAATAAGCAATTACAAAGCGCTGGAAGTTATTCTGCTTTAGGGGATGAGGATTAATTACATAGAATTGTGACCATCAGACGGGGAATACCTGCGATATGCCGTATATTCGAGTATAGGGGACTCAAGAACACATTAAGACGTTAACCAGCGCCATATTAGTGGCCATTGTGACATGGTTTGGTGAAATAGACCATCACCTTTCGGAAGCATGATCTTTCACTACCACTTTGAAGTCATGTGTAAGGCCACTTCGGACAAGGGCTCAGGCATATGTGATTCAAACCTTCGTTAATCTCAAGGACATAGTAAATTGCTACTCCACCATCGAAGCAGCCGATAAGTCTAAAGACTTTCTCTGCGATTTAAGTTTAAACCACAGCCACCACATGCTTGCACAAGGCTTCTGCCTACCTATGCAAATCAAGTTGGAATTGCGGTTCGAAAAGTTTCCTAAGTCTGTGGTCCAAGAAAATAGCCTGTAGTAATAGTTTCGTGACCTTGCGGCCTCTTCAATATATGTTATGTAGATTCCCTACAGTCCCGGAGTGAACACTTTCAGATATAGAAGTTGGTCAAATACGACAGTCACAGATGGCCTTTAGTTTGAGTCTCTTAGTAAAAATTTAATACTCATTGGTGACTGGAATATTAACATCCTGTCTGAAACAGTTGATACTGATCATTACTTGTCAATTTCATCGTCTTTCGGTATGGATTCTACTTTGGCACAACCTACACGTTATATACGAGGGGCGTTCAACATATTCTCGATATCGGGGTGAAGCTGTGGTTATATATATAAATTGACTTATTTATCAAGTAATACTATTATTTTAGTGCATTTATGTAAAATTTCATATAAATGTGATTATTAATTCGCGTTTTATCTCTGGTTAAACAGAATCATAATGGCAACTGAGACGATGATGGTGAAAATTGAGCATCGCGCTGTAATTAAATATCTCACTAAGCAAGGAAAAAGTCAAAAAACTATTCATGAAGAGATGGTGGCTGTTTACCAGGGTTCCGCACCTTCATTATCAACTGTGCAAAAGTGGTCAAGTGAGTTCAAGAGAGGCAGAGAGAGCATTGAAGACGACCCCCGCTCCGGCGCCCCGGCTACTGCTTGTACGGGAGAAAGCATCAAAGAAGTCGAAAAACTTGTTCTTGAGGATGCTCGAATAAAGGTGAAAATGATGGCAGAGATCACCAAGCTTTCAATTGGTACCATTCACACCATTCTTCATGACCATCTTAATCTTTCAAAGATCAGTGCAAGGTGGGTGCCACGAATGATCACAGCGCCTCAGATAAAAAGTGAGAATCGCATGCTGTAGAGAGCTTTTGGAGATGTGTAGTGAGAACGCGGACGGTGTTATGGATCGAATTGTTACTGGGGACGAAACATGGGTCCACCACTATGACCCCGAAAGCAAACAAGAGTCCATGCAGTGGCATAAAAAAGGAACAGACCCCCCGAAGAAGTTCAAAGTCACTCCGTCTGCCGGGAAGCTCATGGCCACAGTTTTTTGGGACTCAAAGGGAATCTTGCTCATTGAGTACAAAAAAAAAGGTGAAACCATCAACGCCACATCCTACGCTTCCACTTTGCATAATTTGCGGGAGGAAATTAAAAAGAAAAGACGGGGTAAACTCGCAGCGGGTGTGTTGCTTCTTCATGACAACGCTCCTGTTCACACGGCGCGAGTTTCCAAGGCTGCTGCGCGAGATTGTGGTTTCGAAGAAATCCAACACCCACCCTATAGTCCAGACCTTGCCCCTAGTGATTATTTCCTGTTTCCGGATTTGAAAAAATGTCTTCGTGGAAAAAGATTTTCGGATGATGAAGAACTCAAGTCGGGTATTTGCAGAGAAAGAGGAAATTTATTTTTTTGAGGGTTTAAAAAAGCTTATCTCAAGATGTAACAAATGCATTGATGTTAGGGAAGATTATATTGAAAAATAAAAACAATTTAAATTGAATTCGCATTTTCCTTCATATCGATACCGAGAATATATTGAACGCCCCTCGTACAACTGGATCATAATATACTTAGAGCTAATAAACCCGAGTATAAAAAACTAGTTAGAATAGACTTTGCCGTTCTAAAACAACAACTATTTTTTGAACATTGGGAAGACGTTTATTCTGCACAGGATCCATCTGGTGCTTTTGATCTATTCCTTGAAAAGCTCCAATCATATATTTCAACAAGTAGTCAGAATACTTTCAATAAAACCAACAATTTTAAACGCATTAAGCAATGTATGACCTTTTCCCTACTTAATAGAATCAAAAAGAAAAAAGAACTATATCATAAAGTTAAAAAGCATCCTAACAACAACAGGCCTAAAAAATCCTACGATAGATTCTGTTTAAATATGAAAACTGAAATCTCACGTCGTAAAGATTCTTACGAGTACTTTACTAATAAACTGGCCAGAAATGTTGGTAATGCTAAAAAGGAGTGGTCAGTCGTAAATGAAATTTTAAATAAAACTACGAGTACTATTAATATTGATATATCCATAAAAAGTAATAATGTAATGACTTCTGAGCCTGTGGAAGTTGCAACGTTATTCAACAATTTTTTTACTAGTACTAAATTTTCTGAAGACTTCGCCTTAAGCAATAGTCCAACTTTAAATTCTTTTAATTTATTTCAAATGCATTTTCAACCAGAAACTTTTGCTTTTAATGAATTTACTGCACTTGAAATTCACAAAATCATAATGACACTGAAAACAAGGAGTTCACCTGGCTTTGATCAGATTTCTTGCTCTGTTTTAAAAAAATATTTCATTTCAAATTTCAGACGTTTTCTGAGTTTTATATTCAATCTCAGTGTTCAAAAGGGTATTTTCCCGGATTCATTGAAGAGAGCAATAGTAATACCACTTCATAAAAAGGGTAATACTCGTACTTATGAGCTTGATAACTAACGCCCTATTTCACTACTGTCAGTTTTTTTCAAAAATTCTTGAAAAAGGAATTAAATCTAGGATTGAAAGACTTAGATAGGATTCATTTTTTTAGCATTTCACAGTTCGGCTTCAGAAGTGGGAAATCTACAGAAGATGCTTTATTGAAACTGACTGCTGAACTATATAACAGTTTAAACAAATCTGAAATACCAGGCGCCCTGTTTATAGATATTACAAAGGCGTTTGATATGGTGGATCACACAATATTATTAGACAAACTATACAAAGCGGGTTTTAGAGGTTTTATTTATTCTTGGTTCTCATCATATCTTACAAATCGTAAACAAATGGTAAAGATCCGAAATCAGCTAAGTTCTCCGAAAGTATTCAATACTGGTGTGCCACAAGGTTCTGTTTTGGGGCCTATTCTATTTTTGATATATGTCAAGTCCCTTTTTATTCAACCTTTTAATGACAAAATCACAGCATTTGCTGATGATACAGCAGTTATCTCTATTTTTTTTTCAACGTCAATCATGAGTTGGATTTATTGCGAAGGTGGTTGTTTACATACCACAAATTGGTCATAAGCAAAAAAACTAAATTTATGATTTTTAATATTCTGGGTGTCACCTGTGAGGATTTTCCTTTATTCTATCATGCACCCAGCTGTATGAGCTTTTGCTTAGTCGATGGTCGCAATTCTTTTCCATTTAACAGTAGTTTAAATTGCAGTAATATTGGGCTTACAAGTAAGTTTCCAGCGTTTGTCAGAGATGGCGCCACCAGTGGATCCCGGGCAGAAATGTCAGACCCAATGTGTTTTATTTCTAGGTTCTGTATCTGTCAACAACTTTGCAGCGTTATATTTGAGCAGTTCTATCGGTGTCGTACATTTTATCGAGCAAAATCATGGCAAGTTTCCAGCCAAATAAACGTCATTTGCGGGAAGCGCTGCTTTTATTCTTCAATATGAGGCCTTTCGTTTGCTTTCGGAAACTTATGGGGCGGAATGTATTGGTGAATCCACGTGCCGCTAGTGGTTCAAACGGTTCAAAAGTGGTGATTTTGGAGTTGAAGACAAAGATCGCCCCGGAAAGCTGAAAAGTTTTGAAGACGAGGAATTGGACGCTTTACTGGATGAGGATCCGTGTCAGATTCAAGAAGAACTTGCTGCATCATTGGGCGTCACGCAACAAGCCGTTTCCCTGTGCCTAAAAGCACTGGGATTCATTCAAAAGGTTGGAAACTAGGTGCCGTACGAATTGAAGCCAAGAGACGTCGAACGGCGATTTTGCATGTCCGAAATGTTACTGCAGCGGTATAAAAATAAATCATTTTTGCATCGTATTGTCACTGATGATGAGAAATGGTTTTATTTTGATAATCCTAAACGCAGAAAATCGTATACATAATCGGGCCGGCGAGCCCGCCCAATCGGCGCCGAAACGAAATATTCACGTGAATAAGGTCATGCTCTGCATATGGTGGGATCAAAAGGGTGTCGTATACTACGAACTGCCTCCGAGTGGTGAAACCATCAAAGGACCATTATATCGAACCCAACTAATTCGTTTGAAGCGGGCATTAAAAGAAAAACGACCAGATTATGAGACCAGGCATGAGTCCGTCATTTTTCATCACGACAACGCTCAGCCACATGTTGCGGTTTCGGTGAAAAACTATTTGGACAATAGTGGATGGGAAATTCTGCCTCACCCGCCTTACAGTCCAGACTTGGCACCATCTGACTACCACTTGTTTCGTTCAATGCAGAACGCTCTTACGGGAATACGCTTCAGCTCAGTAGAGGAAATCAAAAATTGGCTCGATACGTTCTTGGGCTCGAAAGACGAGAAATTTTTTTGATCCGGAATTCATAAATTGCCAGAAAGATGGGGGAAAGTTGTAGCTTCCGATGGACGATACTTTGAATAAAGCATTGTAACTATGTTTTCATAATAAAAATTCAAATTTTGGAAAAAAACGCTGGAAACTTACTTGTAGACCCAATACATGTTTTAAAATTGAATGCGTTGACAACTTTAAGCATTTAGGAGTAATATTGGACAAGAGACTTTATTGGAAAGACCATACTTTGTACCTTAATTGCGTTGTAAGGCAACTTTATCACCTTAGTCTGTATTGTCGACTGCCTACTTTAAAGTTAGTATATAATGGTCTTTTGAAGTCTAAGCTGCAGTACGGTGTATTATGTTGGGGTGGTACCTTTACTCTTAAAGCAAAAACATGCAATCAGAATAATGTGTAAAGTGAATCGTAGAACTCCTAGCTTCGATTTATTCAAAGGTCTCGAAATTATTCCAATAAGGCATCTTTACTGCTACAAAGTTTTAAAAATATTGTTTTTAAAGTTCGGGTTTTATGCTGTTCGACTTGATGAAAATTATAATTTACGAGTCAATATCAGAAATTTTGCAACCATTCCGACAATCCATAAAACACATTATACGCGTTTTAATTCAGTAACTGCAGCCCGTCTTTTTAATGCATTACCGGCAAACCTTAGATGTGAGAGAGTGAAAGCAGTCTTTCTTAAAAATACAAAGAAATGGTTATTCACTTTTGACCATTCTACCACAAATAATTTAATAAATATAAATTAACATACTCGTATAATACACGCTGTAATTTAGTATAAGTTTTGTTTTGTTATGAAATAAAGATCTGAAAAAAAAATATCAAAATTTGGGGTCGATGCAAGGTACTCTCCTCCTACTACAATATATGTATGTTTAGGTTCGAATACTCTGAGCAGGTAATGTAGATTCGGACCACTAGTTAGTTGTAGCCAAGGTACGTCTATTTCACAAGTTACAACAGAGAAACGCTACGAGGATTTTTAACATTGAACGGATGCAATCGCAATAAACCGATAGACCCTTCATCACATCGACAAGCCTCTTGCAACCTGTGGCAATTCCTGAAGAGCAATGGCATCGATGCCAAGGATCCACCAGAAGTGCTGGGTGTCACCCCACCACCCGCATAAAACTAAGAAGCAATGCATAGACGGACGACAGTGGCTCGTAGGCTCTAAAAGCAAAAAAAACGAGGGAAAAACCGAGCAACCAAGGAAATGAAGAAGTGCTACTTCAGAAACAACAGTCAGAAATTTTATCAGAAGATTAACAGAGCACGTTAAGTCATCAAGACCCGAACAGAAATCTGTAGAGGGAAGCAAGGAGGCAAGGAGATATTTTTTTTTTGGTAATCGGGAAAGAGCACTCAGGCAAAGAAGTAGTCCATTGTACTCCTTGCATGTTCCTTTTATTGGAATTTACATAGTTCTTCGTAGAAAAATAAGTAACCGCTTCACTGAAAGTGCCTACAGTACCAGTACCCACCACCTCAGTGTCGAGTGACTTCAGCCTGATGCTTGTCTAGGTCGGACACCCACAGAGAGAGCAGAGTCATCCATCTCGCAGCAAGCTTTACAGGATGTTGTGTCACTTATGCCGCGACCATTTAGGTGCTTAGCAAAGGCGTTGTGTCCGACAGTAAGTAGTCAAAACCTCTTTCCTACTAAGAAACAAAAGGAAAGTGCTGACACCTTAGAGACATCGGGAAGAATTCACTTGGTCTCACGGCATCCTACAAAGTCATGCTATTTGCAATTATGCTCAGAAGAAACCGAAGCAACAATGGATGCTTTAATCGGGGACGCAGGCCCAACACAGGTCAGAAACACTCCTCTGAGCCTTTTCAGTAATTTAATCGGCGATCTCATTTCCCGTGTTTCTATTGTGACCTGGGACACACACATGACTCAATGAGTTCAACCTTCCGATTCCGTTCAGAGAAACCTTGAATTCTAGAACTAGCTTGGAAATGGTGAGGGGGTTCAGTTGGACGTCAGGCGTAACTTTGTCTTCACTACAGACGCATAGTTCTCATTGCCTCCACTGATTCTTCACAAAATGCCATCAGAATTACGGATATTTCCGCTTGGAAGTCAGATGCAAGTCTTCCTAATGAAAAGTGAAATGTCCTCCAAAAATACATAAGCGCGGTCTTCTAGATTGGTTGCGGAATCATCCAGGAAGACCCAACAGCATTCCTAAGCACAGGGAATGCTGGTTTCGTAATTTCGTAGCAACAGGGGTTGACACCATCAGGTTGCATATCCATAAGACCAGTCTGCGAGTAAGACCCTCAAAACTCCAGTGCGTGTTGTACCAAAGACCAGTTCTTGTCAAAGGGAAGATGGCTTTGGGGATGGCTCTAATGGAACCTCCTCGGTAACAAGCAACAGGTCTTGACGATAACTCCCTCACACTGCCAGGAAGCCGACACCGGAAAGAAAGTTGGAGAGGCAAATGGTGATGCCTTCAAGCATTAGATGAGTCAGATTCGTCCGGTTCGTTCTTCTTGTAAAGACAACAACCTCAGTTTTGAGAGGATTTACTGAAAGCTCACTTCTAGTGCATCAATCTTCGATCACGTTTAAGACTGCCTGTGCTTTAGAGTGGGCAGTTCAGGTTATGGAAAAACCATTATTTAATCGGCGGGGACGAGCCAAATCCCGCCTCAGTGTGATAAAACTATTCATCCGGCCAAATCTATCTAAATCTAAGCAAAGCAGGCCTGCCGGACTGGACGGCCTACCTGATAAACTGGTGAAGGCTGCAGGAGGTGACTTGTTAGAGATCATTGTTATACCTACCAACGCATTTCCAAAATTCGGTCTGAGTAAAATATGCTTACATAAGCAATCTTGGCATAGCGTAGCAAAGCAAGAATAACTACCTCAAGGAGAATCAGTCACCCTGCTGACATTAGAAATGCTTCAGCCCACTATTTCGACAACGAAAATAAAATAAAGGACATTCCGAAAGCCATCACTGATGCGTTTGAAACTACAATAGTTGTGGCGTGGTTGAGCCAAAATTTGTCAAAACTAAGACAATTACGAATATCCCTGCAGCGGCTACACTACAAAGCCCTTGCCAAATCAGGAGGGCTGACAGGGTTTCGCAAACGACAAAACGGCAACTGCACCGGGAACTAGAACTATAAGAAACTCAATTTTCCGGGCGGCTTGCCCTGTATCTCCAATGAGAGCATGACCAGCATTAGTCTTTGGTTTTTAACGTAAGCCACCTGTCATGTAGACTTATGTTTACGGGATGCCCATACATCCATGGGAGCAAGGATACGCCTTGCCATCGCTCGTCAATCCTTTGATACCAATTCGGAACTGTGTTGGAGGCATAAGTTCCACCCTTGGTATGAGTCAAGGCCGACCTAAAACCTCTTGTTGCTCTTAGGGTCACAGTACCCAGTACTTATTTGCAACTCTACAATGGGTCAAACCAACAGGAAGACCCTTTCCTGCGATTTGGGTTTAAGCCACAGCCACCATGACGCTCCCACAAGGAGCTTACCTCAACAAGTCAGGGCCGGACCGAAATCCGGTGGGCTCCTGACTCCGAATTTAAGTCCTGATAGGGACTACCGGTGGTCCTGCCGCCAACAAGACCTATGACCGGCAACTTGTAACTGGTCAAATCGTAGGAACCTTCAGAGGCGTCATCTCAAGATGTTTGCGATATGACCAGTAGTATGCGGCAATGACAACGTCATTGATGGGCGAGGCCTTGATAATTGCGCGGGGGCATAACCAACATATCGAGATCTTAAGGAAGACTGGCAAATAGCAGCAATTGGCTGCTCTCTAGAGGCGGGATAGAATGGGCAACCAGCTCCTTTCGACTGTTCAAGTCATCAGGTGTGGACGGTATAACACCAGCTGAAGAAGGGAAATATCTTGTTAAGATACGAGTACAGTACGAAACAAAACTGTGGTTGGCACTGATGATGCACCGATGATGCAGATCGATACCCAACAGGTTAGGTTAGATTAGGTAAGAGTCGCTGTTGGAAAAACCAATCCACTTGGGCCTGTTGGCCCACTGTTATACCACGTGGACTCCTGGAACCAATTTGATCTTCTGACGAAGCGTAGTGGACTTTTAACATCTCCTAAGTGGAGTTTTCTACTTGACAGAGAGCTGGGCATATACAGAGTAGGTGGAGGATTTTCTTCTCGTCCATGCAGCTTTTGCAGGGGTCATTTGTAGAAACGCCAAGCCTTCTTGCATGCTTGCCTATAAGACAATGTCCAGTGATGACACCTATGATAGCGCTCAGATGTTTCCTATTTAGAAGAAGGATCAGACTCTTAGAGCGATTCAGATCCAGCTTTGGCCAGATTTGTTTGGTGGCTAGACATATGGAAATGTGTACGTGGACTGAGGTTTATTCATTTATTAGCATCCCGCTTTAGCATAAGTTTTCACGTAGCGATTGGTATACCGATGCAACCTCTTTCCGGTGAGATAGAGAGCGAGGTTCCAATTTTGGCGAGTTCGTCGGCCCTACAATTCCCTGGAATGTCTCTGTGCCCCAGCACCCAACATAGGTGAAAGTTGAACTACTCTGCCATCTCCATAAGATATGATCGGCAGGCAAGGGCGATGTAAGAAGTTTGTAAGACTTAGTCCAGAGACTTGATAGCGGCCTGACCATCCGAAAAGATGCAGATATCCCGTTTTCCTCCAATATAGTCGTGGCAAAGATATGCCGAGGCTAGCCAATAAGTGCCTTCGGCAGTCTTCAGTCTATCAACGGTTATGTTGGGGTCGTTGAGATTAGGAAGTAGAGTAAATTAGGGCTACTTTTCACTAATATACAAGCTCTGACCTTACGAATATAGAGCGGAACGTATTCAAGTGTCCCAAGCACACGAACCACGCCTTCTACAAGGTGGCGCAAAAGTAATCACCCTATCGGAAGATGGTATAATTCTTGCAAGTGGCGTCGTACGTCAATCATATTTGACATTTGTGAACTAGACAGCTGAAGTATACAAACAGACAAGCAATGGAACGCTATACTCCGCAAGACCGTGGAATAATTGTGTCGAATAATCAGTCGGTGCTGTTAGCGCAGCGTGAATTTCAATGTCGATTTCCTAATCGTGTCGCGCCAACTGGGTAAACATCCCGGTGATTAGCTACTCAACTCGAACTGAGTGGAACCACAGGAGACCATGTAGGGCGTGGCTGCCACCAGACTGGTCGTTCGACCGAGGCTGCCGATGTCGCTGAGAACGAAGAAACATCAACAAGACGACGAGCCACGCAATAGGGCATCACCAGACGGACCCTACAGCGAATTTTAGTGAAAGACTTACACATGTTCCCGTACAAAGTGCAAACAGTGTATTAGTTAATGCCTCCTGACTGTCAGTTGCGTGTGGATAACTGTAAAGCCCATCCTCAATCTCAACAACGAAGAGTACGATTTTGTGTCGAAAATCATCATGAGCGACGAGGCGCATTTCCACTTAAGCGGTTACGTCAATAAGCAAAATCTTCATTGCTGGGGCACTGAAAATCCGCGTGTGATGCACGAAGAGCCATTACATCCACTAAAAGCCACTGTGTGGTATGACGTTCACGTGGGAGAAGTGATTGGGCCGCATTTTTTTGAGGACGCCATCGGCAATGTTACTGGCGAACGCTACTGGAATTTGATGATCGGGCCTTGGTTAATATGTGGCTTCAACAAGATGGTGAAACCGCACAAACAGCACGAGCCATAATGGGTATTGTGAAGGAAGCGTTTCCTGGTCGCGTAATCTCCCGTTTTAGCGATGTGTCATGGCCAGCAAGATCGCCCGATTTAACCAGCCCAGACTTCTTTCTTTGAGGCTACTTGAAGTCGCGGGTTTATGTCAACAAGCCTCAGACAATCGCAGCCCTTAAGAAGAACATTCGACAGAAATGCGAACAGTTATCACCGGAAATCTAGCGGAAAGTCATGGAAAATGTGATAAAACGGGCACAAATGTGTATCAACACTGGCGGCAGGCACTTGGCGGATATCATCTTTTTAACAGAAATAATTATAAAACTCCAAGTAAGGATTTCCATCACTCAAAATCATTTTTTTTTTATTTAGTAAAAAAGTAATTCAAAAACAAAATTGGATGATTACTTTTGCGCCACCTTGTACAATCCATGGTTGCTGGATTAGAATGAGTGCGGCCGAGACCGTTTTGAAGTGATGAAGGCTAATCTGAAGGTACCGTAGCATTGCTACAATCAATCCAAACAGCTTCCACCATGGTGACGTTTGATTCCTCGGATTCTGAAAATGTGCCCAAAAGCTCAACTTCATCCTCTGATCGTAAAGGATCTCTTTTTAATTTGTCGTCGTTTTCCATCCGACAGGGTGTCGGAGACAGAGACCGCCAGCTCGGTTGTTACTTCAGAAAGATTGGAGTCATCGCTATCCATTTCAGGAAAGAATATCGTTGCTCCACGATCTGAGGTTGTGTTTTCTGCTTCGTTTAAAGGAGGAGGAGGATATTTATCTGTATCCAGGTCATTCTTTTTATAAACCCTTCGGGTTATAGACTCCAATCCCAACTAAATCATGCGTTTATTCTGCGATAGAGGGTCTTATTGATAACAATTAACGCGCATACATATATAAGGCCCGCTGAATTCATCCTGTTTCGCAACATTCTAGTCATGAGTCGGAAGCGTCAGATTACTGAGCCTAATGTCTTCTGGGGAGAAGGGTTCAGCTGGGATCCAGTTGAGAGTTCTGGGTTTTTTTTTTACACCCAGACAGACCTCTCGTAATTCATATACAGATCGAGAGGTCCTTAATTGGCACAAGCAATAACCTTGACGTAGCCTTGTACCAGCCAGCATCGCTTGTGATGGGAGGTGTTGCTGAGTTTTCCCGCATATATGGCCAAGAAGCCTCCCGAAAGCTTTAACTTGACCAGCTGTCTCCATTCAGGTGAATTTGATCCGTCTTTTGGGGCTTCGTTCAACCCCTGTCGGGTTTTTGGTGCTTTTGATTTTGGGTCTTTTAGGAACGGCACGGTTTCCTCCAACGATCTCTGGCGCTTGGAAGTGTCTTTCGACGTTTTACGAACGGTGAGTAATCCGTCCTCTAGGATGTTGTTAGCCCACTATATCTTGTTCCTCATGACCGCAGTTCTCTCGACCTCTGAATTTGATAATGCGTGAAGCGTTTCGGCGTTTTATATAGAACACCTTGAATGGGGCTTGCCTACGTGGCTGAGCCTCTGATTACTCTTTTGGGGGAGGAATTTTTGTAGCAGCACGAAGACCGTGGCCTGCTACAAATTCGCTACTGCTAGAAATGTAGGATGTGGTAGGGCCATGGCTTGCCACTTCTTGATAGTTTGGGGTTTGTCACTTTGGCGTTTGCCTTTACAAGGTTTGCCATGGTTTGGCACGGATTTGCCTTTGCTAGGCGTTGCAGGAGCCTTGCCGGTAGTCACCGTATTACCGTCCGATCTTAAAAGAGTACCGGTCTCGAATTTTGTTTTTAAGGTTGATTCCACAAAGGATCTCACGAGTAGTGGAGAAAGGGAGGTCCATCTATACAGAAATCCGCTGTATAGGCTAGCTAGTCCAGAGGTCTACAGGTATCCGGATACTCCGTTCACGACTGAGCTATTTTTTTTTTTAAAAAAACTCTGAGCCCTCTAGCCCAGGGGAGAAAGTAGTGGGAAGTAAGATGGAAAGTGAAGAAGTGGGAGAGAATCCTTTAGTTTCGATACATATGACAAGGCCGCATATGACAATATCTGCAGAGATGAGCTGTACAGCGCCATGTCTAGGTTTTGTATTATTCCAAATTCGTCAGATCATACAGAATGGCAATGGACAAAACTCGCAGCTTCGTAAAGGACGGAGACAATCTTACCAAAACTTTTAGGGCATGTTAAGGATCTAGGGGAATAGTTTTAGACAACGTGCTAATAGACATGTGGCTTCTTCAATCTCATAGTTGAGAAAATTGAAGCGGTAAAAATGTGTTGAGCTCCGGTGCATAACATCAAAAAATCGGCCAGTAAGTCACAAGACAGTTACAACTTTGAAGTACAAAGTTAGGAATTTTTTACCACGGCTCCACGATATACTCAATAGTGGCACCTGATCAGATCTTAAATCAAGAGTTACACTTCCCAATTGAGATTTATTTGGCCAAAGTTTAGTAATTCATTACAAAAAAAAGAGGCCACGTGAAGACGTTCTTTTCCAGTCGGGTTCTGTTCTTACAGAAAACCTATGGACGTAAGCGAAGTCGAATGAAGATATCTTTGATTCTCCATGAGTTCTTGTTCCGTTTTCGTCGGTAGATTTTTGTGAAAGACATATAACAGGGAGCCCGACGAGTTACACTGGCACTTCGTCATGGTCAAAATAATGTGCAGCAATCGACTGAGATGACTTGGACTAAGAAGAGGGAATGTTTTTAACTCGGATGAACAAGGCAGTACACATATCTTACCTTAGGTGGCGAGAACAAGTGAAAACGGACCTCAAAATCTTGTGGTGCACAACTGGAATCAGCTGACCATAAACCTCGTACACTAGGGAGATTTTTTAGTTTAGTCTACTCCAGACTGCATTGCCATTTAAGCAGATAAATAAGAATGTGTACCAAATTGATAAAGCCCACTTCGATCACTAGGGTGACACAAAAGACCTGCTAAAATCTAGAAACCGACTAGAAGGTATGTTAAAACTACACCTCCTCGTGCAAGTAAATTAAAAGCGGCACGGCCAATTCCCACTTACGACTATCAACCACTCAACGTTTCAATAAGCCTGTGGTAGGTCCTTCTACGAATACTATGGTCACTTTATCACTGCACAATTACTCAAACACTTTGCACAAGTTCCAAAATATTTCACTTTGTCTCTCTTCCAAACGGTTGGACACGGCAAATTGAATTTTAAAACTCAAAAAAAGTCCGCACTTTTATGACACAAACAGTCAATGTTGAAACCGCAGATTCCTACACCAAAAAAGTTCGGCCCCAAAGCCATTTAATAACATTTCCGCTATTTGCATCGTAAAATCCATTCAACTTCCTACATAAACTTTTTCTCAAATTGCCTTTTGTTTAACTATCCAGACTTCTACGTAGTGCCCAAAATATCCCGCATAGATACTTGTACATCCTCCCTAACACTGACCATATTTCCCCATATCAATGTCATTCGTTTTAGCCCCGTAGTCCAGGCAGTCTATATGTACTAGTCGTATCTATGCTCGTAGATACTATCTTCCTTCCGCAAGACAAAAAGGGAAAAAGTAATAACGGATGCCTTTCATTTTCATTTCAAAATGTAATTTAAAATTACCAAACCTTCTGCTCGTTCCCTCTATTCATACGATTACCAGCTACAACCAGGACCACCGCACACATCCTGTCAACCCTAATCCGCTTTATATAAACATTAATTCATGTTACACCCTGTGGGGCTTTGTTCTAAAATTGAACAAAACGAAAAAAAAAAAAAATCCAAAAATCCAATTTCGTATAGGCGAGCCACATACACCACCCCATTCTGATACACCAAAGTGCGACAAGGATTCAGGATCTGAATTCACTTTCTCTCCCGTCCTCATCCTTCTTCAACAAAATAAAAAAAAAAAACAAAAAGCAAGGCACGGACATACTTGTACGTACGCCCACACATACATGTGTTCACGGAGAAAGCGAACATAAGCGCTGTAGCAACAGGGGGGGGTCAACTGTTCCAGGAACAGGATATTTATGAAACCCAAAGGGTTGTTAATTTAATTTAACGGTAAAATGAACTTTCTCTTCTGCAAGTACACGATTACAAGTGCTCCTGTGCGTTGCTTCGTTTTTGCTTTTTGAGCTAAAGCTAAAGCCCGACTGGGACTTCGACTCGAAGTTTGAGCAGGAATACTTGCCATATCCTGGCCAATGACAAAACAATTCCCAACTCAATGCTCATTGACAGTAGCAAGACCGAAAGTTTGCAAAATAAAACCTTTAACTGTGCATTTCTCTAAAAGCGGGTTTGGGAGTAGGAATCAAAAGCTGCTTACACACAAAAGACTACCCTCCACACGAAGGATACGAATAAGTGAAGCAATCCTCCTTCTGTCGCCGTCAGAAAAATTCTGAATTGAAATTGAAATTGAAATGCTCTGTCGACAATTGTAGAATTTTAATGTGACGGTGGCGCCAACAGTGAGTGTAACAATACTTCACACACCACATCCTCAGTCTTTCGTCTTTTCCTACAGCTGGACTCCTGTGGAGTGCTCTACCAAAAGAATCAATCTTCCTCCAGCAGTCCATCAGGAGCTGCGACTACCAGCCCAGTTCTAGAACACGCTCATCCGCCCATTGTCACCAGACACTTTTCTAGCAATAAATTCGTACTTAAGGGAAAACGAGACCAGGACGTCAGCGACAGGGGGATGAGAATGAATTAAATGAGATTCATCCTCCTCCATCGGTTTTTATTCGATTTCATTCCAGGCGCGCACGGACAGTAAACAACACGCTGGCAATGAAGGAGATGGATGGAGTTGGCCCAGGAGCGATGGTGGTGTTGACGTTGCCAGTGATTGGTGTAGTTTCTCCTTATTAATCGGTTCCTTGGGAGGAATTTTATTACACAGTAACCAACCGAAGTATGGAGGAGGGCGACTAATTTTAATGCTAAAGGAATTACCATTTCATGGAAATGTGATCCTGGCCATTTGTTGAAGGATTTCACTGGGAATCAAAGCATTTCTAATGGAACTCAGGTGGTAATCATTTATCTTCTGAATGTCAATGTCATCCGCTGTCAGAGAAACGAAAGGTAACGATGATGACAATAAGGACAGTTCTGCGTAAGAAAGAAAAAAAAAAACAGCCTTGCGTTGGTTGGTGGAATGGAAACCTCTAGGAAACTCTAAATGTCAATTCAGGATCTGGACGATAGATTTTTGACTATGAGCCAATATATCATAGAGCCCCAAGTCCAGTATTCCAGCTGATATTCTTAGCCTGACTTCAAGTCCAATGGCTGAAAGCAGAGCAGAGTACGAGTCAACGGTAACACTCCGGTTGGGAGAATTTTGGAGTCCACATATCGAAGGAAGACTACGTCTAGATGGAGCGCTCCACTGAAAGGGAATCTTAACCAATTTAAAGTTGAAAGGGTTGCTGCTTAAAACCAAAGTTCACCATGGATTGTAGTGCTACCTACGAAGGCTGTTTGATGAGTACCCGGATTGAAAGATAGGTGGCGCTACTGAGCCAGAATGAGTGCACCATCACTTAGTATAACCTCTTTTAGCCCGCCTCTCAAAATTTGGTGACAATTCGACGTTTAGTTTTATTTTGACACCTTTCCGGCCGAAGGCACGGTATTCGCTTTCTGTGGAGCACGTTCACCGGGTAATACCCATTGTTTCGATTTTTCTTTGGTCTCTGGTGTGTACCGATAAGTTCATGTCTCATCGACGGTCACGAAACGACGCAGAAACTCCTCCGGGTTTCGATTAAACAGGGTCAAGCCCGTCTTTGAGGTGGTTTCACGATTGCGTTTGTTCGAGGGTGTGAGCAAACGGGCAACCATCGCGTGGACAGCTTTCTCATGCCCAAAATCTCGTGCAGGATATGGCTAACGCGTTCATTTGAGATGCCTGCTACGAGTATCTCAGCCAACTCGCAAATTTTCACTCGGCGGTCCGCCAATACGAGATAATGGATTTTGTCCACGGTTTCCTCTGTGGTAACCGTTTTTAAACCACCTGGGCGCGGTTTATCAAAAACCGACGTGCGGCCACGGCGAAACTCTGGGAACCAATGGTAGACGGGAAAGCGAATAGGTTCCATACACACCATCGAGAATGGACTTGATTTCCTCGTAGCTTTTGCCACTCAAAAATAAGAATCGGATCACGGAGCGATACTGCTCTTTTTCCATGGTCGCAAAAAAAAACAAAACTAAGCGTCGGATTGTCACCAAATTTCGAGAGGCGGGCTAAAAGAGGTTATTCTAAGTGATGGTGCACTCATTCTGGCTCAGTAGGGCCACCTATCTTCCAATCCGGGTACTCATCAAACCGCCCTCGTAATACCTCTTCTCATACACTACTTACCTTGTTACGTCAGAGCAGGCTAAATACTCGTAATAAATAATAAATCGCTCCAAGGGCGATTGCAGTAGGATCAAAATCACAGAGTAATCGCCTAAATTCAGTTGTCCTGTGAGCGAATGGCAAACCCTGCTCAAGGATGAAGAACAAAATGTCTTAATCTGTCAGTAACAAGCTGTTTTAAGTATGCACTCTCGCAGTAAGACCGGCTATGTGTTGATAAACCTTTTCTTGTGAACTCTACGAAGGCAACGTCTATTGCGGATAGAACCGGATAGACCCACCAAAGTATGAGATCCTTCAACAAAAAGTATGCACCTATCGTTCCTGCCTACAAATTAGGACGCATTGTAAAGTTCATGCTCAATCCGTTTCTGAAAAAACGTGATACGAACAAGAGAATGAGTCTTTCGGCATGGTGCCAAGAGTAACGACTCAGAATCAGGAAGACCCTATAAAAGACGTAAAAAAAAGTGAATTAAGACCACACAAGATGAAGGCAAATGTTCCACCGAATCGAGTGCTGGCGTGGCGCAATTGTTAAGTTGCCAACTATGACAGAGGCTGGGGTTCGATTCCTTGGCCATATGCTGACGTCAACACACTTTTGGGTCCTTCTGCTTAAATAAAAGTCACTCATTCCGTCGCCTTTCGGACTAGACAAAAAGTCGTAGTTCCCTCCGTCCGTACATAAATTTAACACGACAATTAAGACAGCGGCAACAGATACTAATCTTTGGTTCACACCAAGCACTTGTGCTATTTTCCCATACCACCGAAGTGTAGTCAATCTGCTCTTGAAGCAAGAAGGCATCTGAGCATCTCCCGGCCCCAAAGAGAGTGAAAACTAAGGTTAGAATGTTAAAGCCCAATTAGGAAGTGAAAAATCAATTAACTTTTGACCAAGGAAACCAAGATTAGACTGGAAAAGGCTGCTTCAGGGCTCAAGGGTCAAGGCTCAACCTAGAACAAACTACGGCCACTTTTGAGAATGGTGTATTTAATGCTTTAGCAATCCGAAATTAGATAATTTCCTAAAAGCTGCTATAGCGAACGAGTTTAACCTATGGACGAGTCAGGAGTTGCCCGTAAAAGTAAGACCTCAGCTTCGTTGTGATCTACAACCACAACCATATTCTGAGGATTTCGATCTTCCACGAATGGTTGATGAAATCCACCCAACCGCAGTCTGTAAATTCGTATATTCACTGATTAATAATGGAAGACGGAATGACTAGGAACGAGTTCTGTGGAAGCAGCATTGGCCAATGAATGGTGGATAGCTAATTGACGAGATGATGCCTCTGGAGACGAAGACCTCAGCGTTAGTAGTAAGTCCGACTTTCAGTGCCACCCCTGCGGGTTTCATCGGAAACTGCGAGCACTCAAAGTGGGCGAATGGTGGGTCTCCTGCACTAGTATAATAGGACAAGCGTGCCGCAGACCCCGAAACGGACACAAACGTCTCGGATATGGACGGGTACTTTGTTGACAACCCCTGGCTATCGATCTAGAGTAAAAATTGGATTCTGGAACGTTAAGATCCTGCTCGATAACGGGAAAGAAAGGCCCAAAATTCCAGAGCGAAAGTTCATTCCACCCAGATGAGACATTCGTGGAGTTAAAGGGACCACAACATATCCACCTTCGAAACTGGAAACAGCTTCCCCCTCTACTCTGGTAAACCGCAGAACACCATACGTGGTAGCCTCATGTCCTAATTGCCATTCAGTGATAGATATTGATGGCTAGGTTTAAGGGTAGAGTGAAGTACTACGCTTCACCAAACTATGCAGGCGACAAGGCCAAGAATGATTTCTCAGGCACGGTGACATCCTTCCGGAAGGTAGGAAACGACAACACGGGGTTGTCGCATGGAGAGGAACCACCATCTTATGATAGCTTCAATACGTCTTCGTACTGCATCCGTGAAAATGGTGAAAATTCTTATGCACGAGTATAATACCAACAGGATCCGCGATCTCCAAATAAATACGGTGCCACCAAACAATCAGCAGCGTCAGTCCTGCAAAAACCGACGAGCACTGGCTAGCCTGTGAAAAATGTTATCTGGAGCAGAAACCATCGTCGCGTTGGTCAAAGACAGAAATGACAGGGGACATGGCTTTCAGCAGTTACCTGGAAACGGATCAAAGTGGTGCGTACTGTTTTCAAAGCTCGGATTGTAGCGCCTTTTGCAGTAGAGCGACCCGAGTTGGAAATTCAACAGAAGAAATTGCAGCAAAGTCTAGGACGTAATGAGTGTAATTATATAACACACAGCCAGTAAGGCGTCAGATGAATTCGAAATCCCCAGAGGAGTGCGACAAGGCTGTATTCTTTGGCCATCAATGCTCCGGGCAGCACTACCGAGAACAAATATGCCGATCACGTCTGGCTGCTATTAAACAAAAAATTGTGCAAACTTATTTTGAAAACAATGGTTCAGTTCGCCAAACTTATCGTGCATTACGTCCATTTTACGGTCGACATAATCGTCCATCTGAGCAAGTTATTCGGAACACGATGAATCGTTTTCGCACCACACGTACACTCTAGTTGATAATACGCA
Organism: Volucella zonaria; assembly: GCA_963966105.1. Lineage (NCBI taxonomy): Eukaryota > Metazoa > Arthropoda > Insecta > Diptera > Syrphidae > Volucella > Volucella zonaria. The sequence continues at coordinate 132,460,385 of OZ014531.1, forward strand.
TCCCCAAAGACGACAAACTGCGCGAACAGAAGAAGTTATTGCCGTTGTGGAGCGCAGTGTTGAGGAGAATCCGAAAGAGTCGATTCGCCATCGTGCACAGCAATTGGAGCTATGCCCATCCAGTCTGTGGAAGATTTTACGCAAAGATCTTGGCTTAAAGCTTATAAAATCCAGCTTGTGCAAGAGTTGAAACCGCGTGACCATAACCCCGTCAGTTTGATCATCATTTTCAACGCAAAATTTTGTTCTCCGATGAGGCCCAATTTTGGTTAAATGCATATGTAAACAAGCAAAATTGCCGAATTTGGAGTGGAGAAAACCCAGAAGCCTTTGTCGAGACGCACTTACAACCATTAAAACTCACTGTTTGATGTGCTTGGTGGGCTGGTGGAATCATCGGGCCATACTTCTTTAAGGACAATGCCGGCCAGAATATTACCGTCAATGGAGAGCGCTGTAGAAACATGATTTCTGACTTCTTCGTTCCTCAGTTGAATGGCATTGATATAACAGAGCTTTGGTTTCAAAAAGATTGCGCAACATGCCTCACGGCGCGCGACACCATCAATTTATTGCGGGAAACATTTGCTAAGCGCATAATTTCGCGTAATGGACCTGTGAACTGGTCTCCACGATCCTGGGATCTCACACCTTTAGATTACTTTCTTTAGGGGTATGGGAAGTCACTAGTCTATGCCGATAAACCAGAGACTTTGGACGGTTTGGAAGTCAACATTTGCCACGGCGGGCATATGCCTTATATTATATTTAAGCACTAATGACATAAAATTTCTATTAAATAAAGCTAATATTATAGACATTGACATTAGCTGCATGTGTTTTATTTCATATTGAATTTGTATAACTCTAAAAAAAACACTCTTTACATGGAAGGTGACTAACAGTGTCACAAAGAATTAACAAATGTCTACGCAATATGTCTTCTGGCCGAACCGTATATCGAACGACTAACTTCATGCGATCACAGGCCAGGAACTTAAAGGCATCCAAATACCAAGAAGGAATTAGCAAGCAGTTAAGTATACCATGCAATAGAATCCAGTTACCCAATCAGACAGACAAGTGGGCCGCCCAAGGCAAACGTGGATAATAATGGTGCACCATTCTCAAGCTCGACAGATACAAATATTTTGATTAATATTGAATGTCGGGCTTCGATTGGAGTCATGACTTTGTCAAATTTGGTCATACAACGCCACTAATCTTTGAACGAAATCCATGTTAGATGCAAGTTCCTGCGCTGGGTTCTAGGTTACAGAAATATCCGAGACAACTATACTAGCCAGAGCATCTATCTCTGATCGCATGATAGGTCTATCTATACTCTTTGACTCCACTCAGCCTAGAGATAGTTGGCTCAAGGGAAGCAAACAGGAAGACCAACTGGAAAAGAACAAAAAGATAAATGTCTTGCGTTAACGTTACGACTGATCTGGCCTAGCACACATTGGTAAAATGGAAAACTCCTATCAAAAATGCAAGGCACAAATTACTAGATGGAGTGAAAAGTGACCTCCTCGACCGCCAGAATGCGCTGCTACTGCAAAAAACGTTATGTCGGTAAAGGCCGTTCATATTTAGGCAGACATGCTAAATTTCAGTGCGATACTGTCTTTAGTTTTGTTTTGACAGCTGATTGTTGTTGACGTGTTTGGCACCATGTTGAGTATGGACAAAAACGATTTTCGTTCTCTCATTAAACATTATTTTTTGAGAGGCAAAACGGCGAAGGAAACAAAAGAAAAGTTGGATAAATATTATGGGGCTAATGCTCCGTCAGATTACACCGTCAAATATTGGTTTCGACCGTTTCGTGGTGGCCGCAACTCCACTACCGATCAAGTCCGCAATCAAGTCCGCAGCGGCAGGCCCTCCTATGCGGTTACAGAGGACAATGTCAAAAAAATACATGAAATGGTGTTGGCTGACTGGAAAGTGAAGGTGCGCCAGCTAGCAGATACCACAAAAATTAGTACTGAGCGCACACGCCATATTTTGGGCAATATTCTGCATATGAAAAAGTTATCCTGCCGCTGGGTGCCGCGAACGAATGCTCACTCCTGACCAAAAACACGAACGCGAGAGCACTTCGAAAGAGTGTTTGGACATGCTGATGCGGAATCGGGCGGACTTTTGGCGTCGATTGGTAACTGGATTTGGATCCCTCGGACAATTATCTCTTCCCAAACCTCAAAAGATGGCTCATGAATAAAAAATTCAGCTCACGCGGGGAAATCATCGACGCCACGGGCACCTTCCGGAAAATTACTTTTCGGACGGGATCAAGAAGTTGGAAAATCGCTGCAAAACTTACGTAGCCAAGAGTACATCCATCTCCGTGTGTGTTGGTGATTTTTCACAATTTTAGAAATGGATTTCAATTCGCAACAACGAACTTGTATTACATTTTGCGTAAAAAACTGATTTAATGGTGCGGAAACGTTGGAAAAGTGTTTCGGCAACGATTCTCCAAAGAAAACGGTCGTTTACCAGTGGCACGAGCGATTCAAAAGTGGTCATGAGTCAATCGAAGATGATGAATGCAGTGGCAGACCATCGACATCGAAAACCGACGAAAACATTGCTGAAGTACTCGTAAAAGAAATGTTGGTCAATAACCGCAAATTAACTATCAGAGAGATAGCGGAGGACTTGAACATTGCCTATGGATCCGTCCAAGACATTTTGGTTAATGATTTGGGTTGTCGTCGAGTAGCAGCAAAGTTGGTGCCAAAAGACCTCAATTTCATGCAAGAAAGAGATCGTGTTGACATCGCAAAAGTGATGATTTGCGAGGCTGAATCCGATCCCACATTCATCAAAGGGATCTTTACTGGAGACGGGACGAGGGTTTATGAGTACAATACGCAATCCAGACATCAGGCAAGTGAATGGCGTTTACCAAATGAGCCGAGACCAAAAAAACCACGTCGTTTTCAGTCAAAAAAGAAGCCAATGCTCACGGTTTTCATGGATTACAACGGCGTAGTGCATCATGAATTTTTGCCAGAAGGCCAGACAGTAAGCAAAGAGTATTACGAGTATTTAGGCGTTATGAGACGTTTGCGTGAAGCAATTCGCCGAAAGAGACCATAATTATGGGCAGAAAACTCGTGGATTTTGCACAAATACAATCCAACAGCCACCGAATTCACCTGATTTGGCTCCCTGTGACTTCTTTCCGTTCAAATCGAATTAAAAAACCACTGCGGGGAACGCGTTTTAGCAGCCGAGAGGAAGTAATGAAAAAATCGCAGGAAGCACTGATGGACATACCGAAAACCGAATATAAAAAATGTTTCGGGGATTGGATCAAGCGCTGGCATAAGTGTGTTGCAGTCAATGGGGATGACTTTGAAGGGAACAATATAGATTTAGATGAATAAACTTGTATTATTAATTTTCTGAACAAATTCCTGGAACTTTTTGATCGAGGTGGTATCTTGCGACCCTCACATCGTATTTCTTAATACAACAACACGCGAGGAGAAGTTTTTCACCCTCAGCCATTTCTACAGAGGCTACTTAAACAGTTGTCCGCTACTGTCAACTCCAGGTACCTAACTATTGAGGATCCAGCTGAATTCGAATGCCTCCCATGCCGGTATAACCGGTTAAATAGTATCACAGGTCAAAGCTCTGTTGCAAGTTTGTCTTACATTCTCGAGGGCCACATCTCTCTAAAGTGCGAGCTCATTTCTAATACGACCTTTCCGGCGATCATCTTAGTTAGACAGTTGTCATTGAAGCACGCAGTTTTCGTCACAGAAAACTCAAAATAACCATCACGGAAGGAAAGCAATCCAACTAAGAAACATAAGCGCACATATTGTACGTCATTATTGTCAACCCTATGAAGTACATGTATCTCAATGACAGTCTACGAGTACTATCTACTGTTATTTCTCTTTATCCCAGGCAATTTGTCGGTGCAACTATAATAAAAACAATGCGTTACCCCACTCAATCGCGATTCAAAACCGCGCCTTAGTCAAACGAAACGTGTTCTTGAAAAGCTTCTCAAACGTCAAAACTCATTCAATATGCAAAGTGTTGACAAGTTCAATTGAAAATGCAACAACCTTCACTCTGCAGATGTCAAACTGACCTAACCGACCTCTTCAATTGCAGCGCATTATTAACAGCGACAAATCGCAGCTCTTCCAACATTGTTTATTGTTTACATCGCGTGTGAAGTGCTTAACGGTGTCACTCACTCCGGAGTCCAGGTTCAGGTTCAGTTTTTTTTTTTTTTTTTTTCTTAAAAAAAGCGGCCAAACAGGCAAGGGGTGGGCAATATTCCAATAGCAAGGCAATACTCGTCATCGTACTTTTGTATTGTAAAAGCGCATTGTCCTCAACCCGCGCACGAGATTGTAATGGAGATGATGAAGACGACGAAGAGCATATTGTCAAACCACAATAGGCCCTAAGTCACCGCCATATGTTTTCATCTTTTCTTCCTCTTTCTGCGCACTGTTTTTGCCATTCTTTTCGTGTGGATGAATCGGGTCGCTATTCTTTTATTTTTTCTGCTTTGTTTTGTTTCATCAAGTCCTCTCATATTTCCTCGTATTTTATTTCTTTTCCTTTTTTTTTTTTTTTGTGTTCGTTTTGTCGAGCGACACTTATTGAGATGTTTTACTCTCTACTCTGTTAGTAGACTCAGGTTGGATAAAGGGTGTGAACCCAAGGCAGACGATGATGCTGATGATGGGACGACGAACGACGGTGATGTGGTGGTTTTAACGGGTGAACCGTTCTGTTCTCTGTCGATTATCTGATTGAGATTTCATTCATTTTCATTTCATTGTTCCGAGGTAAGCACAGAGGTAGGGAACTGGATGCGAAAGTACTTACATTCGAAGAGGGTTTTTTCGATTAAATCTTAAGTGTTCTCGTAGTTTGAGTCTGAGTCCTTTTGATTTTAACTCTATTCGTGCTCCTGCTTGGAGAGGATAACCCGAACGGAAGTGTTTTGATTGTAAAAGGATTAAGTCGTACTCAGGAAGGTTCGATAAATTGGCAAAAGAACATTAAATCTGTAACTATGGGAATGAATTAACGCAAACGAGTTCCATAGCAGATACGTAGGGAGAATGTTTCCTTGTTGCTTACGATGCCATCTACTAATTGAATATTGGAAATTTGATTCGATGAATAGAATCTGTGTGGTTGCTTATTGCGTCTCTGGAAGGCAATGATCATTGACTCCTTTAACCGCATCGACCCGATTTGTGGCAGACTTTGAAGAAGACCCGAGGATACCAAATCGATACCCACCATCATTTCACCGATTTGAGATAGCGTCTTTAGAGACGAGCTTAACAGAGTCATGTCTAGTCTTGGCATCCTTGCCAAACTCGTTTGATTATGCAGAATGGAATGTTGTGCTTTACAAAGCGTCTCAGACAGGACTATATCATGCTTGCAAGCATGCAGTAGGGCACAATACATATTTCAAAAATCTGCACACCTTCTCGCATATGCAAATGACATTATCGGGAGAAAGCAGCGGGATGTCAGAGCGGTTTTTGTGAGCCTTGAGACAGAACCGACAAAAATGGGTCTGGCGGTCAATGAAAGGAATACAAAATACTTGAATGGCGTCAAAAAACGACAATAGACTCCGATGTCTTAGGCAAAATGTAACTACCGACGACTGCTAAATGAATTTAACTACCGACGACTGCTAAATGAATTTAACTACCTAGGCTCTGCATTGAGCTCCAGTATGAACACAGCTATTGGAGACTGCGGAGTTAAGCACCCAAAAGAAAATTCGCATATAATATTTTCGGGACCGATGGTTTACCCTATATAACTCACAGAGCATATCTGCTAAGTCCACACCTCCCATAAAACGATTATATTGCTGAACTATGTTTGGCAGTGGAATTTCAATGAATTTTTTATCCTTTTGCCTCCATCGGCGGCATGAAGATATTGGTTCAATACTACATATAGTCCGTCGACAAAAGTTGTACTGCTTTGTTGTGGTACCATTTCACAGCTATTAGACCAAGCTTCAATTCTACTCTACAGGGGAAATGACTCTAACTCCAACTTTTTAAAATGCTATAATTTTTTTATTTTTTGATAAATTTTATTGTGCCAAAACAAAAAACGTTGGAAAATACATCAATTTTCAAATTGTATCAGTAGTTTTCAATATGTCCACCTTTCGGCCTTGACACGGCCGAAGAAAGCATCGCACGCTGGACGCAAGTGCCTCTGCGGTATTTTGGCCCATTCCCGGCGAAGTGCTTGTTTGAGGTTGTCCAAACTTTGGTATTTTTTAGTGCCAAACTTCGCCTTCAAAATACCCCAGACAGAAAAATCCAACGGATTTGCATCCGGAGAATTTGCAATACATTGTGTCGAAGAAATGAAATGTGGAACATTGTTTTTTAACCAATCTTGGTTGATGCGCGCTTTGTAAGACGGTGCCGAGTCTTGTTGAAATGTCCACGGTCTCCGACCGAAATGATTGCTTGCCCAAGGCTTCAATACTGCCTCTAAGATAGTTTCACGGTATACGATCGCATTAATTTTGACGCCACGGTCCAAAAATACGAGCGGAGCTTTCTGGTGGCCGCCCGAAGATGTAAATTTTCGAAGGACCTCCCTGGCAAGTAAACTCGGTCATTTTGTTTGTTGACATATTGCTCGGTAACAAATGGCGACTCATCGGAAAAAATCAAATTCGGCAACTCACCATTTTCATGCAAGCGTCGCAACTTCTTCGCTCTTTCGACTCTAACGCTTTTCTGTTGCGGTATAAGATCGTGTGCTTTTTGGAACTTCAATGGCTTGAGGCCAAGCTCATTTTTCAGTATGTGGTGCATCCGTTCCAACGATATGTTGCGCTCACGAGCCATTTTTCTTCCACTTCGACGCGGATTTCGCTCAATTCGAGCCTTCACTTTCCGAACCATTTCTGCCAATGTTGCTGTTTTTTTATGACCACCTCCATGGCGTTTTGCAACGCTGCCAGTATCAGAGACACAAATGATTTATTCACGTTGAGGTGCTGGAGGGCTCTAACGATAGTTACTTGTGGTTTTCCAGCCAAATATAAAGCAAACACACTATCACGTTTGAATTCCGTCGCGGAAATTTTTCAATACAACTGAGATCGCAAATCGTTTAAAAGGCTTGTAAATAATAAAATTATCTGTCATGTGTTAAAATTTGAGCTCACTGTCAGGAACGGTTTGAAAATTATAACAGTCTGAAGTTGGTTGCCGTTCGAGTCAGGCAAGGTGTATAGTCGTATGAGCCACGACCTTTTGCTTTTAATTTTGCATCAGAATCTAGGTTACACATTCCCAAACGATTGCCGCGAACCGTTCCGGTCGCCAAAATACCTTTATCCCTGAGAGCCTTCATCAAGTGAATCCACGTGAACCAATTGTCAAAAAAAACCTCAAAGTTTTGGTGCTCTGTTATATCCTTCAACAAGTGAATTACAATATCGGAGGAAATTCCTAAGCCATAATAAGAGCAAGTTCCATCTCAAACGTATAGTGCAAAGTCATATATAATGCCAGATTTTCCACACCTTCGACAATTTGATTTCTCATCGTATTATCAAAAAACATTTCGAAGTATTGCAATGGTGCACAAACTTCTGCATCAAAGTCAATGTGCTCTTTCCACTGTTTCTTGCCAAGAGATTGAAGGTCCTTTTTTCTTTTTAAAGTTTTTAGGTCAACCTTTTCAAATTGTTGCTCTATCTCAATATCGTTTAATACAGAAACATCTATTTCCACCAATTCAACATCTTGAAGGTCCATGTCTTCCTGTTATGTCCTCACATATATTGTTTAAAACATTCAGTTCGGTATCAGCATTATCTGCACTAGTAGATGGTAGTTCTGGCTCTGCTTCAGCCTCCGAATCATCCCAATCGAATTGTTTATTTCTATGTATAGTAGTTAATCCACTTGTTCGGTTCATTATAAATTAAACGTACAAAAATAGGCTAAAATACTGGAAAAGTAACCAAAATAGTCACAAAAAATTAACAAAATGATAGCAGAAGGCAACACAAACTAATCAAAAACATAAACTACCGCGTAAATTAAACGAAGAATAGCTTTTCGCCAACCGCTGTTTCTATGAGGAGCAAAATCCTATCTCTAGCAACGAAGAGGACACTATACGAGACTCTCATCATCCCTGTCCAGTGCCAGTCGTTACGTCGCAGAGACATGGACACCGTCAGGAGTATGGAAGAACTACGCTCCAAAGTAAACGGAAAAATAAGAACAACAAAAAGTGTTTTTTGGCAAAACCGATTTATTTTATTCAAAATAGTCCCTTCCCACTCAATACAGTGATTTGCACTGTGTAAAGGCATGTCGAATGGGTGTTTTAGACCATCCTTTAGAACAAGCTTTTTGAATGGCTTCTACGTTTACAAGACGCTTTCCGAAGGTAAATAGCCGTTAAAATGCGATTTTCAACCAAAAAAATCGGTCAAAAGTGTCGATCAAATGTTCTTTCTGTGCGATATTTTGCCCGACTACGACGAATACGATGCACCAAACGCTTGAAAACACCAAGATCGAATTGGGCAGTAACTGTTTGGCCAAGTGGAACGAGCTCTTTGTAGACAATCAGTCTTCACTTTTGACTTCTCCAAACAAAATTTGTTGTGTTTTGGCTCGTCTGGCGCCTTCAACTCGGCACTTTGGCGCTTACTTTCTGAATCACATTGAAAAGGATGTTTTTGTTCTTTTTGGCCTTGATGATGCCCTTCGAATGTTGAATTCTGAGCAATTTTTGCTCGTCAGTTATTTTTGTACCGATGACACAAATATACTGTCACTTCAGACGCAATAACGCAGCTACAATTCGTCCACATGTCATGAAATTTTGACCGTATACCAGTGAAGGATCTACCTTTCTAACGCATGCAATTGCCAATATATGGTCTAGTTAAAAAGCCCCGTTTACTTTGGAACGGAGTTTATGTATCGACGTGGATTTGGACAGAAGGCTTTGCTTACAGCAAGTATGATGCCCAGTTCATGTAGAGCGCATGGACACCAGTACTACAGTTTGAAGAATGAGGCAACGCAGTATAGAAGTTGGACGTGGACTTCCAACCAACTTAGAATGCGTAACTAGAGGATCGAGTCGGCTGGAGAGGCATGTTGTTTGAGGCTCAAGACTGCCCTGGTTTGTAAGATGTCATCAAAAGTCAAGGTAGGTGGTTATTGGAAAGAAGAATCAGAAAGCGAAGGCGCTTGTGAAGCTTCAATACTAAGACTTCGCGTACTCCGTCGTATAATTGAGTAAGCTCTTCCGATTTTACTGAATATCTTATGTAGCTTAGAGCCATCTAAGATTTCATCACAAGCCCTTCAGTCTCTCCCAACTCTTGATAAATTTGAAATTACCTCTCGCTATAATTGCTGGCCGTTGAGATAGAAATGTTTCTGCGGCAGAAATGTCACAAATGTTGTTGCCATCACCTCAGGCAATGCAGTCTTGATCCTGGAGATCGTCAAACCAATGGTTTTCAACTTCGTTAATTGGAATTCTGAAGAGCAGCTCGACTTTTGTACGAATACAGTAAATAGAGTCACGGCGATGAACTTAGTGATTCGATTCAAAGATGCTCCAGCTAAGAGCTAATTTTTGAAACATTGCCTCATCATCAGCCGAACTAACAGCAATACGATTCGCCTTATACAAATATTTTCCATCAATAGAAAGAAGTCCTGTAGGTGGTGAGTAGCAATAAATTAGCATATTTGTCAAGTTGTGACCAAGTTCCCCAGCCCATTAGTTCTGCTCAAGAGAACAGTGGGCCAATTTTTGAAATTACCGACTGGTCTACACGAAAAGCAGGATGAGCGGATTTCTTTAAATGGCATCAAAGTTTGCGATGGACTGATGACTAAATTAAAAATGGTTTTACGAACACAGATTAACAAGCAAGTCCCCGGGTCTGGAGTACGAACAAACAACACTTCTTATATATCTACGAGTAATCTGGACGTTGTACATTATTCCCTATTCCTACGGTTCGAGGTGGGTTTTATTCGTAATCGGAATAGAACCGATACTCCTGGCGATATCAATATCTAACGCGGAGATTTAAGCACCAAAATAAACGTTAACCCGACAAGATATGATGAGATTTTGCTAGAGCAAGCAACAGTTTCTAAGACACTTATTTAACGTTAAAAGGTCAGTTAAACTGGCTACCTATCCATTCATGACGAACTGATGAAGGTTAAATCCTCCTTAACCATTCTGGATAAAAGAATATTTTGAGTTGCAAACATGTGACGCAAAACTTCAACCGTCCGATGTTAGAAATCGACCCAAGCCCACAAAAACAAAAAAAGGATTTAAAGGGTTTTCCAATAGGGACTTGACAACTTTGAATTTAATTTGTGAACGCACTCTTTCACTAATCATCAAACTGTCACTGTCAATTTATTCAGTAAACTCAACATTTTCATCATGGTAAAGTACACTAACGTGCAACGTCTGCAAATTATAAAAAATTTCTACAGATATTCGGAGTCGGTGACTGCAACTTTAAGAGCGTTAACTCCAATTTTCGGTCGTAATTCTCGCCCTAGTAGATAGGCAATAACAAGTTTAGTGCAAAAATTTCAGTCTACATATTCGTTGTGTGATATTGCCGTGTCAGTGAGACAACGGGTTGGTCGAAGTGTCGAAAATATCACTGCCGTTCAGACGTCCGTAGCAAACGATCCAAATCAGTTAATTCTACGGCGTTCTCAAGAATTGCGCATCGCTCAGACCACATTATGGCGTATTTTGCGTAAGGATCTTGGTTTACACCCATACAAGACTCTGACTGAAGCCGATGGACCATTTGAAGCGACGTACGTTCTCCGATTGGGTTCTGGAGAAGATGCGCCAAGATGATGAATTTCATCGCAAAATCATCTTCAGTGACGAAGCTCATTTTTGGCTCAATGGGTTCGTCAATAAGCAAAATATGCGTTATCGGTCGGGGGAAAACCCACATGTGCTTCATGAATCACCACTTCATCCACAAAAAAATAACTGTTTGGTGCGGTTTGGGCCATATTTTTTCGTCGGCGATAACGATCGTCACGTTACTGTGAATGGTCAGCGTTATCGCGCCATGATCACCGATTATTTTTGATCCGAATTGGAAGATATGGACTTGGACGACATGTGGTTTCAACATGATGGTGCCACAAGCCACACAGCACATGCTACAATCGATTTATTGAAGAGTAAGTATGGTGAGCGTGTTATCTCAAGACATGGGCCAGTCGATTGGCCGCCTCGTTCGTGCGATTTAACGCCGCATGACTATTTTCTGTGGGGCTACGTTAAGTCATTGGTTTATGCCAACACGCCGATGACGTTGGAAAGGCTCAGAGCCAACATTGAACGCGAAATAGCGGCCGTTTCGGCCGAAATGTGTGGCCGAGTCGTTGAAAATTGGGTCCAACGAATCAACCGCTGCAAACGTGCCCGCGGTGGCCATATGAACGAAGTCGAGTTCCATTCATAAATGTTTTGATTGTACTTCAAGCCAATAATAAAGTTTTTGAAATATCTCAAATGGTTTGCCTTTTATTTAAAAAAAAAAGTTGTCAAGTCGTTATTGGAAAACCCGATACCATTTGCGAGCATTGACAAAACAAAACAGCTTTAGTCGGGGGCACTTGGAAGTGCTATTCAAGAGGTAAAAGAGGTAACTAATCCTCGTTTGCTTAGAAATACTCGTAACAACACATATTCCCCATCGGAGGATTAAGACAACGCATAATTCGCTCCTGATTAGGCGAATGGTGAACTAGCCTTAGTATCCTATCACAGTATGAAAGGTTGACGAACATTTTTATCAAAGAAGCATTGCTTGAATACTACCTTCACCCTTCATGATCACAAGAGTTCTAAATTGGTCACAAGAAGCTGTATGAAGGAAGACAGCAATCAGAGGAAACAGAACAACTCATCCAAGCTGGAGATTCTAAAGAAAATCCTACCCTACATGGAAGCCGTAACTTAATCTCGTGTTTCATCAAAGCCGGCTCATACCCAGTCCTTGTCAATGGAACAGTAAATGAACGGAGTACTGCACCCTGACGTAGTTCCTAGCTATCATCAGTTGTGGCCACGGACCAGAGCATGAAATAAACTGCTTCTTCACTCAATTGGTGTTAAGTTACCCGGCATAGATCTATCTATGCAGTAAGTTCCCGTCACTTAAAGCAACAATCTCAAACTTTTGGTGAACAGTGAGAGGAGATTTTGTACTGAAAATCCGTAAAGCTGACTACTCATCCGACAAGAAATTCAGACCCTTTAGTCTGGGTTTGTTCCTGCTGAAGACTATGGAAAGAACGGTTGAGCTCTGCGAATACATACTCTGTCCTATATCCTTACCAGTATAGCAGATCTTGTAGAATCGGTGTGGATTCGACAAGAAGGCTTACGCAATGGGCATTTTGATGGACGGTAAGGGTGTCTTCGGAAACTAGCTTGATTAAAGGTGCTTCTGAACAGAACCCGTCAACATGTGATGACGGGATTACATAGACGTTGCCCGCGGGCGATATCCTGTCTCCTCTGCTAAGGTGCACCTTAGTGGATTCTCGGGTTGACGTTCTAAACAGTACTAATGCCTCAGGCATATGCAGATGATGAAGCTGTGCTCCTGCCCATAGAATGTATCTAGGGCAAACAGCCCTAGACGAATTATGTATTAGAAATGGACTTTATTCAATCTGGGTGATTTGACACATGTCAGCGCTTATTTCTGATTAGCAAAATTCTTTGCTCTGAAGACGTTGTGTCGAAAAATTCCATTTTTTTTGGCAGTACAACTAAGCTTTTGACAAGACATAGGACTAGTCAGCCAGGAGTGGAGACCGATTTTCACATAAGTCCGTCACTGCTCTTTTCACTAGACGCGACGGACGAGTTCGCGTGTGCTGCATATGTGCTCTCTCTAATGCGCCTAGTTCTGCTCTAGTCGAATCCACCTCTTTGATATGCACTACATGACACCACTGCTCATCATCTTTGCTACAACTCGCACTGCACGATCCACGATCTGGACCCTGTTCTGCAGCGAAAATACTTTGCTGTACTTAGGACTGAGTTCCCCCAGGTTCTAAATCAGAAAGGGGATGTTATCAAATCTTACGGATGTGTAAAAGGATAGCTGACGGTTTCACACACAAAACTTGTATCAATTTTCTAGGGTCATACGAATTTCTAATAACAGTGGACTATTGTATATTGGGAACAACTGCTCAAGAGAGCTACCAAGGCCCTACCACTTCCAATCTCGTTCAAGGATGCAAGCTCTCTCTAGACGTATTCGAAAGGCTAAATTTAACGAGTCTTACTCGGGGTTCCTTTATTGGCTGGCCTTAGTGCAGACGACAACGTCAGCAATCTTAATCCAAATCCATCCAATGTCCATTCGAACTCGCCTTGCCAAACTTATAAGCGCGAGCGCTGACCAGCAAACAAAAACAGCAGAACTATAAACGGGACAGCGGATGACTCAACGGAGAAGTAAAATCCTGGAACAAAAAAAATTAGATCTTATCCGGTAAGGATTTCCGAGACTAAGTCAGGGTCTTGCAGAAGAGATGGTGCTGGATGGGGGCTTAATGGACCAGCGGCAGTGCTCACACCCTCGAAAGGGTTACTGGCTTCGATCTAACCGACCACTCGTCCTAGGGGTATTATAATAGAACTAGCCCTCAAGATAGGGAGTTGTGCCACCCCGGGGCAACTGTAGTCAGGAAGCAACAACAAGCCTCCGATACGGACGGATCTACGCGTGACTACGACCGCAAACGAAACAAGGACCACGAACCTCTAATCTGCACGTGGAATGTTAAGTCTCTTAATAGGCCACGTGCAGCCGAACAATTAGCAGAGGCCCTAGGCTGTTGCAAAGGAAAGATTACCGCCATCCAAGAAATTCGATGGGATGGGACGGACAAAAAGAGGAGGAAAACCTGCGACATCTACTACGGCGATTGTTTTCGACGGCAAAAGCTGAACTTATTTGGATGCGGATTCGTTGTTAAAGGCAAACTTAGGCAGGAAGTCTTGAATTTCCGGCATGTGAACGAGCGCCTCGTAAAAATCTGTACTAAGACTAAATTTGCCAAGATTCACCTTATATGCGTGCACGCCCCCACAGAGCAGAAAGGTGAGGACACCAAGGATGGCTTCTACGAGCTGTTGGACAAAACCTACGAGCAGTGCCCTAGCTATGACATTAAAATTGTCCTTGGCGATCTTTGGTAGTGCTGTCGGAAAGTATAGCCTGCATGGCACTACCTCCGATAACAGATTCAGGCTAATGCGGTGCGCACATCTCGATATTCACACGGGGATTTGGGGAGCTCCTTATCAATCGACCGCCAACCAGATTGACAACATTGCGATCGACCCAAGGTACTCTTCCAGTAAGGACATATGGATGTCCGAACGCTCCGGGGAGCCAACATCGACTCGGACCTTATTATAACCAAGGCACGAATGCGGATATCCTGAACATCGCAAAGGCAAGCTAATATTGTGAAGAAGTTCGACGTCAAGCGGCTAAAATTGCAATAGATCACCAAATCCTTTTCCGATCGAGTCTCCCTTAATCTCTTAAGAAATTCTATGCTGTCAGCATCAAGTATTGAAGACAAGTGACAACATTGCCAAAAAGCCATCAGAGATGCCGCCGCTGGTTTACTGGGTTTCAGCCGGCCATCACAACAAAACCCCTGGTTTGACGACGAGTACCAGAAATCACATGCAGCTACGAAAGATGCATAGAAAACGGCGCTGCATAGAAGGACTATAGCTGTTCATGAGCTCCACGAGCCGAAGAGGAGAGATGAACGCCGGCCTCTCAGGAGGAAAAAGAAGGACTATGAGAAGAGCGCGGTCGAGGAAATTGAAAGGTGCTACTCCAGGAATGAGATTCGGAAGTTCTATTAAAAGGTAAAAAATACATGCCAAAGACTGTAGAGATGGAAAAGCGAACATCGTAGTAGAGTCCAGTAGATGCTGAGGATTTGGGACCACCATTTCAGTCGACTGTACGACGATGACGAACCAAATACCGCTGTCAGACAGAATGAACATTTCAAACTTGACGATGTACAATAGATCAACAATTCTGTCCGCTCGACCTGGATGAAGTAAAGATAGTCATATCTAAGCTTAAATTCAAAAAAGCTGCTGGAGCAGACGGCCTGACTGCCGAGCTCTTCAAAGCGGCAGGCGGTGACTTGGTAAGGAACATACACCAACTCATCTGTAAAATGTGGTCGGACGAAAGTATGTCCGATGAATGAAACCTCTGCATTCTTTGTCCGATCCTCAAGAAAGGTGACCCTCTGAACTGCGTCAACTACAGAGGCATCAGTCTTCTTAACATTGTCTACAAGATCCTATCTGGCGTATTGTATGAGCGCCTGAAGCCGTTCGTCAACAACCTGATTGGTCTATATCAGTGTGGCTTCAGGCCAAGAAATTTCACCTTCGGCCGCATATTCACTCCTCGGCAGATCCTGGGAAAAGCCCATGAGCTACAAATCGATACACACCAGCTTTTCAGCGAGGCCGCGTATGAGATGTATCTATAGAGACGAGCTACACAGCGCACTGTCTAGTTTGGCATCCTTGACAAATTCGTCCGTTTGTGCAGGTGACGATGGGGAATGCTACTCCACTAAGGTCTGTAAAGAATTCACCAAGACCTGTGATGTGAAAAAAGGATTTAGGCAAGGCGACGCGCTGTCATGCGATTTCTTTGGCATTATTCCTGAAAGAATAATGCAAAACCCATACCCCAAATCAAGAACACAATCTTTCAAATGTCCATCCAATTACTCGCTTACGCCGATGACATTGACATAATCGGAAGAAAGCAGCGTGATGTCAGTCGGGCTTTCACGAGTATTGGGACGGAAGGCGTGAAGATGGGTTGAGCGGTCAACGAGGGCAAGACCAAGTATATGCTGTCAACAAGAAAAGGCACCCATCACCGACACCTCGGACAAAACGTGACCCTCGACAGATATAACTTTGAGGTAGTTACGGACTTTGTCTACTTAGGTTTCGCTACCATTCAGACAACGACACCAGCGCTAAGATTAAACGAAGAATAACTCTTGCCCATCTCGGTATCTTTGGGCTAAGAATGCAATTGACTAGCAAAGCCCTCTCTTGAACAACAACAGTGACCCTATAGAAGACCTGAATAATCCCGGTCCTGCACTTGGGTTGCTTTAAGAGGAAAATTCTTCGGGTGATTTTCGGTCTCGACACAGATTGTGAGTGGAGGAGGAGCGACATCGGCTTAGACAGAAGAGTGAAAGTCCACCGAGTGTGGTGGCTGGGTGATGTACAGCGAATGGACACCAATGCTCCGGTCAGAAAAGTTTTCGAATCTGCCCGCAGGGTACAGCGTAATACAGGAAAACCGCAACTCAGGTGACGCACGCAAGTGGAAGGGGACCTTAGCCAACTTAGCGTGCGAAACTGGAGTCTGAAATCTCAGTACGCTCCGCTTAGGGGCCTTGTAAATTGGTCAGTGACGGCGTAACAGTGACGCGGCCAATACGGGGCTAAATGAATGAGCGCGAATCTTAGATTCTTTACCATTCCCGCATATATCCGCCCTTTATGTGACAGAAAGAGGTTTGTTATGCTCACGCATTTTGTCAACTCAAAAAAAAGTGAATCAATGCCTTCGAGTACACTTTCAGATATGCACTTCCAAAAATGAATTTTCGCAAGAGCCCTCCTAGCACAGAGAACTTCCGTTCAAGTGCATTCAACTAGAATGCCATTTGACTGGATTTAGATATAGTCAAACTCATTCAGACTAGGTACTCGTATCTGTGGATCTTCTAATACCGTTATAAAAAAATTCATTAACCTGTCAATGGACGATGGCAATGCGCACGTTACTACAAGTATCTCATATGGAAGTATGTAAGTACATTCGTATATAATGGGAGAATGTGTATCTCTACACAAAACATTGATCCAGATACAGTTCACTGACACTATTTTGCGCGCACTTTCTGGCAATTAACTATCTAACAACGGGGCAAACAACTTCAATGAATACGTATAGATGCAGGTATTCAGTTCAGTTCAGCTCATTTCAGTTTAGTTCAGTTCAATTCAATAATACGAAACGACGAACGAACACCACCATTGGTACCGTTCAACGCCAGTCAAATTGGTTTTCCTTATTTTATGCGGCGAACCTGCGAGAAAAGATATTCTAATTTTAGTTGGCAACCGTGGGTAGGCTTTAAGTGGCATGAAAAGCCGGCAAAACAACTGTTATCGGAATTTTGCTGTCTTAAGTATCTCCTCGTACCCCCCAAGAGAGCCACAGCCAACAACCATCTCCTTTCTTGGATATTTATCGATGTCATTTCAAGAGATCTGTGTAATATTTCATCGATAGATGGTTGTATGGATAGTCGTATCTGCATCCAAACAGTAACGGCAGCAACTAAAAAAAGGTGATGACTTGTCGCATAAGATGTTTGTCTGCGCTGCGACCGGCGAGGCTTAATGATGTTGATTGAGATTGACAGGGCGAGAGCACGTCACAAGCAGGCGTGGTGGGAGGTGATGCGCATAAAATGCTAAATCAACTCAAAACAAGTAAACACGGTGAGATTGTGAGTTCTTACAGTTGCAGATGCAGATACATTTACAGATGCAGATGCAGATACAGATACACAAGTATTCAGTTATGGCGTTGGTACATTCAATTCCCCAGAGATGCAGAGTGTGGGGTCTGTGGTGCAGCCCAAGTTTCAGAGCGCCAGGATCTGTGACGCCTTGTGCGACACCTGAGTAGGAAGCTGTCCAACTGCCTATGGAAATATTTGCGTGTAATTATCGTTATTGTTTCGCTCCGATTGGACGGTTGTCTGAGTGGACCCAAGAGGCAGATATTTTTAGTTTGCATTTGGTGCTTTGTGACTTGCTTTTGACTTGTGCTAGCATTCGTATCTACATCTCAATCTCAGCCTCAGTCTCAGGTCTCAAGGTGTTATCTTTCGAAATAATTTATTAATATTAATTCGAGTCCGAGTGGTGATATCAAATTATATTTCTCTCCCCTGAAGTTTGACAACTCATTTGCATGGTAAATTTGGCTCCTTAAACGCAAGGTTGGGTGCCAGAGTGCGCCTCCAAAGCATCTCTATTTGCCGGACTTGGGTGCGAGAATGGTCATCTTTTACACAAGTAGATACGTACATAGAGTGGTTCCTTGGAGTGGCACAGTGGTAAATTGTGACTGGTTATATGGTGACACACAGAGGGGGTGTGCATGGTTACTCGTACTATGCGGTTCACAACAGGTAATTTGAGGTGAATGCACATTTTGTTGTCTTGCGGTAAGTAATCAGGAATAAACACATCAAATTTGCATTTGCCATACCCTGAGGCAGATTGTGCTAAGAGCAGTGGCAATTTTGTGCCATTTGCCATCACTTTGTGGGATAAGACAAAGTGAAACATGAGATGGAGTTGTATGAGGCAATTTGAGTGGATTTGCTTGACAATGGTAAACAATTTGATTGAGGAATTTGGTTTTTGTTATTATATTTCGCCTTTCAGTGTTCCCAAGGAGGAGACTTTGTGGTCTTGTCATCAAAGAACAGCTGCTACTAAACATCTCAGATGGCAAACCGATTGCTCGCATTGATAGTTGTCAGACTCAACAGGTAGGGTGTAGGCTTCATGTATAGCCTCGACAAGATGCAAAGCTATTTGGCTATACTTATATCGATGGAAGGGACTTGCCTTCCTTTCAGTGTGCACAGCAATTCTATTGTATATATTGTAACATCAAAAGAATTCTGTGCCTCTGTGTCGAACGCTAAACCGAAACCTGGCAGGCGCAGATTCGGCAATTTGAAGATATGGTGCTCCTTTCGGCCTGTAACAACCACCTCGGTGCTGAGAATTTAGGCAACGAACATACGAGAACTGCTGTCAGCAATACACACTACTCAATCCGGATAAAGGCTGCGTAGTCTTCATATGAATCTTTGTCCACTCGACCAAAACGAATACCCAAACTCAAATCCAACAAATCCACAACAGCTGATGCCATGACCGTCGAGCTTTACAGACAAAGAGGAAATGATCGGGCATGCACTAGCTCATCTGTAAAATTTGGCCAGATGATCGCAGGCTCGATGAATGGAATCACAGCACTGTCTGTCTGATCATGAAGAAATTGAATCCCCTGACTGCATCAAATACAGTGGCACAAGCCTGCTAAGCATCGCATAGAAGATACTTACTACTAGACTATACCAGTGTTACGTCTAAAATCGACTGTCAGGACCCTGATCGATTCAAATGAATGCAGGTTTAGAGCTGGTTAGCTCAGCATCGATCAAAAATTCACTCCTTTGCAGATCTTGGAATAAGCCCAAGAAGTCCACATTGATACCAATTTGTGTTGATTCCTAGGCCGCATATGACAGCATCTAAGACGCTTTACACGACCCCCGCCATCCTTGTCCGGTAATAATGTCGTAAAGGCATGGAGCTCTATTGAGCGGATGATAACGCCCTTGACGGGTTTGACTGAATGATTCCTCATGCGATCTTTGGCCATGTCATGTCTACAACAGATAAGATGATCTGGCTATACGTAGCCCTTTTAAACCCATCGAGAGGATTCTCGAATAAATCCCAGTGGGACAGCATTGGTTGCGCATGCATTTGGAAAACGACTTCAATAAACTTCAACAACGGGCGTAAGTGCAGGCACCTGACTACGGATTTATCTCACTATGGTCTATAAGCTACCATCCATAATAAAGAAGGTTGGTAAGCACGATAATAGAGACATCCTGACTGCCTTGTTTGATGATATTGTGGACAATGAAAAACCTTTCAATACCACCAGATGCCCACCAGATCGGAACAAAACTACAAACGAAGAGTACAAAAATCAATTTGGATGTTTCCTTCAGCTTGCCAGATCACATCGGGTGGAAATCATGGTAATCAAGGGATCATTTTCTTTCCAGGGACATTAGCGTTTTCACCTGGCAACCAGATAGAATCTCATCCTTTTCCTTCGGAAGATGTTGTATACCTTTTAAGAAGGTTTCAATAGTCACCTATGCTAGGTGTCATGTAACGAAGACATTTTGGGTAATAGCACTCCTGAATATAATACAGAGGGAGAAGCATTTGCTATATTTCGAGGCGAATTTAGCATAGGCTGGATCATAAACATTCTGTTGGTTGTGCTAAGGCGATCATCGTTGAGAAGGTACCACAACTGGACAAGGTCAACTCCTGGTAATCACTCCTTACCTACCACAGCTATCCGGTCAGAGAAGATTCATCCATTCAGGAGTACTTCTTTTGAACGTCTTGAGCAAATAAGAGTCTTTAGACAACCATTAGTTTATTAGAAGCTTCGAAGCCAGCTCAGAATGGCAATAATGGAAACATCGTCATCTATGGCACCACAATAGACTTCTCCTGGCCTATGTGTGCCTATATCTTTGAGTAGAGAGCAACTCCAGGCTATCTAATTAGACGGGCCTTGTTCAACATTCTCCAAGCTGACCGAGTGGAATAGCACCAGCAATTCGATCAGTTTACTCAAAATTCGCTCCAGGCCGCTGGAAATTCCAAGTGATTCGGTCACAGATCGAAGCTGGGCCAGTATGTAGTTTAAGGTTTGATTGAATTTCATTCGGAACCAATCTCGATGGTTGCTTTGAATACAAAACTCAGCGGTCTTCCTACGCGTCAAGTTCCCCACTAGCGAAAGCAAAACGCTAAGCTTCGTTAGATTTCAACAAGTCTGAACAAGCCTATTCAAAACTCACGACGTATATTCATTTAGACGAGACGATGGTTAAAAATCACCTCCTTAGATTTTGTGTGAGCAAAATTTTCTATTCAACAATGGCCTTCTTAGACAGCATAAGGACAGCTACTTTCATATCCTCGCAGTATTCAACGCATCGCATGAGCTAATAAATCAACATCTCATATGTTACTCGTACATGACGACGTAGTCATCAATTAGAATAACCAGGAGAAAGCCAATAATTACTTGATCGAAGGTAGAATGTTCCGTCCTCACTTATGCAACCTAATTGCCGAAGATCTTGCAGGTAATTCATTTAATACTCTATGGGAACGTTATATTTGAGCTACCTTTTACCATAGTTATTGTAGTTACAGGGCACTTGTAACATACCCGTAGCACGTCTTCTGGTATTGATTTCATGTTCGATTGGTCTTTGAAAGCGGATGTCACTATAGAGTATTCCAGTACCAAAGTCATCTTGAAGATATTTTGCACCTCAAGTACCTTAAATCTTCTTTCGGAAGGAACATTTCCGCAGTTTATTAGCCTCAACGTTGGATTTTGGAGTTTTTGCAGCTTCTCGATATGTGTTTTGGAGGCGTTACCCCAGGCCAGTATTCCATACTTTAGTTTGGATTCAATCAAGGCGTAGTATACCAGCTCCAAAATTTGTGGTGTTGCATGATTTCTTAGATGCGCCAATGGAAATGAAGCCTTCTACGATGTCCATTAAGTATTTGCTTGCTTTAGGACAGGCATAATTTTGAAAAAATACTCGCTCCTGCGTAGCTTTATGATGTGGACTTCGTATGTGCATCATCTTTGTTTTCACCGCGTTGATTACTAAGCCATTGCCGTGACACCATTTGACTGCATTATTAAACTCTGCCAGAGACCTGTGGCATTTTTAAAAGTGCGAAGAAGTTCATTTGTATACAAAATGAAAAGAATTGGACCTAGTTTCGACCCCTGAGGAACTCCATATTGTCCATACTTCTTTGCACTGTAAACGTCTTTGATTTTTTACACAAAATGCCCTGTTGAGTAGGTAATCCCTTAGCCAGTCCGCCATCACTCCTCGTATACCTATCCGTTCAAGCGCTTCCAGTAATTTTGCATGGTTTAGTGTATCAAATGCTTTACTAAAATCCACAAACATGACCAAAATATGATGACTTTTATTCATTGACGCAATTCGCAAACTCTCCAAGCAATTGTCCAGTACTTTTTTGCTTCTGGAAACCGTACTGACTTTGGTGGATAAGGGAGTGGTTCTCAATAAAGCTAATTAGTCTACTTTTAATTACATCTTCTAGACACTTTTCCATGACTGACAGTATGGATATCGGGCTATAATTGTCGATTGGACTTTTAACACCTCCTTTGTAAATAGGTCTAACCACAGCAGTTTTCAGTTTTTTTTTAGGAATTTTGCCCTGCATCAGACTGAGGTTCATAAATTTACACAAGAGGGGAGCAAAAATATGTGCATATTTTTTAATATCTACCGGCCGTATTCCATCGATTCCGGGGGATTTATTTTCGCCGAGAAAATTAATTATGCTGCGCACCTCTGCGGTGTTAGTTTCCCTAGCAAAAATTGAGTTGGCTACGAGGGTATTCGCATGATACGATGTGATTGCGTTACACTGATGCAAGATTCCTAAAAGAACCGTATGGCAATACGAGAAAGCCAATTCGAGCGGACTTAACAACTTGTTTAGGAATTTTAACTGGTCGTTATGTTTCCTCGATAACGACGTGGATGCCGCTGGGTATGGTACGACTCGAGCTGTAAAGAGGCTATCAGGGTTAGAGAACTGTTTTTTCGGTCCTACAAGATCAACCCGACAGATGAAAACCGAAAAAAGTTTAAACGAACCAGAAATGACTGCAACGTCTTTCTCAAGCGTGTGAAATTCCAATATGACCAAAACCTGAGGCTAAAAATACTGCAATGTCCCAAAGGCAGTAAAAACTGTTGGTCGTTCGTCAAAAACATTAGAAATTCTGCCTCACCCTCCATCCTAACGCTCGTTTACAATGACATTCCAGCTGTCAGCTCTTTGGACAAGGCCAATCTGTTTGCTGCACACTTAGCGGCTAGCTCAAGACTCCCAGATTGTGCTTTGTCCCCGCCTACACTTGAGTGCGTCGAATCTACAATGGGACGAATCCACTTTCGCACTCGTGTAGTAGCAAGAGTACTTAAAGACCTCAACATGCATAAATCCGCTGGTCCAGATGATATATCTCCCCTTCTTCTTAAGAGGTGTTCTTCCACGCTGGCAAAACCACTGCGTAAGCTTTTTCATCAATCCTCCTCTTTAGGACTCCTTCCGAGCAGATGGAAAACAGCATTTGTCCAGCCCGTCCCTAAAAAACTCGAATCTTCTTCTCTATCCTCCTACAGACCCATTGCACCTACGTCCCTTCTTTCCAATGCCATGGAAACGCTGACAAAGCGTCAGCTCATGAAATATCTCGAAACACGAAAACTCTCAATGACCGGCAATATGGTTTTCGTAGCAACAGGTCCACTGGTGATCTGATGGCATGTCTCACCGAAAAGTGGAACCAAAGCGTACATCAATCCGGCGAAAGCAAGATAGTTGCACTCGATATTTCTAAGGCATTTGACAGAGTTTGGCATCAGGCTCTTTTGTAGTATTTCAGATCGACGACTCGCTTCTTCAATGGGTTAGAAATTACCTTTCGGAACGTTCAATTCAAGTTGTCTTGGACGGTTTCAAGTCTGATATTCACAAAATAAATGCTGGTGTGCCCCAGGGCTCCATTCTGTCTCCGACACTCTTTTTAATTTTCATTAATGACCTCTTGTTTGCTACTTCTAATCTAATTTTACCCCCTCTGATCTGGCCACAATATATATAAGGCATTCATCCGCCCAAAATTGGAGTACAATGCCCACATCTGATCGGGTGCTCCTAAAACATCTCTGCACCTGCTAGATAGGATTCTAGACCGTGCGATAAAACTCATTGGTGATACTAACATCACTCAAACACCCTCGAACACCGACGTAATGTCTCGTGTCTCACTTTGTTTTATCGCTATTTCTACCATCAGTGCTCCAGTAGCATTCCGTCCATTCAAACTTTCAACCGTAACACCCGTCTCGCTATGAATGCTCATCAGTATACCCTCAAGCCCATTTTCGGACGTACTCTAAAATATCGTGATTCTTTCCTAAGCCGTACAACTCGCTTACGCAATGCCCTGCCGACCTCTGTGTTTCCTGGTCGTTATAACTTGCAAACATTTAAAAACAATGTACATCGGTACCTGTCTTTTCTTCCTCCCTAAATTTCCTTCGCCCGCGCTGTGTACGAACAGGGTACAAAAACCCCTTGAGCGCGAGCCGCTCACATTCATTAGAGAGGCTGATCTTACTTTTTTCCGATGAGAAGTTCTTAACAAGCACTTCATCAACGCTTCACTTTTTTCTTCCCATTATCTCGTTGATTAAGCTCCAGCTTAATTTCTCCGTTGATCTTGTTTCGGAAATCTTTACATTTAGTTTCGTACGTTTTTCCGTTCGTAAGCCTATTATTCTTCCACCTCCTGTAAAGCTCGTCTCCTCTTTTACATTTTGCGGCTAAATTTGGGGACATCCAGGGATTTACTCTTTAGTTTTCTAGTATTCGTTGATTTTTTATATACAGCTTTTAACTTATAAGCTAAATTTTCATACAGGTTAACTGCATCGCATTCATTTAATACATCATCCCAATCTACTTCACGGATGAGCTCATCAAATTTAGCTTTACAGATGTAGGACATACTCATCGATTTTTCTCTGTCAACTGTCTGTCCGTTTGTGGAATGCAATGATCGGTTATATCGCTTTCAATTACAAAGGAATTTATTTGGTTGTCTGCTCTGCTAACTAAAATGTGATCTATCACTGACTTAGTCCTTCTTTTGAGATCTATCCTTGTATATTCTTTTATAACATTCATCAGTCCCAACGACGCTAATATCTCTAAATAATCCTTGACATAGTATGAGTTCAAGTCACGGATATTGATATTCATATTACCCATCAATATAATTTCGTCCTTTTTTCGTAATTGGCCTAAGTTATTTCCCAGTTCTTCAATAAACGCTCTTTGACTAAATCATGGTGGTCTATATATCCCAAAAACATATTTATTTTCTTGGGTTAAATGAATTTCCATTAAAATCCCTCCACCTCTGTTTTTGTTTCTATTTAAGAACTCTGGTTCGAAACTATCTAGTTTAGAGCATCCATTTTCCTCATCTTCTATATTTGTTTCTACGAGAACAATATTTCGCAAACTAAAGATGCAAGGTGCACAGTCAAAATACTAAAATTTCTCAAAAATAAACTGCCTTGATGGATAAATCACAGGGATCTTACCTCATGGTCTTGGCATCTATCACTTCTAAAGTCTTTTCTAGAAATCGCAGCATTTTGCAATCCGAAGTCGTTAGCAACATTAGAAAGGCCATCTCGAGTACCTCTCGTAAAATATCAAATCCCAATAGCAATGGATAGTTTGCCGGGGAACATGACTTACATGACGTAAACTTTCTGCAGAAACTCTTCTGAAATAAGACTGAAACCCATTCCTATTGGTTGGTTGTTTACTCGTAGTATTTGTGCAACGGCATACCACAGGGATCGGCTCTAGGTCCCCTACTTTTAAATTTATACATTTCTGAACGGCAAACAAACAAACGTAGGTAATTTAACTATGGTGACTAGCTACACAGAACAAGAACATGAGATTCTCCTAGGCATCCGCAAATTCGTATCCTTAAGAAATACCATTTCACAGTGAAGACTAAATGTATTGGCACAGTGGGACAAGACCAAATCTCTGAATTTTCTAAGCCCGACCCCAATTGTTTGCAGAATATTGGAGCGTGACTACAGGCGCAAGCCTCGCCAGTTAGTCCGATCCTTTATTAACTGCATATAGTTCCTCCAACTCCAAGTGAGTTGAGCTCCCCTTCAACTTATGTGTGAGGTCTTCCTCTACTGGCTTGTCCCTCGGCGTTAGATTCGTAGAATCTGCGGACCGGAGTATTGGTGCCCATCATCGCTCTTCATGTCCTTCGTTGTTAAAACTTCTCCTCCAAAGCCCATCAACGCAAACGGGACCGATTATTGTACAAAGGATTTTTCTCACGAAACGACTAAACACCTCTTCATTCGCTTCCGATAGAGTCCATGCTTCAGCGCCATATATTAGGACTGGCATGATCAAGGCCTTATATAGAGACTCCTTAGTTGTTTGGGTTAGGGCCTCACTACTGCCTTCTTAGCCCAAAGAAACAGGGATTTTTAGGGATGATTCTTCGATTCATTTCTGCTGAGGTATTGTTAACAGAATTCATAGCAGATCCAAGGGAGACGAAGTCCTTTACGACCTCGGGATTATATTTGTCGATTCCGACGTTCTGTCCAATTCGTCGATGCTACGTGCCCCTTCTTGTTGACAACACATACGAGTATGTACTTAGTTTTACCTTCATTCACCGCTAAACCCATTTTGGCAGGTTCCGCTTTAATACCAGCGAACGAAGCGGTAACAGCTCGCTGTGTTCTCTCAACTATGTCTGTATGCTAATAGTTGCACAGACTTTTAAAAGATTGTGCCTCTGGTGTTCACTTGTGAGTTCCGCACAATCCTTTCAAGTGTGATGTTAAAGAAATCACATTATAGCGCGTAACCTTGTTGAAAACCTTTTTCGACATCAAAGGTCTTGGTTAAGTCATTACCGACCTTCTCAATCGTCATTCTGCATAGACGGACATGGCTCTATATACGAATAGCTCTTCTCTGCACGCAGCCTTAAAATCGATGAAAAGATGGTGGATACCAATTTGAACTTCTTGAGCTTTTCCCAGAATCTGCCGGAGTGAGAAGATTTGGTCGATTATGGCCTTTCCTGAACTGAAATCGCACTGATAAGGTCCAGTCAGGTTGTTGACGAAGGGCTTCATACGTTCACATAATATGGCGACGTTGAGGTGACTTATACTTTTATAGTTGGCGCAGTTGAGGGGTTTCCTTTTTTGGGGATCAGGCAAAGGATGATGAGATTCCTTCCATCAGAAGGAGGCATACGCTCTGACCCGATCTAAGAAATGAGTTGATGTATGGTCTTTACAAAGTCACTTTCAGCGGCTTTGAAGAACTCGGCCGGTCCAACTGCTTCGTTGGCTTTCAGTTTAGATGTTGCATCCATGCTTCGTTTTGGTCAGGTGGACGCAAGTTTTGGCTATCATCGTCTAAGTTGAATATATATTCTGCCTGATGGCGGGATGTCGGTCTCCGTCGCTTTTATACAGTTTGTAGAAAAAGTGTTTCCACATTCTCAGCACCGACTATTGCAAGGTTTCCTTCTTCATCTCTGCAGGCTTTTTACCTGGTAAAACTTCCGTAGGTTCTTCGTGGAGTACAACCCCCCAATATCTTCGATCGCGTGCTCTTTTTTCTTCTTGTGGAGAAGCCGATGTTCTTCCCACTTCTTCTGCTCGTAGAGCTCATGAGCGGCTCTCGTCTTTCGTTGCCGCGCCACTCTGTAGGCTTCGTGTTTAGTTGGATTTACCTGCAGACATTCATCACTAAACCAGGGATTTCTTGGTGGTTGTCAGGTGAAACCCAGCACATCAGTTACGGCGTCTCTGGTGGCACGTTGGCAGCATTGCATAGGAGTTTTTGAGAGTTGTTTCTGTGACTGCGGCTTTTCTACGTTATATCTTCTCTGACTTTTGTGCGGAATCTTGACCAGATCGAGCGTGAAGAACCAGCGATTTATTTGATTTCGTAAATCGATGTTGTGACAGTCTGGTTTGAACCAGGGCCTTGTCCCCAAACTCGGCATTCATTTTTGGAATGGGTTTTATTTTTTTTTTGACTGAGAGACTCTTCCGCAGAGGCCTTTACTTTTGGAGGTTTCCCATTGCCGGCATACATCGTGATTGCATTAGAAATTAGTTTTTTTTTTTTTCAGTGCATTCTCTGGGAATCGAACCCTGTCGTCTGGCGAAGTAGCAAGCAGAATTAACCCCTGCGCCACGTAAAGTGTTGTTTAAGTTCTTACAAAATAAGTGGACCGCTTCGGAGTTCCATTTGGACAAAAGTTGTCGCATTCTTCCAATATGTTGATGGCCGCGGTTAGTGGTATCAGTCAAACCCAACACATCAGATGCGGCATTTACTATCGCTTGCTGATGATGCAACATCATCATCTTGGTCTTATGTGCTACATTTTGGGAGGAACGTAAGATTTCTCAAGTGAAAAAGGCTATGCAAGTCTCTTGCAATTGTAGCCGTTCGACGTGAAACTTCCTCTAGGTACTTTTTCCATTTCTTGGCGCCCCTAATACTCGGATTTGGGCTTTGGTTACGGCAACGTGGTGGTCCCAATCGATGTTGCCTCCTCAAAACGTATATTTAGAATGCTGGAACTGGTGATCAGTCTGATCGACAGGTTTTTGGTTAGGAGAATGATGGGTATCATTGCGTATGCTGTGATGATATTTGACCATATCGCGACGTTCTTTCAATGACAAGGATGCAAACTCTCCTGACTTGGTGGTTTTAAAATCACTAACAATAATCGTAAAGTCAAGCTTAGGACACTGCTCTTAACTTTGAATCAGTAGCTTTCAGAGGCAATCTTTCAAAAGTCGTCCTCCTCCTCTATGTCGCTATGAAGCCATACCAAGCTTATATTGGTAAATTAAGCGTCCAAGACGGCAAATTCACATCCAAAAGACGCTGTTTCTGTTCAAAGAGCAATCACCATATTAGATGACACAGTTTTTTTATACTCGTTTAGCTTGGGTCGCATTTCAGCGCACCTCTTGGATGGATTGTGATATTCGTTTTGTAGCAGTCTAGGGCATTCGCTAGTTCTGTCAAGGATCAGAGCATTCCAAGTGCATAGAACGAGCTCATATAAGGAGTTGTGAGCAGCAACTTTATTATCACAAATTGAATCCTTGTGTCCCTAATTTAAAGACAGAGGAATGTCTTCATTCTGCAGAAGGTTAGGTTCCATTATGGATGTCGCGTAAGCCTATACATCAGGATAGATCTATGCAACTCAGTCACAATGTAGCTCTACACTAGACTATTTAGCATACTTGTGTTCCAGCAGTGACAAGACATCTAACGCTACTCTTCTTTCGACGTTAACCCTTCGGAATTCTTGCAACTTCAAGGATGTTGGATGCATACCTTGAATCGATCAGCGCGTATTCGATTTGATTGGCTGTTTTTGGAGACAGCCAAGTGTTGGAAACCTGATACCACTCAGAGGTCCTAATCTTGCATTGTTCGCCATTTAGCTAGGCTTGTCGAATTACAGGATTAAAGGCAGGTGGCCGTTTATCGGCCTAGAGTCACTTGTTAATTGTAAGGCAGCTTAACCTCCTTGTACGCAGTAAACTGAATGAAATATCTGGTTTACTCCCTATCAACGCACCCGAAATTTGAAGACTAATCGTAGAATCTGGTACGGTACTTAAGGTTCACATAACTATTTTGTTTCTTCTGTTGATCTCTAACGATTTTCGGATGAAAAAACCGTATGCAATCAGTCTCAGTTAGTCGAAAAACATTTGCAGGTACTTTCCTGAATTGAGCGTGACCATATTGGTCAACAGATGCTACACGAATCATGTGTCAAAGTCCTTCACTTGTAAGATTATCACCTACAAGTACAAGTGTAGACTGAATTCTGAGTCAAAAAACACTCCAACTACAATGCGTTGACCACATAAATTGGCTCCCATAATCCGTCACTTACTCGCCCATCATCACGAGTCCTTAAATCAATGACCTCCTTAAACATGCATAAAGACTTTGGCGTTGGCTTTGGCTAATGAGGTACGTACGTACTTGTAGCCGTAGGTGAGTGGCGAGCGCGTGTATGCACGCATCTTACCATCGTTGCATTGCTTAACTAAAAGCCACTTAACCGCCTATTCGTTTGTTGATCCTGACCACAATAACTCTCCCTTGTTATGGTATTGTGTAGTCGCGCTCATCTTACCCGCCGTTGGTCAATGACGGAGCACCACAATGATGACGATGACGACGTTGCTGATGATGATGACGGTCTGGTCTGATGAGTCGGCCTAAGACATCTGCAGCGGCAATGTAGCGAAGTTGTTGCGGTTTTTGCACAAAATCGTCTCGGCGTTCATTGTCCTGTTGCATACTCGATGTCGTTGATGTCGTTTCGTCATTGCCCTTGTAGCTGCTTGTGGTCTGGAAAAAATCTTCCAAGAACTACCTGTGTTCCAACCTAACCGGTTCAAAATCACAAAGAGGTAGAAAGAGAACAGCCAAACCGAACTCATTGCGTAAGTTTTCCAGATCCATATTTGGCATTTCACTTTTTAAAAGTAACTCGGGTAGCCATAACCAGGAGTTGGATTCGTGGTCATTCCTCACTGTCTGGAATCTGGATACGCACTGCCTGCACTGATTGGATCCGATGCGAATTGTATTGGACGCAGTAATGCAACCCTTTAGGTTGTTGCCATAAATTAATTTGCCAATGTGGCAACGAAATCACGTACAGAGTCCGAGCGGCAAATCTCAGCGATTTTTATTTCTACCTTGG
Source organism: Volucella zonaria (assembly GCA_963966105.1). NCBI lineage: Eukaryota > Metazoa > Arthropoda > Insecta > Diptera > Syrphidae > Volucella > Volucella zonaria. The sequence continues at coordinate 132,490,929 of OZ014531.1, forward strand.
GTGACGACTGTGTTGTGTCCATTCAGTGGCATTGCAGGTATCCGTAACCAGCCCAAGCATCGATCGGACATAGATTTATCCATGAGTCGATGACAGCGCTCGGTTTTTGTTGTAGAAAATATCCCCAGGCTGCACACTGGAGTTGCAATGGACTGTTTGAATTGGATTTACGAGAACGAGTACGTACTCGTATGTCTTGGGCCGGAACTGCTTCGGTCCATGTACACACTCTATTGTCCAACCGGGGGCGCTATACTGTCAATCAATTCGATATGAGATTACGGGTACATGCAGCATTGGACCGGAGATACGGACTGGAACGAAGGGGCTAACGCTGCACAATTCGTGGGAGATGATCGTTAACTTGTTGCGAAAGTTTCCCTCAGATTTGAGGAGGCACAGGTACAGGTTTTTTTTTTTTTTTTTTTTTTTTTTTGTTGCTTCACCCCAAGAAGACGGACGGGGGAGTAGATGTAGGAAGGTGGTGGAAAATAAAATGAAGAAAAACCATGAAAAGGACGTAAACGAAATTGCTGGCATTCCTTTCGTGTTTGGCCAGCTAATTGATTGAGTAGACCTTATTATTTATGAGTCGCACTCTGGACTCATTGTTTTGCCATTCTGGGTTACCTACGCGGATGAGGGGGCTGGCCAGAAGGGTCTGCAATAGACAGACTTGGACAATTAAAATAATTTTCTGATTAAAATAGGATTTCTCTGGTTTTCTCGGTATCGATGGCGGTGGTGATGGCGATGACTAAGGCGATGGCGATGGCAATGGTGATATGGTAGCAAACGGCGGCGGCAAGCTTGTCTAGGCGCTTATTTATAGAGGCATCAACATCTGGACTGGTATTCTCGGGAAATTAAAATTGTAATTGGCTTCGGAAGGCGAAAGCAAAAAAAAAAAAAAACAAAAAACCTCAGTGAATCAGTGTTTATTGAGGAAAAGAGGTACTTAAAGTTCTTTTTCGGGTTTAGACCTTCATCTCAATGGCGTGGTTGAGTGGAAAAAAATCCACTTAATTGCGAGAAGATGTGTTTGACGGAATGTTGGAGATTCTTTTTATGAGAGGGCGCTTCCATGGAATTGAGGGAGTTTGTCTTAACAGAGTGCAACCATGCGGTAGGTGTTTAATGGCTCTTTTGATAGCCTCATTTGGTTGACCTACTTGAAGAAATTTATTGCGATTCTTCTGTTCCAACAACGATTGGTCAGAGGGTATTTGGTAAGACACTTAAGCGTTCCCTTCCGCCTGATGTCTTCAGATGGAACTCATTTCTTTTCTTGGACATGTTGCGACATACGTACACTCTATAAGATATGGCTGCTTGATATACAGACTGAAGTCGATCTAACACAGTAGGATGGTAAGAATGTGGTCACCAGAATAGAATTTTCATTGCCAGTAAGAGCTAATATACTCATTGTTCCTTTGGTAACGAATCTGAGAAAGGGTCAACGCTGACTTGTTTGACAACTTATATGTTTAGCGCAGTCTAATTATTGTCGAGCTACTTTGAATGAACACCTGCTGGTAGCAATGTTTCTAATCGGAGAATCAATAGACAATATAACAGACGAGGCTTTATATTTATATGTGTGCACGTCAAGTAATCCTAAAAGTCATCTCTGGCATCCTGATTCTTAATCGTTTTGTGATTGCAGCTGCAATTTCAAGGATTCGCTTTGGATCTCACAATCCTTGCACTAAAAACGGTGACACATCAATTAGAATTCGTTGAAGCAGATGATATCACATGGGATGATCGCATATGGGAGAAGGCCAAAATCTATCGAAAAAAAACGCATTCTCGCATACTGGAGGAAGTAGGACTATGTATACCAACAATCCTTGAATGACAAAACCAACCAATTGCTTTGGCTCTTCACATAGGCAGCCAGGAGCTAACTGCTGATCGCTTCATTGGATAGAAAATCGTTCATATGTTTTGATTCGGATAAATTTGTATAAGGGTCTAACCATGATCGTCGATTTCCTTATCTCGTGACTGGATTTGCTCACCCAGAAGACACAAGACTTCTTAAGTATCAGAAGTTCGCAGCAATCCCTATAAAGGACAGAGCTCTCAATGAGCCGATCTAAGTACATTAAAAGTGACGAATCCGACAAATTGCTGTTAGTGGCCAGTTGATTGAGAGAAGGAGAACCTGGACATTTGTATCAATCAGGAACTCTGACTCAGAATCAACGATCTTAAGACTGCACTTACAAACTATCTAAGGACAACAGAATGGTGAGCTCAGCGCTACAGTTACGAGTATGCGAGGTGGAAAGGAAAATTTCATTTTCATAAGCACCACCGGAGAAATCTTCAATATCTGATACGAACGTACATTTTGAAGGCCCTATAAGGACTCTCTTTTTGTCTTTAAATCTGTTAAAAATCTTATTCTGTCGAAAAAGGACACTCAAACTTGTCGTTTGATGATTCTATGGAAGATTAGAGCTACTATTACTATTATTCCTACGACACTCTGCTCAGGATTGAAATACTGGGGTGAAAGAAACGATTTTCTGACCCTTGGTAACGGGCCTTCACGTCACCAAGCTTTTTGCAGATTATGTCTCGGAACCATCTGAAGAAAGTTCTTCTTCTCCTAATGATGATCTTTTGGAGCTAAACACAAGGACATCCCCTATCCGTGGGCGTCGTTACACTCGTCTCTGTTATGATAGCAAGTCCAAATAAATTCTGTTTGAGGACGACACAAATGACATTAAAATGCATAGTCGCACATACAGTCTATCGTGCTGTTCTAGCATCAGAAATGAGAAAGCGGACAAATTATCTCAAGTGACTCTGGCATTCACATCTTTTATGTTTCTTCGCATCCCCTACCAAATCTCATCAAGGGGTTAACTATGTCGATTGGTAGATTAGAGATCTGAGTTCAATTTCAAGATCATACACCGAAAAATGGAAAAATTAGTTTTCGCATTTTTGATCATCACAAGCCTCCGACGACATATAAAAAAAGTTTACTCTCAGCGTTCGTAGACAGCAGATGATCATAGGTAACAGGCGCAAAATAGGAGTATGAACAAAACAGTTAGTGGAAAGACTAGACCTTATTCCTGATAGTTGCGCTGTCAACGCCATCTCAAATTAACTTCGTATGCCAACTCTACTCTCCGCGGATAAAAGATTGAATTTTTCTTTTACTATTCCAATGGGATGGTAACAATCTCCTTTTCCAATGAATCGTAGAAAGGGCCTGGCCCTCCAGGTTGGTCGTTATGCATGGGATTAACTAACCCGCAACATGAGAACACTACGGCCACGTGCATCAAAAAACAAAAAAACTAGTGCAGTGTGTTGTAATAGAGAAATCCAAAGATGGATTTAAAGTTTTACCCCGGGTGGGTGTGATTTGTCGGACGCAGTATCTTTGGGCAATAAGTTTGAAGCCATTGAGGTAAAACATGATCATATTTCACCCGAGGAGAGCTACGAAGCCTCTAGCATACAGGCAAGCACATGTAACACAACAACAGCGTTCAGTAAGCCCATATAACACAACAACCGCCTACGAAGCAGCGGATCTATAAAAGGACGAGAACTCTGGGAGCAAAAGAAGGCGAAAGCGCGCAGTCAAGCAAATGAAGAAATGTTAGTCCAGTGACAATTTTCGAAAGTTTTACCAACAATTAAAAAGAACACTTTAAGGTAATAAGACCCCAGCATAGACCTGTAAAAGTGAATAAGGAATCCTGGTGGAAGAGGCACAGTGCTGGGGTTATAAAAAAAAAACCACATCGAAAAGGAGCTAAACGAAGACGATGATACAAAATCCGCTGTCAAGCAGAGAAAGCCTAGTTCTTTGTCCGCCCAACCAAAATCTCAACTATAGTCCTGCCATGCTATTGAAGTTATATGGAGATGACTTCGTAGCTCCTTCATATTGACCGACAGCAGGCAAATCACTCAACTCTTAGAATAGTCGGAAGACAAGCGTTTGGTTTGGCGGCATCCTGGAGAGTCATGCCATCTACAGTTTTCCACATGAGACCCAACTGTGTATGGAAGACCTAACCGAGGGAACAAGCAGTCGTAATGCAGGTTCGGGTCTTGAAAAACTCCACTCTCAGCCTTGCCTAACAAGTTCGTCGGCAATTTCAATACCCGTGATCCCAATGAATGTATTTTGGAGTACAATGCCCACATCTGGTCGGGTACGCCCAAAACATCTTTGCATTTACTAGATAGGATTCAAAACCGTGCGATAAAACTCATAGGCGATACTAATACCACTTAGACAATGGACACCCTCGAGCACCGACGTAATGTCTAGTATCTCACTCTGTTTTATCGCTGTTTCCACCATCAGTGCTCCATAGAAATCACCAGTAACATTCCGCTCTTTCAAACTTTTAACCGTAACACAAGTCTCGCTGTGAATGCTCATCAGTATACCCTCAAGCCCACTTTCGGACGTACTTGATCACGTATCGTGATTCGTTCCTAAAACATATGGAATGCCCTGTTGACCTCTTTATTTCCTAGTCATTATAACCTTCAAACATTTAAAACCAACGTGCATCGGCACCTCTCTTTCTTCCCTCCCTGATTTTCCTTTGCTGTGTGCAAGCATTTTAAGGGTACTTAAATCCCTTGAGCGCGCGCAAATTGTGAAAAGAAAAAAACCTTACGACAGCGTTTAGTGAAGCTCATATAGTTTATTGCCATCAGGATTGCCGTATATCTCCGCTTGGAAACCAAACGCAAGTTTTCTCAACGAGGAGTGAAATCTAACGATTCGTGTACCAAAAAGATACTAACGTCCCATCCTCAATTAGTTTTTGAGCAAACCGTGAAGATATTCCTCACTCAGGACTCAGATCCTGATATTTGAATTTGATTTTGTATTTTCGCAACAACAGGAGACCTAGTGTCAATGCATCAGACGGCATCTCTATAAGATCGAAGTCAAAAGCCTGCAGAGCCATCAAAACTTCAGTGTGCGAGTGGTACCACTACTTTTTAAACGGAAGATGGCTTTAAGAGTGCAGCTCGTCATATGAATATCAAGAGGAGAGAGATTCTTAGGATGTGCTAAGATGTCACCAGAATACTTAGCTTCTTTGGAGAAACAGGTGGTGATGCCTTTAAAATCTAGATGGGTCAGACGAGTCAGCTTCCTTCTTCTTTCTTGTAAATAGGAACAACCATAATTTTAATCGATTTCTAGTGCACCAATGGTCTATTACGTCTAGGGATGTCTGCGTTCTAGGCCTAACAGACGCAAGACACTGAAATAAGTGCGTTCCGTAGTCTCTTTTGGATTAAACGCACTTCGCCGGTTACCACCTAAAGCCCTATCACCATAGGAGGACCGCAAAGGCACCTAAGGACCGGATGAGAATCCCTCCAGCTTTCGAAATAGGTAACTACATGTGGTTTAGATGCAAACATCCACCGATTGTAATCGAGCTTCAAAGACAAAGTCAAATGCGTTTTAACGCGCTTTCGGTTCTTTTTAGATACCATGTCCAGCCTCCAAAAGTTAAGACCTAACCATAATAGACTCCAGTGGGATTAACTTTATGTCAAAACCGAACGAAAAGTCCACTTAATTTTTGTCAAAAGTTCAAGCTACCCGTAATGTACTTTGGCATACTTAATAATCTGTCAAATTATTTACGCTCGGATTGGTTTCATAATACGAAAAGATAAAAATAAATAAAATAAAATCGAAAAGAAAGAACTTCCCTTGTGTCAGCTGTCAAATTTGCGCACTGGATGTCCCATTCTATTGAAACTTTGCTTTAAGCCAACTAAAGTTAACGAAACTTGACGAAACCGAGTAAAATCTCATTAAAGTCTTGCACCACATGAGTGTAGTCATGAGACATTTCAATAAGCTGGCTTAAGCTCACCAAAATCTACTATCATTGGGCCTCTAGCCCTCTGATTACTTAAATATTTGTACAAATAAGCTGAAAAAAGTGCTCCAAAGTACTCTCAAAAAACCTCTCAATCCAATAACCGCTCCAATTAAATCTACTTCCTTGCAAAAACATGTACTCGTACAACTCTTCATCGTAAGTCCACCAATCCTCTAATGCTCTACCGAAAATACCAAAAACCACAGACTGGCTGTGTACATCCCTGTGCAACAAAGTCATTCCTGTCAACTTCCTGTCACTGATTACGTATTTATCTTCTTTCCTAATGAACTTATCGATTCTCGTAAAAGTATTCAGCTCAATCCGTCACTCCTGAAATCGGAAACAACCCTTTCAGGAACTGCGGCTGGATTTTTCAATCCAATTTTCCCCACGTGACACTATCATCGACTTTCATTGACAAATCATGAAATTGCTGTGACATGTTCGTTTCACCATGTAAATACCGTTGCCACAAAATCAGATATTTACGCAGATACAAATGTACTTGAACTTTTGACAGTTGTTAAAAAAAAAATATAAAAAAAATTGTACTAGACTCGAACTACAACGTGAGTGCGTCAAAATTTCCCGCCCAAAAGGGGGAGAGCCATTCGAATTCGAAAATCTTTTAACAGACTTTGACAGTGCATTAGGTAAATCCCCCATCCTGGCCAGTGGTCACAAAGTTTACAACTTCATGCCGACCCTGGAACGTGAGAAAAAAAAATAAAAATAAAAGAGAACTTAAGGTGGAACCACAGATACGAAGATTAACAGAGATGAACAACGAGGGAAACACAACTTTGTTGCTTCTTTGTCATAAAATGGGTTTTCTTAGTTTTTTCGACTGCCAATGCCTACGGAATGTATCCGCGTAAGATGGAGGAATCCCTCTGGGACATCAATTTGCAATTCCGAGTGCAATGGCACGTCTACGTCGTCGACGTCACACACTTCCCCAAATGGAAGGTATAAAGCACTACTTTGTTTTAGGATTCGACGTTGACGTTGTCGTTGTCGTTGTCGTTGTCGTTGTCGTTAGTTGCCACGTCTTCCTCTGAGTCAATTCATTGGAACGAATTTTTGACACAAAGCTCAAACTTTTCAAATTCTTCCTCAAGACGTTTTCGTAAGAAGGTCTTGTTCTGTTTTTTTTTTTTTTTTTTTTTTTCTTCTCTTTTGGATGTGCTCGTGAAGAGCCAGTCATTCCTGGGAATTGTGGCAGCAGCATCGGTGGCGCGTCATCGGTCGGTGCGCTGGAATCGGAATTGGAATTGGAGTTGGAGTGTGAATTTGCATAATGGTGCTCTGTGTGACTTGCATAAGAGCACGCAGCGCTGGATAAGTGCGCTGAATGCCAATGTACTCCTTAAGACACGGACGAATTGTGGGTAGAATTCCTTAAGATCGAGTTACAGTATTTTTTTTTTCTTTTTTTTTTTGTCATGTCTTCCACTTTTTGGGCATGGTGGCAGAGGTAGCGGGAGCATACCAACTTTACCTGAACACAAAGCCTTATGACATTTGTATGCGAGATCAAAGTAAAGATTGCGACAATGGATATGGAATCACATTTGACACTTGCTAAAGAGCTACAAAGACAAAGTGTCAAATTTATCTTTGTAAATAAATTAATTTACCTTATGACCTTGTTGACGGCAACGCACGAATTCTTTGGAATTTTCCCTTACCCCAAACAATAAGTTATTGAACTCGGCGTAGTCAAGATATCAGCCATCACCTTGTCATCTTTAGTGGATTCCAAGAAGGGTTTTCATACAATCTCAAAGCAGTTCTGTACGGGTATGCCCAACCCTAAGCAACATCGACAAGGGGCTTCGAACATGTATTACAAGTACAATTCGTCACTTTGTTCCGCATGATTGCAGACATCATTACCCTGGTTAAGAACAGTACGAGTACAACACAGCACAGATGTGTACTTTGATTGGCTTGAAATGTTAAATTGTAAAACGCAATCTGACAAACAAACGAGGGGATGTATCCGTACGGCATAAGAATGAAATTTAATGAAACTTATGAATAGCAATATAGTGAGGGGTGATTTTGGCATAAAAGTTTGCAAGCATATGGTAGGAAAATGTCCCCTGGGGATGGTATGTGTATTGAAAGATGAGGGTTCGACTTTCAACAAGTTCTACTTTGTCATAAAAGGGATACATATTTGGTATGCATCGAGATAAGCCTTTGTCTGGTGTTTCCACTCTGGAAGTGGTCAAATGGTAAACATTTAAGTTAAACAAGTTTTAGCTAAGCAGTTAATCAATGGCCGTTATCTTTATGTTGCCACACGAACAATGTTTGGGGCGTTGGACAGGCTGATGTGAGGACTGGGTACACATGAGTTTTGTGAGTCTTTTAGAGACCCACACAGATGAAGGTTAGATTGTTTGAATAAGACTCGGAAGAAGGAGTGTGGCTCTGTGGAATAAGGCGGCACTTGCCACCTACCATTTGTCATCTATCATAAGCTGTCAAACAGTAGTAAGAATTGCAGTCGAGCAGAGTAAAGGTGAATATTGTCGGTAGAAAATGGAAGGACTTTAAGGAAGGAATGCCACAGAGGGCACGCTTAAATTAGCAGAAATCCAATATTGTTACTCACAATCTCTTAGTAGATTTCAAGGAAAGGGATGTCGCAACCTTGCTCTAGCTACTCTGCTCCTTTAGAGCAGATATTAGATTTGACTCGTGACAAAGCAGAGCAGTTGCAATTGTCCCAGCAGCTCCCTCAGAAATCGTTACGCATGTCTACCAATAGCAGTTTCCTGTGATTACAAAAGGTGTCCCAAAATTCACGGTTTTTAATTCAAAATTGCACATAGATCTTGTATTGATTCACAAAGTTACGTATGGGATAGCATATCGGATAAATGGCCTTCGCGTCTTTGCTGGCACATACGCACTCTTTTATCGAAATGTTTGAGCACAGTTTTACTTGAATGTGGCCGTTGATACGGCGCTAGATTTGCTCCTCCAATACACCGGTGGTCGTGGACTTGTTGGCATCAATCTTATACTTTAGGCCACAACGGCGTTAAATCGCATCATCTGAGCGGCCAATTCTTTTCATCGAAACGAGAAATTACACGACCAGGAAAAGACTCATGCAATAATTGAATTGTTTCTTGGGCTTTATGGCATGTGGCACCGTCTTGTTGAAACTACATGTCGTCCACATCCATATCTGACTATCTTGTCGTCGGGATAGCGAGCACCATTAAATGCTATTGCCTGACCAGCGGCATTATCAAAGAATAATGGTCCGATGATGCCTCCAGCCCAAAATGCGCACCAAACAGTGACACGTTGTGGATGCATTTATTTCTCAACAATCACGCGTGAACTTTGTAAATCCCAAATTCGACAGTTTTGACGATTAACAGAGCCATCAAGATGAAGATAAGCCTCATCGCTGAATCATAATCAGCATCCACTTGTTGTGCGGTTAGTAGGCTTCAGTTCTTGAGTCAATTGCATCACTTCGTATGCATGAAAATGCAAATGTTTTGTGAGAACACGCTGTAGAGAGCTGCTCGAAATGTGTAATTCTTGACCACGAATTGATGTGTCTGGACGATCAGCAACACACTCATGAACTGCTTCGATGTTTTGTGTTGAACGACGGTCTAAGATCACGAACTGATCCAGTCTCTGTAGCGGCTAAACCTTCACTATTTTTAAAATGTTAATCAACAATGAAAACGGGTTGTTCTTTCGTGTAGTGCCCCATTTTTAATAACCCTGAACTGTCAGCTGTCACGCTGTCATTTTTTTCCTGTTGCCCCAGCACTTTAACTTGACAGGCATTCCTTTTCATGAGGTTGGTCAGCTCTCCTGATCGTTTAGTCTAGATGTCACACAATTACCCCGACGAGTCCATCTATGAATCTGCTTGAAAATGTATCATGTGTTATGGGCATTATTAGGATGCCTGCTATTTGTTCGTAGGCATCAGAGCATAGCTAATTCATCAGCGACGTAGTGCTCTTAGACGTCAAAGTGTCCCGCAATCCAACAGGGAGCGATGTTGTGCTACTTAGTCATGTCGTTGAGAGATGCACACCACGGCAGCCTCTACCAGTCCTCGACTGTTAGTCGAGTTAGTTATTTCACCTCTGCTCGGCTGTATTGCAATATCCGACGCCGGTATTTGGTTCAGATGGAGCAAAACAGCGACCTGAAGAATAGCTGAGGTTCCCGCCTGGAGAAGATTTCTGCGATGAGAGCTTCAGCTGTGTAAAAGGAGATTGATTTTTGAATTTCTGCTGTCTCTAGTTGGCGCCATCTGGAATCAAGTGATCCAAGTTAACGTTGAAAGTCGTTTGGTTGGAGAAAGTGCGATGCATGTCCTACATTTAGCACTTTTCATTGCTGGGTATCTTTCAGTCTGAGGGCAAAGTTAACCGAAATTTTCATGTGGTAGAGTTTAAAAAACCGCCTTTGAAAGGGTTCTTAAAGTTGGTGTTAGTCCATCTATCCAAAGAAGATCATCAAGTGAGAATTGATCTTACGACCAAGGTGTGGCCCTTGTGTATGACTTTGATTATGCCATGCACGACTAAAGGGCAGCTGGAGCATTTGTGTTACATTTTTTCACTTCCCGCCTCATTGCGTTGTCCAGGCCCGAGGGATGTTCTTAAATTTGGGTGAGCTGATGCGGGGTATCTTAACTTTTCTTGTGAAGAGAAACGGTTCCATTTTGGATGAATTGAACACAGTTATGTGTCCAAGAGGATAGTATGTCTATGCCTTAGGCATACGCAAGCTACCACACCACATTCCGCTTTCACGGGAGAGGAGAAAATACATCCCCTTTGGGTGTTCCTTTGTCAGGCTTCTTTCTTGCAGAGCAGCGACCAAAAGTTGCATTGATGACTCTGCTGTAGGGAATGAAGAGGATCATGCTGCAGACGGAGGGCCGGCAGGTGCTAAATTTAACATGTCCATTCAATAGTTGAGTGCGTTGAAGATATCTATTCGATCTATTGGAGTTATCAAGATCCCACTTTAAGTAGCTGCAGCAGATATCAGCATCCTGGGCAAAATTTTGTGGTTCCGGGAGTGATGTATGAGTAAAAACTACCACAAGAGAAAATTAGTTTTTTTAAATCCTTACACTGGACATTTATGTAGTCCGTCGACCAATGAGTTGTAGTTCTAGTAACGCAGTGGTTAAATTCGTTGCCTACTATGCCATAGGTTCCGAGTTCGAGTCCCAGCACACACGGAAAAACAGGTTAAATTATTTCCTTCCTAACCACCCCGCCGCCGGCAGCCAATGTCAAGCCTCCGAAAGTTACAACCTCTGGCTGAGGTGACAAGACGAACCACACAATGAGTGGAGGGACTAGGTCTTAGTGCACACAGCATGAATGAGTCGGCATACTTAATTGCACCAGCATTTCTTAAATCCATGCGCGTTGGCGCAAAAAGGATTAATAATTCTTGTCGAGTGGAAGGGACATTGGACTTTGAACGACATGCAGGACGCAACTGCTTCTTGTGTCTTCAGATCAGTGTCAATTCCACTTTGTTTTGGGCTTGCCATTGCACCGCTGTTTTAGGCTTGTTGTCTATTGACGAAATGAGTTCTATGAATGGCATCTTGACAGTTCTCGGCTAAACAGAGTCATCCGTCTGAATGGCATATGTAAGTTTTCTCTGCTGGAGCAAATCTTTCAGTCACTGAAACGTAGTTTATATATATTCCATTGAGTTGGAGAATTCGGTGAACCTCTATTGGCTCAATTTGGCGTCATGGATGAAACTTTCCCTGCCAACCCAAGGGTACATCTATGTCGTAATAGTCCGTTATGGATCAAGGCAGATACAAAATCTATGAGAATGATAAAATGGTTCCTGCCGGCTGCTGACGGAAAGAATGAGAGCCTCTTTCATAGACAGAAGGCAGAAATTATTTTTTTTTGTATTTCTGTGTATAGCCGGGGACTTGAACCCCAGACCACTGGCGCCACGTCACCATCAAATTGAATAGTTGAACGATTGAAAATAGATGCTGGTTCTTTGGAAGCTTAAATAAGTTTAGGGTAACCCTAAATCTTTTTAGTATTTCAATGAAACTGGTGCCTTGGCATTTCTGCAATATCTCTGCTGTTGCCTTGTTAGCAATAATCATATGGAGAGGTATGAAAGTATGACTGAAAGCAAGGAAGAGGGAAAGAATCCGTTCAGAAAATTCATGTATTTTTTTGTCACTTTCAACTAAGTGTGTACCTATAGATCTAATGCCACCCCAAAGTCAGTTACAGTATTTTAAGGAGCTCATGCCCAGCTATCGATTCTACGAAACTTTTGAAAGGCAAATCAAAAATATCACTGTTGTCGTACTTTTAGGTGAGAACGACCGGATAACGATGGCTTTATGATGTCTTGACTCAGTATCTCTTCGACTATTGACTTGGGTATTTATCTTTTGATCAACAGCAGTTTGGATGGCATGACACAGCAAGGAATAAATTTTGGCAGCTTGGCTGCACTCGAAACGAGCGCGTGCAGCTTTTCTACTTGTTAAGTATGTATAGCCTCCGGTCCTGTCTTCTGTCGCCCTATATACATGCCACTAAATACAATTACAGGTTTCCATTAGTCGTACCTATGGCTGAACCAGTATCTTTCGTCCTAACATCGTTTCGTGTGGCTGTGATTTATGTGGCAACATAAGCGTTTTAAGTAAATTTGTCCACCCTGCATGTTGGCTCGTGTTATCATGTTCAAAGCCTACTCAATAGTCTCTTGTGGAATTAATGTCTTCTGCTTTGAAAACTGACCACCTTAGAGTAACATTTCGCTCACCAGAACAACGAATGTGACAGACAAACATTCCACGTCTTGGTGAATTGTTTACTTTTAACAGCAACTGTGTTTGCTTTCCGTCTGCACATCCCTGAATCGATAGTTTAAAGATAAAGGCATCACCACTTGCTGGCACTTGACCGCGCTGGACTGCCTAATCGACTGCTCTTGTTGTCCGTAATGTCCTAGTTGATGTACCGGGTCAGATTAGATTCGGAAATTTACCTTTGTTATGGGTCATCCTGAAAACATATTCTCCGCATTTTGAAAATATGCGCTTCCAGCAATAGATTTGGAAAATTTCAGCACATTTTGGAGTTCTAGAGTTATTTTTAGCAGCTCGATGAAAGTCCCTCAATTTAATTTTCCGAAATGTCAAGCTTACATGTCTTGTGATGAACTTGGAAAGTATTCGGGTGAGTGTACGAAGGTTAACGTACCAATCGGGTCTTGGTTTACCGTTCAAGATTTACTTAAACGCGTCAACTACATGCTACTGCAGTTAGTAGCAACATTATTCGTAAGTAGCAACTTATTCGTTGCTATTTAATGACCATCGATCTGGGAAGTTGAAAGGATGGTTGCACAGAAGACTGTGGAAATAGGGTAGGCACTAAGAGATGTCAACCTGACGATACCCAGTGTTGCAACTGTTTCTATACATCAATTGCGCTTATTTTACCTCCAAGTAGTAGCCATCCAAGGGACTCGACTTGTCGAACTTATAAGCTCGAGTGCTGACCAGCAGACAAAAATAGAAGCACTATAAACGGGACAGCGGATGAATTCCCCAAATGGAATCAACAGCGAAATAAAATTTTGAAAAAAAAAAACGAGACCTTATCCGGGATACTCCGACATATTTGGAGCTCAAGCCGGTAAGGATGTCTGAGGCTAAGCCAGGGTCTTGAAGAAGACACGGTGGCGGATGAACTCTTAATGGACCAATGGCAGCGCTCACAGCCCCGAACGGGTTACTGGCTTCGGTCTAACCTACCCCTCGTCTTAGAGGTGTTATAGTGGAGCTGGCCCTCCAGGTTGGGGGTTATGCCGCCATAAAACAAAATCTAGTCACGAAGCAACAACAAGGCTCGGACACGAATGGATATCCTGTTGACAATAACATGCAAACGAAACAGGGACAACGACGTAGAATGTTAGGTCCGTTAATAGGCCACGTGCAGCCGAACAACTAATGGAGGAGCTGGACTGCTGCAAACCTGATATTACCGCTGAGAAACTGGGACATCTACTACTACATCGTCGATTATTATCGACGGCAAAAGCAGCGTCTATTTGGATGCTGATGCGGTTTGTTTTTAGAGGCAGACCTAGACAAGAAGTTTTGAGTTTCCGTCATCTGAACGAGCGCCTCGTAACAATCCGTATTAAGACTAAATTTGCCAACATCCCCCTTATATGCCTGCACGCCCTCACAGAGGAGAACGATGACAACACCAAAGATGGCTTCTACGAGCTCCTGGATTAGACCAAGCCGCAGTGCCCTAGCTATGACATTAAGATTGTCCTCAGGGGTTTTAGTGCAAAACCAGGAAAGAGGGCACCTTTGGTAGTACTGTCGGAAGGTATAGCCTGCAGGACACCAAGTCCGGTAACTGATCCAGGCAAATCGACTTTGCCGCGGGGCGAATCATTTTCTTAGCTGACACGCGGTTCCCACATCTCGATAATCACAAGGGGACTTGGAAAACTCCTTATCAATCAACCGTCAACATTGAACTCGACGCAAGAAACTCCTCCAGTATTACGGATGCCCGAACGTTCCGAGGGGCCAGCATCGACTCGGATCATTACCTTGTTGTGCCCAAGGTACGGTTCTGCATACGAATATCATAAACATCGAAAAGGCAAGCTAATACTATGAGGAAGTTCGATGTCCGATGGCTAAAATCACAAGAGATCACCAAATCCTTTTGCAATAGAATCTTCCTTAATCTCTTAAGAGGTTCTATGCCGCCAGCATTAAGTATCGAAGACCAGTGGCAACATTGCCAAATAGCCACCAGAGATGCAGACTCTGATGTGCTGGGTTTCACTCGGCCGTCACAACGGAATCCTTGGTTTGAAGATGAGTGCCGGCAAGCACATGCAGATAAGTAAAATGCATACAAAGCGGCGCTACGAGCAGAAGAGGAGAGACGAACACCGCCTTCTCAGGAGGAAAAAGAATAGCTTTAGAGGCGCACGGTCGAGGAAATTAAGAGATGCTACTCCAGGAATGAGATTCGGAAGTTTTACCAAAAGGTAAATACATGCCACGGATAAAAACCCAGTACCGAAGTAGAGTCGCAGCTGGTGGAAAGAGCATTTCTGTAGGCTGTATAAGGGTGATGACGAACCAAATACCGCTGTCAGGATGATGCAGGACGATGTAGGCTAGCGTCCACCCGACCTGGATGATGTGAGAATGGCCATATCTAAGCTTAAGTCCAACAAAGTTGCTAAAGCGGACGCCCTGACTGCCGAGCTCTTCAAAGCGGTAGACAATGACTTGACAAGGAATATATACCAACTCATCTGTAAAATATGGTCGAACGAAAGTACGCTCAATGAATGGAACCTCAGCAATGTTTGTCCGATCCTCAGGCATCAGTCTTCTTAACATCGCCTAAAGATCCTATCTGCCGTATTGTGTGAACGCCTGAGGCAGTTCATCAACAACCTGATTTGTCCATATCTGTGCGGCTTCAGGCCAGGAAAGTTCAGCATCGACCGAATATTCACACTTCGGTAAATCCTGGAAAGAACCCATGAGCTCCAAATCGATACACGCCACCTATTCATCCATTTTTAGTCCGCGTATGACCTATAGAGACGAGTTGTACAGAGCAATTTCCAGTTTTGGCATCCCTGCCAAAATGCACGGTGCTCCATCATGTTCGGTAAAGAACTCACCGAGACCTTTAATGTCAAAAAAAGGATTTAGAGAAGGCGACACGCTGTCATGCAATTTCCTTGACATCATTCTTGAATAGTGCAAAACCCACTCGCCAACACAAGAGGCGCAATCTTCAAAGTCTGCCCAATTACACGCATACGTCGACGATATTGACATAATCGGAAGAAAGTAGCCTGATGTCAGTGGCGCTTTCGCGAATACTGAGACGAAGATGAGGGTCAATGAGGGCAAGAAAAAATATATGCTGTCAACAAGACAGGACACTCAACACCGGCGTCCTGAACAGAACGTCACCCTCGACAGATATTACTTCGAGGTAGCTAAGGGTTTTGTCTATCATGGCTCCGCTATCAATTCAGACAAGACACCAGCGTTGAGATCGGACGAAGAATAACTCTTGTCAATAGCTGCTTATTTGGGCTAAAAAGACAATTGACCAGCAAGGCCCTTTCTCCAACAACAAAAATTACCCTATACGAGTACAAGATCTTGGTAATCCCAGTCCTGAGAGCATCGTGGCTGCTGGTGATTTTCGGTCCCGTCTGCATAGACAGTGAGTGGAGGAGGAGATACAACGACGAATACAGCGACATCGACTGAGCCAGAAGAAAGAATTTCCAACGACTGAGACGGCTGGGTCATAAATGTAGAACAGATAAACATCAACATTCCGGTCCCAAAAGCCTTGGAATCCGCCCGCGGGGAACAGCGCAGTAGAGAAACACCGCGACTCAGGTGGCACACGCAAATGGAAGGAGATCTCAGCCAACTTAGTGTGCAAAACTGAGGCAGCTACTTAAAGATCGAGTTGGCTGGAGAGGTTCGTTGAGGCATACGTCCACCTCGAACTGTAGCGCCACCTTAAGTGAGTAAGTAAGGAAGTTGAAAGCATTGCGTTCGGACTTAAAATAGGATCAGATGCACAGGTAGCTCACGCAGAAGGTTCTCATAAGTACGGCAATAAGTTCAAATACCAGATTATCAACATTCCTCCACGTACATATGTATGTACCTAGGTATTTGGTGCCGATAATAGTTACTAGGCCCCCGGCAGTACCACAAATTGATTGCATATCTTTGAACGCCTAAATGGAAAGGACTATCCCTACGCCACCCACTCTTCCAAGTACAAATGTCTTCAATCCAATGCTCTACAAGTCGGTCAAAGGTTAGTTCATAAATAAAACCAAACGACTCATGCTGAGCATTCTGCAGAATTATTCCAAATATGAGCACACAAACGGCACAATTGAATATTTTCGTGTCTTCAAAGTGAACCCATTTCCACCCCGTAATGTCCTTAATATTTTATTACTCACAAAAATGTTCTCTCTCTAGCAGACATCTATGTAAGTACGTATGTACATAATGTTAACATCAAATTCCTTCCCCAAAACGTACCTAAAAAGACAAAAAAAGAAAAGAAAAAATCTTGTATTACTGCGATTTGCTTTCAACCAAAACATCTCTCAAAGATACAGAAACACGAAAAAAAAAAAGAAAATAAACAAACGAAAGAACAAGACCCCATCGAACAGGTGTTGAAGAGACTCCTTTTCCGGAGCCTCTCGTCGAAAATATTTGCTGAAATATCTCCAATCTAACCAACCATTAGCAGATATCCACACACCCTGGGGGAAGGGTGTCAAATTGAATAAAAACACCATAACACGTAATTAAAAAAAAAAAAAAAAAAACAACAACAACGAAGATGGAAGAGACTCCTACTATACTCCCGATTAACCCCTGTAACCCTCATTCGTATTACACCATCCCAACTCGACGATTTGGCAAGCTACTCGTAGGATGTGACAGAGAAACACATCCCGAAAACCTCGCACAAAGGAGTAATATCAATAATCCCCCTCAATACAATTGAAAGGACGTATTACTTTCTTCCCGCTAATAAATTTTTATTCCCATTTTCCATCTCCTGCTCTCGGCTCATTCGTCCTTTTGGAATTGTGTTCGTCTTCGGGGGTCTTTAGGAGCGAACGCCTCTGACTCTGCATGTGTCAGTTGAATTCATACAAAAGCCCATTATGCAGTCATGGCTCTGCCACACCAGAGAGTCTGTCTGTCAAGAAATTGTGTAATAAAAAGAAAAGAAGAAGAAAAAAAAAGTATCTGTACAATCCCCCGATAAAGGAAGCCATAGCAGAGGCGAATATCCTTAAGGCTTACTTACTTACACTTATCGGCATTTGTTAAATTACAATTTCCAGTCGACAGAAATGAACGACTCGAATGGAAGACGTGGATGACATGAAGGAAGCTCCAGCTAAAATAGTAAGACACCATAAGCAAGTAAGGAACACAACAGGACACAGAACTCTGGCACAGGCAATTTTCATTTCATTTCATTTCGTTTCTTTTCTTTTCTGTTCGTTTCTTCCATATTTAAGGTGGAGCAAATTTCATTTGCGATGATGCATAAATAAGTCGTTGAAAGTTCTGAGCACAAAAAAACCAGATAAAAAGGACGAAATGGAGGAGGAAAACAAAAAAAAAACAAAGAAAAACAGAACCAACACAAAAAAGGAATAATCAAAAGGACTCTTTCGTCAGGTAAATGGGTTTCTTTAATTATTTCACTAACAGCGCTGTCCAATAGCCGACGAAAAGACGACCGACAGATGGCAAGTGTTTGTGTTTTCGTTTTTCCATTCAACGCAGAGTAAAGTTCACGAAAATACTTTGTTTAGTTAAAACGGGCGAAAGGAAGCGAAACCGAAAGAATTTGGGGGAAACAAGAAACAGATGGAACAGTGAGTCTTAGAAGTCATGGATTTACATTCCCATTAAGTTGAATCACAAGGACACGAGATAAGTAATTGGATAATTGGGGAGATACTGGCGCTTGATCTAATGTTCATTTGAACGAACAAAGTCTACTATATTACACAATTGGACCAGAATTAGGAACAGGATATGTCGAAATTCGTAAGGATATTCCTTTGTTGAGTAAGCAGTTCCGAATAGGAGATACGAGTAGATTGAAATGAATTGTGGAACATCCGTAGGGTGAGTGATTCTAGTCCTATACTCTCCTAAGCCTTATTGCGAAATAGGAGCCTAAGCAGATAGGTACTCTTTTGCTTTTCTATTCCATAGAGCAACGTCTGATTTTCCTTTAACTCAATACGCACAGTTGGCTTACTTATGCAATGTCGGACAGGAGAGGCATGCATATCGGACACTTTCCTTTCTCAAATTACGAAAAACCCATGCATGACGAAACATACATGTTTAGATTTCCTTTCAAACTTAAAAAAGAACTCGCAGACATGGTAGGATACAATACAATACCTTATCACGATCTACGGACCTCTCATCTAATTTCAAAACACTTCACTCTCTCGTACACCTTTGGAAAAGTTGGAAGACTTGTAAACACATCGATACCATCTTTGACAAAAAAGGTCCGTAAAGGTGATAATCCATCAAAAACTTAGCTTGTATTGTTTACTAGAAGGTGCAAGATATCTATAGAACAAAGCTAGGATTAACTGGGCATGCCATACGCGTGAGTATAATCCCATAGCTACGAGTAGATAGGGAACTACAATGGATACGCCATATCGAAAACCAGCAAGAAGGCATCTTTTCCTTCAATTCTTGCAGTAAGCTCCCGAGACCGAAGTGAGAGGCGGAAAAAATGGCAATTTAATGGCTATGCCTAATTGTAGTGAGAAAGATGCACTTTGAATAGTATGAAGCTGCATGGCTGGAGAACTAAAGTCCATTTCCCGAGGTGTATTAGCATAAAGGGTGTTTTTTTTTTTTAAAGGTATACAGATTCAATATGAAATAAAATACTTTAAGCTAATGTCAATGTCTCTGATATTAGGTTTATTTAATAGATACTTTCATGCCATTAGTGCTTAAATATGATATCGGGCATAGACGCGCCACGGCTAGCTCAAATGAAGCGTAATCGTAAATTCCAATTTTCGACAACTTTATCGAGCAATTGGGGCCGTATAACATAAATAACACGGCGAATGTTGACTTCCAAATGGACAAAAGTCTCTATTTTATCGGCATAGACTAGTGGCTTCCCATACCCCCAAAGAAAGTAATTTAAAGATGTGAGATCACCGGATCGTGAAGACCAATTCACAGGTCTCTTACGCAAAATTATGCGCTCAGCAAATGTTTTCCGCAATAAATTGAAGGTGTCGCGCGCCGTGTTGCATGTTGCGCCATCTTGTTGAAACTAAAGCTTTGTCGCGTCAATGCCAATCAACTGAGGAACGAAAAAATCAGAAATCATGTTTCTGTAGCACTCTCCGTTGACGGTAACATTCTGGCCGGCATCGTCCTTAAAGAAATATGGGCCGATGATTCCACCAGCCCTCGACAAAGGCTTCTGGGTTTTCTCCACTCCAAATGGGCCTCATGGGACAACAAATGGGCATAGCTCCAATTGCCGTGCACGATGGCGAATCGACTCATTCGGATTCTCCTCAACAATGCGCTCTACAACGGCAATAATTTCTTCTGATCGCACTGTTTGTCGTCTTTGGGGATGCGTATTATCCGCTAGAGTGTACGTGGTGCGAAAACGATTCATTGTGTTCCGAATAACTTTCTCAGATGGACGTAAAATTGATATAAGCTTGGCGAACCGAACCATGGTTTCCAAAATAAGTTTGCACAATTTGCACGCGTTGTTCCGGCGTTAATCTATTCATCGTAAAATTGCAACATGTATTAACCAGCTTTTAACTGTCAAATTGGCAATCTGTAGAAACACTGTTGCCAGTTGAAAAACCAAACCTTTAAAAAAACACTCTTTACTAAGTCCAAGAGATAAGCCATAGCCGTAGCCCTGCTCTCACCGTTCTCAAGACGGTGTAATTAACACTGACGCTCAGGCATCTATTAACACTTGTAAGAGGTCTCATCGATGATGCAGAAGTAGACGGCTGTGGCACGCTCGCGCTTCACTGGACGATAAAGCAGATGAGACTCTTAATCTTCGGGCGCCAGACGAACGAGGGGCGAGCGTTTACTCGTGCATCATGGAGGACTCTGTGGACTATTTAACCTCTTACACACTTTGATCAACTGTAAGATCGAAGTTGTTTATGCAATGTCGGGAGTCTATGAGACAGATTGCCAACAATTCTAAAGTTTTTGGTTGCAGGTCGCAGCGATATACTCGTACCTTTAGGACTTGCAAGGGAACTGTTCGTACGAAACCTTTATCTATGCCCCTTTATCCAGTAGAAAATTAAAATTCACATTCAGGATGATGCTTTAGACGACTTCAGTCGGGAAACCGAAAATGTTTTACTGGATCCGAAAGAGCCTCTGATAGACAACCATCTTGAAGACAATTGAAAAGTAGAAGAACTCGCAAGGCAGACGCACAGCGCAAAATATAGCGCAGATATTGTTTTAAGTTCTGCAGGTACCACTCCTCCCCGGTAAAGATAAAGATCAGGTCGGCGAAAATGACACCAACTGTTCCACAACGTGAAGCTGAATTTGGCTTCTTTTCTTCCATCTCGAACAGAGCCAAGAGGAAGAGGGCTTCAAGTACTCCCTTTTGTTGATGGCTTTTCATACGCACGATGTCTGGATGAAATCGATCCTTGCAATCAGGAAAGGCTGCAGTTCCAGTAGATTGATATCAGTCGAAACGGACAAACCCTGCTTTAGTTCTACCCACACGCTCTGGTGGACTGAGATCAACAAACAGAAACAACGCTGCTTGTCGTTTTCTCCGAGCACAAAGTCCGAATGAAACCGGGACACCAACTAGCACAGCCTGTAGTTCGAGGGTAGGAAAATGAAATGCCGTGGATAATTCCACTTTCTTGAAAACAGCGAATGCCAAATGTCAGGGAACCGGCTTGTCTACAAAGTGGCGCCATATCCTCTTTGACGCATGGAACTGCAAAAGATTACAACCATAACAGTCTGAAGGACCCAGAAGGCAAAAAACTTCGGAGTTCATATACTCGTATAAGAAAGAGCTTGTCGAAGCAGAGAATGTTCCCATTCAAGCTGACAAAATGGAACTCCCAGGGTAGAATGCTTCACGCAGCAACCTTTGTCGAAAATCATCGCTCTGGGAGTCTTGACTTTAGGTTACCGGCAAACCTTT
This sequence comes from Volucella zonaria, assembly GCA_963966105.1. NCBI lineage: Eukaryota > Metazoa > Arthropoda > Insecta > Diptera > Syrphidae > Volucella > Volucella zonaria. The sequence continues at coordinate 132,512,719 of OZ014531.1, forward strand.
ATAGTATTACCGTCAGCACAGAAGGTACTCGTAGTAGCCAAACTCATTGAACATTCTAATACGAAGAAGATGGGAGTTACTCATTCCATAGGTTCCAATACTAACGGTCAGCTAATATCTGGGCCAGAAGTAAATACAACGTGAAGGCAACCAATCGACTTAACCCGAGACGTACACTAGGGAGATAACCAAACGAAAGGAACGGCTAGAGGTTTCCATGTCGAACTACTTAGAAGTTCATTGGATTTTGAATCGATTGCAAAGTCTCAACCGTCCTGCAAAGTAGGAATCAAAGAAAACTAACAAGGCACGTTCTAGGAATGAGCTTGGCAATATGAACATGAAAAAAGTAAGCGAAACTGTTCAGAACCGGCAAGCTTCCTTCATCAAATGATTTGAACGGACTCATTCTGCCAGAAAAAAACTTTTGAAAATCCCTCGTTCCATAGTGGAATGCAGATCTGCAACGCTACTTAAAGAAGCCACAAAGTTTACAAATGAATGTAAGAGAATCCGGAGAGGTCAAGTCCTCTCAAGGATCAAATCTGAAAATTTGAGGGCACCTGTACTTTTCGGGTGTTCAGATCAGAATCGGCTCAAGACCAGCTCCTGTCGCTTTAACTGCAAGTGAGATAAGTAATACAAGTGCAATCCGCATTAGTTGGCATCTCGTGTGCTAGCGTATGCATTACCGGCTTAAAGCCAAGCTGCCTGGCACCGGTGGCATATTTCTAAATGCATATCCCAATGAACATGTTGGGAATTACAACTCTGGGCAATATGAGATGAATAGATTTTGCCCAAAGAACATTGTCCTGTCTGCATTACTATAGCGCGTGTTGCCTGAATTTTAGCTGACAAGCTCGACTTATCCAGTGTTAAAGGGAATCACCATCTGCTTTTTTCTACGAAGAATTAACCAAGGAAGCGTCACTTGGTGAATAGTAAACTTATTTGGGTTAAACATGTCGCTTTTGGGTAATATAAGACATGGCGATTGTCATTGAGGTGTGTCAGAGTAGCCTTATGATCAGTCCAGTCCAGTTTCGCGAGAATAGGTCCCTGCTGCCTTTACCAGACTTAAAAGAACGGCTTGTCTCGGCTGCTTGGGATAATCTCCCAGAACTCATGCCTTCGTTCTAGACTCATTTGTAAATCCCCGTTCCCTTGATATTAATATCATAAGCTGAGTTTACAAAACAACGAATTAGTCTTTGGTGTAAGACGCATCAAAGCTCGTTCGGGACAGTCATTTGGTTTCGATCTTACATAGATGATTTGAGACATCGAGTAGAGACAAAGTACGAAGGCGATTTTCCTTGCAGGCATGCTTCCACTAATCTTAAAATCCTTCCGGATAATAATTCGTATGGTAAAAATGGGGTCCACGCAAGCGCTTTGCACATGTTTGTTCTTCCACGCTGAGGCTTCTAAAATATCCTCGTTGTCCCGTATCTACCGAGAGCCATGTATCATACGAGAGTGTCCGACCCACCTGCAAAAATATTTTCTACAAATATATTTCGAATAGCCATGTATGTACAGTGTGATCAACAAGTTTCCGGACTGATATTTTTGCAGCTTTACTAATGACCAAAAGTACATTGTGCGAACACCCCTTTTGAAAAGGTTACCTTGACTGGTATCCATTGTTGAAATCATTGAAGAATCCGCAGTTGCTGAAGAGTGCGGACCTACAACCGGATTGGGAAGGAGAAACAGCGAGTAGCATGAGGATTTTTCAGCAAACAAGGAGATTCGAACTGATTTAGAATGTGTACTGTGATCCGGTACTAATCCAGACAACCGTTTTGGGTGACACAATCGCTTTTTTTCATTAACGAGAAAGAACGATCCGGAGAAGAATGACTGCGGACGGTATTCGTGGTTTACAAGCCCACAAGGAATTCATTACTCCTACTTAGAGTATATGTACTCGTATAAAAACTTTTACAAGGAAGTCTCCCGTACTCATTCAAGGAAATCCAGAACGCTGTGACTGACTAACTTACGACGATTCCGAAGGATGATTTTCCGAGCTACTGAGAACTCGTGCTGGGTGAATGTAATGAAAACTGAAACGGATTTTAAGTCCTATCCTTATAAAGGTAATTTATGAACCACACTGCATGTATTTCCATGTCCTGAGCTGCTAAAAATCTTTCCAGACCAGCTTTTCTGCACCAATTCCTTGGCTAAGGCCAAGTTACAACGTTCACCATTATTGCGATTTTTGAAGCCGTGACCACAGATCGTTTAACCTGTCTAACCTGGCATTGAAAGCGCCCACAACGATCGCGACATTACCCTGTGTGCAGTTTCGTTTTTTCTCTCCATTCACCTACGGGGGCCTACGGTTTTTATCGGCTCTGAATGACGATTTCACCTTGGGATGTTTGACTAAGGCTAAGAAAATTTTTTTTTTCGATTTTTCAATGTATTCCCTGGGAATCGCATCCAGGCCTCTGACATAGTACATTGTGAATGACTCTCACTCCAACTGCTATAATTTTTGCTATAATTTTTTTATTTTTTGATAAATTTTATTGTGCCAAAGCAAAAAATGTTGGAAAATACATCAATTTTAAAATTGTATCAGTAGTTTTCAATATGTCCACCGTTAGCGCGAATAATGGCCTTGAGATAGCCGAAGAAAGCATCGCGCGCTGCACGCAAGTGCCTCTGCGATATTTTGGCCCATTCTCGGCGAAGTGCTTGTTTGAGGTGGTCCAAACTTTGGTATTTTTTAGTGCCAACCTTCGCCTTCAAAATACCCCAAACAGAGAAATCCAACGGATTTGCATCCGGAGAATTTGCAATCCCTTCTGTCGAAGAAATGAAGTGTCGAACATTGTTGTTTAATCAATCTTGGTTGACGCGAAACGGTGCCGAGTCTTATTGAAATGTCCACGGTCTCCGACCGAAATGATTGTTTGCCCAGGGCTTCAATACTGCCTCTAAGACAGTTTCACGGTATACGATCGCATTAATTTTGACGCCACGGCCACGGTCCAAAAATAGGAGCGGAGAGCGACCATCGGCGGTTATGGCGGCCCAAACCATCACCATCGGTGCTGCCTGCTTTCTGGTGGCCGTCCGAAGGTGTAAATTTTCGAAGGACCTCTCTGGCAAGTAAACTCGGTCATTTTGTTTGTTGACATATTGCTCGGTAACAAATGGCGACTCATCGGAAAAAATCAAATTCGGCAACTCACCATTTTCATGCAAGCGTAGCAACTTCTTCGCTCTTTCGACTCGAACTTTTTTCTGTTGCGGTGTAAGATCGTCTGTTTTTTGGAAGTTCAATGGCTTGAGCCCAAGCCCATTTTTCAGTATGTGTTGCATCCGTTTCAACGATATGTTGAGCTCACGAGCCATTTTTCTTCTACCTCGACGCGGATTTCGCTCAATCCGAGCCTTCACTTTCCGAACCATTTCTGCCGATGTTGCTGTTTTTTTATGACCACCGCCATGGCGTTTTGCAACGCTCGCGCTGCCAGTATCACGGTAACGAGCTATGGTTCGAGACACAAATGATTTATTCACGTTGAGGTGCTGGAGGGCTCTAACGATAGCTATTTGTAGTTTTCCAGCCCAATATAAAGCAATCACGTTTGAATTCCATCACGGATAAGAATTTTTCAACACAACTGAGACGCAAATCGTTTAAAAGGCTTGTAAATAATAAAACTATCTGTCATGTGTCAAAATTTGAGCTCACTGTCATGAACGGTTTGGAAATTATAGCAGTCTGAAGTTGATTGCAGTTCGAGACAGGCAGGGTGTAGTCGTTGAAGTTAACCACCGCGTCATGGCTTCAGTTTTAGGAGATGGAAGACCCATTCTCTATCCAAATTCAATCCGATACAACCTATTGGACTTCATTTAGGTATACAAAATAATCCGGCACCTCTTGAAACATAAACCACCACACAGACAGTATTTATTGCAACATTTCCTCGCCTCGCAATCACCACCTACTGTTAAATTTAATAGCTGACATCTCTGGTTATCTTGGTTAATAAATAACAGTGTATGGATACCAACCAAATATGCCGAAAAACCAGTGGCCAAGTCTGCAATATGTACCTCTGTGTCCTTGCCCATCCCAAGCAGGAACATAAAACGAATCCCTTCGTTTACACAGATATCGTTTAAAACAGATTTTCAATTATTTTTTACCATCTGTTTTATCTGCAGTCCCCAATACGGTAAACGTTGAAAACGACCGACGAATGTTGCATGCATATGACACATACCATATCCTGTTGATGCCTTTTTCTCTCTCTGCTTTGTTATGTGTCCGACTTTTGCGGACCCACATTGGCACTCCACCCGCCCGACAAGCGAATTTCATTAAATTCCACAAAAAAAAAAGAAAGGAAAACAAATTTGCCAAAGTCAATGTTATTCGTCGAAATGATGTCAGTATTTTTGGCAGCACTGAACACACGTAGATACTTGGACAAGTATATGAGGACAGATATGCTATGCAGTGATTCGGTTCCGTATTTGCTTTTTTTTGAATTAATTGGAATCACCAAGCAGACACAAAAAGATTATAAATGGATCGAAATTGTGCAAGTAGTACCCCCCTGCACTGAAATTCTGGGGATTTGCCCGGCGGACTCTTTCGATCTTAAACCACCAGGAAAAAGACATTGATCTGGACTCAAGATGGATCGATTGTCATATCTGGAACACCACCTACGTATACACCAACACACATATCAACGACTTAAATCGATGGTAGCAACCTGGTACATTCCGTCACTCCAATCTAGGACATCCAACCAAAGAAAGGAACAGCTCTTTGTGCAGTTGTGCAGTTGTGTATATCTATGGCGACTTTGACAACACGTCCTTGCTATCAATTAAAGCTGCGGCCGCCAAAGGTAGTGGACCGGCAGACTACCAAATGGGTATGCTTCTTGCTTAACAGCAGAGTAATCGATGCCAAGTTTGGTGAACACTTGAGCTTCATGGAAACTAGTACTAAGGGTTGCTCCAAAGAGGGCGTTCTGCGTTTATTCCTTTGGCTAATTTTAGCGAACATAAATCCAATCACTAATTCCGGTTTCCTAACCCAAGGCTATACAGATAACGTAGTCGCGATAGCTGAAGACAAAGGAGAACCCACCATTGCAAAATGCTCTTCTCAGAATAAATGGCTGGAGCTAGAAGAAACTTATGCCTCCAAATTCTCTCATTAGGGAAGCAAAATGTCTTCGCGTTACCTTGGATCATTTGCAGATATCACGTTTTTCTTCAGCCAGGACAAAAAGATAGCAGGTACTTGTACCGGAAAACTACCTGCCCAACGTGATTATTTTTGAAACTAAAACTACTTGATAAGGAAATTCAGTCGTAGTTAACCAGTCGAAGGGAGGGACATAGTGCCTCCGAAGATTTTTCACCTATCCGTGGCTTTTTCCAAAAGCCTCTTTTTTTGTCGCATACACTCATATGTCGCAACTGAAGCGTCTATACGCCGAATCCCAGCGTGGTACCCATTTCTATATACTGACCGCTCAGATCCTGTAGATTCTCCACAAACTAAATGCTCTAATTGACTAGTTGGTTCAACATCTCATTTAAGGAAAATTCGCCATTTCAAATTGTAAAGCCATTGTTGCCAACAAAGAGTGAAATGAAAAACAAAACCTCCTCCACCGACTTGAATTAATAATACTCGTAAAACCATCTGACGTTTCTCATTCCAAGCACCTACATCGTCAATATTAAATCAATCGAACGCTGTCACCCTTCAATATACCTACCCAACGTTTCGTCCGACAGCTTTAAATTACTTCAAATCCATATTTCAGTTGGAAATTTCTGGAAAAGATACATCCACACTGTCTAAGGACAGACCCACCACAGCTGAGCTGTAGAGCACAAGAAGCCCACAAATAGAACCGTCTCGGATGCAAAAATAAATAACCAACACTGTGCCTGTGTGGCACTTCAAAAACCTAAATAATTCTCCCATCTAACAGGAACATCAAAAACCCAGATATTTATTAAATTACGCGAACGCACTTTTCGGTCTCCACTCTGCCTCATCGTCCCTTTCTATTCCAAAAAAAAAAAAAACCAACTAATTCCCATTAAAATCTTGGCACTCAGATACGAATATTGTTACCACCCTAGATACTCACAAGATTTCTCTACTACCCATCCACAATAAATGGCACCGAGAATTGTGGCTCCCTATATCTGTAATATCCAGTCTGTCTGGCCCTGAAATTAGGAAGAAGGGGGTGCCTGGAAGCAGCCGAGTATCTGCTAAAACTGATGGCGTATCCGATAGTAATTTACTCTCCTTAAGTAAGTGAAATTTATGTCACTTAATTAATTTGCCTCTCGTCGTTGTCGTTGTCGTTGTCGTTGTCGATGTCGATGTCGTTGTCGTTCTTTGGTGTCTTCCAGATAGACGGGCTCAGGCTTTGGCACAAAGTCAAACAATTGTCGTCTGTGTTGTGTTCCTGTGGATGTCGACAAAAAGGATCTGTGTTATATCTACGAGGCAAAATAATGTTTTGATGATGGTTGGCGTATTTTTTATGAAACCACTTAGGAATGCCAAAAGTATCACACAACTTTGGGGGGACTTACTTTGTTGGCTTTTTAGAAAGGACTGGCAGGAGTTGGTACTCCGAACCCCATATGGAAGGTCTGGAACTCTCTGGAGAACAACCCACAGTAGGCTTTATCTATGCAAAAACTCTGCCCAAAAAGTGGGAATCAATTCTGACAAACTCACAATGCCCGCCCATCACATCCCAGTTCTTCGTGGAATTCTGATAAAAACATACATTCCGCGGCCAGTGTGTCGAAAAGTCATTTACCTGAACTTCGTCATGGTGAGACGAAAACCCCCCTCACTGTTCTCCAGCCAGCGATGGTTTGTTGATAAATTTTCGCATTTTTCTGCCTGAATTCATTTGCTGTCCTGTCGTATCCTCCTCGTTGCCATGATTTACGTTTCTGGTTGAACAAGGATATTCGTCAAGAAAAAAAAAAAAAACACCGAAAATATTGTTTCAGGCCTGCGTGCATTCTCGAGCACCCAATTAGTGCAACGGTACGCAGTACAAAACTCAGTCGAGCTACATGGAATTCTTCAGTTCCGTGGCAGTAATAAACCCTGAACGCTCAATGGACTAATTTTGGCATTTTTTTTTCCCACCCGCCTTGTTGATTACCAAGCCGATTTCGGCGTTTTTTTCTTGTCTGCTTTGCTTCCAATTGCTTGCTGTGACAGTAACTCGTGGTAACAAGGGGTAAAGCATTTGGCCCATTTCCACGACCACGACCACGATTTCGACTAGGACTCCAGACCACCCCTTTGACAGGATAAGGAAGTTTGGGGGTTATCTTAGATTGCGCGCAGCCATAAGAATACTGTGCTTTGGCGCGTGTTGCCTTTGGGCGATAATTTCACTTTGGCGTACCGAGTGTCTGGATGACTGGTTTCGAGTTGATGCGATGCCCTTTGGGCCTGTTTGCACAGATGCCTTTGTTTCCAGAGGATAGAATGCACGCTGCATCGGAGTAGGGGATTCAAAGTGGCAGTCGTAGTCGTAGTCGTAGTCATAGTCCGGAGTGTGAGTGCGCTTTAGAGAGTGGCAACTGGCAAAGCGGTGGATGACGATGAATGGCCCATTGGATGGATGGTTATCTCGTTGTGTGGAACAGCTGCTTTTTTTGTGTTTTAAAGTTGTATGCAATTTTTTGAGTCGTGTTGTTATTGTTGTTGTTGGTGGTGTTTCATTTATTTTGGCAAATCTTTTCAAGACTGATTCGACGATAGATTGGCACACCAGGTGTGGAAATCGACAATTTGGCTGGAATGGCGATGCAATCGAATGCGGTTGTTTTTTTGCTTCGACTGTTGTTGGGAGCGGTTGAGGATGAAAGGTTTCGTGTTATCATGAAATCAGATTCGGGCCTTTGTTGGTTTTTGTTGTGGACTTCAATTGCTGATTATGTCAGCTGATGGTCGGGAAGTGCATTTGAAATATGATGGAATCTCTTTGAACTGAATAAAGGTACGTAGGCGGTTTATAGTGGCAGGATTAGCACGGGTGCCACATCTGCGGAGGGTCTTCTTCAAATTGAATGGCAAACGTAGAAAGGCAGACAGTTTTCTACAAAGGTTTGTCATGCAGAACAAGTCAGTTGATATCTATCCGTTAAATTGTCTTAAATCAGTAATAGCAGTCCCCATTCTAACTACAGCACTAACCCAAGTCTGCAAGCTACATTCAGATCAATAGCAAAAGGATGGCGTCGCCCAACATGGTGACGAAGGAGACCTGACTAGAGCCTATACAAAGCTTCGAATATACATATATTTGCTGTCAGAAACACTCGTCATATCAGAAATATTTCCACGTGATATATATCATCCTTTAGCCGTTTTGGTAGCCTTTCTTTCAGACTCAACGGAAAAAGAAACACACTGTTCTAACCTAGGAGCTATAGGAGTCATAGAAAAACGTTTGTTCGCCACTAAGCTCTAAAATATGAAATCACCTTTAATGCAAACTAAGATTAGCAACAACTTATATCCGCACTGCCACCTCCATTCAAACAATTCTAAGAAAAGCTACACTAGTGACACGGGAAGCTACAAGATGGACTTTTGTGAAAGGTGGGTCAGCAGGATATCTCCAGACACTTAAAAGATATTACTAAGAAGGGCATGGGGATCTATTGTAAGAAAATTGATCACAGTGCCTCTGTTTGGATGAATAGTTGATGAACAAACTAAAGCAAAGCAACTCTTTGGATACAGCACAAGAATTGGCGTATGTATCAGCCACTTCTAAAAGAAGCAACATGAATCAGTGTTTCTACGCCATTGCCTCGTACTGTTGTTTAAATATACAGGCACAGAATGTATACCACAAATCCTGAAGTAAAGGGTCGACAACCTCATCTTGAATGGTGACCTAGTGGACACAGATGAAGGTAGGTACGATTTGCTATAGTTGCCGCTGGTAGGTACCGCAATAGAAAGTATGCATCCAGTTGACGTATACCAATAGGGACTAAGTTTGTTCTGTAAGGACTCCTAAAGAAAGGGAAAAACACTAAGGTGTCTTCAGAATTCAGATTTTTGTCAAAAGTAGCTAGTTTGATACAGCCGGACGGTCTATCGGTAGCGAAGGCAAGCCACTTTGTGGTATGTGACTGTCTACTAATAAAGGACGGTTTTCAAGCATAGTTAACAAACTAACGCATAAAAAATATCATTCCTAGGATGAACCCTCAAAACCACAAGAAGGTTACTGGAGACGATGGGTTTAGTTAATAAGGCGTAGACATCTGAGAGTCTCCTAAATAACCGCCTGGGAAACCCCAGACAGCTAAGCAATGATTTTCGTCGATAGCGAGTTTTTTTTTTTTTTTTTTTGGTGGGTAGGTGTGAAAATCTTCATAGACACTATGAACCCGTTGCTCATAGTAGTGTGAGATTCTTACTCACTAAAAACACGCCTCCCTTCTTATCGACTACAACTAAGTTACCTTAGTTTTCCAGCAAAAGCACCTGCTAGTACCGCTATTATATGCGGATAGTCCTTATCGCGCCAGATCGAATGCTCTCATTCTTTATAATCGACGCACTAAGTTTGTCTCGTCCAGAATTTGGAGTATTTTATTATTGCAATGACCATGAAGACGAATACGTAGCTTGCGAGCAAAGTTCATTATTTCGTCCTCGACGCTAACTATTCCCCTAAGTCTCTGTGGATATCACTGTTTCTGATATACCATGGGGCGTTCACGATTTGTCTTAGAGCTTTGTTTTGATAGCTTTGGAGAATATTTCGGTTGCTTGGTTTAGTACATCCCCAAAGTTGTATACCGTACGTCCAAAAAGGTTTAAGCACTTGCTTATAGATGAGCAGTTTGTTATGTATGCTTAACTTGGAATGTTTTCCTAGTAGCCAGTACATTTGTCTGAATTTATTTTCACGCTCATCACGTTTCTTCTTAACATGCGGCTTCCATTTCAGTTTTACATCTAGTGTCATTCCTAAATACTTTGCTTCATTTGCATATGGTAATTGTACCGAGTTAATGAAAATTAACATGTGTAGATTTGGTCTCATTGAGAACAATTCGCCATATCTTTGTCCATTCGTAGATTTAATCCAAAGCCGTTTGTAGCTTTCCATTCGCTAACTCGATTGAAGTATCTGTAGCTAGTATCGCCGTGTCGTACGCGAACGTGGTTACTATGGTACCTGATTCTTCCGGTATGTCTCGAGTATAGAGTAAAAACAATAGCGGTCCAAGTACACTTCCTTGCGGAACTCCAGCAGCTATCTCTTTAAATTCCGAGTATTCGGTGCCATGTTTAACACGAAAAATTCTGTTTTCCAGGTAGGATTTCAGAATCGTATGCAGCTCTCTCGGAAGAACCTGGCTTAGCTTAAAATTTAAGCCTTCGTGCCATACCTTATCGAAGGTTTGAGACACGTCAAGAAACACGCTAGAACATATCTTTTTCCCCTCTAAGGCTTTCTCAATTTCATTCGTAATTCTAAAGACCTGGTCAATTGTGGAGTGCTTAGTTCTAAAACCGAATTGATGTTCAGGAATTAGACGTCTCTCTATAGTGATCGGTTGCAAGCGCTTCAATAGGAGTTTTTCAAATATTTTAGATATTATCGTCAGAAGCGATAAGGGTCTGTAGGACTTTTTTTCATTTAGAGATTTGCCTGGTTTCGGGACCATTATAACTTCGGCAACTTTCCATTGGCTTGGAAGGTTTAATAGTCTTAGGGCGGCATTTATAAGTTGGAGCAGTTTGATCAGGGCTTTCTTTGGCAGTTCCTTGACAATTTGAGCAGTTATTAAATCAGAACCAGCGACTTTGTTATTTTTCAATTTTTTAATTGCTTGGTTAAGTTCTCGTAGCGACACTGTTTTTATTCTAAAATTGTCCGGTGCCGTAATTATATAATTAGAACCTCCTGTTAACGCCTGTCCATCAAAAGGCTTAAACATTTCTTCTAGGTGCTCGGCAAATAGATCCGCCTTCTATTTATCTCCTTTTGCCCATTCGCCATTATTTTTTCTTATGGGCGGAAAATGCATTTGAGGCTTTTTGATTACCTTCATGGCTTTCCAGAGGGAGTAATTTGAACTTCTTTCGGCAGTCATAAATGGTTTAAGTATGTTTTATGCTGGGGAGCACGGGATTGTGTTTATTTCACTACTTGCTTTCTCTTTTCTTGTTGGAGTTGGAGTGTTGTTCCAGGCAGCGTTCTGCAGGACTTTGATGAATCTGTTGACTTCGTCTTCTATTTCGTTTTGCGTTTTTAGCGACACGTTTAGAACAATATGTTCATTGCAGTAGTTTCTAAAACTGTCCCAGTTAGTCTTGTTATTAGTTAATCTAGGCGTCACTTCTTTCTTAATTAAGAGTATGCTTAGTGTTAAAATGACTGGTGAGTGATCTGAGGAGAGTCGATAGCGAGTGACATTAGGCAGAAGTCCAGCTAACTGAAACAAATTTTATAAGCCGCGAATGCCAAGCTAAGAGTTACGAGTATTACTAGAGATGCGATCGCAACCACGCCTAGTCAGATTTGGATTACTTTGGACTAACGACGCCAAGTACACCGTGAGGTTCATAGCGGTCTGGACCCTCCGAATATCAATTGGAAAGTAAATTGATGAGCCAACGCAGTTGTTAGAATGGTATCTCTGTTAACAGGCAAGTACCTGGGCACCTTGGCATAAGCTATCAAATTCAAGATTAAGATGGAAACCTACTGAGAAAGTAGACCCAATCCCGCCAGAAACCAAGAGTGAACACAAGGTTCCATATTTTTATTCAGAAGATACCAAATGCCAACTTAATACCCCAACACCACAGAGACATAGGGAAGGCATCGGCTTCGTCCAGTGGTCATGAAAGACGAAGGGTACTAGCCAACCGTGACTATTTGCACATGGGTACTACATCTTTGTCGTGGGAGAAAGATCATGATAAAACGATTGATAAAGTAGACTTGTTCAAATACATAGAAACATCCGTCATTCCCTCACATATTCTAAAATTAATGCCAGTAAGAGCCAAATAGCATCCAAACGAGCCGGTGGATAGAAGAATCTTCTCATTTGTATATCCAGTGACATCTTTAATCAGCATACACTCAACAAGAGCTGCTTCGAAAGGTAGATACATAGGTGCGAACAAGCTCATTCAGAAAGACGAAAGATCCGATACGAGTCTATGAAATTGGATCATAAACCGGACCGTCCATGGAGCACGTTAAAGAGTATGTATTCAAAAGCAATATACGGTGTTATATATATGTTCATCTGTCTTCGTCCATAACATAGTAGATTCCAGAGTTACAGAAGGATTGAAAGGGCATATCTAGCATATCCGTTAAACACTTGGAGCTGCACAAGTTTATCTAGATGAACTTCACCATCCATCCCACAATTCAGATGGAATTCAATCTGTGTTCATCTATCATGGCGTCTCTGGCTGTAGCCGTCACCTTAACTTACTGACTTAATTGGCTTCTATACGTCTTAGATGCCCAAACTCAAGATCAGCCGATTGCCTAAAGGGCTTGTCGTATCATATACTATACGTCGCTCAGGAACATGACGAGCACATGCGAAAGACAAACTTTAGCAACGAAACTCTGATCTGGACGTGGTTGTTAGAACTCTTAAGACAATTTCACACGAATGCCCACAAAAATAAGTACAGCGAATAGAATAGGATATACGAGCGTCAGAGGCTAAAAGGTCGCGCGACCCGCTTTTACATCGAGTACCCCATCCAAGCCTATACCTGAGGATACGAACACGATTGCAGACACGAACACAAATTGACCAGACAATTACTGGAAACACTAATCAGAAATCGTTCAGCTATGGCTTTCAGGCTAATGTTGCAAGCGCCCCGTCCCACTAAAACCTTGGCAGGCCATAAAGTGCGCTCAATGTTTCGCCGCCATTAACTTGGTAGGGTAAGCCCAGATATAACATTCCTGGTTAACACTGATTCGGCTCTGGCACAAAACTTCATAAGGGCTTGTGTCAACCCTCGTCTGCAAACACAACCATGGGATCCTTAGGTGACTACTCGTCTGAACATTGATAATCGCTTTGAGGGGGAACCAAATAGTAATAAACACAACCAAAATAAACAAAAATACCGGATGACTAGCGGAGGAGAGCATTGAACATCCCTTTCAGGAAGGATCGAGGATGCTGAGGTCACCCGTTGCCCAAGTAGCAGTATCGCAAAGTAGCACCGAACGACGTGAGTCACCCGCAATATGAATAGTGGCGGTCGAACCAACCGTCCAGCAAACTGACCTCCACAAACTAACTGAGCAAATAAGAGGACTGGTAGAAATGCCCGAAGATGGCAAAAGACGCTCGATCCATCAAGCGATGAGGGACGCTATCGAAAGCATCAGAGCTCTTTACGAGCTATCGGCGATTCAGCTGCATAACGAGAAATGGAAGAAAAGGAAGTGACTCGTCAGAATAATTCCTCGCAAATTTCGACAACATCAGAGCCCAAGGTTGCAGACGACGAACCCTCGGATCCCAAACCGAAGCAGCAATACCAATAAAATGTTGTTGCAGAGAATGTACATACTACCGGAACCAAAACGGAGGCAAGATAATGCTGAAAACAATGCTGCAGTCAAAAGCACCCATCTACGCCAATCACCCAGGAGAAGGATGGGGAAAACCGGCGTTAAGACTCCAGTGACCAGGGACAAGCAACAAAATGCAGGCATCAATAAGAAGCAGGGAACAGGAGAAGAAGAATGGCAAAATACCGCAAAAAAAAAAAAACAGCTAGAGGCTAAAAAAAAACTAGACCTGATGCTATCGTCATCCAAGCGACGGGGACCCTCTCATACGCGGAGATACTACGCAAGATAAAGGCAGACCCGAAACTGGAAACAGCGGGAAAGGCGGTATCAAAAATTAGGAATACATAAAAGTGAGACCCCCTTATACAACTTAAGCAGATGGGTATCAAGACCGCCGAGTTCAAAGGCGTCACTGGTGAAGGGTTAGCGGATCAAGCGAACGTAAGATCACTTACACACCAGACTATCGTTGAGGTTAAATACATGCCCTCAAAGCCTAGCGTGCAGTGACAGTTTCACCAGCAGACATTTTGTCTCACAGGCTCAAGGGCTCACGGAGGAACTCAAACAACAACAATCAGCCTCCCCGTAGAAGACGCAGGGAAACGTTCGCATGCGCGAACGAATGCTATTAGAAAAATATTTCAAATGCTTAGAGCAGACATCTCCAAATTATGTAGGAACAGAAGGCCACATAGCAAAGAACTGCGACAAGGAACCATCCTGTATATTCTGCAAGAAAGACCATCCAGATGACGTCAAGCATGTACAAATGCGCCTAGTTTCTCGGATACAGCACAAACGGCTAACGATGAAAGGGCGGACGTTATCATGATAAGTGAACCCTAAAAATATCCCGACAAGAAAACTAACTGGATCTGCGACAAGGTAAAACAAGCGGCAATATGGATATGTGAACGCTATGCGCTATGGACAAGCGACCAAATAGACGGCTTCGTGCGGGAAAAAATAAATGGGATCCATTTCTACAGCTGCTATGCCCGACTCTGGACAATTTAACCGCGGACACTCTTCAGAGAGCCCCAGTGGTTATAGGTGACAACTTTAACGCGTGGGCCACATAATCGGGCAGCAGACTTACTAACATCAGAGGACATGCCCTTCTGGAAACATTCGCTCCCCTATCGATGAGTATCGCCAACAAGGTTTGCGCACATATCTACCGGAAGGCTGGGATAGGCTCTATCACAGACAACACCCTTGTGAATAGTTCTATCCTGAGGGCCAGTGAAGAATACTCACACCATGACCAACAAATGATAGCATTGGAACTTGGAACCCAAAACTTCGGGCTCAAAATGGAACGAAATAACTTTCGATAAGGAAACGTTCGAAGAGATATTGAACGATGATCTTACCCTAAGTGGAACATCAGAGACCCTCCCACATCGCCTCACATCACTGCGTGCGATGCATCCTCACCTAGAAGAACAGACAGCAGCACCACTGTGGTACTGATGGAACGAGGATATAAAGACACTTTGGGCAAGATGCCTACAAACCTTGAAAAAGGGAAGTAATACCTAACACCAGTCCCGCGGGGAGAGTGCCTGAAGAGTGTATGTTTAGTACGTAGGCGTATTTCTGTCATCGTTCATTCAGGTTTGCGAATGGAGCATACAAGTAACACTCATGCTATTAGTATCTATGACGATTCCACTACATCCTTGGAAAAACCTGAGAACATTCAATCCTGCAGGATGTACGCCGAAATGGATCAACCATAAAAAATATGAAAACCTCCGAAATCTACTAACCACGAATGCCTTAATGAACAGAATGAACATTTCTTTGGATGTGGGCTTGTATTCAGAGAAAAGATCCTTAATTCAGATTCTGCGAGTAGAACATCACTCTGCCACATAACAAGAGATCATCTGACCAGAAAGTGGCCTTCTGATAAGAACCTACAAGGAGTGTCCGAAGTACGACATTAAAAAAGCACATAGCCCACGGAGGAATGCATATGGACCTTAGAATGAAATGACCAAAACCCGATGATGTAAAAAATAAAAAGTATTTCAGGATACTACTGAAATAAGGCGATGGTCAAGACAGCCACTTGACACTTGAGTTCCATCCAAATACGATTTTTAACGGAGTATTGTACGGGCTTTTCCGATCTTGAAGGGAAAATGCAGTTCTTTTCAATTTAAATGAAAGAGCAACACTTCGATCCAGTTGTCCTGCGCATCCGGATAGTTTTGGTAAGAATACCAAGGATTGTACTGTACTGTACAAGTTTATATCCTTACACTATCGGAGTCGATGCGTCGACGACGAAGTTGGTGGTATATTCTGAAACTCCATTTATAGCCGACAGGAGACTGTTTACGTGTAGATTCTTTGGATCGCTAAGGTCATTGTAGAAGAAAGCTGGGAGAGAGCTGGACATGTACAGAGTAGGTGGAGGATTGTCTCCTCTTCCCCCTCCTCCGTGCAGCTTGCCTATGAGACAGCGTCCAGTGATGACACCTATGATGGCCCTGAGATGTTTCCTATTTAGAAGGATCAGACTCTTAGAGCGATCCAGATCTAGATTTGCCCAGATCTGTTTAGTCGGTAGACATGTTGGTCCAACAGTTCACCTAAGGTCTGTTTTTTTATTGGCATACAGCTTTAGTATTCCAATTTCCCTGGAATGTCTCTGTGGCCCGGCACCCAGCAAAGGTTAAAGTTGAACTGCTCTGCTGTCTCCATAAGAAATTATCGGAATTCAAGGGCGGTTTTAGAATTTAGTTAGATTGACTCCAGGGACTTGATAGCTGCCTGACTATCCGAAAAGATGCGGATTTCCTTTGCAGATATAACGTTTTTCTTCAGCCAGGACAGAGCTTCTTTCCGCCTGGAATACGCTACAGCGACCGAAGACGGAAAGAGAGGCTTAGATTTAGCTTATCTGAGAAAACACCGCCACTAACCCCGCCATCGATTTTAGATCCATCTGTATAGAAGTGGATTGACTTGACTTACATGAAAGCATCTTCCTTCCAGAAGGATCTAGAGGGGAAGCTTACATGGAAGTCTTTGTGAAACCAAAGTTCAGATGTTGTCTGTGAGGATTCCTGATGTATTAAGAATGTTAGCGTGACCAAATGAATTATTTATCGCAGCTACTGGCCTGCTGAAGATATCGAGGAGTGTCAAATGAAACAGAATATCTAATGCCGCGGAGGGAGTAGAACGTAGAGCTCCGCTTATGCATAGACATGCTGTTCTTGAGATTCTGCTTAGTTTCCTGCAGTTGACTGCACAGTCTAAGGCCGCCCACCAGACAACAATCTTGTAGGTGAGTATCGGTCTTATGACCGAGATGTATAGCCGACGTTGAAGACACCATTTGTTCCATTTGGCTTTTTTGCAAGAGAATAAAGCTACTGTAGCTTACTTGACTCTTTCTTGAACGTTAGGTTTCCAGTTTAGTTGCCTGTCAAAAATGAGATCCAGATATTTTGCTGTATCGGAAAAAACTAAGCTGGTACCGTTTATTGAGAGAGGGTCTATAGTTGGAATTTTATATCAGTTCAATGGGGGCTTACTCCCAATCCACAGCAATCTGTCCAACGGGTTAATCTGTTGAGATTTAGCTGAAGGAGATCTTTAATGATATTAAGATGCTTACCTGAGAGGGCTATAGCAACATCAGCCAGATAGGCAATCATTTTGCTACCACCCGCTTCCAAACATATCAGCAGTTCATTAACCACAAAGTTCCAGGGAAGGGGAGATTGCTGACGCATCTTTTAGCAGAAGCCCCACTCAGTTTGGAGTTGATTATCCTTCTGTTTAGCATAAAACTGATCAACTCCCCAAGTAAGTCGTCTACCTGCAGAGTTGTAGGGATCGTTCAATGTGGCTAGTCAGTGAATGCAGAGCCGTTCCCGTTGACAAAAGTCTTGGATCAATTTTAGCTCCTATATGGATATCAATCAGTCCTTCTAGAGTTTTCAAAAGGAAATATGATGGACTTATAGGCCTGGGATCCTTTGGGACAACATGAGAGCATTTTCCGGCCTTGGGAATGAAAACTAACATACATTGACTTCTCTCCATGACATTGGAATGTGTTTCAGTTGTAGACAGCTCCTCATGATATTCTGTAGCGTAGACAGGATAATATCTGAGGACCTTTGTAACTCGGCAGGTATGATAACGTCGGGACCAGCAGATTTGTATGGTTTGAAGCTACGCAGTGCCCAGAGCAGTTTGCCTCTTGTAATCAGACCATGAATTTTGGTCACGGTTGCAGTAGGTTTGTTTGGGTCCAGTAGCAGGTTGAGTGGTCCGATGGTGAAATTCAATATTTAGAAAATACTTTCTTTCGATCAAATCCCGATCAAATCATCTCATCGGAACACACCGTCTCTAGCTGTTTTGAATATTTCAAGCCCAAAGACAGCCACCTTGATGGATTTTATATTAACTATTAAATCCGCTGGAATATGCGTTAGACATTGTACGCGTTTAGCGTTGATGTGTCGATCCTCGGCGTTAAATGATTCCATTGATCATTTACAATGACATTTCAGCTGTCAGCTCTTTGGACAAAGCCAATCTGTTTGCTGCACACTTTGCGGCTAGCTCAACACTCCCAATAGTGCTTTGTCCCCGCCTACCCTTGAGTGCGACGAATCTACAATGGGACGAATCCACTTTCGCACTCGTGTAGTAGCAAGAGTACTTAAAGATCTCAACATGCATAAATCCGCTGGTCCAGATGGTATATCTCCCCTTCTTCTTAAGAGGTGTTCTTCCACGCTGGCAAAACCACTGCGTAAGCTTTTTCATCAATCCTCCTCTTTAGGACTCTTTCCGAGCAGATGGAAAACAGCATTTGTCCAGCCCGTCCCTAAAAAAACGAATCTTCTTCTCTGTCCTCCTACAGACCCATTGCACTTACCAAAGTCATGGAAACGCTGATAAACCGTCAGCTCATGCAATATCTCGAAACACGAAAACTCTCAATGACCGGCAATATGGTTTTCGTAGCAACAGGTCCACTGGTGATTTGATGGCATGTCTCACCGAAAAGTGGAACCAAAGCGTACATCAATCTGGCGAAAGCAAGATAGTTGCACTTGACATTTCTAAGGCATTTGACAGAGTTTGGCATCAGGCTCTTTTGTCGAAAATGCGTGCTCTTGGAATCGATGACTCTCTTCTTCAATGGATTAGAAATTACCTTTCGGAACGTTCAATTCAGGTTGTCTTGGACGGTTTCAAGTCTGATATTCACAAAATAAATGCTGGTGTGCCCCAGGGCTCCGTTCTGTCTCCGACACTCTTTTTAATTTTCATTAATGATCTTTTGTCTGCTACTTCTAATCTAATTATACCCCCTCTGATCTGGCCACAATATATAAGGTATTCATCCGCCCAAAATTGGAGTGCAATGCCAAGTCAGCGAAGGAAGCAGAGCAAATCTAGCAAAGCAAAGCAAAAGACAGGAGTTTAATAACTCCAAAAACCCTTAGATAAGCCTCTTACATTAGCCCCCGTCACTCCGAGTTAACAGATAATACTTCCTCTGTCTTTGGTCCTTAATTGCCTTAAGAACAAGCCCGGATGTCGAAGATTAACTAGAAGTAAAGTTCTAGTTCTTCACAAATCAGTAGCTCGTTATACTCGCAGATAAATCCTACGAAATACCTCGTTACCGGTGGCTGCATGATTCTCTATTGGAGTTCCAAAAGTTGATCAAGAAGACCATAGTTCCTCAAGCTCTGGTGTAAACACTGTCGATTGCTTTGAAATGTTATCTAATCTTTGCATTGAAGATTCGACAAGCTGGCGATATTTTCGTTAGACGCTGTGGGCTTGTCAGCCCTTGTATCGACTCTTAAATGCCAGAGACTGTTTGCGCAATCATTTAACCCTCCTCAACTTCTCACTAGTTTCGAGAAAACTAATCCTGGAAGCCACAATGCGATTATTACATCTAAAACC
This sequence comes from Volucella zonaria, assembly GCA_963966105.1. Classification (NCBI taxonomy): domain Eukaryota; kingdom Metazoa; phylum Arthropoda; class Insecta; order Diptera; family Syrphidae; genus Volucella; species Volucella zonaria. The sequence goes on from OZ014531.1 coordinate 132,532,344, forward strand.
GTGGATGGCTTGTTAAAGACGGTTTAGAATACTCTAAATAAGTTGGACAGATAATTCTTCAGGTCAACTGTAAAGGGAGCTACGAAATTAACGAAGGCACAGTGGGGCATCGTCGCCAAAACTTCTTGGCTTAAACTTGTAGGTGTTGAGCAATAATGTAGAAGATGCAGATACCGCAGTTCTCTCCTATTTCAACAATTGGACAGATGTCTTGATGCAAATCTTAATTTTCCAGATAAGGATTCGCAAAACCAAAGGACTATGAACAGATATGATACCAGATTTCATGTGTTTTCCCTCCCCAGGTGATTGAGAAACACCATTGGCGCCTACATTATGACGACATACCTCGATTTTGAGCAATCTTCTCAGGCACAACAACGACGTATGTTATCTGATTATTTTCGTTTCGGCAATTTGGTCCACTTTGAAGTCATTAAATGATATCCGGTGTATTCATCTGTCGAAGGCCATGTCCAACACCTTTGTCGGTGCTTCTTTGAATATATGACTCAATCCAAACCGGACCGTACTTAGTAGACCTTTTAGCGCAATTTTATTTCCATGACAAAACGCCAGCAGTAGCCTGTCACATAATCCAGAGCACTTAATTAATAGTTACCGGCCGGCGCGTAGATATAATTCAGACAGACAGACAAACAAGGAAACATCACGCAACAGGACCGTCCGCGACCGACATGAATTATTCAAAACAAAAAAAAAAAAAACAAAAAACAAAAAAACCCCCAGATAACCAAGAGACAATTCTTTTCGACTCTACGAGACATTTCGTTTTAAGAAGACCAAGACAAAGGCCATCAGAGCCGAAATGAGGGTCGAATTTTGGACGGAGGGTTGAGGTAGTATCTGAGGAGGAAGGCGCTACTATAGTAGAGTTTCGGAAATGTTATGCAAATTTCCTTTTTATTAATCTTCGCGTGGGATTACTTCACTTAATTAACACATCCCTCCGGAGAGAAAGACAAACCAACTAAATGTCCGTCTGTTTTCATTTCCATATCCACGAGATGCCAGCGACCTTATATTTGTAAGTTTAAGCACTCTTCTCTCATTCTTCCTCAGGCCGTGGTCCCGGTCCCGTGTTCTACGAGTGCTTACAACGGCATGAGTTTCAGTTGTAGCTTCTAGATGGTGCATGGTTTACGGTGTATGTTGGAGGTGGAACGAGTACCCCCTCAGCCCACAAATGTAATTACGTCTGGCGGTGTTTTCTTTTGTCTTTTCTACATTCGTCGTTCTGTTTTCTTTATTTCTTTCTCTTGTTTCATTTAAAAAAAAAAAAAAAAAAAAAAACAAACCAAGGGGATGAAGAACTTAAATTTAATTAAAATGAATTGCGTTCCCTTTAAAGATTTACTATCTCCCGCCTGATTGGGGTGATGGGGTTGGAAAGTAATCCTTCCGGCGAAGGTGGAGAAGCTTTGAAATGACAACCACGACGATTTGCGTCACGCAGACTTACTCGTAGTGTGACAAATTCCTTCCATCATTCTCATCACACTAAAAAAAAAATTTGAAAAAAAAAAAAAATGTTTCTTTTATAATTGTTGCATGTGGGAGGTGTTCGCATAAATTTGCTGCACGAACACGAAAACGGACGCTGTCCTCGATTCATGATAATGTGCCCCAGCTCTCAGGTATAGTGCTTTACAATGCAGATGAGGTAATCAGGATTACATTGCATTTGCTTAAGGGACCATTCCGTGTTGAAGTATTTCTCTTATTTTTTTGAGGGGTTCCAGGGCTTTTGCGGGACATGCAAATGAACTTAGGACGGCAGATAGTTTTGCATTTTTTACCCAAATAAAAAAACCAAAAAAAAAATAGTAAAGGCCGGAATAGGAATGAAAAATCAACAGCGTGACCATTAAAATCTAATGAAACCGTTTTTATCTCCAACCAACAATCGAAGGTTTAAAGCTTCGACATTGTGTCAAGTCGTCTCTAATAGGATTATAGCATTTAAGCGCACCTAAAGCCCCTGAAACTGAACTCATTCCTCTATTCACATAGCTATCAAGGATCACAAATTTAGGCAGAACCATTCAAGACAATCGCTTGGACGTGTTTTTAATTAAAAATCAAAATAGAACGAACCTTTCTCGACTATCTAAGTTGAAATTCAGGTGGATCAAAGCGGTCTTTGAATACAGAGAGAGCGGTCTTTGAAGTGCATGTAACATCTCGTTTCCTGCGGTTTCCTTTCATAATCGACAGAGCTCTTAATTTGGAAGAAAGTCGCTCAGTGCAGTATGCCACCACCAGAATATACACATGTATCTGCCCTTGCTTATACCGATATTTCTAATTTGTAGATACTGTTACGTGGCGACCACACCATGAAGACGCAATCCTCTTCAGTCAGGCTCATGATCTGTCAATTTTATCAATACTCGCAGCTAGCAGACGGCAGTCCCCTGACTTTCGTATCCCTTGCTGGATGGAGACTCCTCATCATTGGAACCAGAGCATTTTTGGACATTTGGATCATGTTCTCAATGTCTTAGGGGATGCAGCGTAGGCTTTGTCGAATAGATGTCTTAGTCTGTCAATTACAAAAACTCCGAATTCAAATTCACGCTATTCTCAGTACCAGGGACCGTGGTGTAGTCTCCATCCTCCTTTTGTTTGACCACATATCTGCTTTATATATGTTTGGATCCCTGCTACGCATGGCTTGTTCATAGTCCGAACATTCCTTATGCAATTCCAAGCGATGTTTTCCTTTATTCGTGTTGCAGACTCGCCAACAGGAAATCCTTTCTTATCTGCGGCTGGGCCTTTTACGTAGACGGGTAGCTAACTTTACGCACAGCCCTTAACGTAGAGGGCCACGGCTTTTCTGAGCCCCCTTTGCCAAATGAGGGAGTAACCCGCTTCGGAGATATAAGAGCTGTCGCTATCCTATAAAAGCTTCTTCCCCTTTACCATATTCTCTATTGCAGAACTTTGACTAGACCTGAAAGACCTTAATAGACCTCAGCTGCATATATGTACGATGGAGAAGTTCATATAGGGCATGTGCTATGTCGAATGTTGACACCACTGTTTATTCTGTAACGCGAATTCATTCGCTGAACTTACTCCTTCTTATTCTCCCTTCTATCTTCTCCTGTTCAAAACTCGCGCTTTTAAGTTTGGAAATACAAACCCAGTTGGACGAGGCTAGTGTCCGTTGCCTACCACGAGGAAGCAAATTATGCATAATTGATGTGCAGGCGTAGTTAGACCACTGGGCATCGCGACGTTGACACTGCTCACAAAGTTGCACCATCTCGCAAAGAGACATGATGAGAGACCAACCAAGTTGAGCTTGTTGCGATCTGTAGACGATGTCCCTACAATTGTCTGAACATACTGGGAAGCCAATGCAAACTCTGACTAAGGGAGTAGTTACAGCGAAGATACTTCCGCGGATAATTCGGAAGCCACAACGACAGGGAAATACTGTGTGGAGATTTAAGGTTGAATGACTGCAGTTGCAACAAACGGCTAGAACCTCTGTTGCTTTCTCTCCATGAAAAACTAAAGACAAGAAGCCATGGTCTCACGGCACACAACGTCTCTTGTATTTTATGTGGACACCTGGCGTGTAGGCGTATGAGCGCCTACGCTCATATCAGGATTAATACGATGCGTCAATCAACGCTCTTCGGATTTTCTTAATACCAGCTCCAGCACCTACTAGAAGCCGTGCATAAAGGACGATCTGCTTCCTTGCCATGGTCATGGCACCCAGTTGCAATGCAACTCTACATCGAGCAGACCGATTGATATCATTGTCATCCGACGGTTCTCGCCACAAATCATAATAAATAACAATTTATGGTCACTATGAGATGGCAAGCTCATTCGCCTAGCCCTCTCCGCGATTTTGTGTATACACCTACATCCACCACGATACTCCCCCACAAGGGGGCCAACTCCAGAATATAGCCACCGGGCGAGTTTCGCAACCTTGCGGTTACTTCCAATTTCCCACCTTATTGCCCAGGACTGGACACCTTTTAACCTGTTCACTGAGCATCACAGTATAGCTGCTTAAAACGACGCCTAGCAAAAACTATGTATATTCGCATGATCCTGAATCCTTGCGACTAAAATTTCGCCAACGTCACAACCAATGCCTTCAAAACTTACGCCCATAACTTGGAGATCCTTAATGTCATCATACATTCACACAAACCATGCATACAGCCTTCAAAGGGAGCTCCACACGAGCAGCTTTCCACCTAGCTAAGCCACCTTTTGTGCAAGAATGCATTAAAGAAACCATGTCCAATAAGAAGAAAGATTGAAGCTCAGGCCGCTCCCGCATGAACAAAACATCCTTCAGCAAGCAGTAGGTAACCCTGCCGTTATCACTATCCTCCCATCTAGGTCGCCATCTAGATATGACGCACGTCTTAGCAGGGCCTTACAATCACATAAGGACATCTGGCTGACTTCAATGTCAGATACCCACGCACGCTCATTTTCTCGTCGGATCGCCTCCAAGACAAGAGGAGGCACTCCAAAAAAAAGAGACCTCCAATGTCTTTGTGGAGACAGTGCGGCAGACAAGCATACATCTAAGTAAGGCCATTCTTTGACAAGAGAGGACTTTATTACGACCCGAATCAGTCATAACTATGTCATGCCATATCGATACCCCAAATGTAGCACAAGCAACTAAAAGACCACCACCGCCACCACCACGGGCCTTACCTGATCCATAACACTCGTCAGTTTCTCCTTGACTCTTACCAAGTGAGGTAAGAAGTTCAATTTTTCGCCCATGATTATGTCTAGATACCTTGTGCCATACATTTAAGGCTAACCCCATACGGGCGGATCGTGAGAGGTCGATGTGTTGCCTTTGAGGAACATCATTAGAGTCTTCTCCCGCAGTACACTGACACCCGCCCGCAGCAATTGGGAGAACTGTATTCCCTATTTCATCCAAGCCACCTCTAAAGGAGGAACAACAGTCGCAAATAAGCCAAAAGGTAAAAAGAACATGCCAAGCCAACAAGACCTTAACAGAGACTCGTAGAGGTGAGCAAGAAAATGTAACAGCCCTTTTGCGGACTGCTAAAGAAGACATATCGAGTTTCATTGCAGCCAGAACGAACCATTCAAACTGGGCGGTGGAAGTCAGTTTTTCAGTTCTCTCTACAACAAGGAACCTCCACCGAACAGCCTACATGCCGAGCTATTTAAGGCAGCAGGAGGTGAATTGGTAAAGACCATACGCCAACTCATTTCCATTGGAAAATATCCCTGATGAATGGAACCTCAGCGTCGTTTGTCCGATCGACAAGATAGACGATTCTCTAACTTTAGAGGCGTCAGTTTTCTGAATATGACATAACAGATCTTGTATGTCGTATCGACACCCAAAACCATTTGCCCTCGATCGGGTTCGTCCAAAATTGACCAATTATTTGTCACGCGGACCGGACCGGACAGACCGTCGCGACAGGCGGCTATAAATCTGAGGTAGTTAAGGACTTTGTTTACTTCGGCTCCGCTGTTTACCCTGACAATGACACCCATCCGAGAGAATTCAAACAAAGAATTACCCTAGCCAGTTGCTATTTCTCTAAATCCGCTACAGCTGGTCCCAAGCCTTCTTTTAGAGAGGAAGAGGGAGGTCGCTGAAATAACATCACTTTGCAATATGATGAGTCTAATCGTGCAAAACGTAACTAAACATTCGGACCTGCGCAAGCACAGCTGAGCGAACGACGCCAGTCGTAGACCAGGATGTCGCAATAGAAATGGTGGCGGAAAAGTTTCCTGAGAACCAATGCCAGCTCTTATACCCCTGCAGTGCGATACTAGCGCTATTTTCGGAAGGATCTGACCTTTCAGGTTGGAGGTTGTTGCGTCGGTTTAACTGTCCGACCACGTAAAATACTCAATGTTGAGATGAAGCCATATGGATATGGCTGACAGTACTGTTGACGACCCCAGGCAACCATTTTCGGCTCTGCACGTGGAATGTTTGAACTCTTTACAGAAGACGTGCAGCCGTGGATACCCTGGATCGTTACAAAGTGTACATTACTGCCCGTGCTATGTGCAAATCGTACTAGCCGATTTTAACACCATAATAGGAAAGGACGATATCTTTGCTACAACAGTTCGTAAGCATAGCCTACACGACACCACGTCTGGCGACTCAGACTTATTGACTTTGCGGCGGGACAAAATATCACCATAGCAGCCACACGTTTCCTCATCTCAATATACAGAAAGAGACATGGCTAAATCAAATTGATCATTTTGCCATTGACGTAAGGCATGCCTCCAGTATCCTGGACGTTCGAATATCCCGGGCACCCAACATTGACTCACCTGGTTGCGACCAAGGTGCGAGTAGGTATTTCCCAAGCGAGATATAACGTTGAAAAGCTACAATTGCAAGAGACTGAAATAATCTTGGCTAAACGCGTAACCCGAAATCTCTCAACAACTCCTATGCCAGCATCAAGTACCGAAGACCAGTGGCAACGCTACCAACGTACCATCAGAGACGCAGCAACACGGCCATCACCTAGAAATTAGTGGTTTGATGAAGAATGCCGGGAAGCACATGCAGTTAAACAAGAAGCCTACAAACCGGCGCTGCAACGCAGGACGTGAGCTGATCGCGAGCTCAACGATCACAAGGACGGAAGAATAAGGAAAAAGACCACGAGAAGCGCGATATTCAGAGATATTGAGAGGTTGTACTCCAGGAATACGAAAATCTTACCAGCAGGTAAAAAGAACGTGTCAAGACAAGACGACCCATACAGAAACCTGTAGAGATGAAGAAGGAAACATTGGCGTATGAGAATATGAAAAAATTTTCCTGCGAACTGTATAACAGCGAAGAAGAACAACATCCCGCCGTCAGGCAGAATAGACCATTCAACTCAGACGGTGATAGCCAAAACTCCCCTCCACCTGACCAGATCAAAGTAAGAAAAGCAAATCTAAACTGAAAGCCAACAAAGCAGTTGGACCTGATGACTTACCTGCCGAGGTATTCCAAGCTGCTGGAAATGATTTTGTGGAGAGCATGCACCAACTCATTTCTCAGACTTGGTCAGAAGAGTGTATGCCAGAAGAATGAAATCTCAGTACTGTTTGCCAGATCCACAAAACAGGAGACCTTCTAGAGATATAAGTCTCCTCAACATCGAATGCAGGATCTTATCTGCCATATTGTGTGGGCGTCTGAAACCCTTCGTCAACAACCTGATTGACCCCTATCAGTGCGGTTTCACACCACGGACACAATCGACCAACTCTTCACACTCCGGCAAATAAAGGAAAAATCTCAAGAAGTCCAAATCGATACCATCTTTCCATCGATTTAAAGACCGCATATGACAGCATTTGTGGAGACGAGCTGTATATATACGCTCGTTGCTCCGTCGAGGTCGATAACGACTTAAAAGAGGCCTTTGGTGTCCAAAAAGGCTTTAGACAAGGTGACGCGCTGTCATGTGAATTTCTTGAACATCACACTTGAAAGAAGTGTCCGGAATTCACAAGCGAACACTGGAGGCACAATCTTTCAAAAGTCTGTGCCACTACTGGCGTACGCCGACGTAATTGGGAGAACTCAGCACGCTGTCACCGATGCGATCGCTAGTATTGAAGCGGAACCTGCCAAAATGGGTTTAGGGGTGAATGAGGGCAAAACCAGGTACATGTATGTGGTCAGCGAGAAGGTATACACAACATCGACAAACTGGACAGAACTTCATAATCGACAGCTGCAATTTCGATGTTGTAAGGGACTCGACTCTGCTATGAATGAAACCTTGCCAATCGATGTTTCTTTGGGATAAGAAGGCAATTGAGCAGTAAGGTCCTATCCCGAAAAACTAAGGAAACTCTATATACGACCTTGTTCATCCCAATCCTACGTTATGACGCTGAAGCATGGATTCGAGAGAGAAATCCCTCGTACAAAATTCGGTCCCGTTTACTTTGACTGGCTTTAGAGGAGCAGATTCAACGACGGACTATATCGACATCGATCTAGTCAGAAAACTGCGCATCAGTCACCTGAGATGGCTGGGACATGTGGAGCGAATGGACACGAAGGCTCCGGCCTGCAGAGTCTTCGAATCTAACACGGAGAGACAACGCAGTAGAAGACGACTTCACCTTAGTTGGTGCGCACAAATAAAAGGGCACACCAACCGCTTGGAGTGCGCAACTGGAGGTAGACTGGGCTAACTAGATAGGCTTGTTAGTTAAGGCCCAAGTTCACCCCGAACTGTAGCGCCACCTAAATAAGTAAGCAAGTAAGGGCTGCTTTCCCAAACATTGGCATCCTAGGACGGATTCCTAGAAATCCAAAGAAGATGCTCATGGATTTTTGGTTGCTGTCACATGTCCCCTAGAAAACATTCGAAATCCAATGAATGACTCGCACATTCACAGATTTTACTTGACGATTGCTGGAGCTGAATCCCTTTCTACTATAGTAACTGTCATCTGACGTTTATTGAAGCAAGGATTGAAATATGTGCATCATCAACGCACCCTACAGGGAAAGGGATAGGATTTTTCCTGAAGTTTTGGAAATTTCCCATAACTTTGCATATCTCTTGATCGGTTAAAAGCCATTATGTCCGGATCAACAAACCCTTAACCAAATTCTTCACACTTCGATCGATGCAAGACAGTTCTAGCATTGTGGATCCAAAGAGCTAACATCGACTCGGACCACTACCTTATTGCGGCCAAGATGCGAATGCGGATAACCGGACGACAAAACACGGGAGCAACACTTTAAGTAAATTTGACGTCGAACGGCTACTATTGCAAGTGACTGCAAAACTGCAAAAGTCTCCAAATAGGAGGAGTCCTCTGGAGGAGTCCTATGCTAACAGGATCAAGTGTAGAAGACCAGTGCCATCATTGCCAACAAGCTATCAAAGACGCCGTAAACGATGTATTAGGTTTCACCCGACCACCGTAACAAAACCCCTGGTTCGATGAGGAGTATCGGCAAGCAAGGAAGACGGTGTTACAAACAAGGACGAGAGCTATTCCCAAACTCGATGAGCAGAAAAGACGAGACGAACTCTAGATTCTCAAGAAGAAATAGAAAGAAGCAAAGCAGCATTGGGCTAATGCATTGGAGAGGTACTACTGCAGGAAATATGTTCAGAAGATCTATTAAAAACGTCAAAAGAATGTGACAAGAAGACAACAACAGAGGCATGCAGAGATAAGAATAGGAACGGTGCTGAAAATTTTGGAAGGTTCTGAAGAGAGTTTAACAACGAAGACGACCAACATCAGGTCGTCAAACAGAATGAACAATTCAACTTGGACGATGACCGACAACAACTCTGTACACTCGACAAAGGAGAGCTGTATAGGACATAGAGCGACACTGATCTTGTCAGAAAGAATAACATCCATCGGCTTAGATGGCTTGGTCATGTTGAGCGAATGACCGGAGAGACGACGCGGTAAAGGCAGACTTGGATTTAAGTGGCGCGCTTAAGTGGAGGGGGACCTTGATCAGATTAGTGCGCATAACTGAAGCGCAAGATCACGCTAAATGGAAAGAGCTGTTAGTTGAGGACCAGGTCCACCCGAACAGTATCGCTACACAAGACGAAGAGTCACTGTTTTGTTGAACTATAGGACTTTCTTGGACTTTCAAATAGCACTCTTATCATCGTGACCCTTATCTATATTCGTTGATACGACAAATATCTATGTATAGGCACAGAACGTTCCTGGATTTTTAACGTAGGCCATCTGTCATTTAAGACCTTATGTTTACGAGATGCCCATACATCCATAGGGAGCAAGGATACGCCTTGCCATCGCTCTCCGTCAATTCTTTGATACCAATTCGGAACTGTGTTGGAGGCACAAGTTCCACCCTTGGTATGAGTCGAGGCCGACCCAAAATCTCTTGCTGTTCTTAGGGTCACAGCACCCAGTACTTTTTTGCAACTCTACAATGGGTTAGACCCGTTCCCGCGATTTGGGTTTAAACCACAGCCACCATGACGCTCCCACAAGGGGGCCTACCTCTAACAAGTCAGGCCCGGACCGAAATCCGGGGGGCTCCTGACTCCCATAGTACCGTGATTTAAGTCCTGGTATGGAGTACGGGTGGTCAAGCCGCCAACAAGACCTATGACCGGCAACTTGTAACTGGTCAAATCGTAGCAACCATTCAGAGGCTGTAATCTGAAGATGTTTACGATAAGACCAGTAATATGCTCTGCCCCCGCTTTTTATTAGACAACGTCATTGATGGGCGAAGCCTTGATAATTGGGCGGGAGCCCGTATAGGCACAACCATCGGAAGTATAAATTGCACCGCACTGCCAAGAATTTCGATTACTGAAGATAGAATAGCAGCTGATCGACCGAAAAATACATGGCGCCGGCAGTCGAAGAGGATTCACGGTAACTAGGAAGTTGCGGAAAAACACGAAAGACATAGGCGTAATACGAATAGAGACTCTAGAGTCCACAAGGCCAAACAGGACTTCAGTAAGTAAGTATGCCTAAAAAAAAAAAAACAACGATGGATGGACCTATCATACTACTGGGTCTCTGAAAACTCGGCGAAGAAGCTCCAAGCCAAACGAAAGCAAATTCTTCCTTCCATATGAGGAGCTGACGACAGTCTACATTGCGTCTACAATGTCGTTTCGTATCCTTGAACAATTTTCAATTCAAATCACTTCACCCTTAAATTGTTCAATGCGACGAAACTTTATCATGTCCTGGTTAATCGAATGCTGTCTTTGCATGCCGACCAAGTACAAAATAATTACAAACAACCGGATCCACTGGATCAAATCCACAGTTATATTTTCCCAAAGTTAAACCAACATATTGCCCGTCTAACTAACATATTCCACTCCAACTCCCTGATTAACAGCATCAAACACAGTAACACCATCGCATATTCCGAATAATGTAAATCCCGCAAATCAAAACTAATTTTCAAAAAAGCCCACAAAAGTTTACCCAACTGGCGAACAGTACACACTTCCGGCGAATTAAATTAACACTTCCGCACCAGGCCGACAATATGACCCAGTTGTCCTCTATTTAAATTACAATTCTCCGGACAAACTTTCCGCTCTTCTCCACCGTCAAACCCTGACATGAGCCCCCCCCACAGGATGGATAGGGTTGTATTCGAAAGGGTGTCTCAGTGTCTCCCGAAAGGACGACATACAATTTCGGCGAAAATACATGTTTACCACGAAATCAAAATTATTTTCGCCCGCAATCTACTGCACAGTGAAAAGTTTATAACTCTGTTGTGGTTAACCTCCGACTCTTCTTCCAGCTGTGGCAACGCGGCGGACTATAGTTCTGATGGTGGTGGTGGTGCAGACGCTTCGTTTGAGTGTAACTTTTATCACTCAATGGTGAGAATGGGATGAAACCATTCAAAACTACTTCAACGTGACCGAAACGAAAATGCCTGTCACGGGATACAGATCCGGGTGCAGAAGGACTTTCCTTCGCGCGGAAGTGGCGGTATCAACTTTCGAGAATATTGTCAACTACCACCGACGCCGCCACCGCCGCCGCCGCCGCCATGGACGGACGTTGGCGTATCGACTGGATGAGAATGCTACGGCAAATTTTCACATGACTTCATTTCACTTGCTATGAAGCGGTCCGTGCCATTGTCGCAAACGTGTTCGTAGTTCCAGTCGTAGTCGTAGTTTTAGCCGTAGTTTTAGTTGTAGTCATTCTCATGGTAGGGATTCAATTCCTCGGTGTCTAGAACGCGTCTCGGACTTTGTTTATGAGTTCGCAGGCAGCTATAATGTCCCCATGTTGTGCTACCCTCACTCGGATAAAGTCTCATCCTCGCTCGGTAGTCATCTCCTGTGCACAAATTAGAAACATTAGACGCAAGTGACTGGATGAAAAAAAAACACACACAGAATGAGAAAAAATATTACACTTTCAGGATCAACTACGAAACGGGATAGGAAGTAAATTTTATAGAATCTGAATTGTGAACCGCGCGTCACCGACCGCGGCTACAACTCCTGCAGCATGGAACACTTAAGGAAATTGGAAAGGAATGTAATTTATTTTAGAGCCCGGAAATGGGATTTTAATGCGATCGTCCTGCGCCAGACCAAGTGATATTCATATACGAGTGCCTATCTACCAACATAGGTAGAACCTTGCTCCGAATATGGTTAGAGCCATTAGGTGGACGCGTTTTGTGAATATTTTGTGGCGAGTGTCATTGTGGCGATGGATTCTGAAACAAAGGGATTTCGGATGAGAAATTTAGAGGAATTTTATTTTTACGAGTGTAACGGGAGAAATTGCCAGGACTTGGCGAATCGTTTGGATGGCTTGAAAGGGAAGAATAATTCAGGGCACGTAATGTGCTTTAAATCCGTTGCTTTGGAAGAAGGATACACCGAATGGTCCTAGAGTTTATGAGTTCAGACGAAGTAGACACAGGATATACGGTATGGTGAAGATTACTCGTATCATGGAGTGTGAGCATATGAACATTTCAAAGGAATACAACCGTTTACACGAGTATGCGGGCTATTCCACACTAAAAAAAAGTCTACGATAAGCTTGTATCTGGATTGACGTGTTACAGCTAATGCTAACCAGTTTCAGGTCTTTGGGTGTTGTACGAGTATGTGACACCATCCTTAGGTACAACGACAATCCTTTCCAGTGCTAGGCAAACTTTTATGTCGGACACATGACAGATTCTGACCATCTGGTGCTGGCTATGAACAACACCTTCTGCTGCCGAGGACTGAAATAGTTCGAAAGTCACAGCCCACCACTTAAGTCCCCCATCATTGAAGAGATCTTTAAGGTCTACAAACAATCACATTTGCAAAAAGAGTTCCTTTTTCGCGCTCAAGTGGTTTTTGTACCCTTAAAATGTTCGTACACGCACTGTGGGCAAAGGAAATTTATAGAGGAAGAAAAGACAGGTACCGATGTACATTGTTTTTAAATGTTTGCAAGTTATAACGACCAGGAAACACAGAGGTCACGATATTTTAGAGTACGCCCGAAAATGGGCTTGAGGGTATACTGATGAGCATTCATAGCGAGATGGGTGTTACGGTTAAAAGTTTGACGGGGCGGAATGCTACTGGCGATTTCTATGGAGCACTGGTGGTGGAAATAGTGATAAAACAAAGTGAGACAGGAGACATTACGTCGGTGTTCGAGGGTGTCAATTGATTGACTGGTATTAGTATTACCAATTAGTTTCATCGTACGGTTTCGAATCCTATCTAGCAGGTGCAGGGATGTTTTAGGAGCACCTGACCAGATGTGGGCATTGTACTCCAATTTTGGGCGGATGAATGCCTTATATATTGTGGCTAGATCAGAGGGGGTAAAATTAGATTAGAAGTAACAAACAAGAGGTCATTAATGAAAATTAAAAAGAGTGTCGGAGACAGAATGGAGCCGTGGGGCACACCAGCATTTATTTTGTGAATATCAGACTTCAAACCGTCCAAGACAATTTAAATTAAGCGCCCGAAAGGGGATTTCTAATCCATTGAAGAAGAGAGTCATCGATCCCAAAAGCACGCATTTTCGACAAAAGAGCCTGATGCCAAATTCTGTCAAATGCGTTAGAAATGTCAAGTGCAACTATCTTGCTTTCGCCAGATTGATGTATGCTTTGGTTCCACTTTTCGGTGAGACATGCCATCAAATCACCAATGGACCTGTTCCTACGAAAACCGTACTGCCGGTCATTAAGAAATTTTCGCGTTTCGAGATATTTCATGAGCTGACGGTTTATCAGCGTTTCCATGACCTTGGAAAGAAGGGACGTAAGTGCAATGGGTCTGTAGGAGGAGAGAGAAGAAGATTCGCCTTTTTAGGGACGGGCTGGACAAATGCTGTTTTCCATCTGCTCGGAAAGAATCCTAAAGAGGAGGATTGATGAAAAAGCTTACGCAGTGGTTTTGCCAGCGTGGAAGAACACCTCTTAAGAAGAAGGGGAGATATACCATCTGGACCAGCGGATTTATGCATGTTGAGATCTTTAAGTACTCTTGCTACTACACGAGTGCGAAAGTGGATTCGTCCCATTGTAGATTCGACGCACTCAAGTGTAGGCGGTGACAAAGCACAATCTGGGAGTGTTAAGCTAGCCGCAAAGTATGCAGCAAGCAGATTGGCCTTGTCCAAAGAACTGACAGCTGGAATGTCATTGTAAATGAGCGTCGGGATGGACGATAAGGCAGAATAATAGAGATAAGCATTACAACTGGGAAAATGAGCTCCCATCAGCAAATCGAGCTTTCTCATTCTGTAAATGATTCAAAAGTAAGTCAATATTCTAACAGAAACTATGGCAAGGTTTACGTCGAGCCTTCTTGTCCGTGGTTTTAACGGATTTATGCTCTGTTTGTAGTTTTCGAAATCTAAAGGTGCCATTAAAAATTAAGCTCCATTAAGTTCTTGTTACTCTTGCAGGGAAAGCTGTTACTGACACAGAAATATCTGGCCATTCGACTGGATCTGGTTCCGTAAATTAGAGAATTCTACTTGTGAGCGACGACTCGCATACGGGAACTATGGGTGCGAAAAAACGTATTTGTGACGACGATGAGCGATCTGAAAGGTCAAGAGCTTGTGTTAATGTGCCAAACAAAGCCAGAACACCTAGGCTTGGCCAATTCTAGAACCACGATTTTGTTGCTCCATTCGTAAGCAAGTAACACATGGGCTGAAAAGGCCGTTTCTAAGAGAGGGCACCACTTGAATTAGTACCAACCTTCAAAAGATACATGTATAAATTTGACAGCTGTCGGGCGATTAGTTCTCGAGATATACCGTTGTGAGTGAAGCAACTTTTGTTATTGTGAAAAAAATGGATTCAAAGCAATTTCGTGTGTTGATTTATCATTGCTTTTTGATGGGAAAAAATGCAGCCGATGCAAAGAAATGGCTTGATAAGTGTTACCCGGACTCTGCACCAGGCGAACGAACCATTCGCAAGTGGATTGAAAAATTTAAAAGTGGTCATACAAGCACCGAAGATGATGCACGCAGTGGACGTCCAAAAGAGCCTGTTTCAGATGAAAACAGCAAAAAAGTCCACAGTTTTAGTTTAGTTTTAAACGCATTTTTATTTTCTAAATCATTAACTCTTACATACTAACAAAAAATGCTTAAATGCTAGCTTAAAATTACTTAACAAACTTATACTAACTTACTGGCCCCACACAGGCACTCTAAGCTACTCTAAACTCTTATATATATGTCTTTCGACTTTGATTACATTTTATTTATTAATACTTATTTTCTATGCTTAAGGCTAAGAAAAAATTTAACAAAAAACTTAGCATATGGACATAATTTTTTATTTCTTATAAAAACTTAATATCTAACTTAAAATAAACCTTAGTCTACCTAACCTATCTACACAATACACACATATAGACATTGTACACAATACATACATATACTAGTATATACCTTTATATATACTAATATATATATGTATTCCTTAAATGCTAACCTAAACCTATGCAAGCTGGCCATCGGTATTCACAGTGTAAATAAGTAGGTCAGCTCTGCCTCATTAGTGAGGCTGGTCCGTAATTGACGGAAACGACGACGAAACATCTTATCCATCATTCAACCACCAGAAATGCTGGTGCTGCCGAACGACATCCCTCTTATCGCGATTCCCCACCGCCCTACTGAACCTGAGACGATCCACACTGCCGTGTGCGACGTCTCTGCCGTAGTTGAGTCGCCTGTCCCCAACTTTCCGAGCGACATGGAAGATTAACGGGACCGCTGATCTATCCTGGATCAACCCTATCTGATCTAGGTAGAGGAATGCTTCCGGTGGAACGAAGCCGTCAGAGCGCACACTCTCGTGGTAAAGGTAGTTGGGGTAGTAAGCCCCAGATATCAGGTTATTCGTCGAGGCCATTGCTCTTGCAATGTGCCTTCGAGTCAGCTTAATTACGAAGTTATCCACTCGTATTAGGTTCGCCCTGTTGTAAAGGACCTCATTACGATAGAATTTTTTGTACTCCGACTCTGGTGTTCTGTACAAGCGAAGGCAAGCCCTAAGGCAAGCCCTCTCAAACACCCGAATCTTTTCCATTAAGCTTGCTCGCACATTGAACCACACGGGACAACCAAATACCAGCATGGGCCTGATAAGGGCCATGTAGCAGATTACCTTTACCCTCGCATCGAGTTGGCTGCTATAAAACAGTCTCTTTGTAAGGGCAAAAGCGCCTTTGGCTCTGGCCAGAGCAGCATCTACATTTTTATCAAAATACAGAAACTGATCTAGCCAGATCCCAAGGTATCTGACTACATTTCGACAGGCAAGAGGCTGTCCGTGTTGTCCAATGATCGAGAACTTTCGCCAATTTTTTCTGGTATCCCTAGAGGCTCCAGACAACGGCGTCCTAAAGAGAATGGTTTCCGACTTCTGAAAGTTGATTTTCAACTTCCAGTCATCGCAAAATCGTCTTATCTTATCGAAGTCACGCTGCAAGAGAGTATTAATGACCTCGATTTTTGTACCTGTTCTGTACGCTATCAAATCGTCTGCGTACGCAATAGTATGGGGAAGTGAACCTATCAAGTCGCTTGTATAAATGTTGAATAGGATCGGCGAATTGACCGCGCCTTGCTGAAGACCATTTTTAATTTGAAATATTCCAACAGAAGTCACATCGCCATTTTTTACGATGAACTGTCTGTTGGTTAGCATATTATGAAGAATGTACAAGAGTGGTTTACCGATCCCCAGCCTAGTCAGCTTATAGAAAAGACCCTCTAACCATACGGTGTCGAAGGCCTTCTCCAAGTCAACAAGGCAGGCACCAGTACATTGGTTTTTGCCTTTATTCCATTGGATATCGGACACCAGTTTAGACGCGGCATGTGAGATATCATGTCCCGCCTTAAAACCGAATTGATTATCCGGAACTATATGTTTGTCCTCAACCCACCTAGACAGAGCTCTATTGATTACTCTTTCAAACACCTTACTGATATTCGGAAGGAGACTTATCGACCGGAGATTCGCCGGATTGGATATATCCTTTCCCTTTTTGGGGATAGGTTGCACCACCGCTGTTTTCCAATGCGCTGGATAATGTGCATTATTCGTTGCATTATTAAACAGGGTGGTGTAAATGTCCACCGCTTCTAGAGGAAGATGTCGAAGCACGATGTTCGGAATACCATCGGTCCCCACTGATTTCTTAGCCCTGATTGTGTCGAAGATCTCATGGAGCTCTTCCTTCGAAATGAACGGGGGTAGGTCACCCTCTCTGGTAATGACATTGTTTGCCGTATTTTCTTCGCTGAACCGAGTAAAACCAGAGCCCTCGGATCGCCAGTTCTCTACTTCATTTCGAATGAAGAAGTCGTGCACCAAGACGCGATTGTCCAGGTCATAATTAGGTCCAATGGTATCAGTGGCCTTGTATATTTCCTGGAAAGTCGCCCCTATGGCTTCAACCTTCTCCTGTGGATCCTCGATCACAAAGAAGTCGTCATCATCAGCGGCCTCATTTGGATCAATACCTGCTATTGTCAGTAACCGTTCGTTGTCTGTTGTCCGCGCTATTTTAAGACACTGAAGGTCGTTTTGATTTTTTCTCCGAAATAGTTTGTTTATTTGAGGGAACATATTCGGGTTGCTGGTGTTTACAGCCCGAACCCTGTTGTTCCAATATGAACTTACAGAAATTCTGTAATTCTCTTTTATTAACGTTTGAATATTTTTAATCGACGCCTTCAGTGTCCTAATCTCCGGGTCTTGTCTGTCAGTAAACTGTCTGTACAAGTTTTTGAGTCTTGTCAGAAGTCTACTTTTCTGTCGGTGCAGTGCATCAATAGTAGGATTGCGGAACAGGTCTTCGTTAGTCGTATGTCGATAGCGCGGTATTGTAGCGTCCATAGTTTGTTTAATTGTCTCGTCCATCTGTTTTAGGTAATTGTCGATCTCCTCGTTTGACAAATTCCTATTGGACGGTGGGTGGAGCGTATTCGAGGAGAGCGCACGTGTCATGGTTGCGGAGAAACGTGTCCATCGAGTCTTACTGTAGTTGTAAGAATATCTTTGGACAAACTCCTCCAATTCCGCAATTTCGTTGGGAACTGTAATTTCGGTGCTAAAACCGCAATGGTCACTCTCATACACGAATGTGCGCAGACAGTTTAGCGTTTGTAAATTCGTACCTGTCAGTCGTATACGTTCGTCGTACAGCAGTAGATCCAAATAAGACCCGCCTCTGGGAAACGACGGGTTATCCGTCGCTTTAAGACCGAGTCTGTACATGACATCGTGCTGACCCCACCAATCGAGTAGTAGGTTCCCTCTAGTATTTGGCAAATTATTTCCCCAATCTCTGTGTTTAGCGTTGAAATCCCCGCCGATTACAAAATAATTCTCCCCCGATTCCAGCCTCAGAAGTCGAAAAAGCGTATCAAGCTCTGTAATAAATAAAGTGGATTGTGAAGTTTCAGGTGCATAAACAGAGGCCAAGTACAGCCGCTTTCCACTGCGGAGCGGGATGTAAATGACGACTGCCTCCAACACCCGGAACCTACGCAACACTCCCTTGTACACTCTGTGAAATTTTATACCTTGTTTAATGAAGATCGCGACCCCGCCCCCACATTTGGATCGGGGCCGGTTTCTTCTTCTAACAATATAATTATTGTACTCCAGTTTGTGCTTATCGGTTAGCTTGGTTACGCTAGCGAAAAGCACATCAGGAGCTTGGTCTTGTAGCAATTTAAACATCGCGGCCCTTCGTTCGATCCTAATCAGTGAATTAACATTCACTGCAAGGACCTTCAAAGATTGCTCCACCATGTGCGTACCCATTACGACATGTGTTGCGTTAGGCCCGGCAGCAGCGCGTAGATCTGGTCCACCCGCTTGGCCTGTTCTTGCACCTGCTTTTGCAGCTGAGCCATCTGCCCTTGGATTGCGAGCAAGATGGCCAGCATGTTAGGTGCAGCTTCCGTTGTTCTCGGCATTGGCGCCGGAGAAGCAACAGTCGCTTGCTGTACCGTAGCCCCCGTACCTGCCGCCATTTGGGCGTAGGAAATTTGGGGCGTGACGGCTGGTGTTTGAAACCTCACAGGTGAACGTTTGACCTCCACCTTCTGCTGTCGAGTCAGTTTTGCTTTTTTGATGTCAGCGAACTTAGGACAACCCCGATAGTTTGCGGTGTGTCCCACGTTCCCACATAACACGCACGAGAGTTGCGCCCTATCGGATACTCCGTCCCTACCCAGAGCACACTCCTCGGAACTGTGGTTCTTTGCGCACTTCACGCATCGAGGCTGCATTTGGCAGTTCGACGCGGCGTGTCCGAACCTCTGGCAGCGAACGCATTGTATAACGCCTTCGTTCCTTTTTAATTTTTCCCAGTGAACCACCTGGTAGTCTAGAACATTGATACTCCTTAGACTATCCAGACGGCTTTCGGGACTGAGCTGCACCAGGAAGAACGGCAGACTCCGTTTCTCCCGCCTGGCTCTAGCTGTGGTAAATGGCTTTACCCCCACGAACTTGAGTCCTTCGCACTCCTTCTCTTTGAGCAGTGCCAGGATCTCCTCAGGATCAGAAGACGGTTCCAACCCCTTCAGCAGCATCGATTGCCGCTTTTCACACTTCGGTGTGAATGAGTAGTGCTCCGTCGTCGTTTCCTTTAGGAGCTCTTTAACTTTCGCGTAGCCCTCCACTGTATTACAGTGGATGGCATGGCGATCATTCCCCAATCTCTTAATATTAAAGTTATTACCAATGACCAGCCTGCACAGGTCCTTGGTAGCATTTACCTCTAGTTTATAGGTGTTGATAGGAGGCACCTTCTCCTTCTTCTTCTGTTGCTGCTGCTGCTGCTGTTGTTGTTGTTTTTGTTTTTGTTGTTGGTGGTGTTGTTGTTGTTGTTGTTGTTGTTGTTGTTGTTGTTGTTGTTGTTGTTGTTGTTGTTGTTGTTGTTGTTGTTGTTGTTGTTGTTGCTGCTGCTGTTGTTGTTTCTGCTGCTGCTGCTGTTTTTGCTGTTGCCGTTTTTGTGGCTGCTGCTGTTTTAGCTGTTGCCGGTGTTGTGACTGTTGTTGTTGTGTCTGCTTTTGAGCAAGCTGCTGTTGTTGGGATTGCTCCTGCTCTTCCCTCTTCCTTCTTGCCATTTGCCTTTCTTTTATGGCCAGCACTCTTTGTTGTAGCATTTTGATGCTGCTACTTATGGCCTTCATTTCTTCCTCTTCATCATCAGATTCGCTTGCTGCCAATGAAGCGAAGTTGTTTACCGTTGATAGGGTGGGTCGTTTTATCAAGTTGGAAGTTGGAAGCTTCCTCCTTCTCTTTGTTTTCGGCGTTTGGCTCGAACCACTCGACGCCTCACCTGACACTTCAGCAGGTCCCGCTATAGGCATAGCGGACCGCTCGTCACAATCCATCACGTGATAAACAACACTTCACCACCACTTTAACTTTATTGTTTTTTTTTTGTTTTGTTTACTTTAAACTGTTTCGGGAATCGAACCCACGACCCCTGTTTTGTCGGTCGGACACCACTGTTATTGCGCCACCGAAGCACTTGGCCAAAAAGTTTTTAATTGTTTTTTTTAATTATTATATCACTTGCAAAGAAGCCGAAACACATCTGTCCTCTATCGAGGTCTATGAACGACTGCAAAAAAGTCCACAAAATGATTACGAATGAGCGTAAAGTGAAGTTGATCGAGATAGCTGAGGCTCATAAGATATCAAAAGAGCGTGTTGGATATATCATACACGAATATTTGGACATGCGAAAGCTGTGTTCAAAGTGGCTGCTGCGTTTGCTCACAGTCGACCAAAAACAACAACGTCTTGATGATTCAGAGGAGTGTTTAAAGCTGTTCAACCGCAATAAAGCCGAATTTTTGGGTCGGTATGTGACAATGGATGGAACTTGGCTCCATCACTTCACACCAGAGTCAAGTCGGCAGTCAGCTGAGTGGCGAGCAGGCCACGAACCTCGTCCTCGGCTGCCAAGGTTATGGCATCCGTATTTTGGGATGCACATAGAATAATTTTCATCGACTACCTCCAAAAGGGGCAGACTATCAACAGCGACTATTACATTGCGTTGTTGGAGCGTTTGAAGGACGAAATCGCAGAAAAACGGCCGAATTTGAAGGAAAAGAAAGTGCTGTTTCATCAAGACAATGCACCGTGTCACAAGTCGATAAAAACGATGGCAAAATTGAAAAAATTCAGCTACGAATTGCTTCCCCACCCACCGTATTCTCCAGATTTGGCCCCCAGCGACTATTTCCTGTTCGCAGACCTCAAAAGAATGCTCGTCGGAAAGAGATTTAAGACCGAATCCCCGAAACAGAGGCCTATTTTGAGGCTAAACCGAAATCGTTCTACAAAACTGGTATCGAAAGATTGATAAATCGTTTAGATCAGTGTATCGCCCTCGAAGGCAACTACATTGGTAAATAAAGTTGAATTTTGCAAAAATTTTGTATTTAACTACAAAACGGCACTGACTTTTCAGCCCATGTGTTAAGTTCTTCGATGTGTCAGCCTCTTCATTAATTCAGTATGGACACGAACGAAGGCAGGGCTCGAACTCAATGAACCTTGTAATCCCACTAAGATATGCGATCCCCAACCAAAATTACTCATGAAATGAAAACAGCAAATAATCGACTAACCCTATACAACAGGTACGCTAAGGAGGTTTCTGCGTCAGACTATAGGTAGACCGAATTACAAATCAAATGCAAAGTCCCGACCTTGCGGAAGAGAAAGAATTACCGGACTTACTGATACCGCTTTAAGAAGGACATTGGGAAATCTCTGCCTAAGCTCAGTGCTACAGAAGATACAGCAATCCTTTCAGAGTCGAATCGATGAGGGCCGTCAAATGGTTTGAACTGACTTCCTGCCAGTGATAACTGTTACAGATCGTCCTGTTCCATTGTGGAATACAAATTTACAGTGACTTCGCAAGTAAACCGGAGTAAACCCTCTATAAAGACTTCTGTGAAAAATAGTGGAGCATCAGAAAAAAACCATCAGACCGGTTAAAGTGTTTAAAAGGAGTACATCGGTCATTCAGAAAATCGAATAGCACCTGCACTAAGTCCAAGGCAGGAATTCTCATTCTCATGATCGAAGCATCATTTTCAGGTAGTCAGATCAGAACTGGCTCACAACCTAGTGCGTATCACCTTGCAGCCTTTCGAAGCTGGTATCCAGCATCGATTTTAATGACGGGTAAAGCCATTAAATACCTATAGACCGACACCGATTGCATTTCATCAATCCTACTCAGTATAACCCTTTCGAGATGTTGGAAAACAACTTTTTTCCAGTCTGCCACTAGTAAAGTACGGGTACAACCAAAGTTTACAATATTCTGACAAACGTGACAGAGTTTGGCAACCATACGACTCCCATATCATAGGATTCAGGAGGAAACATGCCGCATTCCCAATCAAAATACGAGTACAATAACTCAGATTGATCACATTGCAGTAGACGGACGACACGCCTGCAGTATTCTAGACATCCGACATTCCGAGGTGACAACTTACAGTGATTCGGACTACTACGTACTAGTAGTACAGCGCTAGGAAAATACTGCGAGGCACCTACAATCGCAAGAGTTCGCCATAGCCTTTGCCTACTCGTCTCCATCAACCACTCGCATAATAACGCTTTAAGTGCAGAGGACCACTGACAAAGCGCCAGAAATGGCGCTTTTGATGTGCTAGGCTTCACAAAAAAACTCACGGTTCAACGATTAATCCTAAGGTGTACTTGCAACATAACACAAGAGGTGCTGTCGGTGCAGTTGGAGAAAAAATTGATCACAAACTTCTCCAACAAAAATGAGAAGTTGAAAAAATCGAGAGATGATGCTGTGGTGATGAGGTTCGGAAATTTTGCCAGAAATGAGAAAAACACATGTCAGGGCAACAAAGCTCAAATTGAAGCCTGCAAAGACGACCACGGGAGCATCTTAGTTAAGACGCAGTCCGTCTTAAAAATTTGTCACTTCTACAGACTGTTAAACGCCGAAGGCGACGAGCATACCATCGTTCAGATGGGATTACTCGTACATCATTCAATCTGGACGAAGATCGAGAAAAGGTTCGTCCACCTGACCAAGACGAAGTGAAGATACCTACTTGTACATATATCCAGGCTTAAATCTAACAAATTCTCTGGATTCGACAGTTTAGCCACAGGAGCTTTTTAAAGCTGGACGAATTGATCTGGTAAGAAGCAAGCACTGGCTTAAATTTACGCATGCCCGCTGAATGAAATCTGAGCACCATCTGTGCAGTTCTAAAGAACGGAAACCTCCTGAAATGCAGAAACTACAGGGGCATAAGTCTATTAAATGCCGCATACAAGATCCTTGATGGCGGAATATGTAAGCGTCTTAAGCCGACTGCCGTTCTCTCTGCGGCAGATTTTAGAGAGGACCCAAGACCTAAGGGATTCTCGTACAATACTTCGATAATCTCTTCGACTTCTCGCATATGTCACCGTTGGCATCACCGGGAGGAGCTAGCGGTATATGAGTGGAGTTTTTGTGAGAATCGAGGCAGTAACATCAAAAGTATATTCTGTCGTCAAAAAAGGACAATCAACATTGACGGCTGAGGCAAAATTTGATCATTGACAAGCGCGGAAAATAAATGAAGACTAGCTTTAACCCACTGCTGCGCCGTGCCGTTTCACTATGAAAAACTCGCATCACCCCTGCCTGTTTTACGGCGCAGAAACATGGACACTCTTAAGAGCGCTTTCTTAGTTGTTGAGCGAACAATTCTCCGTCTGATATACTCGTATATCGCCTGTAAAACGATGTGGGTCTGGTCTGAAGCCCTGGCCAACAGCGATCAAGATGGCTAGGTTATATAACATATTGCAGAACGAATGAATATCAGTGTCCCAGCCCGAAGGATTTTCGGCTCCAACCCAGAGGGCCAACACAATATAGGAGGCGTACGCAATTGAGAAGGGAGTTTGATAAGTATGATGCGCGTAACTGGAGGATGTTAGCTAAGAATCCAGCTGGATGGAGAGGCATGTTAGTTGAGGCCCAGGAATTCCCCGGGCTGTAAGATGCCATCAAAAGTAAATTAAAAACGATATTGCCATCAGGCTCTTTGGTTGAAAATGCGTGCATTGGCGAATTTCATCTTTTGTTTTTGACAGTTCCAGGTCTGATGTCCACAAAATGTATGCTGATGTGCCTCAGGGCTCCATCCTGTCTCCGACACTAGTTTTTCATAATATAATACCGGTAAGTCAATCTATTCCCTTGTTGATGATAGTACTCTCTGATTTTCGTATTCGTTCGCGGAGTCACAAACTTAATCTTCTGCTGATCAGCGTTTGTTAATGCTGCCTTTCGACGTAAAGACGGACTTTGTATGCCCAGGAATAACAATTTACGTTAGAATGACCACAATGTCGTGGCAAATATCTAAGCTCCTTGAAGCGATGTAAGAAATACCTAAAATACCTAAACTGCGCACGTTAAAACTTATAGGTGACACCAATATTGAAAGCAGTTCAGGGTTTCCGCCCTTCCAGATTCTTAAAAAAAAAAGAAAAAGATCTTCGTTATTCTCATCCAAAACCAAGCTCAGTCTTGGTTCCTCGAGAACGATACCGAAAACCAGACCCGGTCCCATAGAATGGAATTCGTCTTAACTCCTATTCTTTCGGTGACATCGGGTGGAGTTTCAGCTCCGACGCGGGAGATGCAATCTATTGTCAAACCTCGACGGTGGTGAGTTCCCTATAAAAAAAAAAAAAAAAAAAAATAAAAATGTCTAGCCCAACGAGCATAACCCTTTTAACTGCAAGTCACAGTCGGATGCTTTTTTTTTTTTAATTCTAACATTCCATCATTCAAAACAGTCCATACATCACTAAATCGCTCAATTGAATTACGTTGGCCGCTAAATACTCGTATCGCAGACGCTTGTCCTCATGCCCATGTTGATGCTAATGCTCGTGTTCGTATACCGCGAAATCACGTGCACGTTCGCCACTCCATTTGCCATGAAATTTTTCCACAGTTCGCCGTCTGGAATAGAGGTAGCGAATTAATTTTTCAATCAGCTTCCGAGTAGCAGCACGTTCTCAGTCTTCCCCACAATAATTACCGACGCGAGATACGTGCCCTCTAGCACCACTGAGCTGTATTGTAGCCTTCAAGGGGAATTCCCTGAATTTAAATACGCAAACCAGGAAGAAGGTAAAAAAAAAAAAAAAAGAACCAAAAATACGAAGAACAAAATAAAAATCCGCGACAGTGAAATACTACAATCGAACGTGAACACCTAGATACGAGTGCATAGCTACAACCTCAAGTACTATTGTATATAGTGCGCCATCCAGTGTGTACCTTCATTATACTCGTACCACAGGCTAGGTATAGTCATATCTTCTTTGGAAGCTTCAGATACTCGTACAAATACGATCTCTTACTGCTGGCTCTGATGATGCGGATTGGATTCATTGGATCCAATGGAACTATACTCAATTGTTGGAGCACGCTCGTATTTCAGAGCAACATGGACTCCAGCCCCTTGGATGGAGCACGGATACTCGTAATTTATGCAAAAAAAAAAAAACAAAAAAAAGAAAAAAGAACATCGTATCGAACGAATACTGAAACCGATAAGTAGATTAACCGATTCATGGCGCAGAAGGAGATCACGTGCTCCCAGGCATTTGTTTGAATTTTTCTGCACCATTTCGCGGTTTATATCTGTACTCCGCAGATTGGATCCGATATTGGACATGTCATCAGATGGCAAAGAATGTGAATGGCCTAGCTCCAGATGCAGTTTCCACTTCTACGAGTATGTCTTAACCATACCAGACCATGCCATTTCGGATGACTTCTTGGTGAAGGCTTCCTCTTATCAAGCGACTATTTTTCATAATGGCTTACGCACGTTTTCGACTTTAAGGTGGCCTTAATTGGAACGCGAATGCTTCCTTCTGTGCCAGTGGAGTGGATTATCATTACAGTGATGGGATTTTAATGTCGAAAGAACCGATCAACTGGCTATCTACGCATGTCTCCTGATCCAGAGGACCTGAGGAAGACAAATCGACCAAGTGAATTGCGTGCGCGTTGTTATTTTTTCTCTTTTACCATACTCTTTTGGGCTGCGATTAAAAAGTGAAATCCAAAATTGGGTTACGAGTAAATGCGCGTTCTCGTTTGATGGATGAGGGGAAAGGCTGATAAAATTCGATGTGCACAAGTGGTAGAGTAAAGTTGTTATTTTGTCCTTCCTCCGGACGAGAGATTCTTTGAAGTGACACTAGGTCAGGTTATATTTCTCAAAAGTCGAAAGGGTGATGAAAGCATGAAGATAGGCGGCTGATATTGATGAGGGATATCATTGGAGTGTCACTTCCGAGGCAGATAGAGAGGTAGAGAGCCCTCTGAAACTGATTGGTGGTGTCTGGTTGCAAGGATAACATAAATAAAATCAGTTTTCATTCTGTGGGATGAAGCGTTGACGGCACTGATAGTCGTGATGAATTTACTAAAGGTTGCTCGGTACAATGTAAAAGTCTGTCTCAAGATGAAAGTACAATTTTGACTTTTATATGAAGCAGCTCTGATTTAGCAGAAAACAAACATTCAATACATCCCATTTGCAAGGTTTTTGATCTCCATGGCGAGAGTAATAGCTCATGATACTGAACCTCGGGGTCCAAGAAGAGATTAATAACGCTTAACTTCCTGCTGTGCAAACCTTCCTTATTGTAAATTCAGGCACGGATGTCAGTTAACACCAGTAACATGTCAATCGGTAGCCGATCCAATGTTATCCTGCACAATTGGACGGGTACGTCATTCTAAATGCTCTAAATGCGAAAACGATTTGGAAATGCAGAGTATCGACTTGAATTTTTCAAACTTTCCTCAAGTTCTGAGGTGAGAAAATTTAGTGGTTGACTTTCCTGAGTAAGCTACAAAAAACTTAAGCGCTAACACTGTGCAAGAGAAAAAATCTGCAGTTAGCACAGCTGAAAACAAACAATCCTTCGACAATCCTTAGATTTTGGATATACCTAAGTTGCTGCATGCATGTCTGCAAGCTTTCTACTAAGTCATGATCGGCAAGTATGCTGTCAGCTCCAACAGCTTAGTTGGGCTCAAGTTTAGACATCCCTATCCATCTATCGTCCACAAATGGCAGAAGGTAGGGGAAATACGGTACAGCAAGCGAAGGTTGCCTCGCAGGCCCCAGCGCCTAGAGCACCGGAACCAGTAACTGACATGCTAGCTATCTTGCTCTCTATCCAGGGGCAGATGGCTCAGCTCGAACGTCATGTAACTGAACAGGCCGCGCGGGTGGATCAAATATACGCGCTGCTGCCTGGCCTAACGCATCGTATGTCGTAATGGGTACGTACGTGGCGGGGCAAACCCTGAAGGTCCTTGCGGTGAATGTTAATTCATTGATTAGGCTCGAACGACGAGCCGCACTATTTAAATTGCTTAAAGACCAAGCCCCTGATGTGCTTTTGGTTAGCGAAACTAAGCTTACCAAAAGACACAAAATGAGGCACAGAAGATATAAAATAGTACGGAGAAACCGACCCAATTCTATTCAAGGAGGTGGTGTTGCGATCTTTGTAAAAAAGGGACTGCGTTTCAAAAGAGTATACAGTCGTGTGGTACGTAGGTTTCGGGTGCTAGAAGCATGCGTCATGTACATCCCTCTCCGTAGTGGAAAGCGGTTATACATGGTGTCTGTCTATGCACCTAAGGCTACTCAATCCACCTTATTCATCTCAGAGCTCGAGACACTTTTTCGATTTCTGAGGCTGGAATTGGAGGACAACTATTTTATTATCGGCGGAGATTTCAACGCCAAACATAGTAATTGGGGAAATAATACTAGAGGGAACCTACTTTTCAATTGGTGGGGTCAGCACAGTGTGATGTATCGGCTAGGCCTCAAAGCGACGGATAGTCCGTCGTTTCCCAGACACGGGTCCTATTTGGATCTCCTGCTGTTTGACTCACGAATACAACTGACGTGCACTAACCAACAAACTACAAACTGTCTACGCACTTTCGCGTATGACACTGACCGTTGTGGTCTCAACAGCGAAATAACTGTTCCCAAGGAAACTGCGGAATTGGATGAGTTTGTTCAAAGGCATTCCTACAATTATAGTAGGGTTCGTTGGACACTCTTCACCAGAACACTGACTAGAGCACTCTCCTCGAATCCGCTCTACCCACCGACCAACAGAAATCTGTCAAACGAGGAGATTGACAGGTATCTTAGACTAATGGACGATACAATCAAACGAACAATGGACAAAACGATACCTCGTTATCAACATACTGACGAAGAAGACTTATTCCGCAACGCAACTATTGACGCACTGCACCGACATAAAAGTAGACTGCTGTCAAGACTAAAAACCCTGTACAGACAGTTTACTGACAGACATAACCCGGAGATCGTGACACTGAAGTCGTCGATTAAAACCCTCCAGATATTAATAAAGGAAAATTACAGAAATTCTGTAAGTTTGTATTGGAACAATAAAATTCGGGCTGTAAACACCAACAACCCGAATATGTTCCCGCAAATAAATAAAATATTTCGGAGGAAAGATCAAAACGACCTTCCATGTCTCAAAATCGCCCGAACGTCGAACAACGAACAGATACTTGTAGCAGCAGGCATAGATCCAAATGAGGCTGTTGATGATGACAACTTCTTTGTGATTGAGGATCCGCAGGAGAAGGTAGAGGCTATAGGAGCGACTTTCCAGGAAGTATACAAGGCGAATGACATCATTGGCCCGAACCACGACCTGGAGAGTCGAGTCCTTGTGCACAATTCCTGCCTTCGAAATGAAATTGCGAATTGGCGATTCGAGAACTCGGGTTTCACCCAGTTCAGTGACGAGAATATTGCAAATAATGTCATCACCAACGAAAGAGTATTACCACCTTTCATTACGAAGGAAGAGCTCCAAACGATCTTCGAATCACTTAGAAGTAAGAAATCAGTGGGAACCGATGAAATACCGAACATTGTGCTTCGACACCTCCCACTAGAAGCGGTGGACATTTATACCACCCTGTTTAATAATGCAATGAATAATGTACATTATCCAGCGCATTGGAAAACTGCGGTGGTACATCCCATTCCCAAAAGGAATAAAGATACTTCCAATCCGGCGAATCTCAGCTCGATCAGTCTTCTTCCAAACATCAGTAAGGTTTTCGAGAAGGTGATCAATAGAGTCCTGACTAAGTGGGTTGAGGACAAACATATAGTTCCGGATAATAAATTCGGTTTCAAGGCGGGGCATGACATCATTCATGCCGCGTCTAAACTGGTTTCTGATATCCAATGGAACAAAGGCAAAAACAGTGCACTGGTGCGTGCCTGATTGACTTGGAAAAAGCCTTCGACACCGTATGGTTAGAGGGACTTTTTTTCAAGTTGGACAGGTTGGGCATTAGTAAGCCACTGCTGTATATTCTTTTTGGTATGCTCTCCAGTAGACAGTTCATCGTGAAGAATGGCGATGTGACCTCTGCTGGAACATTTAACATTAAGAACGGTCTGCAACAAGGTGCGGTAAATTCGCCGATCCTATTCAGCATTTACACAAGTGATCTGATAGGTTCACTTCACCATGCCATAGCGTACGCAGACGACTTAATCGCGTACAGATCAGGTCCAAAGATTGAGGTCATTAACATGCTTTTGCAATGTGACTTCGACAAAATTAAGCGATATTGCGACGACTGGAAGTTGAAAATTAACTTTCAGAAGTCGGAAACCATTCTGTTTAGGACGCCTTTGTCTGGGGCCTCTAGGGATACCAGAAAGAATTGGCGAAAGTTCTCTATCGTGGGACAACATGGACAGCCACTTGCTTGTCGAAATGTAGTCAGATACCTTGGGATCTTGGGCCCTTATCAGGCCCATGCTTGTATTTGGATGTCCTGTGTGGTTCAACGTGAGAGCAAGTTCATTGGAAAAGATTCGGGTGTTTGAGAGGGCTTGCCTAAGGGCTTGTCTTCGGTTATATAGAACACCAGAGTCTGAGTACATAAAATTCTATCGCAATGAGGTCTTGTACAATAGGGCGAACCTAATAAGAGTGGACAATTTTGTTATTAAGCTGACCCGAAGGCACATTGCAAGAGCAATGACATCGTCGAACAACCTGATCTCTGGGGCTTACTACCCTAATTATATGTATCGTGAGAGAGTTCGCTTTGACGGCTATGTTCTTCCAGAAGCGTTCGTCTACCTTGATAGCAAAGGTCTGATCCAGGACAGATTGGCTGTGCCGCTAATCTTAATGAATACAGATAGTATAAACGTGTAACGTAAGATTCGTCGAAAGACATAGTTTAAGTGTTAGGTTTAACTTAGAGTGCCCGCATGGGGCCAGTAAGCTAGAATAAGATAATTTTAAGTTAATTAAGCTAATTTTTAAGCGCTTTTTTGTCTAGCATATAAGAATTAATTAATGAATGAAAATAAAAATGCATACAAACTGAACTGAACTGAACCTTCTATCGTCCATGCTGAGTAGACGAAATTTTTGGTTATCATCGCCCAGATTGTTCATTCTGACTCATAGCGGAATTTGGATTACTCGTATCATCGCCGTTAAATAATCCGCAGCAATGGTCTTTTCATCTCCTCAATGTTCCCTTGTTCGACTTTGCTGCTTTTGCTGATCGGAATTTGTGGCTGCTCGCAGTCAATCAAGAGATCACTGGTGTCGACCGGAAGTTCATTTTGCCTTTTTCGTTTCCACAAAAAATCCGCCCGAGGCTTGGTAGCAGTGGAGTTTTAACGTCGTTGGTTAGTTTACCATAAGCACAATCCCCAATTTGGGAGGTAAGTTTATTTTTGCGACCCCTTAAATACTCAACAGATTGTCTATTTCAACATGCTGACTAGTCCTTATCGACCTCAGCTGCTAATACGTTGATGTAGCTTACACAAGGAATCCGCTCTACTGACGCCACTTTGATTCAGTCGCGTTAATTCATCTCCCTTTCGGCCTACTTTTGAGGATCTGTCACTACCGACAGCGAATTATAGTGCTGCTATTTCCTTCCTGCTGCACACTCGCGCTTATAAGTTTACCAAGTCAGTAAGTTTACCAGTCAGTATGGTGGACGAGACAGGTGTAGTCAGCAAGGATGTCGCAGGTTATACAGCACTCAGGTAGGTAGATAGCTAGGTATCTCAGAGTGGCTGTTGGAAACACCAACCCACTTAGGCCTATCGGCCCTTTGTGATGGCCACGTGGATATCTGTAAAAATCTTACTCATGGAACCAGTGTGAGGTTACGATGAAGCGCAGGAGATCGTTTAGGCCATTGTTAAAAAATGCTCCTAAGTGAAGTTTTCTTCTCTGGGAGGGAGCTGGACATGTACAGGTAGAGGATTGTCTCCTCTTCTTCCTCGTCCGTGCAGCTTCTATAGAAATCGTTTGTAAAAACGCGAAGCATTCTTGCCTATAAGGCAGTGTCCAGTGATGACACCTATGATGGCGCTTAGATGTTTCCCACTTAGCAGGATCAAACTCTTAGAGTGACTGAAATACAGCTCTGGCCAGATCTGTTTGGTCCAACAGTCCATCTAAGGTCTGTTCTTTTATTAGCACCAAGCTTCAACATTAATTTGAACGTAGCGATAGATATACCTATGCTACCCTCTTCCGGTAGAATAGGTAGAGTAGTTCCAATTCTGGCGACTTGATCAGCCCTACAGTTCCCTGGAATGTCTCTGTGGTCCGGCACCCAAAAAAGGTGAAGGTTGAACTGCTCTGCCATTTCCACAAGAGATGAACGGCATTCAACGGCAGTTTTAGAATTTAATGAGACTGAGTCCAGGGGCTTGATAGCAGCCTGACTATCCGAAAAGATGCGGATATCCTTTGCAGATATCACGTTTTTCTTCAGCTAGGACAGAGCTTCTTTTATCGCGGTGATTTGGAAGACGGAAAGACCGGCTTAGATTTAGCTTACCTGAGAAAACACCGCCACCAACTCCGCTATCGCTTTTAGATTCATCTGTGTAGAAATGGATTGACTTGACTTGCATGAAAGCATCTTCCTCCCAAAAGGATCTAGAGGGGAAGCTTACTTGGAAGTCTTTGTGAAACCAAAGTTCAGGTATAGTGTAATCGATGTGCTCTGCGAGGTAGGAATCCTCGCAGAATGTGAGAGTGGCTAAGTGAATTATTTGTCGCAGCTACTGGCCAGTTGAAGATATCGAGGGATGTCAAGTGAAACAGAATATCTAATGCCGCGGAGGGAGTAGAACGTAGGGCTCCGTTTATGCATAGACATACTGTTCTCCGGACACTGTTCAGTTCGCTTCAGTTGATTGCACAGTCTAAGGCCGTCCACCGGACAACAACCCCGTAGGTGAGTTTCAGTCTTATGACCGACATGTATAGCCAATGGCTTAGGCGAAGTTTAAAGCCCCATTTATTAGCAATGTCTTTTTTGGAAGAGAACAAAGCTACTGTAACTTTCTTAACTCTTTCTTGAATGTTAGGTTTCCAGTTTAGTTCCCTGTCAAATTTGAGACCCAGATATTTTGCTGTATCCTAAAAGGCCAAACTGGTACCGTTTATTGAGGAAGGATCTGTAATTGGGATTTTATATTTCCTGGAAAAGAGGACAAAATCAGTTTTATGCGGCGATCTGCCCAACGGGTTCACCTGTTAAATTTTGCTCTCGGAGTTCTTTAATCGTATTGAGATGCTTTCCTGAGACGGGTATAGCAACGTCATCCGCATATGTATATCAGCGTTGACCACAAAATTTCGGGGAAAGCGTACCCCCAATTCCCCAAGTGGGTCATCTACCTTTAGAGTTGACAGCGCAGTTGTAATTGCGAATGTGTTAATGTTGCTTAAGGCAGCTTTTACGAGTATGCCCGGGAACCTACTCTCTCAACTGTAGGGGTTATTCGATGTTGCCAGCCAGTGAATATAGAGCTGTTTCCACAGACTTTGCTCTACGGTAGGCATGTTGACTCGTGGATTAATTTTAACTTGTTTATGGATATCAATCAGTCGTTCCAGAGTTTTCAGAAGGAAAGATGATAGACTTATAGGTCTGCGGTCCTTTGGGACAACATGAGAGCATTTTCCGGCTTTGGGAGGGAATGAAAACTACATTCACTTCTCTCCATGACAGTGGAAGGCGGAATAATATCTGAGGATCTCTGTAGATCGCAGGTATTATACCAGCGGACTTGTATAGTTTAAAGCTATGTGCGCACAGAGCAGTTTGTCTCTTGTAATCAGACCATGAACTTTGGTCACGGTTGCAGTAGGCCTGTTTGGGTTGCTACTGGCCGCGAATAGGGAGCTACCTGGAAAGTCGGTGTCCAGTAGCAGGTTGAGCGATTCATCACTTGTGGTTGTCCAAGAGCCATCAGTTTTTTTCAAATAGCCAGGCATCATAGGTTGAACATTTTACTGCATGTGTTTCTAAGCAGTCCCAGTGCTGATGCCCACCTGTGCGGCTTTTTCTTGCCTCTAGGTTGAATAAGAAGGCAGGAAGCGGCAATAGCCTGAGTGAGAGTCAGAGTGAATTCCTTGACTTTCATGTCAAGCTGGTTCAGAAGATTGCGTTTCTGACAGTATTCCTCTGTATTTTGGCCATTCAGTTTTCCGATAATTCCGGAATGCTGGTTAGATGGGAGGAGCATTACTCAGGCTGAATTAGATGTATCTGTGATCTAAAAATGAGTGCTCAGGCGATACCATCCAGTTCATTAGCATTTGAGTGATGATGTCGGAGACAAGAGTGATATCTAGCACTTCCTGTCGGTTTCTTGTTATAAAAGTGGGCCCATTGCCAATGTTGCAAACAATTTGGACTTATAATATAATCAAAAAGTTACTCACCTCTATCATTGATGTCGGTACTGCCCCATACCGTGTGATGAGCATTAGCGTCGCATCAGATGATGAGGCCAGTTTTTGGCCTACCGGCCTCCAGTACCACCCTTTCTAGGTTATAACCAAGAAGAGGGCCCACATGATCGTGGCCAAAGTATGCCGATGCCAGCCAGTAGGAGCCTTTGGCAGTCTCTAGTCTGGCAACGGTTAAGTCGGGGTCGCTGAGATTTGGAAGTAAAAACGCATTAAGGCAACGTTTCACTACTAAACAAGTTCTAAACTTACCTTTGTCTCTTGTATAGAGCGGAGCGTATACAGGTGTCGTAAGTCCACGAACCACGCCTTCTATAGGTACAATCCATGTTTTCTGGATTAGGATAATGTCTTCTGCATTTTTGGAGAAACGCAGAATGAGTGCTGCCGAAGCCTTTTTTGAGTGATAGAGATTAATCTGGAGAAACCGTATCATTGCCACAGTTTTCCAGAGTGGCCTCCACCACGGTGTTGTTGAAATTCTCCGATTCTGAAGATGTGCTCAAGAGCTCATATTCTTCCTCTGATCGTATAGCACTCCTGTTTGCTTCGTCATCGATTTCCATTTTCGACAGGAAGTTAGAAGAGGAGACTGACGGCTTAATTGTCACCTCGGATAATTGGAGTCGTCGCTATCTACTTCTGGAAAGGAAATCGACGCTCCAAGTTCTACGGTTGAGTTTGAAGTTTCAGTTAAAAGAGGATGAGGTTGCTTATCAGCATACAGCACATCCTTTTTAAAGGTCCTTAGGTGAATTGACTCGAAACCGAAAGGAATCCGGCCTTCTGTCTGCGCTAGCGGGTTAAGGGATTCCTTATTGATCACGATCAACGCCCCTTAGTTCTTCCAGTTTAGGGACTTTCCAGTCATGAGTCGGAAGGGTCGGGTTACTGAGCCTAATAATCTCCAGAACGCTTTACGAGAAGGAGGGTTCGACTGAGATCCAGGTGCGAGGTCTAAGTTTGCTAGCGATACCCTCCTTAGATACGACCTTAAGTTTTGAACCTGGCCAAATCTCTTCTAATCCACCTATGGCTTTAGTAAAAAGATCAAGTGATCTTTGATTGGCACATGCGATAAGCTTGACGTGGCCTTGGTGGCAGTCAGCGTCGCTTATGATGGCAGGTGGTCCGGGGTTTTCCCCCAAGATGGCCAAGAAGTTGCTCGGAAGCTCTAACTTGATCAACTGCCACCGTTCAGGTGTTATTGATCCGTCGGTGTCGTTCCTGTCGATTACAGCGATCGTTATTGCGTCTTTTAGGCCTTCGCTAAAAAACCTCAGAGATGTGCTGATGGATAGGCCAGAAGTTTTGGGCCTCTTGAGAGCCGGCACGGTTTCCTCCAACGATCTCTTAGGCTTGGAGAAGTCTTTTAGTGTTTTGAAGGCAGTGGAGGCAGTGAAAGCAGTGGGTAATACGTCTTTTAGGATTTGTTAGCCGACTCAATCTTGCTCTTTATTTCCGCACTTCTCTCACTTCCAAAGTTTTGATAATGCGTAAAGCCTTTCGGTGTCTGTACAGAGATCCGTTGTATAAAGATATGGCTAGCTAATCCGGAAGTCGCCAGGTGTCCGGATACTCCGTTCACGACTGAGCTATTTTTGGAGATGCTGGGCCATCAGCCAAGTGGTCTTCGGCACGGGTCGTATGATCCAGCCCAGGGGAAAAAAGAATGGTTGGGAAGGTGGTGGGAAGGACTCGTCTGGAGAATTTCTCGAGATTCATTGGCCCTACTCAGCCTCTACAACTCGACAAGTTCCATGCTCAACCACTAACAAAAATCTAGCGGGAATATGGAATCTTTGTGTCCAGGGGAAGGTGTTTATCTATGTCGCCAGCAAGGTGCCGAGCAGAAGGTGATCCAAAGTCAAGACATAGTAGGGGTAGCTACAAAATAAGCAGCGGGTAGAGAGATATATTGGTTGAAATATATGACATACAGACAGGGTGTGCCATCACTTCTGCCGGTATCTGAATATTGAATAACTTTACAAAAAAAACCACAGATTTCCGTATATTTGGACTAGTTTTTGAATACATCATCAACCAAGTGGCCGCCTTTATTGGCCAAAGCCAAATGTGCGCTTTTTGCTTCGAGCATCTCAGGCGGTAAAGCAATGATTCTGGCACGAATGTTTGCCTTGAGCTCGTCAATTGTCCGAGGCTTGCTGGTGTACACTTTACTTTTCAAATAATCCCACGAAAATAAGTCGAGAGGGGTCAAATCTGGAGATCTGGGTAGCCAGTCAATGTCGCCATTTTTTGACAGCACACGTCCAAGGAATGCGCGTTGCAATGTGGCACGGCGCACCGTCTTGTTGAAACCAGTACCCGTCCAGACCTTTTTCAAACATTTGTGAGTAGACATAATGAGCCAACATCAACCGATATCGATCCCCATCGACTGTTTCGCCTTCCCTGAAGAAAAATGGCCCAATGATGGTTTTGCCGCAAACGTCGCCCCAATGAGTCACTTTTTGGTCATTCAGTCATGTTTCGTGGATCTCGTGTGGATTCTCCGTTCCCAAACTGCGGCAATTTTGCTTGTTAACAGCGCTAGAGAGTGTGGAATGGGCCTCGTCGGTCATCAGAATTTGCTTCCAAAAATCAGGTTCAGTGTCAACCATACGAGCAACTGTTTGGCCGTTTTCCAACAACGTGGCAATATTCCTTAAGTCAATTGCACTTTATACGGAAAAAAATGCAAATCATCCACGATACGACAACACGTGGGTTCTTGGTAACACTCTCTCTTACCACTTTAACCAGTTCATTGGAACGCCTTGGACGTTGATGTACGGCATGTCGACTATCTCCCACAGTCCCGTGCTCAACAAATTTTCGACACCAAATGACGAATAGTGTTATCAGACCGTGTTAACACAACTGGACGACTATTTTCAATGTACAGTGCCACTATTTCGGCGCGTTGATTTGGTGTGAAGCGATTCATAGTTAAAAATGGACTGAATTGAGGTTTCAAACTCATGTCTACTCAAGTCAATCGGCTGATAAATGTCAAAGTTATTCAATGTCTACATACCGACATAAAATATTGCGCACCCTGTATATGACAGCTTGTTTGGATCCTTTGAGTGGCAAGTTCTCTGTCAGATTCCAGGGACATAGTCCCTAAGAAAAGAAGGTGTGGTATAACCACACAAGCAAAACCTAAGCTTTCTCCACTCCAAATAGGATGAAAGCGTGACAAAATCTGTAACTTCTCCCAAATGTCCATTAGGTAACAGCAGGTGGATATTACATTTCAAAACTTCCAATCGAAGTGGAATAGTACTCCTCGTCGGGCAGGACACAACGTCACTTACCTGCAAATAAAAAGAAGAAAAACACAATTTTTACAAACTTTTCAAAGAGAAAAAAAAAAAGCAAAAATAGAAGAAAGAAAGAAGTTGGAAAGAAAATCAATTTCAAAAATTTTGCCTGGAGAACATATGCATTTCGAAGCATCCTTCCGTTCGGAGAAAACTCCATAACGCCCACTTCTCACTTCAAGTGCTTAAAGTATTTCCTTCGACTATTGGGGCTTCCTAAATGTGGAAATGTGGAAATGGCAGCAGCTGGCGTTTTTTTAAGAACAAATTCATTTAGTGCAATGGAAGGGAGGTGTCACGAAACAAACCGTAAGATCTTTCCAGCTATTTATCCCCAGTAGAGAACTTGAACCATCTATCAGACCCTTCCTGCCATCAAAGATAGAAATAGGATAGAAAAGAAAAACTCAATCGTAGTTGGCAATTAGTGTTGCCCCTCTCTAGACCGACAACATAATTGACATAAAAACAAGCATCAACTCCAAGTTTCAAGCTCTAAGCTCCAATCGCAGCCCCCAGCTCCAGCCTTAACATTTACAACTCTGATTAATTGGTAAGAGAATACTCGTACACATCCCAGAACATGGAGCCCGTAAACATCACGTGGTTGAACCATAAAATGTTTTCTCATCATGTGAAACCTGGACTAGATCCTGGGTAAATCTTCGTATCCTGTGAATTCATACAACTGACCCAATTATCTGCGTGACCTAAGCAATCATGAGTACATCGCTTTGTTCGTTTCACATGCAACGCTTAATGGTTTCATCCCTTGTCGTCCCCTAAATTAAAGTCAATCGATTTCTTTCTATCAAAAATCAATTACCGCACTGCATCTGCTGGCAAAAATAAAATAAATCTATTCCATTCCATCGGAATAGCATTTTGCTAAACGTTCGCAACCTAGGTCAGGTTTCCAAGCAAAAAAAAAAAGTCCAAGAGAACGTGTCAAATCATTCGGTGACACATTTGACGATTATAAATCCGTTGTTCAACCGCGCCCTGAATCCAGGGGTGAAATCCGCCGATTCTAGAAATAATCCTCAGAACAATGACACGAGTCACAAGTGTGTCACCTACACATACTACGACCAACCCCTTTGTGCTAAACCCAGCACCACCATCTCACCATCACCACCCCGCGTCACAAGTGATATCGTTTACAATGAAGGCAACTTTACCACCCCGGTGTACAAAGTGCACAGACACAGTGTAGAAAGCAGCACAGGAGTGATACAGGAGCACTAGGACAGCATCACAATCACCGGTAACTACATACGCCAGGATGATTGCAGGAGTAGTTTTCGGATGCATTCACAAAGACAGAGCACAATACAAAAAGCATCCCATGCCATCAACTAAATTGATGCTCCTCCTGCCGTTGCTAGCTGGGTTTTTCAAATCCATTTTATCGCAAGTTGCAGTGGCAACGTTTTTGAATGGTAACATCTGCATCCCTATCAGGATGAAGGATAACTATGGAAGAGGGTTGAACCAGGGTTGCATACAGACAGACAGACACTGATGAATAGGGTTGTTAAGTGAAAGCGCATTTCGGGTGTTTGTCGAAATCTCCCAACTGGGAACGCATTTAGCCCAAATGAATATGTATGCTGATTTGATGAATCGTTACCCCGAACGTGCTGATAGAGCTGCTGAGGGAAGAGTGATTCACTTAATCGGGACACCACCCGGAATACTACAATTTTTCGAATTTTTTTTTTTCTCTCTCTTCTTCGTTTTTATTTTTTTTTATTTTTTTCTAGTTTATTGCCCATAACCTGGGATGTGAGCTGCAATTCGGAACACAAAGTTACAACAGATTTATAGAGTGTGAAGGTAAATATAAAAAGTAGGCACAGGCCTGTGAGATTCTTTTTGGTGTATTGGTTGTGTCGATTTCGAATTCGATTCATGGTATAGCTGTTTCCCATCTCTTGACGACGGGTCTCTTGGGGATTGCATTGGTTCAAGAGTGAAACGTGTATGTTCTTAGGATTACAGAACCACCCAATG
Source organism: Volucella zonaria (assembly GCA_963966105.1). Classification (NCBI taxonomy): domain Eukaryota; kingdom Metazoa; phylum Arthropoda; class Insecta; order Diptera; family Syrphidae; genus Volucella; species Volucella zonaria. The sequence goes on from OZ014531.1 coordinate 132,571,728, forward strand.
TCGTTAGATAAGATAAATCTCCGACATCAGATACAAGTGTAAATTGCATTGGAAATCACCACCCAGCATCAACGATAGAGGCAGTAGTGCTACCTCCTGCCTTCTGTTACACTGCACTTCTGATTCAATTACATCATGTCTTCATCGTTTTAACTACGACGACTGTGGTGGATGGAGAAAGACCATGTGTAGAAGGGTGAGCAATTTCCAAAGAGCAACATAGGTTAAGATCTGGGAAACATAGTTTACGCTTCAGCAAGGATAATAAAGATATGCCTTTCAGATACTGTCATGCAGAAACGAGTAGATGAATAAAATATGCACCCAAACCGGGACAAGGAGATAGAGATCTGATTAACGTATCTAAGGGGCATGTACGAGTACTTAACGTTTAAAATTGTCATCGAAACGATGTAAAGTGATAAATTTTACAAGGATCCTTAACGATTCACCCGTGTCACACCAGTTAAACCAAAGTTAGTGACAATATTCTAGGAATACTACTACCTCGAGTATATGTTCGTTTATATAAAAACTTATAGACTCAGCGACGAGCTATTTAAGACACATCAACTGCCCACCGGTGCCACTATCCCTCGAGAGTCGCTTAACATGCAAACTTAGCTTAGCATCTAACCAATGTCCTACGACAAACAAATGACTTTCTAAGACAACTGTGAGACACCAGGACTTACTCGTATATGGCCCATATTTGATCCTAAACATTCACGCTCAGAAGAAGAGGCATCTATAGCACGCTGTGCCATTATGAAGCCCGTACATCGATTGAGTATTCCTCACAACTGCTGGAATTGCAAAAATAAAGAGGAATCTGTGGCGCACTTCTTTTGAACCGCCCTACCTAGCCACGCCTTAGAATGTTAGTCCTAGGCGATTTCACTTCCGAGATCTGAAAGACCTCTGCTCTGTGAGCTTCATCGATCTTGAAAAATTTATCTCTTTGGTGTACTGGTACTGAAATGTACAAGGACTACTTTTAGCTAGATGCTTGATAGAAAAGCAGTGTCCTATTAAGGCGCTGATAAGAAATTTACGGTCTCTCCTGTGGAAAGACAGCACAATGGCTGCTGGCTGACTTTTAAAAGACGTATTCGTTTGGTCTACTTCCAGAGTGTTATCTATGGTTGTGGTCATAAAAAACTCAGCTGTCAATGGAAGCCATAACCGAGGATGCACGCAGTTCCAAATTGGTACAAGTCCTGCTCTTAGCCTTGCGTAACGAATTCATCGATGACTTAATTTGCCGCGATCCCATTGTGACATGGGTCCCAGACAAGACTCGATAAATTCAGCCGCCAACAGTGTAAAAGAAGACTAGCATCCTCAAACTAGCTTGGAGGTAGCAAAAGGGCTTAGTAAAGCATTTAGTGCAGCCTTTGCCTCCTCCACCTATTCCCCATTGCAAGGAGAACTGCATATGATTGCGATGGAAGACAGAAGCCTAGGGTTTTCATATTTTCTGCAACCAACGGTGGAGACCTACTGTAATACATTCTTTTCTTAGCTCAGTTTCTGGCCGAGAGCTCTACTGAATACAGGGACAGTTGACTACAAACCCCCACAGCAACCAAAGTTCTGGTATCATTGCCTCAGATGACATGCAGTGGTCAAATGAAAGTCGATGCGAAAGGTCAAAGAAGACTCAGTTCAAAATATGTCAACAACCACCTCGTCAATGCCAGAATAAGAGCCAGACGTGGTGTGAACGGCAGTCAGGCAGACGGCCATAACAGCGTCAACGTATTTGTGTAATTATTCCACCACGGAACCGACCCATACAAGTAAAAAAGAAGAGATCTAATCACAGCTCATCTACACTGGTCAATACCGCTTTGAAGGTGTTCAACGCGACATTTTAAGCAAAGAGGATACCACCCAGAAACTTAGCTTAATTGCAGAAAGGCATGGTGACATCTAGATTATTTAGACCAGTCAGCTTCTCCCTGATTGTGAAGGGAACAACATCAATTTTGAGAGGACCGACCGAAAGCTCATTTTGGCCAAACGGAGGCCAGTGTGAATCAACACAGAAAGTTGTAACAAATAGATTCAGGGTCTCGGGCCTAGGTCTTCGGATTACTCCTATTCTGCAAGGTCGAGACTTTGCATCGAAATTAAAATTCGAGCCAAGATTGTTAGTAATCTAGCTAGATGGTCGCGGAGATAATTGCTTCGCATGTTGTACTTGCCAAAAAGTGTTCTGAAAAGGTCCTAACTTCCTGAAATCACAGTATTCGTAAAGGTCGGCTACTGTCGTTGATAGTAGGCTTGGCGGTAAAACATAAGCAAAGCAAGTAGACGACAAGGCCAATATATCAAAATGAATACAGCGACAGCAAAAGGACATTAGCAATACTCCTGGACCAAGATGGTAAGGGCATTCGACATTTCCGGCCAAAATTCTGAACAGCTATTTGCAGTTCCCTATTTAGGGATAGGGTCCTCCAGGTTGCAGAATATCTGTAACAATAATCAGGCTTGAATAGGCATCAATTTGAATACGCTTGATACGCCCTCATGCCTCCACTAAGAAGCAGGTTGCTCTACGAGCACCAACAGAAAATATACGGACAATGTCGTTTCTTTTTGGCAGCCTATACGACAATTCAGAGCCTCGTCATACTCCTTATATACACTTGGAACCTTGCAGTTTCCTTACTAAAAAACTATCAACGGCATTGTTCACACTGCAATCGACGAAAGACGAAAGGCACAGCTCCAGTATTCTGAAAGTCTTTCAAGAGTTGAAGTGCTCGAGACAGTGACTACTAAAATCATCTTCGCCCCTTCTGCTTCAACAATCTCAATCGATCATTTGGCGAACAAATGAACAGACTTTTAAAAGGTTTCTGCTTCTCTAAACAGCTCGTCAGTTCAGCGAACGGCTCCAACAACTTTGTTACACTTTCTTGTAAGCTTGGAAATCACTGTCCTGACTTCATCTCGGTCGTGTGGTCGGAAAAGTCGTCTGTCTTCGTCCAGGTTCAATCGTTCATTCAGGCGGACGGTGTGATGTTGTTCGTCATCACCGTTTAATAGTCTGCAGGAATATTTTGGAACTGAGCTGCTTGCAGTTCCCTATTTATTTGATGTCAGGGTGCCTGCAACAGTAATCAGACTGGGTCAGGTATAAATTTAATTTGGTGGTGGCACACAGTCAAATAGTAGACAGGCATAAGTAAATTTGTCGCTAGAGGAGACTTGAGGCAAGATATCGTGAGCTTAAGGTGGAAGATCACTTGAAAGTCGAAAAAAAACCCTTCGGACGATTACATTTGAAAGTTGGGCAAAGTCCGTTAGATTTCAGAAAAGAATGATCACTTTTTAAGCCACAGTTGGGGGGCAAGACTATTCCGACATGGCATCCGAAAGACGACTCAACACAGGTTTCAAGCTAGTTAACTTGCTGATCAAAATGTCGTGGTGGCACCTCAATCAGATTTTTCGCCTTACAAGTTCCGAATGAACAGAGCAACCAATATTTATTCGACTAGCCGCAAACCTCTACTCGCCCAAAAATCTACTCGGCCTTCTGGAATCACTAGTTTGATGCGGATTGGCTACAACCGCATAAACTACTCGTAATACAGAAGAGTTGCGAAGGAAGGCATGTACACTTGCGGTCATAAAAACTTACATTACATCAGATCGTAAGGGTTTTTCCCATACTAATGAAGGGTATTCCCCATGGCGGAGGTCGGCCTCGTATTCAGTGCAAAAAAAATCAGTTTGAATTGAGTTGTTATGGTGACAAGCAAAAAAAAAAAAGTGAAATGTCTGGTAAATATCATCAACTGACTCGGGACGAAAAAGTTCAAATATTGCCTTTAGTCGAAGAAGGGCTTGGCTATCATGAGACTGCGGTTAAAATAGGATGCTTTCAGTCAACTATCGTACGACTGATGAAAAAAAAAGAAAATTTGGATCCACTGGAAAGGAAAAAAGGCTCGGGACGAAAACGTAAAACAACCCAGAAGACGGACAATGTATTATTGGGTCTACAAGTAAGTTTCCAGCGTTTGCCAAAGATGGCGCCACCAGTGGATCCCGGGCAGAAATGTCAGACCCCATGAGTTTTATTTGTAGGTTTTGTATCTGTCAACAACTTTGCAGCGTTATATTTGAGCAGTTCTATCGGTGTCGTACATTTTATCGAGCAAAATCATGGCAAGTTTCCAGCCAAATAAACCTCATTTGCGGGAAGCGCTGCTTTTAGTCTTTAATATGCGGCTGAGGCCTATCGTTTGCTTTCGGAAACTTATGGGGCGGAATGTATTGATGAATCGAAGTGCCGCGAGTGGTTCAAACGGTTCAAAAGTGGTGATTTTGGAGGTGAAAACAAAGATCGCCCCGCAAAGCCGAAAAGTTTTGAAGACGAGGAATTGGACGCTTTACTGGATGAGGATCCGTGTCAGATTCAAGAAGAACTTGCTGCATCATTGGGCGTCACGCAACAAACCGTTTCCCTGCGCCTAAAAGCACTGGGATTCATTCAAAAGGTTGGAAACTAGGTGCCGTACGAATTGAAGCCAAGAGACATCGAACGGCGATTTTGCATGTCCGAAATGTTACTGCAGCAGTATAAAAATAAATCACTTTTGCATCGTATTGTCACTGGTGATGAGAAATGGAAAATCGTATACAAAGCCCGGCGAGCCCGCCCAATCGACGCCGAAAAGAAATATTCACGTGAATAAGGTCATGCTCTGCATATGGTGGGATCAAAAGGGTGTCGTATACTACGAACTGCTTCCGAGTGGTGAAACCATCAAAGGACCATTATATCGAACCCAACTAATTCGTTTGAAGCGGGCATTAAAAGAAAAACGGCCAGAATATGAGACCAGGCATGAGTCCGTCATTTTTCATCACGACAACGCTCGGCCACATGTAGCGATTTCGGTGAAAAATTATTTGGAAAATAGTGGATGGGAAATTCTACCTCACCCGCCTTACAGTCCAGACTTGGCACCATCTGACTACCACTTGTTTCGTTCGATGCAGAACGCTCTTACGGGGAATACGCTTCAGCTCAGTAGAGGAAATCAAAAATTGGCTCGATACGTTCTTGGGCTCGAAAGACGAGAAATTTTTTTGGTCCGGAATTCATAAACTGCCAGAAAGATGGGGGAGAGTTGTAGCTTGCGATGGACGATACTTTGAATAAAGCATTGTAACTATGTTTTCATAATAAAACTTCAAATTTTGGAAAAAAAAAAACGCTGGAAACTTACTTGTAGACCCAATACAACGAATTAGCATGAAAGATCGCTTTAAAAGTGCAGAGCTGAGTGAATTTCATCTAGTTAATCTAAGCACCGAAACTATATTTGGAAGACGACCAGCGAAAAAACCTCTACTAACCACAAAAATGAAAAAAGCTCGCCTGACGTGGGCAGAAAAGTACGAAGATTGGACGGAGGATGATTGACGATGTGTGATATGGTCCGATGAAAGTAAATTTAATTTGTTGTTTGCCGACAATTTGCCATACGTACGACGGTCAGCAGGTGGAAGGTTCAAAGACTAGTGCATAGTCAAAACAGTGAAGTTTCCTCAAAGCCGGATGGTTTGGGGATGTTTTTCTTTTTACGTTTTGGGCCCTTTGCACTTTGTTAATGGAACTATGAACGCTTAAAAGTATGGAGAAGTAGTAAGAGAGTTTTTGGTACCAGCAATTGAACAGCATCATTCGTATACTGACAAGTGCATTTTTCAAGATGATTCTGCACCTTGCCACCGCGCCATATCCGTAAGTACGAGGGGCGTTCAAGATATTCTCGGTATCGGGGTGAAGCTGTGGTTGTATATATAAATTGACTTATTTATCAAGTAATACTATTATTTTAGTGCATTCATGTAAAATTTCATATAAATGTGATTATTAATTCGCGTTTTATCTCTGGTTAAACAGAATCATAATGGCAACTGAGACGATGATGGTGAAAATTGAGCATCGCGCTGTAATTAAATTTCTCACTAAGCAAGGAAAAAGTCAAAAAACTATTCATGAAGAGATGGTGGCTGTTTACCAGGGTTCCGCACCTTCATTATCAACTGTGCAAAAGTGGTCAATTGAGTTCAAGAGAGGCAGAGAGAGCATTGAAGACGACCTCCGCTCCGGCGCCCCGGCTACTGCTTGTACGGGAGAAAGCATCAAAGAAGTCGAAAAACTTGTTCTTGAGGATGCCCGAATAAAGGTGAAAATGATGGCAGAGATCACCAAGCTTTCAATTGGTACTATTCACACCATTCTTCATGACCATCTTAACCTTTCAAAGGTCAGTGCAAGGTGGGTGCCACGAATGCTCACAGCGCCTCAGAAAAAAGGGAGAATCGCATGCTGTAGAGAGCTCTTGGAGATGTGTAGTGAGAACGCGGACGGTGTTATGGATCGAATTGTTACTGGGGACGAAACATGGGTCCACCATTATGACCCTGAAAGCAAACAAGAGTCCATGCAGTGGCATAAAAAAGGAACAGACCCCCCGAAGAAGTTCAAAGTCACTCCGTCTGCCGGGAAGCTCATGGCCACAGTTTTTTGGGACTCAAAGGGAATCTTGCTCATTGAGTACAAAAAAAAAGGTGAAACCATCAACGCCACATCCTACGCTTCCACTTTGCATAATTTGCGGGAGGAAATTAAAAAGAAAAGACGGGGTAAACTCGCAGCGGGTGTGTTGCTTCTTCATGACAACGCTCCTGTTCACACGGCGCGAGTTTCCAAGGCTGCTGCGCGAGATTGTGGTTTCGAAGAAATCCAACACCCACCCTATAGTCCAGACCTTGCCCCTAGTGATTATTTCCTGTTTCCGGATTTGAAAAAATGTCTTCGTGGAAAAAGATTTTCGGATGATGAAGAACTCAAGTCGGCAATAAATGGGTATTTTGTAGAGAAAGAGGAAATTTATTATTTTGAGGGTTTAAAAAAGCTTATCTCAAGATGTAACAAATGCATTGATGTTAGGGGAGATCATATTGAAAAATAAAAACAATTTAAATTGAATTCGCATTTTCCTTCATATCGATACAGAGAATATATTGAACGCCCCTCGTAAAGTGTTATAAATCAACTTCTAGATGTCTACTTTATAAATAATAAACAGACAAGTAACTCTAGAGTCTTTCAATAATTTTCAGCTCAAGACAACGCTTGATGACCTCGGAATTACCAGACTAGACTGGCCAGCTAATTCGCCTGACTTAAACCCAATCGAACACTTGTGGCATGTAATGAAACGTAAGGCGGCTGAACATGAACCAGAGAGTAAAAAAAAGCTAAATGAAGTTCTGGAACATGTATGGAATACTGAAATTTCAAGGGACATTACTGAACTTCTAGTAAACTCGATGCCTTCTAGAATAAAAGCGGTTATAACCGCCAGAGGAGGAGCAACTCGGTATTGATAATGTTTTGGTAAAAGTGGTATATCTAAACATCTCATATACTACACATACATAAAAAATGTATGAGTACTCGACAAAAATTTCATTTCATTATAAAAATTATTATCGTAGTTATTAAAAATTTTTCAATCATTTTGATATGGTTCGGTTTTTATGACCGCAAGTGTATGTACATCGGCTCCTTAAACAGAAGAATAAATAGCTGTAGAGCTCTTGTCGCCAGTTACTTTCTAAAGCCTTATTCGGAGCAATCAAGAAGACTCAGGTTATCATAGTGAAGTATGACGTTTATCGGAAGCGGATGCTATGATGAGAACAAATGCTGCAGTGCAACTTCAAACTTATCACATCAGGCTAATGACCTGTCTCTTAATCACAAGAAAGTATACATTAGAACTCTTCAAGAGTGTTGTGCAGCAGTAGGGCAAAAAGCAGTAACTTGCAATAGGGCCACTTTAGCAAATTAACTGGAATTTGAACGTCGGAAATAGTCTTTGCCGATCATGTGCTTGGTCATATGTACGACGAAGCATTTCCAGCAAAAACGCTGACAGCAACATTCGAAATTTTTTGTCTGGAAACATTGAATTACAAATCTAAGCGTCTGATCCTGATGCTGATTGATGGCTCAGTTGTTCAGTGTTCTTTCATCAGCCGAAATCCTTTTTACTTGTGGAGTTCCCGCTCCCGCTGTATTCGAAACTGATCGCGTTTCTCGAAGTCTTCAATACGTATTTCCAAATACTCCTTAACCAGGAGGTCGTCGGTTAGGATAAAGTTCATGGTATCTTAGTCGTGCCCTAGTTGAACTTACATTGCACAGCCCATAAACGTAAATAATGTCAGCGTATTCAATTCAATTCATAACTCTTTATGTTTAATAAGAAGAGGTCACAAAATGGAACCTTCTGGCACTCCATCAAATTAGTATAATATTACTGCTGGCTTTCTAATTTTGATGGTCTCGTCCCTGCTATGATTGTTTTAAGACTTAGACTGGCCCGTGTGATGACCATCTATCCACGAAAATTCGAAAATAGTCAAATATAAGCGTCAAACTACAATAAATCCTCTAATTTGAGCCCACTCATCAGAGATACTCGTACATGATGTACAGTCGTAGAATTTAATTAGTTTTTTTACAAAATTCGATACCAGATTAAGAATATCGAATCTCCTGTTGGATGTTGTGTATTCGTTGGATATTGTTTATTGTAAACCACTAACCCATGATCCGAATTTGCATAGGAAATTCAACTTCTTAAGGGTTGGGCGCACATAATCGTTGAAATCGATGTCATTCATACTCTACCAGAGGATTAAGTCAATCTTGATACGCTATCATAGACAGTTCTCAATTTGGTTTTATATACTGTGGGAGGTAATCTGTGACTACAACAACAATCCACATAAATTGTTGATTGTCGACAGACGAGTAAAAAGGCCACAAATTGAGAAGTTATGCATTTTGGAGATTGAGGCAGAAATATTTATCTTTGCCCTACAAGATACGATAATCTCCAGATTTCCATATCAATCAACCAGGATGGAGTGAAGAGGGGGCTGCTGTCTACTAAGTTGAAGTTAAAGTTGGAGATTTTGTTAAGTTCAGATGATTTAGAAATTGTGGGAGTAGATACGAGTAATGGGTTGAAGTAAGGGTCCTCTGGAATATGTTCCGGAATTTCTCTGAACAAGAAACACACTGAGTGAACTATGATATTTTTGTATGAACTTTCCCCAGCTAACAATATCCGGTCCAGAGTTTATGACCAACGAGAAACTGTTTTCCAGTACCATGAAGTCCTGCCATTTGGCTTGTACCGTACTGTTGGTGTACAGCAGGAGTTTGTTTGTTTTCGGGCGACGAGGGCATCTTAAGTAAATCTCCTTAAAACTGGGTTTGTGTTTTTAACGAGAAAAAGGAAGAAAAAAGGGCACAATTAAATTTTTAGGGCAAATATTTAAAGGTCTTCTTGGATACACAAACTTTTCTGATCAATACACCTGTTGACATCACCGCCTAGAGAGCTGATAGTCCGATAGTCGATTGTCACAAAAAAAAAAGTCCACCTGGTCCCCGTGCGCGGTATTTATGTATTGTTCCTAAGCCTTATTAACTATGTATTTAACAGGAATTTTGTAACGTATGTAAGACTAATAATTTCTTGGCAATTCCTGCTTGTGTCTCAACGTACATCATTACAAAAGCTGAAGCTCGTTGCTCAACTAAGGCAACATTTTACAAAATACTTTTAGCGGCTTCCTACAACCAATATACCAGAAACGCACGCAGTGTTTATGCCAAGGAAATCACTTAGAAGGTCCCCGCAACCTGCTAATAAACACCACTCTGTTACTGTAAATTCAAATGCGGAGCAGCCCGATGCAAGGGAATACAATTGCCAGGCCTGTAGTGCATCTGACTCGGTGGAAAATATGGTTCTGTGTGACAATCCGACATGCGGTGCTTGGTACCAGTACGGTTAAAGGAGATCTTAAGTGGAAGTGCACGAAATCCACTCCGATAGAAGCCGAACGCCAACCAGGACCCTCGACTGCAGTGTCAAAACGACGATCGTCAACCACATCACAATGCTCGAAGTCTTCAAAAGCATCAACCGCCAGACGGCTACAACTGGCGTTGCAGAAGTTGGATGAGGAAAGACGTCTCACAGAGGAAAGGGAACAGAAAGAGCGCGAGGAGAGCCGAGCCGAGAGGCGGACGAAGAGCATGCGTGTTCCTCCGCTTCAGTAAAAGGAAGAACATGTAACTGGGTTCAAGATATTGGACGAAATTCTCAAGGGAAGACAGGAGGGCCGAGCGTCAAGTTTTCGCGTCCAAACATTAATGATTCCACCACGGGTGAAGTGCACCAACAGCGCAACCAACGGCAAAGTCAACCGGCCTCAAAGGGGAGCATATTTGCCAGATATAAATCCAATTAGTGCGAACACATATGATCCGTATCGATATGAGGTACTGCTGGGAATCCACTAAGGCAACAACAAAACATGCAACTGACAGGTAATGTACCAGTTGAGCAACAACAACCATCACAGTTACACAATCATGTGCTAGGATTTCAGCACACAGCAATCCCAATCAAATCGGCTGCAGGAACACTCTTCGTTGCCCATCCCATTACCTACTTTCCGCTCCATCCACCACCATCACCAGAAATAACTTAGCTGCTCGCCATTCATTCTCTAAAGAACCTGCAGAGTTTTAGCGGAGAGCGAGATGAATGGCCTCTCTTCATTTCGAGCTTCGAGCGAACAACGGAGTTATGCGGTTTTTCGAGCGAAGAAAACCTTCAGCGAGCTCTTAAAGGTAAGGCTCTTCTATCTGTAAGAAGCTTACTTATCCAGCCAAAATGTTATACGGAAGGCCACAACTTATAATCCACACATTGCCGCAAAAGATCCACGTCACTCCATCGCCGAGAGCTGATAAATTAGAGAGTATTGTCAATTTTGTGATCGCCGTCCAAAACCTGTGCGCAACTATAGAAGCGTCCGGCCTCACAACACATTTAAGCAACTCAACTGGACAATTTACACTCAAACACCCTTTGTTGAAACCTGCACTCTTTCGCATTTTAGTGCATGGCTCTACAAGATAGCGGGAGCTGCAAACCGTTTCAGTTTACCGAGATCGTTGAACACCGATAAGCCGAACACGTCCATGTTAAAGAAAAGCGATTCTTGCATACGCATTCAGAGCACTATCAACATAGACAAGCTGAACGCAAGTGTTGCATTTGTGGCGAGAAATGTCCCTCTGTGGCAAATTGCAAGAAGTTTGAAGAGTTAAGCCATTCTTCCAAGTGACTTTGTCGACGTTGTCTGGGTAAGCATGGGAAGCAACAGTGTAAAGTGGAGTCAACCTGCGGCAAAAACAATTGTGTATTTAAGCACCACCGATGCTCCACAACAACGAAAAGGATGTGTTCAACGCAGAAAGACATAAAAATCGTCAGAATGTTGATGGTGTATTAGTTCATCACGATGAGCACCTTTTCCACCAGAGATCTGAGTCGGTAGTCTTCAAAGTGATACCCGTTACCCTTTTCGGTAACAATTCACAGCTGGAAATCTGCGCATTTCTGAACGAGGGCTCGTCCATGACTCTGTTAGACGAAGAAGTGGCTCGCCAGGTGAATGTCAAGCGTCAGGCGTCACCGCTGCGTTTGAAGTGTATGTCAAACAATTATCGGTGCGAGAATGACTCTGAGAAGATGGATCTTAAAATATCAGGCATCCGTTCGCAAACAAGCAGTACGCACTCAGAAATATTCAATTACCCACGCAGTCGCTGGACTACAAAAAAAACTCCAAAAAGAATACGGCCGCTTGAGAGGTTTGCCAGTAGATTCCTATACCCAACAAAGGCCACAGTCACTCACCGGCATTAATAACTGCAAGTTAGGGCTACCATTGAAATATGGAATAAAGAAGGCGACGCTGGAGAGCCAGTAGCTACGAAGACTCGACTTGGATGGACTGTGATGGATGGATGGTTGTTGGATTAAAGAACACATGCAACGGAACGTTGCAGTTTTCACGTTTGCGGGTGTAGCCAATGTGAACATTGCGATGATGCAACGCTATAAGAGTTAGTAAAGCAGTTTTTATGCCACGAGAACCTGGGACTGACGAAGCCAGAAAGCCTTTTGTTACCTCGAAAAACGTGCTCAATCATTATTGAAGGAGTTAACCTTTCGAAAGGACGGACGCTTTGTAACCAGATTTTTGTGGAAGTATGACGACGTCGTGATGCCAGACAGTTTTCCAATGGCCCTCAAGCGTTTTAACAGTCTACAAAAGCGCATGGAGAGAGATCCAGAGTTGACCAAGGCTCTACAAGACAAGACATCAACGCTCGTGGTATCTTCCGCAGCGTGGATGCCGCGGCGAAAGTTCAACGTATGTCTTTGAATTCTGTTTTAATTAAGGGACCGGATCAGCATACTGGATTGGTTTCCGTATTTCATAAGTTTAGGAAAAAAGCTATAGGTCTCTGCGAAGACATCATGGAGTTGTTCCACCAGGTAAAAATCAGAGATGAGGACCAACATTCCCAACGCTTTCTGCGGTGTAACAACGACGACCAATACCCCAACACGAAGATCTATTCACCATGGAGCAGTTTTCCAGTTGGAAAAGGTTGCTTCGTTGCAGCGCCTTATTAATTTGCTGTATTAGCAAGTGGCAAGGGAGGGTCAAGCTAAGAAAAAATGAGTATAGAGCTTTACCACTCATGGACCTTCAGTCAACGAAGGAAACTGCAAGTGCTGCCGGACCCGCCACTCGAACGGAACTACATCTGACCGAGAAGGTCCTACTAAAAGAAGCGCAGCTCAGCGCCCACCGCAATGAAATTGGCTGCTTATCGAAAAATAGAGCGATGAGTAAATCAGGCTCAATCTATAAACTTGCGAGTGGAATAATCAAACTCTCTAAAGACGCAAGCGATGACTTAAAGCGCCCACTTCTTCTCCCAGTGAATCATCACATCACGAAGCTAATAATTCTCGACAATCATCAGCGGTACAAACACCAAAACAACGAAACTGTGGTAAACGAAATTCGCCAGCGATTTCACATCCCGAGATTGAGAGCTGTCTTCAACTCTATCCGTCGGTCGTGCCAAGTGTGCAAAAATCTGAGTGCACGGCCACTGCCTCCAATCATGACCCAGCTCCAACCTGCCCGGCTGGCTTCCTTTAGTTGACCATTTTCAATCGTGGGCATCGACTACTTTAGTCCCGTAAGTGTTTCAATCTTGCAAAGGACTGATAAACGATAGGGGGTTTTGCTAACTCGCGTAATCCACATTAAGTTGGATACTCTTTATCTACGGACTCATGCATTCCGGCGTTCCGCAATTTTATGGCAAGGCGAGGAACACCAATTGAACTACATTCTGACAACGGTACTAACTTTTACGGTGCGGTGCGAGAGCTGAAAGAAACCTATCAAAGTATCGACCAAGAAAAGCTGATGGAAACATTCACATCCGAGTAAGTGGGTGTTTATTTCACCTGGGTCTTCACATATGGGCGGAGGCTGAGAGAGACTAGTCAGATTTATTAGAACAACGTTGGCACAGATCGTACCCACTCGAAATCCATCCGACGAGCTCCTTCAAAGCTCATTAATCGAAGTGGAAAACATAATAAACTCGCGTCCTCTAACATATATTCCTATCGGCTACGCAAACGAAGACGCCCTCACCCCCAAGCATTTTTTGCTTGGGTTATCAAGCGGAATGAAGCCTCTAGCCAAATTCAACGACAATCGAATGGTGCTGGTTGTCGAGTCAGCAATTCGCTGATAACTTTTGGAGACGGTGGGTAAAGGAGTACCCCCCAACCATTACGCGGCGGTCAAAGTGGCATAAACCTGCTAAGGAAATTGAGGTAGCGCTGTCATTATCGTAGACTCTAACAGCCCACGAAACTGCTGGCCTGGATAATTGCGACGAGCCGCTCGAAAGATGGAACGAAAATGCCCAACGCATAATTTTTTTGGTTACAAGATTTTGCAGCGCCAGCCTTGCAAGAGCGAGGTTTGTCTGAAATGAGCGTCTTTTTCGGCTGCCTGATTATAAAGTCTATGATTATCAAGCCTAAGCGCTTGATATGAGCTCATGCCCGCACAAAGAAGAAGGTTGCTTCTATAAGCATCTACAGTACGAAAATAGTCCTTATTTTTCGCAGCCTAGTTTAAAGACAGCCCTTCGAGAAGGTAGTGTCCCATCAAAATTGCCACGCCATATCCTAATATCAAGATCAGGATGGAAAGTCAGTAAGGACTACACCCACAGTGATCACCAGGCCATCCTATTTGAAGTGCAAGCAAGGAGAGTAACCCACAACGAATGGGGTGGAAAACAAGCATGATGGACGAAAATACCAGGAGCAGCAACATGATGGCTGCGGAGGTTACTTAAACAGTATCTAGGACTTGCGACGCATCTACAGTACGGAAAACGCCAACTAACCGCCGGCCACCAGTATACTGGTGGAACCACGAGATAGCAGAGCTACCATAGAGCTAGAGGACTATGCCAGCGATCCAGAGGTCAGCCCTCCCATCAGGTGCAATACAAAGATAGGCGTAGAGACCTTAAATTAGCCATTCGGAGAAGCAAAAACAACAGCTATAAAGAACTCTACGAGGAAGCAGATATTAATCCCAGGGGTACCGCCTACAGGACGGTCATGGCAAAACTAAAGGGCTCTAGGGCACCCCCACTCTCATGCCCTTCGCTGTAGCAAAAAATAGTGTCGGGATTATTTCCACCGCATGCACCAGCAGAGCATATAGAACCACCGCAGGAAGTAGGTGAGATCCCACCCGTCACGCAAGCGGAACTTCTGGATGTATGCAAACGATTTAGCAATATAAATCACCTGGATTGGACGGCATACCAAATAAGGTCCTTAAGCTAACCGTCAAAATAAACACAGAAGCATTCGAGGAAATTTATAACAAGTGTTTAACGAAAGGGGCAACGTCTTGTGCTGCTGTCCAAAGGAAATAAACCACCAGATGAGCCCTCGTCATACCGTCCCATATGCTTACTAGACACGATGGGTAAAATACTGGAGCGTTGCATATTAGCAACCGACTGGAGGACCCTCAAACCAGCAGTATGGATTTAGAAAGGCTCGCTCCACAATAGATACTATTCGGAAGGTAACTACGACCCTAGAAGAAGCCATCCAGGGCAGAAGATGGAGAGGCGGTATCAAAAAAAAATACGGCGCCGTATTAACGTTGGACGTCAAAAATGCGTTCAACTCTGCAAACTGGGGGCTTATAATACACTCTCTTAGGTCAGTGATGGTGCCATGGTTTTTAATAAAAATTATGACAATCGGTTCCTATTCTACGATACCGACGATGGAGTAAGGCAGTAGCACATAACTGGCGGAGTTCCACAAGGATCGGTACTAGGACCTCTTTTGTGGAACATTATGTACGACAGGGTTCTAAGACTTTGAATCCCGATTGAGGCTAACATCATAGGTCTTGCAGATGATATTGCAATCGTTGTGGCGGCGAAACACCTAGAAGAAATAGAAGACATTGGCAATGAATGTACTCAAAAAGTTAGACCGTGGATGGCAACAGTTGGGTTAGAGCTGGCAGAGCTGGTCGTAAGGAAATAGAAACAATCACCATCAGGGTGGGCGATCACGATATAACATCAAAACCGGATATCAGATTCTTAGGTATGACGATCGGTTCGATGCTCGGCTCACTTACAAGGAACACCATGAAAGAACGTGCGACAAAGCCGCAAAAGTGAGCGGTGCCTAGAATAATGACTAACATAGAAGGGCCCAGACAACAAATGAGACTAGCTCTGTCAAGGGTGGTGCAGTCAATCATAATGTACGCGGCACCAATATGGGCGAAAGCATTGAAAATTAAGTCATACGAAAGAAAGACTAACTCTATCAACAGACTATGTGCTCTGAGAGTTTGCTGTGCATATCGGACAGTGTCAGATGATGCTATACGAGTCTATGTCATTGCGGGAATGCAGATATACTGGCTACTGAGCTATAAAGGACCTACGACGCCAAGATATCAAGCTGGGAGAACAGCAGCGCAGCACAAGTGCGTGGCAAGAGAGATGGAACCAGTCTACAAAGGGGAAATGGACCTACGGACCTATACCCGATATTCGTAAATGGGTTACGAATTAGGAGCCAGCTCCTAAATGGACATGGCTGGTTTCGATCATATCTATACAGGTTTGGACTGAAGGAATCTCCCTTCTGCTTAAACTGCAGAGCGGCTAGGGAAGATGCACAGAACATATTTTCCCAGTGTCCACACTTCAGAGCAGAGCGCAGAGAACTAGAGGAGACAATTGGAGGGACACACCAATGGGAGTTGGGATTCGGTGAAACAGGCTGCGGCAAAAATAATGAAGGAACTTCGGCGGTTGGAAAGATTCAGAGATAGCACTAATGAAACTCAAATTCAAAGAACAGTAAATACTGTACGCAACGTCGAACCAGCAAACGGAGCAAGAAGTGCTTACCAGCCCCGCGAAGTAATACTTAACGGCAATTCCGTGGGGAGAGTGGTAGAAGAGTGCAGGGTGTGGGTTAGTATGTAGGCGCACCCCCGAAATCGAGTAGCCCGGGCTATTAGTATCTTTCGAAGATTGCCACATCCTTGGACGCAATCCAAAAACAAAAATATCCTTATATCCGCTAGCGATCAGGAAATCCTGCAATCATCGAAAGGCACAGCTTCATTATTCTGAAAGATTTTCAAGAAGTGTCATATACTCGTATGCTCAGAGAAGTGGAGGGGACAGTGACTACTAAACCCATCTTCGGGGTTGCGGTTTCAAAAATCGCAATCGATTCACTGACCGCTCGATCTGTTCTTCCCATTATGTCAATGTTATCTGACTTTTAAAAGGTTTTCCCGGTATCACCCAATAATCATCTGCTGCTTCAAACAGCTCGCACAGTTACCCTATCGGCTCTCCAGCAAATTTGGTGTCCTGAATTCATCTTGGTCGGGTGGCTGAAATGTCGTCTGTCTTCGTCGGCAGGATGTTGTTCGTCAAACATCTTTA